>CM070078.1:30436844-31061335 GCA_036250285.1 Pyrocoelia pectoralis | reverse complement strand
TGTGCCTAGTACATCAGTTCCATCAGAACGTGTATTCTCTAAAAGCGGCCAATTAACAAACTCGAGAAGAAATCGTTTGGCACCTAAAAACTTAGACCAAATAATATTCTTAGGTTCTTGTAACTTTTAATTTTAATATAATTTTGTGTGTGATATTATTGTTTATTTCCATTACCTATAAGATATTTTGATTTTGTTATTTATGAAATGTTCCTAATTAGTAAGTAGAGTACTTTTTCAGTTTCATTAGAATTTAGAATTAGAATTGTTTTTTTTTGTTCCTGTTTATTCTGTTATAAAGTTGTTACTTGTTTCTGTTTGTGTGTTTGTGAAATAAAAATAATATTTTCAATTTACTTTTGATTTGTGTTTTATATTCTTTAATAAATAATTACGTTCAAAATTCATTAAATTTTTTAAGTCCGGTACTGTACTTTTCACTTTTCTTTTCAGTTGTTAAAGATTAAAAATTAAAATAAAACTGTAACTTCAGCGTCTTTCGTTACATTACGTCACGTCACGACTACCACAAATTGTGAATTGAAATTGTGAGGTGACGAGTTGACGAATGACGACTACGATCCCTACGAATCTAAGATTCGTCATCCCGCCGCTTATATAATATATAGCCGTATACAACGGTGCGGGTGAACGCCCTGAACTGAAACTGAAAAGCTGAAATAAGAATAACTGACTAAATAAGAATAAGATACTGATACTGAATAGAATACTGTCGGTTTTCGGTTTTACTTATACTGAATAGAAAGAAAGAATAAAGAATAGACTCAATAGAGAATACTGTCGGTTTTCGTGGTACTGAATACTGAATTGAATGCTGGCGCAGGCGCAGTTTTCGGTTATTTTCCATTCGAATACTCTAATTAAAAACCGAATGGCAACGGTTTTTTTCATAACCGAATGATCGGTTATTTTCCATTCGAATTGTCCCATCACTAGTTCAGATAGACACTCTAATTTAAAACACATATATAACAACATCTAAATATACTGATCTTAGGTTAAATTAACCTAAGATACTGATTGAACACAGGATTGAAGTTTATTGTCTGTAATTTGAGAGAAAAAATAAACCAAAATTCGCTAGAAATTAGTGTGACTCCCACTTAGATCCATAAAGGGTTAGTTATGTTAAATTCCACTCTCTTAAATTTGCTCATTTTCAAAATTACAAATATGTAGTGTACATTAGACAAGACAATAACATATCTAAACTAAACCACTTTCAAGATAGCAATTGTATAAATTTTACATTGTTGAATTCTTTATCGTTTATATCCTATAGTAAAAGTTGATAGTTTTATAAATATTTTCAATCACTTCCAACTTTCAACAAAAGATTGGATTAAAATTAATACGGGTCGCTATTTAAAAAAATTGGCTTTTCAGGTTTTTAAATAACATTTTTGAAAACTTTTAAATTGCTAACATTCAAATGAAGTCATTAAGCTTCTTTTACAAAATTATAATTTTAAGAAAATGCAAAGGGCCCAGATATAGGACCTACATGCATGTGGACTAGTTTTAAGATAGATGTAAAACCACTGAGAAACTCAAACAAATAATTCTGGACATTTTCAAAATAGTCATTTAAAATAATTGACTCTTAGGGCCGATTGTACATTTGCGGTTTAAGCCAAAGCTTTCCTGAACCGAGTATAAATTTGAACTCCGGTTTAAGTGTGGTAAAGTCTTCATGATCAGTAAGTAATTCCATTTTAAATAATTAATATAAGACAAACTTAAACTTAGCTCAGCAAAATTGTACAACAACTGAAATCTCCTGAACTCGGTTCACATCTTGAGCTGCCCTTAAACCGTGAATGTACAATCGGCCCTTAATGGTTTAAGGCGATCATACTGTATAAATGATACTAATTTCTAGCTATTTCTAGTAATTAAATAGGTAACATTGAAATAGATTTTTTTTTAAATATTTTTCTCTAAAATTATTGTTAACCCTTTCAGGACGGATGACGCTTATAGTCGACATTTGTGATTTTGCCCCACAGACGGGTGTCGACTATAGTCAACGGCAATGGTTTTGCACTCCTTAAGCCCTCCCTGCATATTTAAACATTAAAATTTGTTTTCCCCACAGACGGATGTCGACTTTACTTGCATTCGACTAAAGTCGTCATATATTGGCTGCTCGAACGATTTCTCCATATTAGTCTTTTTGTGAATTTTGTTTATTTTGTGCAGTATTGTTTCCGATGCGCCTTATTAAAGTTATTTTTCTTGCTAAACCAATTTTTAATTACTTTATTAATTATATAACCAAATAAAAAAAGTGTCGACTATCAGTCTGTATGGTTTGATTACCTGGGGTCGTCTGTGTAGCAAAGTTAGGTAAAATCGACCCGTATAGAAAGCGTTAAGAACATAAACTTCAATCCTCGACTGTTGAGGCACCCTGTATTTTTATACTAAATTTGAAGCAATCGTTTGATGGATGCTTTAACATGGTCTGAGCAGCACATAATACTTTTTAACAATATAATAATTATCTCCACCTGTTAAAAACACAGTAAGAGATGATCACAAGCTTACTTTTTTTGTATAATATACTGCAATATACTGCCCCCCAAAAAATAAATGAAGAAATTACATTTATTTCATGGACATTTACAGTTTATCTATAGAATTTCTTAACAATACACATATGAATTGTGTAACTAAATTTTAAAAATGGTAAGGTTCATTTTCACTTTCTACTTACAATATCTATGCAATCAAAATCTTGTGAACATTTTTGTAAAGGAAAGTGCGTAAATGGAATATATAATACACAAGTGTATAATAAGATTGTGTAAAATCATATGACGAACATTTACTATCAAAAATATCTTAATTGAACTAAAAACAATCAAAGTAGTACTAATTGAAAAGTCAAATAATTGGCATTAAATGCCCTTTTCTGGTGATTGCTTTAAGCAAACTTCCATTGCTAACTTTCCGGCCAATAGTGCATGCTTTTCAATCATATTCCACGCAGTTGCCATAATAAATGTAAAAAATATAAGGATTGTTATAATTACTCTAATAACATGGATTAATACTGGTTGATGAAATGGTGTATCCATTGCGATTGTTGAAATAAATAGTAAAAATAATGCTGCGGTGAGAAACCAATACAGACGTTTATGATTAATTAATGTCTGAAGTGCCAAATTGCAATTATCTATACATTCTGTTAAAACTTTAGCACGTGTACTTAAATTTAGATTTTGAATAGAGCCTTCTTTTCTTGATATTTTAAAAGTAGCTGTAATGGCTTCATGGTCTGAATAGCTAAAAGTACAATTTGGTACACGATTTGGTAAAGGACGACAATATTTTTTCATAACTACTGAAGTGTTTGAGCCCGAATTATATAAAATATAATCTATACGTTTACCGGGATATTTCTTATTAAGTAAAGCTGAAGCTGTGTATGTATTATCTGGTCCGTCATTTGTGTAGCAGGGTTCTTGAGCATCTTTATCCGCTTTATTAAAGGCATCCGTAAATCCAGTCATACTCATTAATAATCTAAAACATAAGAAACCATAGATATACCTTATTCAAGTGACCAGTCGTTGCACGTCATTATTCGTATACCAATACTATAATTATAATTTACTAAGCAACTTTAATAAAATTTGCATTAAAGCCAAAAATGTCATCGTAAGTACAGTTGGTATTAAAAGTCATTCATGGTGTAGGGTTAGCGACCATATTTTATCCTTGTCGCACACTTTGCAGTACGTATTTACATCTTAAAACGTAGTGCGAATATCATAAAATATCTCGATGTTGTCACGTCAAATTTTGTTTACTTTGTTAAATTCACTGATACGCACTTAACCTATTTTTTTAAAATTGTTTTTTAAATGTTATGGATACGTTTACATTATAATCGTAGCTAAATCAACTCCCTCTAGCTTACTGCACGTTACAGAAAAAAATAATTTCTTGGCTAATCGAGTTTCGTAATATGATGTAATATCTCCTCATTCGATTACATTTCAATTATTTTCAGTTCAAGAAAATTATCGAGCACGTTTGGCAAGAAATGCCGATGGAAGCCGTGTCTGCCGCTTGTGACGGGTTTGAGAAGCGTTTGAAGCTGGTTAAGAAGGTTAAAAGTGAAGCTGTTCCGAAAAATTTATTGTGACCTTTCGTTATAAATGTACTTTTAATAATATACACTTTTTCAGTAACTAAACATTGTCTAATTATTTTTATTGGATTTTGAAAGTGTATCCGAATTTATTGGACACGGAGTATAAGTTTATTTTTTTATTAAATTAATACCTGTCAACAATTTCAAGGCACCACCAATTTTTGAGACAGTCGGTGTTTTCTTTTTGCACCGCCACAGGGTTAGGTAAAGTTACAATCATCACCTGATTAAAGTGCCTTGTGTCATGTAGACATTTCTGCCTCAGGTTAATATAAAACTTAAATAAAGCTTTTAAAACGAATAGGGTTATTGAGAACTGAGTCAAATTATTTTTATAAAACGAATGGTGTGTATTGACAGAGGTGATTTAAGTGTACCACAAAATGCAAAAAGAAAACACCTAGTGTAAATTTTTATTTCCCTAAACATTTGCTTTCTGAACAATTCAAAATAAAAATAAGTAAATCGGTCGATTTAGAATTTTTCCCCCTGCCAAAATTATGACTTTGTGTAAAGAAGCAAATAATTGAATATTAAGATTTTTACATTGAAATCCGCGGAATGGCGAAATGAGCTTTAGTTATAATCTCTTGTCTTAGTGGGCACAAAAGGGATTATTAAAATTAGAAGTTGAAAATGATAACTTTGTTGTGGAAATATGTAAGATTACCTAATATAAGTTATCTTTGTGGTTATTGGTTTTTTGATAATTCCCTTTATAACTTATACAGCAGCTGGAATTTCCTAACGAGTTTACCATACAAATATTTAATTTGTACCAAAAAAATAGCTATATTGTTTTACAATTGTTTGTTAAAATTATTTACTTAAACCTTTTAATTTAAGATTTGCCTACTAGTCCAGTCAAATTGTCAGCTTCTCCATATATCGCCTTACAAATGAAATAAAAAGCAATTTTTTTTTTCTGGGGTGTGGGGGGTGGTTTGAAAAGCTTAAATCCAATTTTGCGAATTGATCAAGGTTGCGCTAATTTCTCTGCCCTTAAAAAACCAAAATAATTTTGTTTTTGCAATAACTCGGATTCTTTTCATCAGATTTTAAGTTTTCACGGCTCATTTTGTAGGTCTTTTCAAGCCCTACAACTTTCTCTTGAGCGATCATAACCTCAAATTAACGCATCTCGAGTTATTGGCGAAAAAAGGCGAAAAAAAATTGACCCTTTTCGGTTTTCCTTCTAAAACTCTTTTCAGTCACAAAATAGAAATTTTTGCTTCATGAGAAAGTTGTAGAGCTTGAAAAAATGAACAAAATCACCGTCTTCAAATTTTAGATTCGTCAAAAATTAAGACAGAAGGGAGCGTCCGAAGTTGCGCACTCGATTCTGTCGCGCATCGAGCGCGGCGGAACACGGCAGCACGCGTTCTGAAAACTGTTCTTTTTTCGCTTCTGTCTCTTTTCTGATAAATGCTATCGAATAATGACTAATATGAAACATGTACAGGATGAAAATACCTACCTTTAGCCGCAAATTACATTAAAATTAATTGAAAATTGAACACAGTAATGAGCTTAAGTCATATGATCGCTTGAAATAGTCATTTTAACTTAACAAATACATTTTCTGGCAGTATGTAACTGCATTTTCTTGCAGTAAATTTTATAATAAATAATGCTACACAATTGATATGCAATATTTAATGCTGCCTGTAGCAATAAAATTATATTCATTAAAGAAATGTGAAGTATAATTCGTAATTTCCGAATATAATAATCAATGTTGAGTTCAGATCAATGAAAGTTGCAATTTAAAAATTACAATGAAGTTAAAAAGTTGAATTAAGAGTCATAATATTTAATCTTTAACTTAATGTTTAACTTATTTTTTATCAGAACGTTACAATAAAAGTTTATAAAAATTTAGATTAAAAGTTAAGTTAAAATTTAACTCGATGGTTAATTAAAATTGAAAATTAAGGTAAAAGATACATTCAAAAAATTAATTTATTATGAATAGTATGTAATAGTACATATATTCATACAAAAAATATGGAATATAATCCACAATGAATAATAAATAACTAAGTAGTTGTGCGATGCTGAACTGAGAAAATAAAGAAAGTAATAATACTATATTTAGACTAATTTAGTTTTATTGTGGCGCTACATTTTAATTCAACTTTTATTGTAACGTTGTGATAAAAAATAAGTTAAACATTAAGTTAAAGATGAAATATTATGACTCTTAATTCAACTTTTTAACTTCATTGTAATTTTTAAATTGTAACTTTCATTGATCTGAACCAAGGCCACCTTTAGTTAGAGGCCTGGAACTGCATTACGTGACGTCACAGCTGACGATCCATTCTAGTAAAGTCGTGCGTGGGGAAAATGCGTTTTCAAGCAAGATAATGTAATTTGTAACTGAAACCGACAATCTATATGTGTTTTAAAAAGGCATACAAAGTCTTTAACAATTTTTACGTGAAAATCTGTAATGCCGATAGACGCAAGTTGCTTCCTGTAGTATATTTTAAAACAATCTAAATCTTTAATTGAACCCTTTTCTTTTGCCAAGCGGTCAGTTTATTTCTTCCTTTTGGAAATTTCCTTGGTTCTAATGTTAGCATCTTACGTTTTTTAGCAAATAACAGTCATATAATGGGGACGATTCTCAAAAATCGTTGGATATGCATCGTCGCTTAATTTTAATTGCGCTCGTGGAACAATTAAAACGGTACCATATTCTCTAACTGCCCGATCCTCGCAAATTACAAATTTATCTACAAAATGTTTAATGCATATTCTTGAAGATTCTGTTAAGTACCTACAAAATTTTTGCGATGAATTGCGTGTATCCACTTTCTTTTCTCTACAACTTTCGGAAATCTAAATGCCAAAACCTTCTCAGAATTTCTGTAATTGCTTCGACAGCAAGGTACGCATCTAAAATGTTAAAAGTACGTTTTACCAACTGTTATTTATGGCCGAGAACATTTGTGAATTAAGTCTTAAGCGCCCCATACACAGAGACACAAGTGTTAAAATTTGCCTGCACAGATCTAGATGCGCGTGCAAATACGATTGTCAGTGGGCAAAATAGTCCCAAAACTGTTCAGTTCCAGGCGCGGTTCGAAAGGAATCAATAAATTGAGGGTTGATTTTTAGAGCAAATGCGAAATTAAACCCTTGTGTGTATATATGCCTGTTCACGCCAAGCCTTTGACCACGTGGTAAAGTGAAATAATTAAGGTTATTTACACAATTCTTCATCTTCAATTGCGTTTAAGCCCTCACGACTGACTGAAACAGCTATAAACACTTAAATTAAGCACGTGGCAATATTGCTGTTATACCGAAATGGATCGGCAATCGTGACGTCACAGCAGGAGAGGGGATGCAGTTACCGGCCTTCTATTTTAGGTGGCCTTGTCTGAACTCAACATTGATTATTATATTCGGAAATTACGAATTATACTTCACATTTCTTTAATGAATATAATTTTGTTGCTACAGGCAGCATTAAATATTGCATATCAATTGTGTAGCATTATTTATTATATAATTTACATATTTAAAATGCAAGAAAATGCAGTTACATACTGCCAGAAAATGTATTTGTTAACGTTCGGATGGCCAAGGTGGGGTCCAATCGGACCCCAGACCTATTTTTTGTGTCATAGCTATTTTAGTAGCAAGAAAATCGGTTTGAGGTTCTTTCTAGCTGAATATTTATCATTTATACATACCCTCATATAACGATTTTGCGTCAAAATTTTTTCGTTTTTTAGAAATTAATTAATTGTTGCTTGGGGTCCGCTTGGACCCCACCTTGGCCATCCATGTAACGAAATCTAAGTTTGTGTAAAGGTTTATTCAAATTTTCGCTATTCTTTTTAGTCTGATATATTTTGATGCTTATTATAAACAAATACTTCAATTTACAATGAACAACTAGATAAAATAGAGGCACTGGGCGAAAAAACTTTGAGCATCCGTGTAACCAAAAATAGGTTGGCCATTCGAAGGTTAAGTTAAAATGACTATTTCAAGCGATCATATGACTTAAGCTCATTACTGTGTTCAATTTTCAATTAATTTTAATGTAATTTGCGGCTAAAGGTAGGTATTTTCATCCTGTACATGTTTCATATTAGTCATTATTCGATAGCATTTATCAGAAAAGAGACAGAAGCGAAAAACGAACAGTTTTCAGAACGCGTGCTGCCGTGTTCCGCCGCGCTCGATGCGCGACAGAATCGAGTGCGCAACTTCGGACGCTCCCTTCTGTCTTAATTTTTGACGAATCTAAAATTTGAAGACGGTGATTTTGTTCATTTTTTCAAGCTCTACAACTTTCTCATGAAGCAAAAATTTCTATTTTGTGACTGAAAAGAGTTTTAGAAGGAAAGCCGAAAAGGGTCAATTTTTTTTCGCCTTTTTTCGCCAATAACTCGAGATGCGTTAATTTGAGGTTATGGTCGCTCAAGAGAAAGTTGTAGGGCTTGAAAAGACCTACAAAATGAGTCGTGAAAACTTAAAATCTGATGAAAAGAATCCGAGTTATTGCAAAAACAAAATTATTTTGGTTTTTTAAGGGCAGAGAAATTAGCGCAACCTTGATCAATTCGCAAAATTGGATTTAAGCTTTTCAAACCACCCCCCACACCCCAGAAAAAAAAATTGCTTTTTATTTCATTTGTAAGGCAAAATGACAATTTGATTGGACTATACACAAAGTAGGATTTAAGGATGTAATAATTAAGCTTTAGTTTTTCGTTACTCTAAGTTAAGAAGAGTAATACAAACCTGTGAGGTAAATCGCCTGGTTCAGTGTTAAGATCACCAGCTAAAACAGTAAAATCGGCAGCTGTAGAAGTTAACTGAATAAATTGAGCAGTATCAAAAGCTTGTAGCATCCGATGAGTTTCATATTCATCACACATTCGGTTATATTCGGCCAATAACTAAAACATGTAGGGTAATTTTTTTGAAGTTAGTTATACAAAAGATACTCACATGAGATGTGTACACATTAATACTAAAACCCTTAACAAGTACCCTACACATCGCTATACCTTTGCCTGCAAACCAATCTCCATGTTGAAATTTATGTATATAACCATTTAATGGCCATTGATGAAAGAACACATCTTCTAATAAATATTTTGAAAAAACACATACTCCTGAGCCAATTACTCCACTAAAACAAATACGATTAACAAAAAAAAAATGAAAGACATACAGTAAACATACCTATAAAAGTAATGAGAATAAGGATACGAAGAGACAACTGCATCTCGTATTAAATTATAATCTGACACAGTCCATACCTCTTGCAAACAAACCATGTCATAATCAGATTCTACTAAGTGTTGGGCGATTGAGCGCATTCGGGGTTGTACATCTTTTGAGACAAGTGGAATGCCCCTGTTTACAATTAAATGAGTACCTATGTACATGTAAACAGTATAGTATAGTATTTACATACCAGCAGTTTAAAGTAAGAATTTTAAATTCAATTTCCATCACAAATATATAAATAAAACAAAGGAATCAAACTATACATAAAAAGAGAATTTTTTATTTGTTGAAGCTTGAAGATGTGGCAAACTTCGCGAGAATACCACTACCACCACAAAACATAGGACACTACGGGAGACACATTAACACAAATATCAACGTTGCCAGAATTAAATTTTACACCTGTTCCTGTATTAAACATTAAAGTTATGATCATCTTCTTTATAGATACTTAAACAAGAATACACTACCCGATTTTCCGTTTACACCAATACCAGAGACAATACAGATTTTCTCCAATAGTGAAATACCGTTCCAATGTTCCAATACGATCATTATTCATTGAATACGATAGAGCAAGTTTGTACATAATAGGTGTTTTCTTTTTGCATTTTGTGGTACACTTAAATCACCTCTGTCAATACACACCATTCGTTTTATAAAAATAATTTGACTCAGTTCTCAATAACCCTATTCGTTTTAAAAGCTTTATTTAAGTTTTGTATTAACCTGAGGCAGAAATGTCTAAATGACACAAGGCACTTTAATTACGTGATGATTGTAACTTTACCTAACCCTGTGGCGGTGCAAAAAGAAAACACCTATCAAGTGTGTCGTGATAAAAAATTCGCTGGCGCTACTACTGTGATGTAATCATTTTTAAAAAGGAAAATGCGTTATTGAATGAAAACTTTATATGCGAACTTGAGAAATTTTGCTTTGTTTTGATGTGTTCCCTTTGCACATATGTCGACATCCTTGGTGTAGATTTGATTATTTACTCAAGTGAGGAGTAGGTAATTATGAAAACGGGAGGATTCGTCATGTTAGAGTTAATTTAGTGTGGAATTTTTCCAATTGTCCCGCCAAGGACGTCAAACTACCTGTTTCGGCTTTGAAGTACGAAGAAGAGGAGTAGAGGGAAGGACGGGTTACGCATATTGAAAGAGTGTTGGAGAGAAATAAAAGAGGGAAGAAAGAGATATGGAAAGAAGGAAAGAGAAGAATATTATAGAGAAAACGGATACGCGACAGAAGAAGGGACAAAGGAAAGGGGAAGAAATATGAGGCGAAGTGACAGATATAGAGATAGGGACGTAGATAAACAGGAAAGAAACACGAAGATAAGGGAGTCCAAATATAGTAGCAAATATGGAAAGATATAATAGCAGAGGGATATTATCGGAAAACCTCAAAGGCAGAAAAAGTAAAGGGAAGAGGAGAGGAGAAGAGAAGTGCTAAAAGAGCGCGAAGAACTGAGGGAGGACGACAGAGGAAGAAGGTAAGTATTAGCAGAAAGTGGAGAAGGAGAAGGATTGATGGAAGAAATCTGGAAGAGAAGGGGTCAGGGAATGGGAAGGGAGGAGAAGTTGCCTTTTTTCTATTTTATAAACTAATCACTTTTGCTCAATATATCTGCTATAGGTATGTATTGAGTGTAGATGAATGCAATTGTTATGATTTTATATTATGTACAGTACACTCATACACTGTAATTATTGGTTTTCAGTTATTTTGATGTAAGTATAGGTTAATAAGCATTTTCATTTAAATATGCAAATATGTAAATAGTACTAACTAAATAATAGTAAGTAGTAGTAGTAGTGGTCCTTTATAACCAGATGCTTTTTCTATATTCACTCGTATGACACTTTATTCATGATCTGTAGCAAATTGGGGAATTATAAATCTTATTTACAGAAAAAATATAACAGTATAGAAGGATAGATACTTGCGTGGTGGACGTGGTCCGTGGACCCCATAAGTACCTATACAGGGTAGACCATTTTAATCAATACACGCGAATATCTCACAGCGAGAGAGAGGGAGAGATGCAGAATTATGGTGTGGAGTCAAAATTGTACTATATTAGTCAAATGAGAATGAAATTCATACTTATTGCATATCAAACAAATTGACTTAGCGTTTATAGGTTTACTTTTTCTACTACATTTGCTTTTTCAATACCGTATGTCGATTGTCGATTTCGTCAAACGACTGTTCACCACCCTTATTTAATTCACTGTTTTATATGAGAAGACATCAGTATAAACAAATTGGATAGCTAGATTATCATAAATTAATGACGTAGAGGTAAACACTCATGGCGAGGATATTAAACCTACTGTCCTCTCCAGGAGTGTTTACAGCTACATCATCACATACAATCATACGTGTAATATGAAAAATATGAGTCAACATTATAGAATACTATATTAGTCAAATGAGAATTAAATTCATACGCATAGGTATAATAAAACGAATTCATCTCGCGTTTATAGGTTTACTTCTTCTACTACATATATTTAATCATTACCGTATGTTGATTTCGTCAAAAATGCACTACGAGTAATGCTCCTTTCTGTTGTAATCATAATCTCATAGATATATGCATAATCTTAAGCACCTTATGCATTAAAAACATCTTTGTCGATAAATCAGGGTTTTTTTCTATGGATAAATCCCTATGTATGGTTGGCATTAAACCGGATACGACGATACGACGCATATATCGATACACTAGCCACCGGCTTACTTTTCTGCTTTTGAAAATATCTAACCAAACTAATCGTACATTACCGGTTTTTTTGTACTGCTCTGTTCAATTTCTTTCAAATTTAATTTCAATCGTGACGTATCGTATGATCGTAAAGTTGTAAGTTGTAATAAAATACTAAACTTCTTAATTTATTCGATTAATTGAGTTTTAGATTTCATTTATTATCATTATGAATAAATTGGTTATTCCTCCTTCACCTAACTGGTTTGCAAGTAATATTCTTGCATGTGCATCTGATAATACTGTCATTTATGGATCAAGGCAGGATGTTATAGTTATTCAACCCGCACCACCCGACGAACCTGCAGATGTTAAAGTTTTAAGTGGAATCCATTCTGGAAGGTAGTATTTTTTCTTTATAGGTACCTATTTGTGTATATCCACTAGAAAAAATTTTATTGTACAGAGGTATAAAAAATTATCTTTCATTATAAGTAATGTCTATTGTAAACTTTCGCCTCACTTGTTTGTTTTATCTGTGAGATACTGAGGGTTACCTATTTCAAAAATTGATTGATTTAAATTTCATATGGAACAAAAATTCAAGATAGCCGCTTTTGAGGTATCTATCAATTCCCTTAATGCCATATTGATGTTTAATACTTTTTCCTTTTTTTAAGATATCTAGGTACAATTAGGTTTACATTGTTTGTGGAATTTTTCCTGGTGACTACAGCAGTTTTTGCTGTAAAATAAATTTTTCTTATAACCATTGTCTTTATTTAGCTCTATCTTTTGTAACTTGATGTTAAATGAAGCAGTAAAAGTTATCATTATATAAATAAAAACCATAATTTTTTGCAGACACTGTACAAAAATTATCTTCATCATGACCTCTTTAACACAACATCTTTACTGTGCATAACGTCAACCGTTTCATATTTGTGGATGGTTGAAACATGTAAACATTCAAATGCCTATAAAACTTTTTCAAGTGATCTGAAATTAAACATTGATGCAAAAAATATTCTTCTCACCTCAATCAATCTGAATCACTTTATTTGTTTAATTATACATCTACTCTCCCTTTGTCCCCCTCCCCTTCTGATCCTACTTCGACTTCCTCTCCACCCTATTAATCTCTCTCACCCCCCCCCCCCTCCTGGGACCACTTTCCAACTCCATTCCTCCCTGGTTCCTCACATATGCCCTATATTCTCCCAATCTGCACCTCTTTTTATCCTCCCACTAGTATTTATTGTCACTGTCACCCTCCTCATTCTCACATATATATCTCCCTATCAATAACTTTTTTAATCCTAACCCTCCCTTTAAGTGCCCTGGTACCCCTTCTATCATAATTTCTCCATATGTCACATATTGTACCTCCCTTCCCTAATTTTTCCACTTCTTTAGTTTCCTGTATCTGCGAATCCCTGTCTCTTCCTATATTACATTCTTTCTCGTGGTCTCTCCCCATCCTCCCTCCCTTCTCCTCTGCACCTCAACACAGTTAGCATGTCTCTTTCGTAATACGGTTCGTATCCTCCTGTCAATATTTTATTTTTTCACCCTTCACCTCTCCAACAGCTTTGAAGACTATCCTCTCTTCCTCGTACCTCAACGCCAATTTTTCCCCTCTGTATTCTCATCTTTTCCCATTTCTCCTCCTCTTGCACTATGTAACCTGAAGTCTCCCTCTACAAGCCCAATATCCACTTCCAATATCTTGCCTGAACCTTTTCCAACCCCGCCCGTTCCTTCCATTCCCATACTTTCACCCCGTACATCCTACTACCGCCATTACCTTTTTGAAATATTACTATCTTTGTCTTTTTCAAGCTTACTTCGAGATCTCTTTTGCCCAGGAACTTTCACTGTCTTAATCATTTCTTTCAATTCACCCCCGTTCTTACTAACACCACCACATCATCTGCACAAGCCTTGCATCCCACAATCACCACTCTGCTTCTCTGCTAATCTTTCCGCCAACACCTCGTCACCTTATATAATTCCTCTACTAAATCTTCCCTTATTCCTTTCCTTCTCATCATCTCTCACATCACAGTTTTCCTCTATTCACGTTGTCAAACGCAGCCTTTATGTACAGAAACAGGGTGTGCACTTTTCCACCCGTCTCCAACTTTTTGTTCACGATCTGTTTCACGATATTATATCTTATCCACCGCCCTCCTTCCCCTTTTACATCCCCTCTGCCAATCCTTAATAACTTCCTTCTCCTCTATCTCCCTCTTCGGACGCTCCTGTATAATCGTGGCGTATATCCTATAGCTCACATTTGTCATGCTAACCCCCCTTATACACAGGACCACCATCACTTCATTCCACCCCTACGATAACCCTTCCTTCCTCTATATCTGGTTTAAAATCCTCCTACAGTTCATACCCGCCATTGTATCTTGGAAATCATCATAGGACCGCTTTGGGCCCATGAGACTTTTTTGTCAGAAGGTCGATATCTACAATATACTAAAAGTTTATCAAATTCCGTCATTTTTGGAAATCTCATTAAAGGTGTGCCTCCTCCTTTACTATAGAATTGTCTAAAACAAATTCAGTGATTGTAGAGATGCAAAAGTTGCTGAAGTTACAAGTTCATCAAGGATATTCAAATTTCATAAAATTTTGTTAAAAATACAAGTTAGCTTTGACCCTATTATTGCAGTGATAGTAATGGTTATTATTATGTTTAAGTAATTGTTATTACTATGTTGAATAATTTTTTTAATTGCTGGGCATTATCTGTTAGAAACATTAGTATCAAAAATAAACGGCATATGGGTAATTCTTATAAAATACCAAATTACTAATATCAAATAATAATGAATACATTAAACGATTCAACTTTGTAAAGTAAGTAACAGTATGTATGGAAAGTTTAGTATCTTTTCTCATTGATTGGCTATTACTTATTATATGAATTATGGCATTCATAGGCTGGAGTTGCAAACACATCCTCATGAGTAATAGCAACCATTACATACCTACTCATTGAGTAATATGCTGATTTTTAAAAGAAAACATCACATCTACATAGGCTTTGGCTGCAGAATAATGAAGTTAAGGCTATGTTCTGTTATACAAGACATTATTCTATTTATTTATTCTAAACACTAAAATCTGCAATAAATAATTAACTATAATTGAAATAGTCTTATGTTTTATACTACAGTAGAACCTCGCTTAACCGAGCTAATGTGGACCAACGTAAACTCGGATAAGCAAAAACTCGGATAACGCGGACAAACGTTTAATTGCATCAAGTTTTTGTTCTAAAGAAAGCATAACGCGTTTTCTTTTTGCACTCATATCGATGTTTTCAACAAGCGACGGATAAATGAAACTTGCACTTGCACTAATTACTGACGAATGATGCCGCTGGTAATATTAACTACAATAGCGAAAACAAATAGAGAAAAAAGCGGCAAGTCGGTAGGGTGGCGCGGGTAGCACGCGTGGCAAGGTCACAAATATCTTCGTACAATTGCATATTTAATCACGTAGTATAAATTGCACGTATAAAAAATTTTTTTACGTATGTATTTAGACTCGGATAATACGGAACCTCGGTTAATCAAAGCTCGGTAAACCGAGGTTCTACTGTACCTGAATTAATTCTTTAGTTGCAGTTCAATACATTAAGGGGAATGAACTAAAGCATGTTTAGAGTGAATATTATTTTAATAAAGTAATTTATTTTTACCTATTGTGAAACTTATTATGTGCCGAATATTTGCTTTGCGACCTATCTAAAAATATCCTCACTCCATTTTTTCATTATATTTCAACATTTTTGGCACAATAGTTTACCAAATCGTTCTGTAATTTTTCTTTTCTAGGGTCAGTTTTGTGTCATTAAATATAAATTGGGGAAATCCTAATAAATGGGCCGTTTCAGTTGCTGAAGATAATGTGGTTCAATTATTGGACATAGCAACATCCACTCCCAAAATGTCACATATGGGTCATAAGGTAAGTATTTTGCTGCAACAAACATTGCAATCTCTTACAAGTTTTGAATGATGAACATTTTTGTTCTGTTTAGACTCATTCAGATAGATTGATAGGGGCAGTATTTGCTGGAGAAGATAAAGTGGTTAGTGTTTCGGAAAGAGGATTTATGATAATATGGACGTTATCTACCAACAATTTAACACCTATAAATACTCTTAATGCATCATCTGTGAGAGTTTCCACAATTAGTAGTTGCCCTCATGCACCATGGTTAATTAGTTTAGGCCTTAAAAAAGGAGGAATTATAATCATGGATCTTAAAAGTAAGTGAGAAATCTACACTGTTGAAGTTAAATTAACTTTTTACAGAAATGGGAAAGGTGTTATTTAAAATTCGTGCACACGAAGATGAGGTAATCAGTTTAAGTTGGTGCCCGACACCTTACAACATTTTTCCACAAAATATAGTAAGAATACAAAACATTAAACATGTATCCAAAACAAAAAGTGATGAATTGAGTTCTGATAAGGCAGAAGAAGCTGGGTGCAGTTCACTTGTGCATCATTCATCTGATGATGAAAATCTGACAGTTAAAATCGAATCTACAGATGACTCGGAAACTGTAGCCATCAAAGAAGAAGTTAACTTAGATGCTAATGCAATTTTTAAGACTGATCCAGAATCTGATTCTACAAACTTATTAGAAGATAAAGACGAATTAAAGAAAAATCTTCATACTGAAGATGTAAAAGAGCCTTCGGTTCCTAAGGTTACTGCAGATGAATGCAATGTGGTAATCAAGCAGTTCTCCAAAGATCAACCCTCTATAATAAGTACTACAAATACAGACGAAATTATTGAAAGAGATAGTGATACTGCCGATTTACTGTCTGACAATGAACAGCAATCTAATTTTACTAACTGTAATTCCTCAGAAATGGCAAATAGAGACGATGACAATAAAGTGTGTACTTCAGATGCAGAAGGTTTGGTTAAAACAGCCGAAGAAGTAGTCACTAAAATAGAAAATGAAATAGGACAGTATTTCGAGAGTTCTGATTCTGAAGCCACGCATAGCAAAGATGATACAGTAGATGATATAAAAAGTGCTGATGTACAACCATTTAATTCTATCAGCAAAGTGCAATTCTGTATAAGTAATCTAAGTGCAATACCCACACCTGTCAATTCACCCATAAGTGGAGAGACTATCGGGATTGATCCAGCTAGCATGTCATTGACACAAGAGAGTGTAGGAAACTTGTTACCAGTTCAAGAACTTGAAGAATCTCTTAATCTTGAAGTTGATGATGTGAAGACATCAGAACCGACAGCACCAAGAAAAGAATTTCTTCTTGCTTCATCTGCAAAAGGATCAAGGTTTAAAAAGTTTGGCATAATTTATCAATTTTATATGAAATTGCAGGTCAATAAAAATTTGGCGTGCTGGGTCAAATGGATTACTTCAAACCGAAATATTTCCACCAATCCCCTATCACAAACGTTTACAGAAAACTCATGACAAATCATGGCTGACTACGTGTTGGATTACACCGACAGAATTGTTGTCATCCTCTAATAAAGGTCAGTTACTTCTATGGAAATTAACTAATGAAACGGAAAATAACTCTGGAAGAAGGTAATCTCCTTAATTATCGTAGATTGTTTTACTAAAATATCATTTCAACAGAAATTATTTTTATCGTGTTATCCACGCAGATCATAGCAAGTATATTTTCTGCATAGCTGCTGCTGTAAGAAAATATCAGTCGATTGAGATAGGAAGTTGTGGAGAAGCGGGCGAATTAAGTGCTTGGACTTTGGGCAATGATCGATTCATTTTAAATACCAGTCTTGGTGTTGGTAATACAAATTTGGTAACATATTCAACTGTTGGAGGTACTGTTACCTGTATGATACCATCAGCTATTACTCCCACAAGGTATTCATTAATTGTATTATAAAATCTTTTAACAGGAGCTTATTGTTTTTTTTTGCTTCGTGTGGTGACACGAAGTTATGTTTTTTTTTTAATAAAACGTCCAGCATAAAATAGCATTTACCGTTTGAATATGGTTATGTTTAACAACTTACACTATTAAAACTATTCACTTCACCAACAGAAACATAATTGCACATTTTTACAAGTGGTCGTACTGGAATTATTTTGTATAGCTCACTATTTTTAAACCTTAGAAATTTTTATCGCATTATGTTTTGTTTTGTTTTGGGTCAGTATGTTTTTGACACAAGAGATTTGTTAAAGTCATTTGGAATTGTATTAAGAACTAAATCAAAAATGAAAGTGAAAGGGGAAGATATTTGGCCTACCCGAAAGTCAAGGAAATTGCTATAGTTTCACCATTTATTTATTAGGTGTAAATTGATAAAAAAATAGCTCATTAATTAATTTTTATTTGAGACACATTAAAAAATAACAAGAATTACTTATTTGTCAAAAACTTATTTCTTTGTATTTAATTTCGTATTTCAAGAATTACTTGAATGCTATGGTGCATCAATTTATACCATGCATGACATCCATAGGAAAATTCGCGGATAAGCTATATGTGTATTGTAAAAATTCAATGCGACTTATTTATATTGAGAGTATTTGGCACTACATTTTAATAATTTAATTTCTGAAAACCAATTTAAATTGTATTTCTAGAATTGCTTGTGGTTTGAATGATGGAAATAATAGAATATGGGATTTAAGTCAACCGCATTTACAACGTGTTATTTTAACTCCTATATTTGAGAAACATACAATTAAAGTGACAACCTTTGCATGGCACCCTACCAATGAAGATTGTTTAGCTTATGGTACAATTGATGGATATGTAAGTGTAGTTTTTTTTGTTTCTCATATATTTTAATTCAAACTCGGCAGATTGGTTTAATTGATACCGGTCATTTATCCAAAAATCCAATACACTTTGTACAGTCATGTACTTTGCCTGTTTTACATCTTCAGTGGGGTCCATTGAATAAGGGTACAAGTGGTTTAGGTCTATATACTGTTTCCAATGGAAAGTTAGTTGTATATGATATTAAGCAGCCTTTACATGGTAAGAATTTTTCATGCCCCCCACACTTATTTGATCCTCTTGTATATATTTTTAGAACCGGCAACAATTGAGTTTGATGTTGATTATAATTTAACCTCATTTTCTTGGAAACCAGACTACAGTATTTTAGCTGTTGCTACGAAAAATTTAGAGCTTTTGTTATATAACCACGAATTTAAGCTCTTAAACACATTTTTGTTGCAAAGCAAAGTTGTGCGTTGCTTAGCATGGCACTCACTTGGAACTACAGAAGAGAATTGGTTGGCAATTTCTTCAAACCATGTGATTGTGTATGATTGTTCAAAAAAAGATATAGGTAAGTAAATGTCTGTAATGTATTGAACTTGGTAAGCCAATAGTGTTTCCCATGTTCAGTCTTGTGAAATATTAACATTGAGTAACTATTTCAGATGACAAATCACGTAAATATGATCAATGTGCCATAGCTGTTTTCACGCAACATAAAGGTGTTGTCCATTCCTTGTCATGGAGCCCACATCAGTCAGAAATATTAGCTTCTGCAGGTGAAGATGGATCTGCCCTGGTACATTTGTTAATATTATCGCCACAAAGATGATCGATTTTTATTTAAATTTCAGGTGTGGAACGTTAAAACACAAACATTATTACATGCTTGTCATTGTTATTTTGATATTCTTTATTCAGTTGTGTGGAGTCCATTGGATTGTGACTATTTAATAACAGGTGGAAAGGCTTGTACAATTCGTATTTGGAAATTGACTGAAAACCCTCCTACACTGCGTCCTGGTAATTTGAAAATTATATAGACAAAAATTGTTTATTTTTTTTTCAGAAAAATCTCATCCCAAGCCGGCATTGACAATTAACAAAGAAAATGATAATGAAAAGGTGGTTATAAAAATTGAAAACAAGTTACGAAAGAAATGTTTTCTTAATGGAATTGCTCAGGTATATAATGTAAACACACATAGTGATCTTCTTCCAAGTTGTAAGCAGTTATTTTCAATATGTGGAAAAGAAATTGACGAGGTTCAAAAATGTAACATTGAAATAGACAAGGAATCAGAATTAAATGTATTAAATTTGTTTGGCGATAAAGATGGAATAGCTAAAATATTGCAACTTGAACGTAAGTAACATGAAAACGTTTTTACAACATTCTTTATTTGTACTCAGAAACCAATAACACTCATTGGCATTTGATATTTAGTTCTTCTTTTTTTGATATGGCGCTTTCTTCTTGTAGTTGCTATAAAAAGGTAACAAGAACTATACAAAATAAATACTTTAGGACCTTTACATAATATTATACAGGGTGTCCCAAAATTGCTGGGACACAGAGCTACTACGTATAATAGAGATCAAAATAAGTTGATTGGACCCAATTTATCTATATACCAAAATGTACCGTTTGCCCGTGAGAAGAGTTCAAAGTGTACATAAAAAAAACACATTTTTGTACGCTGTTCAGACATGAGTGAAACAAATTGAATGAAATTTGACAAAAGTGCATTTTAGAGGATTACTCTCCTCTCGGTAATTAAATAAATGCAAAAGAAATTGTAGAAGGGTTAAAACTACCCTCACCCCCTTACATTTTTTTTCAGAACTTTCTTAGGGGTGGTAATACGATTCTCAAATTATTTTATCAAGAAGACTGATTAATTATCTTCATTTTGTTACTCTTGATAACATTTCCTATTCCGCATAGTTCCGAAGGAAAAAAATGTTTTCTTAAATAATGCTAACAGATATTCCTAGTACAAGTTTAATAAAATTGTAATACAAAATTTAGTTGGGAGTGGAAACAAAGGCAGAACGTTTTTTCATAATAAATGTTCAATATGACGGCCACCTTCATCAATACAAAGGTCAATTCGACGTAAAAAATTGAAACTAAATTTTGTATTACAATTTTATTAAACTTGTACTAGGAATATCTGTTAGCATTATTTAAGAAAACATTTTTTTCCTTCGGAACTATGCGGAATACGAAATGTTATCGAGAGTAACAAAATGAAGATAATTAATCAGTCTTCTTGATAGAATAATTTGAGAATCGTATTACCACCCCTAAGAAAGTTCTGAAAAAAAATGTAAGGGGGTGAGGGTGGTTTTAACCCTTCTACAATTTCTTTTGGATTTATTTAATTACCCAAAGGAGAGTAATCCTATAAAATGCACTTTTGTCAAATTTCATTCAATTTGTTTCACTCATGTCTGAACAGCGTACAAAAATGTGTTTTTTTATGTAAACTTTGAACTCTTCTCACGGGCAAACGGTACATTTTGGTATATACATAAATTGGGTCCAATCAACTTATTTTGATCTCTATTACACGTAGTAGCTCTGTGTCCCAGCAATTTTGGGACACCCTGTATATACATAATACATAATTATTATTAGAAGACATCATCTGGATAAATTCGTGTTATATAATGTTTATTAATACTTTTTCTACGTTTCGGCAGACTTTCTTTCCTGCCTTTTTCAAGAAATAAATTGATTTATTTGACACTAGATGTCATGTTACTTGATATTAGTTTTGGCTTTCGTTCTACTGCGAGTTGCAGGTCCTATGTGTGTGTCTATGACTTGTGGTTGTTGAGGGATGTTAGGTAGTGTCACATTGTTATTGTTGGTTATTTCGATCTTCTTAACTATTGGTTTCCATATGGGTAATAATCTTGAACCATCGTCTCGTTTATTTATGGCCAAGGGACGCTTCTCAATTTCAATGGCTTCTCTCGTTATTCGTTCTTGTAGTGTACATGCCAAAGAAAGTAACTTAATTTTGTCAGTGTCAATACTGTGGCCGGTTTCTAAATGATGATTAGCCAAAGAGTTAGATAAAACGTGTTGCTTAATAGCCAATTTGTGCTCTTGGGCTCTTACACTAAGTTTCCGGTTAGTTTGTCCAACGTAAGATTTTTGGCAGTTGCTACATGGAATTTCATATATCCCTTGTTCTTCTCCATGTATTTTATCTTTGGCGTTTTTTAAAAAAATTGAAAACGAATTCAGCTACACTTTATTTAGGAAACAAACCCACACTAATCGTTACCTCAATGCCCATTCACATCATCATCCTTCCCAATTACATGCCATTATTAAGTCATTAACAACAAGATCTATCCGTCTAACTGATAATAAATCTAGAAAAGAAGAACTTAATAATCTCACCAATATATTACAACTAAATGGGTATCACTTAAAACAAATCCAAAAAATCACCAAAAGTATCACCGAAAACCCGACAAAACCAAAATCCAAAGCTGAAGAACCCAAAAAATCTCTAATATTGCCATACATAAAAGGTGTAACAGATACCATCGCAAGGAGATTCCCTAAAACACAATTTAGAACAATTTTCAAGCCTTATCTAATTGTTCAACATCTCTTAAAAAACGCCAAAGATAAAATACATGGAGAAGAACAAGGGATATATGAAATTCCATGTAGCAACTGCCAAAAATCTTAGATCGAAATAACCAACAATAACAATGTGACACTACCTAACATCCCTCAACAACCACAAGTCATAGACACACACATAGGACCTGCAACTCGCAGTAGAACGAAAGCCAAAACTAATATCAAGTAACATGACATCTAGTGTCAAATAAATCAATTTATTTCTTGAAAAAGGCAGGAAAGAAAGTCTGCCGAAACGTAGAAAAAGTATTAATAAACATTATATAACACGAATTTATCCAGAAGATGTCTTCTAATAATAATAATGATATTCGTGGAAACCTAAACAATAGTATAATACATAATCTAACTACAAAAAAACAAAATTCCTTAATGATAATTAATAGATACGAAAAATTTTAATTAATGTTTATAGGTGGCAGTTTTTCGCCACTGTATAATACAATAATATGAATGATGAATTATTTGGGGAAATGGTTTGAAGAGTGTATCATAAAGAAACTTCGGCAGCTGTCGATTGTTGTTCTTGTTGAAAATGACATGGAGTTGCATTAGGGTCATGAAGTTCTTTGTTTGCCACCCTACCATTGTAAGCTATTGTAATCTTTTTACTCGACAAATATGGCCAAGTTTCTTTCTGGAGGATTTTACGTATCACCAACTTTAATATCATTACTGTGCCATTCCAGTTCAAGTTCAAGTTTTCTTTAATATCTATGAAATTTGCTGATATTATCCCTAACTCGTTACCCTCAATATTTCTCCATTATTTCTTTATTCTAGAGTGTCAAGTCGAAATAGGCGGATTTCATGAATAATATCAACATATAGACGGCACAATGGCGAATCATTGCATCTGCAAGTCGATTCAATACCCTTAATCAGAAAAAAAAATGACTGACTTTATTTTTTTAATCCAGAGGGCTTCGCGCACCTTGTTATCAGTAAACATCTGCTACTGTAGTGACTGAGCTGTCTTTGCCGTTGTATTTGAAAAATTACACGTATATCATTCTATTTAATGCGAATTTGTTACAGACGGACAAGACACCCATTCATTCGCAATTATTATATGTATATGATACCTATGTGTAAATTAGTTCTGACAATATGTAAATGTATGTTGTTTCACGAACGTCCCTTTATTTTTCCTGTTTTTAAGTTAAAAAATCTGTATCTTCTGTTCGGAATAGACGGATTTTCGGAATAGCGGGGTTCTATTGTATGTGGCTATGCTAATTGCTGTTAAAAAAGTTGCCAATGTACAGTATGTTTCTAAATAGATTTTCTTTTAGGAGAGAATCACCTCAATAGAACAACTCCTTTATCTTTGGAAAGTACATCCCTATGGCAAGGTGATATTGATGAAACTATAAAAAATGCTATTAAATGTGGAAGTTTAAATTCTTGGCTAGTTGGAGTAGCTCCTATGGTATCGCACAAGTAAGTTTTGATAAGAATTTTTTAAATTTTATTTTCACTTAATTCATATTCACAATACACAATTCAACTTCATGGCTAATAAAATCTCTTTGTTTTTCTGTCTATGTAATTAAAATTTTGTCAAAGTTTGAAGTTTTGTACCAAAGTAAACTTTACAGTTTCATGATGTGTTAATTAAGAAAGAAAAACAGGATCTTAGGTCTGGTAAAAAAATTCCAGAACTTATTTTTCATACATTTATTGAAACAACGTACAAGTTATTCAACACTCTCCTTCAAAGTACTCCTCTTGGCTCAGCTATACAGACTGTTTCAAATTAACTCGGCACTATTGCTATCTTTGTTATTACTGATTTTACAAAGTAGGTTAAATTAGCAATGTAATAGTGTTTTTAGCGCTGATTAATATGCAATTAATAAAAAAACAATTGAATAACGCATTTTCGAGAAAATTTAGTACATATTTTTATTAATGGAACACCCAGTATATTCTTATTGTAAACAACAACCAGTATGTATTGGACTTGAAAGTATTTTTCACATATTGCAATTTACACTGTCTCATTACTTTTCATAATGTTAGAAATAAATATTGATAACTCGCCGCACTGATGTAATATGTCAAGTAGCCAATATTTTACATGTGACATTTCTGCTTTCAGTTTATGGCAAGAAGCATGTGAATCATATGCTTCACAACTTTTAAATACTTCTAATAGTAAGCCAGTTGAAGCTTCCTTTTATTATTTGGCGTGTCACAAGATCGAGGAAGCTATTGAAGCCCTTTGTTCGGGTTCATATTTTCGAGAAGCTCTGATTTTAGCTAAGAGTAGATTATCTCTTACCGATCCAATTATTAATAATGTTATTGAACGTTGGGCGAAATATAGTATTTCAGTGGGATCCTATGAAGTCGCTGCTCAGTGGTAAGTATTATGCACTTCGGTCATTGCTATGATCACATTTTATCTAAAGAAATAACTATCTTTGTGTCTTTTCCAGTTTTCTAGTTCTGAATAAAATCGAAGAAGCTGCCAAAATATTGTTTCGCAGAACTGATATTCCCACATTGGAATTTTGTGTTACATTAGCAAAGGAAATTGGTAACGAAGATATGCTAAATGCCATATTATTTAGGCTGAACTCTTTCAAATCTGAATTGGTCGATATAGTAGAAGATTCAGTAATTCCTTTACCAACTAGATTGGAAGTGGAAGCAAAACCGATTTCGAACAATAGTAGCGTTGCGGAGAGGTCAGAGGATAAGACTGAACAAGATGAACTTGTGATTGATACCATAATCAGCACATGAATTTATCTACCATGGAAGTATTTCATTTGTGACATTTTTTTAACTAGGATTTTGATTTTTTGTTACGTTAAAGAGTTTTCTTTTTTTTTTTTTTACTTATTTGAATAAGTATGTTGGTTTTATATATTTAAGTTAATAAATCGATATTCAATATGACCGTAGTTTGTTTAAAATATACTTTATTATTGATCTAAATCAAGGTTATAAGTATATAGATTTTCAATGCCATATGACTGTGTGTTTTGCATGTATAATGTTCTGTCCCGCTTGGTTTGATGAATATATTTTGTTTAATTGAAGTCTTAGTAAGGCACACAGTTTGTACGTTTCTATTTTATTTATAAATTCATCTTTTATCTCATATAATTGTAACAAACTGTTGGAGACAATTCCTTATCCCAATTAAGGAAAATAGCGGTTACTCTATTGCAATCAACTACTCGTCAATTTTTTACTATTTTGAGGCAGGAAAGTGGTTTAGATACACGAATAAAACCAGATACATGCATTTGCATTTTTACTTTCCCGCGCATTTTACTTTATCTTTAAATTTGTTTTGCAACAAGTCTGTTCATGATCAGTATTAATAAGATTAGCGTATTAAGAGATGCTGTAACGTGTAACCTATTCTCAAGAGTGTCTATAATTTCTAGATCGCGGGAGAAATTTCAATAGAGATATGAAGATTTTTTCACTGTGTTGGATCCCAGCCCATTAATCCACAAAATAAATGTATATTTGAGTTCAGAAAGTAGCAATAATGGGTAAAATTGTCTTTAATTTTTTTATTAACACGATCTTGACAAATATTACTCGCTTAAACATAATTTACAGATTTATGAGCAACTTCCATTTTTATTTTAAATCTGTGAAATATGTATTTAATTGTGTAATATTTTAATTGGCTCACAGCCATCCCGTTCTTGGTTGTTTTCTGGGTTTTCTATCGCCAATCCGTGTTATATTCCGTGATGTTAAGGGCGATTTTTCTGGTGTTTTAGATTCTACTACTTTAGGCGATAGTTCTCCCATCTTCACCTTTGGTTGTGCCGAAGTAGATTCTGTTGGTTCCTCCGGTTTCTGAAAGATTAGGAGATAAAAACGATAAAATAAATGTGCAAATCTTACTATCACTTCAGGTACTGGAGGTGCTTGTCCCTTACGACCTTTAGATTTGCCATTTGGAGATTCCTCCTTTTTCCCTTCTTCAGTTGGCGCTTGTTCTTTAGTGGGAGAAATTTGTTCTACTTTTGCATCTTTTATTTTGTTCTCTTGAGATGTACTACTATCCGGTTGAACAGATGTTTGTGCTTCTGTAGTAATTTTCGTTTCAATAGGTTTGTTTTCGGAACTAGGTTCAGGCGAATCTATTTTTATAGTTTCACTTTTGGGGACTTCTTTGGTTTCACTAGGTTTGTCTTTGGATTTAGGTTCGGGGGAATCTGTTTTTATAGTGTCACTTTTGGGAACTTCTTTGGTTTCTTCGGAACTAGGTTTAGGTGAAACTGTTTTTATAGTTTCACTTTTGGGAACTTCTTTGGTTTCAATAGATTTGTCTTCGGAACTAGGTTTGGGTGATTCTGTTTTTACAGTTTCACTTGTCGAAACTTTGTCGGTTTCCATAGGTTTCTCTTCGGAACTGGGTTTAGGGGAATCTGCTTTTATGGCCTCACTTTTTGGAACTTCCTTGGTTTCCAAAGGTTTTACTTCCGAAGTAGGTTTACATGAGTCTACTTCTGTACACTCGGTTTTGGCAACCTTTTTGTCCTCTTTGGGACTAGATTTAGGAGAATCTCTTTTTATCGACTCACTTTTGGGAACCTCAGTTTCGTCTTTTAGTGAAACGTTTGTTTTAGTTGTATCTACAGAATCTATTTGATCAGTTTTTATATCGGCTTTTGGTTTATCAAGTGTTGAAGGTGTTTCTTCTTTTTTATCAGCTGATGCTTTTACAGCAGGCATTTCTTTTCTATCCTCTGTTGAATCTGTTGGTATTTCTTTATCAACTAAATCCATTGGTGGTAGACCTATCGATAATGACCCGTCTGTGCTTTCAATTAGCTTTGGCACCCCTTCTGATTTTTGAATTGTGAGAGTTTCAACAGTTGTAGAACCCTCTTTTGCAGGTGAAGTACTTTGACTAACCTCTGGTACTTCAGGGAATTTTTCTTTTGTTTCTATTTTTAAGTCGGCCTTTTTGTCCGTATCTTTAGCCGGTTTTACAGATTCTGGTAATGGTTTATCAGTTACGGTAGGTGGCAGTGCTTTAGGTTCTTGATCACTGGTCGAAGATTTTTCAGTTGTGACAGTTATAGAAGTGACTGGCAGTGTTTGTTTCATGTCGGCGGATGGAGATTTTTCTGCAGTAATTTCTTCCGATTTTTGAATTTCTACAGACTCTTTCAAAATTTCGTCCTCTTGTAGTTCGGGAATTGGTAATATACGCAAAGACCTTGCTGATGGTGATTTAGGACTTTCCAATTGGATGAAATCTGGCACATCCTCAGCTTCCAAATGCTTTTCTTTTTTAGACGTTGCAAGGGATAAGGCAATTGATGGTTGTGACACAACTATGTTGGGTTGTAGTGGTGTTTTTGAGGACGAAAATAGTTTAAAAGTATTTGCTACTGTAATATCACAAAAGGTAATATAATGGAAATATCACTGTAGGTACCTTACTTACTTCTCACGTCAGCTCTCGGATCAATATCTTTTAGTACATCCATTATTGATTGGCCTGTTGTGTCAGGTAATTCTATAGGAGTTGAAGATCGTGACATGGGAAGAGGGCTACGAGTTACTATTCGTTGTACTTCTTCCATTGCCTTTAATAAGTTTTGTTGCTTTTTCAATGAATCCTTGCTACTGCAATGCCCTATTTGGGATCTAAAAATAATGCAATTAAAATGTGATCGACAGTTTAAGTATATCCTATATATTATTACGCCAAACAAACTCCTGTGACAACCTGTCCCCATTTGTGCAAATTAGATGTTAAAACTGCTAGTTTTGCTATTCTTCGGAATCTACAAAATATAGTTAGCGTGAACCTTTTTAAATTGAATTCTACACTCATCATCACCTAGACAAGGGATCTTCATTTTCTGGAGGTGGTTGATAAATTAATTGATCAACTTCTTCATCAGTTACTATAGGCGCCACTTTAAAGTCTTTCATCAAACGCCGTTCCCATATCTTCATTTTTTTACCGAGCACAGCTGGAAGTATGTATTACTTACAAAATATATAATTATGGCATGTTTTGAAACCTTTCTCTTTGGTTTCAACGCACGATATGTCCATTCCATTTTTGTTAAGTACTTCTAGTATATCATAGCGGAAGGCAGATATGTCTGTTTTTACTTCATTAATATCATCCTCTGTTACTGGATCATCCTCCATTCGTTTATGTGTGCTAGCTATATAACGCCATACTAAAGCTCTCATTACAGAAGTATATCTATAATCTCTTTCCTTTTCTTCTCGATTTCTGGTCTAAAAGAGTTACACACGTAATATAATTACTGTTGAAAGCAACACAAAAGAAAACGTGAGGCTGTAATACGACCTCCCGTCTTACCACAAAACTCGTTGTAGGGAAAATAAAAAAAACAAACCTCTATATTTTTACAAAATCAAAAAATGTATTAAATTACAGAACCGTCCTAATTTTTTCTTTTTAAATTCAAAGGTCTACACGTTAGACAATAACGATGACCCGCCTGCAAGATTTTGACACTGTAAAGATGATTCACACAAATCAGAGAGTCATAACTCGTGCTTTTCAATCCAGCTCATAAATTTCTTGGATCTGCATAGTTCGAAAGGGTTGAGTTGGTTCACTTCCGCTTTGCTGTCTTAGATTTTAGCAACTCGTGCTTCTCATCCTTTCCCGAAGTTTACATGGTGACTAGTAGTTCAATGGGGCAATCGAACTTCTTGCTGTGGTGGTTGTCATTTGTCAATGAGTAGCATATAATAGCTAGGTTGCCCTTTGTATAGTGTTCTCAGTTGCCTTGTTACTCATCCCGAAACCGTGAACAAAGGCTGTCCATCACTCGCTGTTTATATCATTTTTTACGTAATAATGATGTGATTAATTCTTTCGTCATTAATTTATGTATTTCTGATTGATTGATACTTACTTCGCCAAGTGTCATATTTAATAACTACTCAAGTGTACGTCCCACTATTTCATTATTATATTAGATCCTATTAGACCAATCACTTGGACGATCAGTTCAGCGACAAAAGATTTGCTGAATTTACCGGAACTTGTCCAAGCGCTTTCTTCTATATCGAATTTCTTATCTCAGGCATACCTACGCGATTTCTGACAAAAGTTGTGCATTCTTCCTTTATAGCTTTTTACCCAAGGCAGAACTGTCGTCCACTCGCTCCAAATAGTATATTAAAAAACAAGTTTCATAAAACCAATTTTGAAGGGGGAAATCAAGTTTAAAAAAGGAGTGGCGTAGCCACGAGTTATTTTAAAGAATGAGTGCTTCAAGGTCTTATGATTTACACTATTTTTTGGAATTTGCTCTTTTTATGCCGATTTTAAAGAAAATTTGTTACTTTAGTCGATTTAGGGATTTTGTGGTGGTTGGTAATTTCTCAATTTTAAAAATTGAAAACTTGATCTACTTAGTCGCCTTTTGTTTGATCCATTTTCTGTCACAAAACACGACTAATCAATGACTGTACGTACACCCCCTGAAATACGTGAACTTGCCAAAAATACGGTCGCAAATTTTCTTCCTGATAAATCATCTGTAGAATGTTATTGGTGCATTTTGTAATTTTTTTTATTGGTGTCCCATTTTAGCCTTTTAAACCACGCCCCAGCGTGTTTAAATCGCACTTTCAAAAACGCGCGTGTTTTAAAGTTGCCATGCCAACATATCACCAATTTGAAAAACGTGAATTCTATTGGTTATTGATCTGACAGGAGTAGTTTGTTACGTCAAATAAAATGAGAGATTGCAAATTAATTGCCGTTTTTACTGATTTCACATTAGGAATTCAACCATTTCACATTATTAGTTCTTATTTCCATTTTAATACCAGATTTCAAAGTGAACCAATAAAAAAAAATAGCGTAAAGTATAAGTGGATAACTGGTCTTTAAAACACTTGCTCTATTTCAAGCACTCCGGCTGCGCCGTCGTGCCTGAAAACTCACGCTTGTTTTAAAGAACTGTTTATCCACTTACACTTTAATATACTATATAGGTACTGTCATGCATGACAAGTAATTCCGCGTCAAAAGCATTGCCAACCAAAAACTTTTCGTAAAATGTTCCGTCCATAAGAACATCGCAGATGATGACGTCCGCGCGTTTGTTAATATGTCTATTAAAGAATCAAAATGAAGGCAAATTACAAAAAGAAACTTTTTGCATTTATATTCAGGTCAGCCTGTAGTTCTTTCGTCATCGACTTCGGCAAAATATTATCTACCTCCAAATGATCCCGGCTAATCGTAAGCACGCGGGTTTTCTTATTCCATTTCAATTCGAGTGCGAGAGTATTAAATCTTGCCGTTAGCGTCGACATGCTCTCCTCCGGTGTTGTTCAATAGATACCTACTTCCTTCTGCTGTTAAAGTTCATTTCGTTGGTTATCGACATACAATCTACTCATCCAGTCTGTCTGTTGTTTCTCTCAAATATATGGTGTCTTCGGTGATCGGTGCAATAGGTACCTAGGTACTTCTTTGAACACAAATTGGAAAAAAATGGTGGCCCCAAGCTAGAGTAGACATGCTAACTACGGAAATACTTTATCATGGGGATATTGTCTTCTGCGCATTCTGCATAGGAAACGTAAATAGTCCTTAATTGTCTCGGTCGTTGACACGTATCTGTAGAAAGGCATTAGTAATGTCAGATTCAACGCTAATTCTACATTTTCTAAATGTAAAAAACATTGTGGGCGATGTGCGCGACGAAATATCTGTAATGGAGACGAGAAAGGAACGAAAAGGCGTAAAAGCCAATAGTCAGAGAGAGAAAGAGAACGCGGAGTTGACCTGATGACCCAATGTACGATCTTTTAAGTTCGAGGAATGAGCATCTAGCATCTGACTTCAAATCCTCTAAATGAGCATTCATGATGGTTACAGTTTAGTTCCCGCATAACCAAGCGATATCTGACTGAGCAACTTTCTCCATCAAAGTCAACCCTAGTAAGGTTTCCAAGCCGCTATTCAGCACCTGATTTTTTCCTGGTTGCAGTTTTCCGGCAATATCCTATCCAATCAACAGTTTTTCATTGATCACATTTCAAACGTCAATATTTCGAAAACCGCTGATCTTAGAGATATGATATGTTATATAAAAGTGTCCAGAATTTACCGTACAATTCAAAAATGTCATTATATACAGGGTGTTCCGTTAAAAAATTAATGATGGCTGCATATCTTCTTCTTGGGACACCCTGTATACAATTTTCTTATGTAAAAAAATTCGCAACTAAAAATACTAATCGACGTATCCGAGGGTTTTTGCACAAAATAGTTACCTAAATTGTAAACGAATTTGTTCCTTTCATTATGAACGCACGGTTTAATCGGGGTGGCCGGATTACCTTGACGCGCCCAGTGAACTCTATATATAACTGGAAGGATAACGGTTACTGCAAATGCGTTCGTAATTTGTCCTCGACTGTTAGACAAGCACCGCTACTGCGTGAGTGGATCCCTATTTCTTTCTAACGTATTTGTATAAACGATGCGAAGGCGTGGTTAATACTTAATAATGAGAAATAAACACAAAATATTAAGAATTTCACTCTTGTATATATAAATTATCGTACACTTATGTTATAAATGTACATTTAAAAATTAATCATGAAATAAGTGTCATAACCAAACATTATTTTTAATATCCATAAGAGAAATGTAGTAAGATAAGGATAGCGATCCCCGCACTAATTTCCCTCTTGCTCTAACAGAACCGGTCAATTTTTATATTCGACGTTATCCTTCCAGTTATATATAGAGTTCACTGGACGCGCCGAACAACGACAATATGCGTGTGCCCTGTCGCATATTTAGCAGCGTATTTTCGTATAATACCTACAAACTGGGTATCCATCTTTAAAAACACAAGCATATTATTCTCTTTGTCCCAAGTGCGTCCTCCTTCGCGTGTGCGCTGTGTACAATTTCGTGTTGATTTCTACAAAAAAGGCACGTATATCTTTGATGTTGCAGTTCCTGTTTTCTTAGCATCCTGGCGGTCTTATGATCTATATTTTGGAAAGGAAACAATATTATAACACATTTTTCCACTGTTGTGCCAAAACAAACTCCAGTCCACGCAACGATCTTATAGTATCGATAAAGCCAGTTTTGTACTAATGCTGGCGTAACGACAATAAATTGCAACAACCTCCTCATATACACCTCAATATGGGATTTTTTCTGCCAAATTGTGGCGTGTGAGCCATTTTTGGTTAATTTTTGAGAGATACTGTTGCTTGAATAAGGGATTCTACATACAATCACTTTGGCCTAAATCGTGGATTTTCTTGAACTGTAACCAAAATGGCAAGCAATTGTGGATATCCTCATTGAATTTTTTATATTAGGTATAATGTGGGCAATAAACCTGGGTTTGGTGGTCCTTGATCTTATTGCATTTACCTCTGTAGGCTACGCTTTTTGACGTCTTTGCGGCACGGTCTTCAACTTCATTTTCTAAATCTGATTCACTGGCATCTTGTTCCAACAATAGCTTTAATAAATCTCTTGATCGCAAACACCTGACGCTTCAAACTGTCAATTTTATTGGGACTACCTCTTCAGTACCTTGTGCTTCTAAATACCTTGTAATACACAACTTATACGCGATGGCGTAGTAAACGAGTGTGCGTAAAGCATACATAACGTTTTTGGTTGCTACTATATTGAAAACAAATGTTAGAACAATTACCCGTCAGTAGGTATTGGGGGACTTGAGACAGACAGACACGCCCCATTAAGCCCCTCCCGTGTGGGGCTATAATTATGAAGTGGTCTCCTCAAGGTCACCACCTAGGCTAATGAACGGCTACAAAGCTGTTTAAATCGAGCTGTTCTGATGATGGGGAGCTGATAAGCGGTTTCCTGTAACAGATATATCTGTTCACCTGTTCAATAGGCGTTCATACCCGTTCATTAGCCGTTCAATAGCCGTTTATGACCCGCCCATACCTGTTCATTACCCGTCCATACCTGTTCCTGCCAGAAGCAGTTCTACAGAACAATGGATAATTGAACGGCTAATGAACGGGTATTGAATGGGTATGAACGCCTATTGAACAGGTGAACAGATATATCTGTTACAGGAAACCGCTTATCAGCTCCCCCTCATCAGAACAGCTCGATGTAAACAGCTTTGTAGCCGTTCATTAGCCTAGGTGGTGACCTTGAGGAGACCACTTCATAATTATAGCCCCACACGGGAGGGGCTTAATGGGGCGTGTCTGTCTGTCTCAAGTCCCCCAATACCTACTTCCGTCACACCGCAGACACACGTTTTGGTTTGGTATGTATTATAAGAATAAGATAGGTAGGTCTTGGATGATCTCGTGAACGACACGTGACCGTGTAGCTGCGTGTAGGAGGAGCCATAACTATGAAATTTGGCAGTATGTGAAGTATAAAAACATCGACTTACTTTGGAATAGACGCCAAAATGTAAATAATTTGTTCTTGTTCTCATATATCAACAAACTTAACCCTCTATTGCATGAATTATGGATTTTAAATTTTTTCATGTGGAAAAATTATATTTTGCAATCAAAGACCTCTACTGTTGCATAAATATTGCTTTTTTAGGTTTTCTTTGTAAATTTTATTTTTTTCTAGCAAAAAAAAATATGTTCCCGAGTGGGAACATTATGCATGGGTAACAAGTGAGACCAATACCTTCTTGTGTTGGGGGTTGTTTTATAATCGACATCTAAAGCGTTATCCCAATGAATTGTTGTCGATCTTTATTGGGTGTCGTTATGGATTTAGTAGGTTATGTTTTGGTGCTATACAGCATCAAAAAATTTGTCAGAAATAAAATATTTGAAAATTTTATACAGCGTGTTCAGTTAGAGAATCTCTGTTGGTAATAAATTGATACCTCCACAACCTCCAAATTGTGTTCTGTCAGTATGAGTTTCAGTAGAGGTAACATTCCAAGTCGGATAATTAGATTTACTCTTCATAGTAGCTGACTGAGGCTGACCACAACGATCTTAGTAACTGTGATCATCACTGTGAAAATAGTTCTCAATAGCATTATTGATGAGCTTCTTCATTTTTTAATAGTCCATAAAATTTTATTGGATCCATATCAACGATACTTTATTTTGGAAATTCACTTGTCGAGACTTCTTTCCATGCACAATGTCCCTCATTGGGAACATAGCTAAATAAACAATTTCTATCAACAAATTTGACGATATAGTATAATGGGTGCAGAAGAGGTAAAAGTAAAGGTATTTTGTCACCCTTTATAATTTTTATAACAATCATTTACCTGTATAAACAATATGATAAGCTTCCCAATTAGGTCAACTTAGGTTGTCCTAAGAAAGGCGCCAACATTCCAAACAATATTTATTTTTAACTGAAATGTGTGGCGCCACTTATTGGAGAGTAGCGCAAACGGTTGTTCGATGTTCCCGTTTGAGTACATTATGCGTTGTTAGAACGAATTTTGTATGGCAAGAATGTTCTTTTAATTCAAAGCTTGTGTTCCCATTCGGGAACAACATGCAATAGAGGGTTAATATTTATCCAAGACATTATACACACGCTTTGTTTCGCAGTACATAATAACATAGTTATCAAAAAAATAAGCAAATATTTACCGAACAAAACTTCGGTACCTATATATGAATTAATTAAATCTGTGTGTCTTTGTGTGGCTTTTTTGGGTTAATGAATTTTAAAATTCTGACCTCAGTCTGACCAGGTCAAAATATAAAAGTAAAATTTGTATTTGCGCTGCAATTTTGTTCCGTCTTTGTTTTATTTTTACAAAAACATAATTCCTATTAAATTTGTCATTTTCCTTTTGAAATACAAAGTCATTCTACTCGTTCCCTTTGATAAATTACATAACGACTCACCTTTGTTGACAATTTCCTCTTTTTGTCCTTCTTCCTAAGGTGAAATGTTTTTAAAATTGTTTTGAGTGTTGGAAATATATTGAAAGGTGGAGGTAAAGTATTCCCTTCTTCAAAGTAACTTAACCACAACTTCGTTCTTGCAAATTTCCATTCAGTATCAGAATGTTCCTGCAAAGGAACGATCAATGTTTTAACTTTTAATAGAAAATCGAACTACTTACATCAATCATTGCATATGAATTAGACATCATGGCAATAAGTAGATTCAGCAACACAATTACATTAATTACGGAATATGAACCGAACATTAACAGACCCCAAAATCTTGTATACGTTTTTATACCCAACAATTCAAAGTTTCCTAAATCAACCATACCAAAACTAGCCCAGAAAAGTGATTGTGAAGCTTCAAATACACTAGAAGAATGGCATTAGGTATATTGAACTACATTAATGAAAATGAGGCGTACTTCGCAAAACTTCTCCATTTCATACAGGAATCTGATTGATTATCCCAGTCTGGTCCGCCATTTGGTAATGAGTAACATTTCTTCCGTTCCAAATCAGAAAAGTACCACAACAACTGGTTCAAACCTAATAAATGTGTAATGATCCTTTAGAATGTTTTTGAGATTTTTGCTTAGGTTTGACGAAAGGGAGAGAATAATTACATTTACATATAGGCTCATTTGCGTTATTGGTTGCACTGCAAAACATTAAAATGAACTCATTGGGGATTAAAATAGCTGATTAATTTACGTAGTGAAGCTGCATAAGTAGTTGTCATAAAAATATATAATGGCCCCAAATTCTTTGTTAAACGTGACTATTTACACTTATTCCGTCAGGAGAAAGTGGCACATCGCCAATAGGATAACAGATTTCCCTACCGCAGGCCTCGCGGATTTTTCTTTGGCAGAAGAAGAAAGCTGTACGGAAGCGCTGAATGATCATCCCAGATATTATTTTATCTCGACCGGTCGAGGTAATAAGTCGACCGGTCGATATAATAAGTCGACCGGTGAAGATAATAAGTCGAACGGTCGAGATAATAAGTCAACCGGTCGACTTACTCCCCCTTAGTATTTTACTTACTGCGTTTTTGAACAAGTTCATAAGAGACGTGGCAGCGGCCAGTGTGCAGTACGTACCCTTCACCTTAGAATCCCTTTATTGTTATTCAACTGCGCACACCACAGAATGCACAAGCTCAACCACACTGCAGTAAGATAAAGTATTTATAGTGGGGACCGGTCGACTTATTATCTCAACCTGTCGACTTATTATCTCGACCGGTCGACTTAATAACTCAACCGGCCGACTTATTATCTCAACCGGTCGACTTATTATCTCGATCGGTCGAGATAAAATAATATCTGGGATGATCCTTCAGCGCTTTCGTAGGAATGGGATAGAGACTTGGTTTCTTGAAAAAGAATATTGTGGCCGTTTTGGAGAGAATGCTCACCAACAGTGGACTTGGAGCTAGGATCACCTCGAAAGTAACGTTCGTGCTCGCAATTGTGAGTGCTAACCGATCTAACAGTTTCACCAATGTAGACTAAGCCACAAGAACAAGGAATGCACGCCATTTATCTTTGCAGTTGGGCAAGATCTGGGACATCCTACTAGACAAATTGTAGACGACCTTGTTTTCGTGTTTCCGATGGATCGTACCAATGGGATAGAGACTTGGCTTCTTGAAAAAGAATATTGTGGCCGTTTTGCAACGAACAGCGGACTGGGAGCTATGATGACCTCGAATGTATCGTTCGTGCTCGGAAATTCGAGTGCTAATCAATCTACCAGTTTCGCCGATGTAGACTAAACCACAAGAACAAGGAATGCGATACACGCCTGTGCAAGATAGGGCTTTGAATTTATCTTTGGGGTTGGGTCAAATCTGGGACATCCTTAGACGAATTTTAGACGACCTCGATTTCGTGCCTCCGAATTCCCAATGCGATCTGTGACTTTGTAGACATAGGGCAAGAAAGCAATACTCCTGTCTACTTTCTCCTCGGTATTGCGAGGTTTTGGGATTAGATGACCATGACGATTGATAACCTTGCGGATTTCGCTCCTATGGGAACCGTTGTCGACTAATGTGTTGTAAGTGATGTAATTCGTTTCCGAAGGTTAGCCTTATTGGAGACGGTTACAGCAGGCTGGACCAGTGAATTGATGATGGTGCGAAGTGACATGTAAGTACCTATCGGTGTGAGTGGGTTTACGATAAACTGAGTGACCAATACTTCCATTCGGATAAAGGGTGACCAGGAGGAGGAGGAGAAAAGGGAGTGTTGCGTTATCCATGGTAAACTTGATATCGGGATGTTGGGTTTTAAGATGATTTTCGAATTCCAACAAAGCGTCATAACCGTGTGTCCAAATTCCAAAGGTATCATCGACGTACCAGACTTTGGGCTGAAGGAAAGAATTCCAGAGCGACCGACTCGAAAGGCTCCTCCATGAAGATGTTGGCTACCACCGGCGAGAGCAGAGAAACCGTAACACTCGGAACTGAATATAAGTAGAAGATAAACAGTTACATTGTAACTAATCCGACGTCCTTATCTTTATCCTTCAAAATTTGCTAATGATGACAAGAGAATCCTTTGGTAAATAGAGACGTAATATCCAAACGAAGATCGGAGATGGTTTGAATGAAATGACTGGAGACACGAGTTCAGAATGAAAGACAACGTGCGACCTGTCAAAATCTTCAAATAATTGGCCAGATACTTAGCGAGCTTGTAGGTGCTAACTATTGGGCCAAGTGGGATTTTTTGCTTGTGACGTTAAGGAAGACCGTATACCTCGGCCATTTTTGGTAGGTACAAGATGACGTTGGGCAAAACATTGACACCGCCAACCTCAGCAGTCGTTATGTTACATTTAATTTATATTTTACATCGCGAAAATGTGAACATTTGATGTTAGTATGTAAAGTTATGGGATGTTTATGTTCTAGTAAATGTTTGGCGTAATTTTACTTGGAAGAAATGGAACCCTTGACACCACATAATTTCAAATCTATAAATACATCCATATGTACGGAAATACCATGATTATAACAAAAATTCATAGCTTCAGGATTCTTTAGTGCCTAGGTTTTTAGCTGTGTTTTTCTAAGCTATGAATTAAATACTTTACTACGGGCATCACCTTTTACAACAGTGCACTGAAAGAGGCCCATTCTGTTCGTGGAAAGAGGATTGCGATTGGTGTTGTTCTCTTTTCTATGTTTGTTGAGAATAAATACACACAAGATTTTTTCTTAACGTTGTAGAGTGGTAACACTTATTTAATTTTTAATCTGTCTCTAATCAATCTATTATCTGAAGCGCGGGGGTTCTCTTAATATATAGAGCAGAGGGTTGTTGTGGAATTGAATAGTTATGTTTTTATAACATAACTACTAAAACAGTTTACAGGTATCCCAGATTTAAATTAAGGGGTGAGTTATTAGTCCATTAAAATGTTACATTTTTTTGGGCTTATTGTGCATTTGTCAGAGGACGCAATTTTATTTTTTAGATATCAAGGAGGGGTTAGTTTAAGGTTAAATCCAAGTTTGTGGGGTTGCAACCCTTGTCCCACGGCCGCCATCTTGGAAAAAGGGGTACAAATGGTTTTACGGTTTATCTGACAAACTATAGGTCTCACACAAAAATTTTTTGAATATTTTTGTTGCAAATAAAATTATCTAGGTACTACTTTGGTTCGGTAATTTTTAGTCGTAGAACCAAAAATAACATAGTTATAAGCGAAAATCGATGAAAATCTGAGGAAAAATTTTCTATTGGTCGATACAACTTTTTTTTGGATCATTTAAAAAAAATGACATCAGAACATTTTTATAGAGGGATTTTTAAGGAATAATTTTCATTAAATACTTTTTTAATTTTATTCATTAGTTAAGGTTTTACAGCGCTGCGAAACGAATACTATTCTTCAGCATTCATGATTAATTATACAAAAATATTAATGATTCTCCATAATTCTTAATCATCTTCTCATTTTTTTTATCATAATCTTTTTAATTATTAATAATGCAATATTGTTATTGATTAAATATTGACTCTTTTCCCTACCACCTATGAGGTAAAGTCTGGAGGCGCGTTTTTCTTGGTATCCCAAGTAGGCATAATCCACCGTCATTTTTACTCTACCCTCGGTCTTTTTGATGGACCAGGCTGCGGCTCAGGATCTGGTTGACTTTCTACATCAAATACTTGAGGGAGAACCAGAGAAGGAAGTGGCCACCATGTAAAGAGATGAAAAAACGTTCACCCATGACAGCGAGCAACGCTGTTCCACTTGCTAACTCTGGATGTTTCTCCATCGTTTTCAGAAGTTTAAGTTTACTCATATTGTGAGCTGCTGAAGTTGTGTCACATCCTGAAAAAGCATGAAGAAACAGCAAATTATCTGCAATGATGTCTTCGTACATAAAACCTGATGACAAACAAGATAATTGTTCTGCTGTAAGTCCTTTTGATGGTTTAAAAAAATACATTTAATTGTTTTCTTCCAAGTACCGTGAGCAAGATAAGTATGTCGATATCTTCAGCTACAATAGTAGCTGAGTCAAACGATTGAGATGCAGCGAGAGCAGAGCGAACGATGAAGGTGTCTGCATCTGATTCTGCTTGGTCGACACTGAAACCCACCTCCGAGAATGACGTTTTGAGAAGAACAATGAAATCAGCTTTGTTCTTCTCATTACCAAGAAATTTCTCTTGTGATAACGTCGGTACGGTGTTCTTGTGGAATTTTACTTCTATGAGTTCTATCGACTGGTGTTTTTTCGTGCGACGCAAACGCTCCCAAGACTTTGTTCCTGCGACATCGGAGTCGTCTGAGTAGCCGTCAAATACAATGGTTCCAGAGAGCCCAAAGTGTATAGTTCTACATATTTGATATATTTTTTAGTAATATCATTAAAAGATGAATTTCGAACTTCGAACCCAAACCACCAATACTTATGCATACGTAATTATATGAATACTGAAGAATAGTATTCGTTTCGCAGCGCCGTAAAACCTTAACTAATGAATAAAATTAAAAAAGTATCTAATGAAAATTATTCCTTAAAAATCCCTCTATAAAAATGTTCTGTCATTTTTTTTTTAAATGATCAAAAAAAAGTTATAACGACCAATAGAAAATTTTCCCTCAGATTTTCATCGATTTTCGTTTATAACTTTGTTATTTTTGGTTCTACGACTAAAAATTACTGGACTAAAGTTGTAGATAATTTTATTTGCAACAAAAAATGTTGAACATTTTTTTGTGTGAGACCTATAGTTTGTCAGATAAACCGTAAAAACCATTTGTACCCCTTTTTCCAAGATGGCGGCCGTGGGACAAGGGTTGCAACCCCACAAACTTGGATTTAACTTTACACTAACACCTCCTTGATATCTAAAAAAATATTATTGCGTCCTCTGACAAACGCACACCAAATGTAACTTTTCAATGGACTATATTTAAAAGGAACGATGAGAATTTTCTTTTGAGAAAGTCATCATAATAAAGCTCTAGTGTACCTACTAAGTGAATATCTGTATCCCATTACAAAATTTATTGTGCTATTGTACAACCATTAACACAAAGTCAATGAGCAATGAAAATTATAGTAAGTATACTAACTTACCACATGCAAAAGCAAAGAGCACCAATGAATAAATAAAGAAGAACTTCACAATATCAATAACCATTCGGCCTAAAGATATTTGCAGAGGTCCTAAATGTGGATTAATTGAAAACAAGTGTACTAATTTTAATGCACTAAAACGAAACATTTTGGCAATTAAATAAGTTATTAAATTTTAGGGTAGATATACCTACCTAAATATATTTGCTGCTGCAAATAAACCTTCAGCGATAAGTTGAGGATCAAATGCATTCCATTTTTCTCTAGGAATATACGCGGTTGATGGATCCTTTTCTATCTCATTTTTCTGTTGCAAGTAAGCTGCCACCCGTAACACAAAAACCATGCAATACAGAAAGTTTCTTGTAAAATCTATAGAATTCCATAAATTTCTCAAATACGATTTAATTCCTTCTGCATAGATTTCATAAGTTTCTTCATATATGTAACCTGTTTTTAATTAAAAAAAAATGGATCATACAGTTTGAGAATGGGGTGAATGTACTGAAACTGTGCAATGTAGGTAAACTCCGTGCACGAATAAGGATCAAGGTAAGTTCCTACCTATAACATAAATTAACACGACGTATTCTAAATATGCAGGTGGATTCCCTCGTTGTTTTTCAAACCTCTCTGATTTCATGCTCTCGGTGCCAAACAATTCAATGACCAGATCCTCAGCTCTCTGTGACACCAAAATCAATATAACTGCAAGTATGTACTTACGACAAAAGATAAATTAATGTTTGATTGCACTTACGAAGAAAAAATAAGTAAGAAGAGGCGTGTATTAAAAACTTCATAAATGGTTTCCTCATTAACTTTCCAGTGCTAGTTTGTGGTGCAAGCATGTATAGAGTACAGTACAATGGAAAAAACAATGCCGTCCTTATAATAATAATCAATTTTTCCGTAGTAGTTTTACGTCTAAAACCGGGAACTCCTTCATACCAAATTGCAGCCAACAATTGTTGAATATTAGAATGAGCTACAAACTGCAGAATACATTACGTGAACTTGGTTCAAGACAGATTTAACTATTTGCATACTTTTTTCTGTTTATACGTAATTGCTAATTCCAATCTTGCCAATTTCATATGATCGCCAGCTTCATAAGGAGGACTATCGGGATCGTGATTTAATATAATCGCTAACTCTTCTGAACTTCGTGATTGATGAAGTAAATCAACTGCAAATTGTTGACATTGCCTTCGTAATTCTAAATATTCGGCACGACATTCCTATTAATTAAAAGGGTTATTTGTAAAACCACTTATGCTTACTCCTCATACCGGTTCGCCAAATGCAAGATTTCGTAATTCCCAAGATAACTGAAACGCTGTTAAAATGGGATCACTTGAAGATAATGCAATTAAAGATGGACTTGCTAGTGCTTTATATTCATTTAATCTTGAAAGAGCTTGTCGTAAGGAATCTTCTTTCGATTCCTTTATACAGTCATCACAACCACACCTAAATTAGTAATATAATTATTTTTGAGTGGGTAGATAGTATGTCTTTGAATGATAGTAGGTGGACTATTTTTAAGATTAATGTGTTATCATTAAAGAGCATCAAAAAGTAAGCCTAAGATTTTTTGTCGCTTGTCATAGTTCAACGGGAACATCTCCAGAAAGGCCGACAAAGTTTTGATATTTTTGGAAAAGAATCGGAAATTTTAGATTTTGACTTCAGATTCCAATAGATGATGTAAAAGTAGAATAGGAATGTGTTCAACCAACGTGTACAAAACGGCTGACAAACTTTGAACACCTAATATATCATATCTCAAAAATAGTGTGTTAATGCCATGAAATGCCAAGTTCAAGTTTGATTCTAATAATGATAATTTGATTTTCTCACTGACATTATGCCGTAAATTATACTACAAACACGTTTTTTCTATTTCTCTTCAAAACTAAAAAAGTATAATATCTGGCTGGAAAACTACGCTCAATAAAAAAATGTTGTATAAAACATCTTGCAAAAAGTAAAATTATCTAGACATTTTTCCTTATTAACTTTCTGATATGACGAATAGTGTCTATTGAAAATATTTAAATTCGAAGATAATAAATATTATCAATTTTTCCATTTTATTTAATGAGCAATGCGTTATTACAGTTAAACAAAAGATCTGATCAGATCAGAAAAGCCTCCACATTATTCCATTTAATCGACTTCGTATTTCAAGATGGTGAGCATCGATTGGCGATTTACCACCTAAATCATTAGACCCAGGTCAAGCGGCCCAAGTTGGACGAATTTGCAAAGAAGTTTGATTGTATATATATGTAACAAGCAACGCAAAAAATTTTAGAAGTTTATAAATTTCGATATGACGTTATGATGATAACTTCTCGTACTCCAACTCCATTAAATAAAAGGCGCGTTCTATACGAAAAATTGAACAAAAATGTTAATGATCGCTTGCATAATTCAAAACTCCGAAAAAACAAATCTTAATAAAGTTGTAAAACATTTCTTTTTTAATATTGCAAAGTTTAGTTGTCATTAAATATGTTAAAATCGGGAGAGAAAGAATTCGTAATTAAAGCAACATTTTACAAAGGAATTTTAAATGTGTAGGTACAAATGATAAAACTCAGTAAATTAAATTAAGTAATAATTAAGTGAGTAAGTACGAAAAATAGCTACATGTGGGAGTTGTCAACATAAAATGTGAATGAAAATTGAAAAGGCTAAAATTTCAGTAAAACCTTAAAAGATAAAAAATGGTGGGAAAAGTACGCCAATAGTGTGAAATTTTCGAGAGAGAGAAAAATAATATCTAATACAGTCTGGTTGTCAAATTGGGAATTTCTACTCAACTTCCATCTTTTCTCAGTGGCAAACGGACTATAATATGAAGCTACCACCACAGACCATTTTAGTGGTCTGTAGCTACCACTTATAGAAATTAATGTCAGTGTATAGGGGCGATCCCTATTTCATTGGCACTTGTACAACATTTTTCGTCAAAAATTGTTACCGAAGTTTTTGAAAACGAAGTTTTCAACCAAATTTTAGCAATTTTGGATGTACTTAGTTCATGATTAGAAACAAATTGCAATTGTGTTTTCTTTTAATTTAAATAAAAATTACCAAAATCATAAGCTTGAAATATTTATTATTCAAAACAATGAACTTTTTCAAAGTTTTTTTATCAAATGGCACATTCTTCTCGTGAAAAGGTCGCTGTTAAAAATAGTATATTGCGCACTATTAGCGCACACCTTTCAATAAACAACAACACAATAAAGAGTTTTTAAACTTTAGGATAGTAATTATTATAGTAGAAGAATTAGATTACGTGTAACTTCTTATTACTCTTCTTATGAGGGATCAATGAAAAGATAATGAATTTTAAATAATTCTTTAAGGTGTAATTAAGAAGTGTGTTTTATTCACACAGTGCAAGATATATTCGGTTAGTTGCCGTACTATTACATCCAGATCATCTGGAAATGCCAACGAAGAGTAGCGACTGGTGTAGGTATAAAGAAAACTAAAAAATTTGAGCGATGGTGGAGGAACATTGTGTTTTATAATTTTTTTGAGATCTTTAGCGTTGCGTTGCAAAGATAGATTGTTTCTCCTTCTTCGTAGATAATTCAAAGAGATTATATAAATGATTAAATCGATGATAAAATTGATTTTTTATAAAGTAATTTTATTTAAATTGAAAGTTATTGAGTATTACGTATTCTATATTATAGGACAAAAAATATTTTTTTTGTTGAGCCATTTTTGGAGAACAAAAAAAAATTTTTTTTAAATGGCTGCAAGAATTTTTTTTTATAACTTCAAGAAGAGAAAATTTGTCTGAATTCAACAATGTATAAATTTCAAATTTTGATATGGAATTTATTTAAATAAACAATAGTTTAATGTTTTAATAACATATCAGCCTTTTCGTCATTTGTTAACTTCAATACCATAGTGATCGAATAATGACACAATAAATCAACTTATTACGTTTTTTTTACTTAAAACATGAAAAATTTGTTGACAGATGATGTGGGGTTTTGTTTTCATAGCGTCCTATGTTAATGAAATCAAATATTTCTTCTATTGCTATTAAGACATTAAATTATTGTTTATTTAAATAAATTCCATATCAAAATTTGAAATTTATACATTGTTGAATTCAGAAAAATTTTCTTTTTGAAATTATAAAAAAAATTGTTGACGCTATTTTTTTTGGTTCACCAAAAATGCGCAACAAAAAAAAGGTTTCTTTGCCCTATAATATAGAATACGTAATACTCAATAACTTTCAATTTAAATGTTTTTTCCTAATGTTATTAGTTTAGGAAATATCGTTTGGACATTGTAAGCCAAACCACCCTGTATACAATGGCAGCACTCACCTATTACAGATTAGGACGCAAAGATATAATTTGGAAATTATATGTAAGGTATTGGAACTTTTATTATACTTACTTTATATCATGCGGCATAGGAATATTAGCACCACGATCTAATAAGATTTTTAATATTTCGTAGTTATTTTTGTGAGCTGCTAGCATTAGCGGAGTTACGTCGGGTGTAAAAGTGGCTGTGCTTAAATCTACGGTTTGCCAGCTCTGGAACAAAAGGAAAGTTTCAGAATAGATCAAGAACAAATGTGGCCTTACTGATCATGTGAATTAAGGCTGCTCCATCAAACAATTTCATAATTATGGCGGAGTTCCACAAAGTAAATTTGAAAAAAGTTAATTCAATTTCACACTTACGCTTGGTTTCTTTCCTAGTTGGACAACATAATTTTTAACGGCACTGCCATTCAATAAGACTAACTTTTTCCTTTTATTTCCCCCCTAACCCTCCACATACAAAAATTAAGTGGCGCTGTTTCCAAAAATTACACGGGGCTATAAGGAACCCACTGTACGAGAGGGGAAACTTGCAATATCATCAATCCTAATGTGTTGTCCGTGATAAAATTAATGTACCTAAGCAATTTTACAACGGCTTTTGAGGAGTCCAAACAATCCTGCATTCTTTGGGGTGCGATTCGGTGTGAGCATAAGGGGTACAATCCCGCTCACATATACAGGGCGATTTTATTTGTTATGGATTGTAGATGACTGTATAGGGTGGCGATTAAGTTAGAACAATGTGGGATTTGTGCCTTTATCGTAACAAATATACAGGTCGCACAATTTATGATGATTCGGGTCGCGCAGATACGTCATCGCGTTCGGGAACAATCGTCAAGTACAACAGCTTAAAATTACTGAAATTCTCGAATTGCCGCGAGTTGAATATTTGAAAACGGACGAATGCGCATATGACCTCCAAATCATCTTAAATTGTGCGACCTGTATCTAAGATTAAAACTATTTTAACCGTAGGCAACTAGTTGGGTAACCGATTGATCAACTAGCCTCCTAGTGTTGTGGAGCTAGGCAACTCAGTTGCGCAATTGCACACCCAAGTTTATTTTGGAATTATTCGGGCTTTCTATTCAAAGATGGCATTGAGCAGTGCAGGAGTCCTTCTTCTTAGTTTTCTATTGAAAAAGAGAGAGTCAGAAATTTTCGAGAACAAAGGTCTATGCACACTATTCGTTGATCTTTCCCTTTGATGAACCAGTGATGCGGATGTGCGCGCAGTCAGTTGCCCAACTAGTCGTGCCACTGGTTGCCTACGGCTAATACGCTCCATATACTGCAATGCCCCACGACTACGCAGAGATACATACAGTTGCCGGGCTCTGACACGCCCGGCAACTGTAGCACCCACTGTTTTAGTGGCACAACTGCTCGCTAGCGGATAATGGCTTCAATTTCATTCAATCTCCCGCGATAACTTCGTCAATCGGTTGTCCAACTAGTTGCCCGACTATTTGTCTACGGCTAATGGAGGCCCAAGAATATCGGAAGTAATTCACGGAAAAGTATTGAGCCTTCAGAAGGAAATACAATAGCACTAAAATTACAGGTTTGGTTAAAAGGAACCCCGAGAAATAAGAGGACGAAAGTTGGGAGAATATAAGAAACTAACTTACATAGGGTTCTCCCTCCTGATGTATTAGTTCCTCGTGTTCAAGCAACAATTCGACAGCTTCTACAAACTCAGCATTTATTGCGTGGAGAAGAGCATCCTTAGTTTTAACACCCATTATAACCAACAACTCGACCATTTCCAAATTTTCCCCATCTATAGCTAGAGTAAGAGAACTTCGGCCTAAACTATCCACACAGTCAACGTCAATGTGGTGATGTCTGTGAGCTTTTTGCAACATCCTATAAGACTGTCTTTTAAAGAAAAGTAGTTGACGGTTTATTATAAACGTACCTTCGTACATTTCCCATGTCTCCCCTTTCTACAGCAAGTAGATACTTCTTTTCTTCCATCATTAAAGGTTTCGGTAAATTAGTTTTAAGCATCGGTTTTTCGCCGACGCCCTCGACGTCAATCTTAAAGTATGTCATTTTTAAGTAAATACATACATACGTATTAATGGGTAATACTTACAGTTGTTTCGTCCATATTGTTTTGATATCAAAATGTTTTTGAGGCAAATATAAAATAATACACATAGAAAACCAAGTCGAAAATAACACAGAGACTGAACGTAAGAAGAACTAAATCAAAATGAAACCATTTGTGAAGTTTAGTAGATTTTTTATTACAGTATGTAAGCTCTTTATTAGATTACACTTATGTAATACCCATGGCATTTAATTAAATTAAAGAACGAAACTGTATTACAGGTATACATTAAGAAACCTTGAAATATATAGGTTGACAGTAATACAAAGAAGCTCCGTTGACCTGAAATAATTAGTTCGACCTACTTGTTAATGAAAATTACTATAAGAAGTTAATGGCGTATTTTAATATTTTATCCTAAAAGAGGCATTGCAGTTTCTTCTACAGAAAATATTTCTAACAGTCGATCATATTAGTACATAAAAATAGTATTTTTAGTCATTTATACATATATGATATACAGTGAAGTAATTCTTTCGCCACGCAGTGTTTTTAAAAATAGGTTTTCAATTTAGAAAATATAGTCGCGGAATTTCAATCGCACAATTTTAGTGATCGACAATCTTGAGTTGAAGTAATGTAAAAGTTGTTACTTTGTGCCATTTAATGTGAGTAAATATGAAAAATCTTAAAATCGGTGTTACCATCAAATCGACGTATTGATGCTAAGTTACGAATTAGTATTGCTTTATGCTTATTAACGTTAGGTACTTACTGATTAACTTAATTAGGTCTTTTTTGTCAGCTCGTGAGTTTTTATGAATGAGATCAGGTGATTTTTAATCCCAAATATGACGCTTTCATAGAAAGGTATTGATTATTGAAAGATGACGTTATCGTTACTGATCAAGTAATATTATGTAGAGACGTATAGTTTGGTTCATGTATATACGGTACACATGTAACATTTTAATCATATCAAGCTTCTTTTTGGAAGGAGAAAACATAAGCAAAAGTTTCTTCTACACAGTCCGTATCTTATTTCTTTCTTCAGCCGGAAATGTTGAAATCATCGATTTTGAGAAAAAGTTTGTTCTAAACCGTGCTACGATGTGTCATAATTTTTTCATGTAACTAGGAAATAAGGCTCTTATTTGACGAGAAAACGTCTTCTATAATAGTATAATCACCGTGGCCATTTTTTAAAATTAAAAATGCAAGACTTGTGCTTGTTTAATCCGCTTAATAGGTTCAAGTCAATTCTTCAATACCATATAATTATTGTAATTATTATAATATAATAATAACAAGGACTTACATGTCCGAACGTGTTTCGGCATTATATTAAGGGTATTATCAAGGGTAACAGATTGTGTTAGATTAAAATTAAACAAGGGTTTGGGAGATACAACGTTAGGGAAATCTTTGGTGTATATTTATTCTCATCAAAAATCTAAAAAGGAACAATATCCAATTCATCTTCTTTTCACGAAGGCAAGAATTGACAATGAGATTCAATTAGAAAGGATAAATTGTACAGATATCAGTGCAGTGCTTTTAATAATATTGCACGCGGTACTTCCTGGTGTAAGGAAAACACACTCATACCACATTAAACGATCCTAAAGATTATGAGTCATTAAAATGTGAAGTAATGGTGAATCAACCTGGTCAATTTGTTCATGTATTAAAGGCACATACTACATAAAGCAGTCTCAAATAAGTACCTAATTTGCATTTTACCTTTGAGAAATTCAAAAATTCGATGTATAATGTGAAGTGGTGGGATTATTGTGTGTTATATTCAATGGTGATTGGTGTTAGTAAATGTTTGGCGAAGTTTTAAAATACGACATTCCACCTCGTCGGTTATGTCCCCTAAGAAGTTGCCAAGTGTCCATACCCAGGTTTTTGCTTGAGTTCGTATCAAAATACAGCAAGTTTTTTTATGGACTCCGGGACTCGTAAAGCACAAGTCTACTATCGGAGTAAAAATGCAAGGCCTCTGACTTTAGAAGCTTCTATCTCAGTAATTAGCAATCATAATTTAATGAAATAAAGTGCATTTAAAAGATCATTTATTCCTACAAAAAGGTGTACAGTTTTAGATTTTTGCAACACATCGTTAATTTTCTGTATTAATTTATGTGCGAAAAAGCGCTAATTATGACTTAAATCGCACAAGCGCTCGACTTTAAAAATTAATTACGGCTATATTATTGAAACTGACTGGCACAGTATAATTCTTCTTTTTGTGCTACTTTTATTGTGTGGTAATATTCATAAAATTTATTATCCGAAACAGTGTCTAGTTGAATTTTTCCATGCGTTTTGCATCTTTTCCTTTTGGAAGCTTTACTGCTTTGGGAATTTGGGTCCTCCGTATTTTCTTCTAGGAGTATTTTGCGTTTTTACATAATATATTTATATATTTGCATATCAGCACTTTTGGGTTTTGGAAACACAGGGAGGAGAAAAGAAGATCAGAAACATGAAGGCACGATGGAAGATTTGACGGGAATGCTTGGAACTCATTTGGGCTTGCCTCTTCTCCTGCTTATTGATACCCTCTTACGATCTCCAGAGCGGGAGGGGACTAATTGTTCATTTTTGAGTTACCTATTACACTTCTCGAAAATTAGCGTTTTGTAATAAGTAATCATTATATTACGCAATGTTTGGAAGTGAAGTATTTTTACGTACAAAACTTATGAATTTGAATTACCAAGCATTGAAAACATTTATATAATATTAGCTTTAACACTCTATCAAAGTATTTAATCAGCTATCGATTACTTTTAATCTAAACTTGACTTCTAATAATGATTATGTTTTAATCCTTAGTGTGAAAATTAGCTTAATTTAATTATATAATTTGGTATTGATTTCATATCATTTTTCTCGTTAGTTTTCATTCTCACTTGACATTCTACCGAATGTCTCTACGTACGTAAATGCTTTGGAATTTTGAGAGTAAAAATGAAATCTGCAAGAGATTCGAAAGTAAATTTGTTAGCAAATGACGTAACTGGTATATTTGAAAAAATAAATAAATCTCCATATATAATAACCGATAAACCTTTAAGTCAAGTTGAAAAACTGTTTCTTTTACATGTCGAACGAGGTGATACCAATACAGTTAAAAGGTATGTAGAAAAATGCAATTTTAGTGGTCTACTTATTATCTGATTTAGATTGATTTACGAGTATAAAGAGAGACCTGAGGAATTGGATGTTAACTGTGTGGATCCGCTTAACAGGTCAGGTTTAGTAGCGGCTGTAGAGAATGGTAACATTGATATGATCAAGTTACTAGTACAGCATGTCGACGTTAAGGCAAGCTGTTGAGTTGCTTTCTTCAGTTAATGAATACATGTTTTAGGATTCCTTACTTCATGCCATTAAAGAAGAATTTGTAGAAGCCGTTGAAGTTTTGCTTGAGTGGGAAGAGAAGCATCATACTCCAGGAACAGCATATGTAACTGAATATTAATTATCATTAGGACCATTGCGAAAATGGTTCAACTGAAATTATCCCTGTCAAAATTTACCAAAAAAACCCTGAAATTTCTTTAACTTTTTAAATTTTATAGCTGGCCGTTATTTCCATAAATAGTAGATGATATATACTTAAGTTACCACATAGTATTTAATATTGATGTTGATTATCGTTGTTTCTTACTTTTCGTCAGTTGAATTGCGTTCATATTTAAATCTGCTCTAGAATTAAACGTTTAATATTAAGCCTGTTTGAAATTTTAGAGCTGGGAATCTGTGGACTGCAGTTCAACATTCACCCCAGATATAACGCCACTTATATTAGCAGCTCATAAAAATAATTACGAAATTATGAAACTTCTGTTGGATCGTGGGGCTACGCTTCCAGTACCGCATAATATTAAGTAATATTTTAACATTTCTCATTTCATAATTATCAAGTTTAGTAATAACGCAGATGTGGATGCGACAACTGCGTCAAATTATGTCAAGAAGATTCTTTAAGGCATTCACAAGCTCGAATAAATGCGTACAAGGCCTTAATCTCACCTTCTCTCATCGCTTTATCGTCCAAAGATCCACTACTAACAGCATTTAAATTATCGGAAGAAATGCGTAGATTAAGTCACATCGAAACCGAATTTCGTGCTCAGTACAATGTAAGAACGCTGACATTTCTACGAAAAATGTAACAGTTACCATTATCAGGAAATGCGTAATCAAGTCCAACACTTCTCAACATCACTTTTAGATCATGCGAGAACTTCCTACGAATTGGAAGTTATGTTGAATTACGATCCGGATGGGGAGAACTGGGATCCAGGTGAAAAGCAAACGTTGGAACGTCTCAGGTTAGCTATTAAATATAAACAAAAGATGGTAAGGTTTACATTTCAAAGGTCGCGAAAATAACTCATTTACAGTTTGTAGCGCATCCCAATGTTCAGCAGTTATTGGCAGCAATCTGGTACGAAGGCGTGCCTGGTTTTAGAAGAAAGAAAACTTTTTGGCAATTCCTCCACGTAGGGAAACTGATTATGCTATTCCCACTCTATTGTATTGTGTATATAGTGGCGCCCACATCAAAACCAGCTAGGTTTATTAAGAAACCGTTTATAAAATTTGTTTGTCATTCCGCTTCATACGTTTTTTTTCTCGGTAAGTTGAACATGTTTTAAAAAATGTTATTTAATTAACCCTCGAACAGCTTTCCTAAGTTTGGCATCACAGAGAATAGAATATCAGGTGATTGAGTTATTAAACATAGACTGGATGAAGGAAATGGCTTCCAACTGGAGTAGACAGGAGAGAGGCTCGTTGCCTGGTATTGCAGAATCTGTCGTGATGATATACGTTATAAGTAAGTGATTATAGCATCAATTATCTTTTAAAAATAAAAAAAAATATGCAGGCCTGATTTGGGTTGAAGTAAGAGCTTTATGGACAGGAGGATTGAAACAATATTTAACTGACTTATGGAATATTTTTGATTTCATTACGAATGCTTTTTTTGTAATATGGATATCTTTACGGTTTTCGTCGTATTGTATAGTTTGGGTAATATTGGCCGTAAATGTTAAGTTTGCTTCTATCACTAGCTAGCTAATACTGTATTAGAACTAACTCCTTCAGCTCAAGCTTTCGGATGTAGCGAACTTGAAAATAAAATACTAATGCATTCCAGAAATTGTGGTAATCAGACAGTTTTAAAAGGTTTTTGAATTAAATTCGAAAAAAGGTCTTTTTATTCAAAATGTTATACTAACCTTGCAGGTAGTAATAATAGTCGTTGTGGTTTCTGTAGATTTTTCGGATAGTGCACTTTGCCTTTGATGAACGACCTTTGATGTGGAAAATCATGTATTAGGCAAATTAGTAAAAAAACAGATTTTTTCAAAAGTTTCGAGCAAAAATATTCCTAAAATTATTTCTGATAGGCCTTTTTGAAGCAATACTGTTTGTTTTTTTTTTACTATTTGTGGGTATTTTTACGGTTAATCATTTCGAGAATTTGCAAAAATTTCCCCAAATTTTTTAAGAAAAATATAATATTGTTCGAGTTTTTAAAACCGTCGTTTTTTGCTTTTCAATCTATCTGAGGAAATGCAAACTAACCTTAAGTTTCAGAATATGTATATTGTTTCTATGATTTTGTTGTACCTATTATGTTGGGCATCGGCCCCAGTAAAATAATGCTCGTATGCTTTCCAACATAGTATGATACGCTAACATTAAAAAAGGAACAGTCTATGATTACGATTAGTATAGAAGCAGGTTTTTTGTATGTCACAATGCAATTGGAGCATTACGTGATTTCAGCATATTTCAGATGTATGCGTATTTCTGTTAAATGCTTGCACATTTGCAATAATCTTAAGTTGCTACTAGAAGTTGTTTGCTATGATTTGAAAATACTTAAAATTCTTTTTAGAAAGAATTACGCCATGGAAAAGACCCATGGTACCCCCGAGAACAATGGCAAACGTTCGATCCTATGCTGCTCTCTGAAGGAGCGTTTGCAGCTGGAATGATTTTTAGGTAAATGTAACATTTTGTGTACACTGCGGTATCTGGCAATCGGTTGTATACTAAGACGGTATAAAAAGAGGAAGCACTTATCGAAGCATCATCAACGTATCAAAACTGTTTTATTGCAAAATACGATTTGAGCCTTATGTTTATGTTTTCAAAATCTATTTTCAAACATTCATTTTATAGCAAATTTGTGATGTAGTTTGGAATAAGTGGAAGTGGTTCATTTAAGCTCGCTTATTGGAGATTTTAGAACCACATATTGCAAGTGCACCCAAGTTGGGAAAAAGCTGAAGGAGCTCATTATGTAACTATTTCAAATTTCAAATCAGCAATTTATTGATCAAAAGTATCATTCTCCTATGCTAATATATTCAAGGATAACTTTACATTTGAAACATCAACGGTTGAAGACGATTGGTACTATGGCTTTTTAGGGAGATATCGTATTAATAGAACGTTAATAGAATGTCACCGTGTGTAGACCACAGGTTTACATTTTTGTCTCGAAAAAAAGACCAAATTATTAATAGGAAATAAATCCTTAATAATAACTAGAGCAATATTTCCCAAAAGAAAAGAAAAGGATAGCTCCTTTACCTGCGCTGAAGAGAGCGGGGGAGAAAGGCAAATGAAGTACAACAAATTAATAACAAATACAAATAGAACATGGCAAGCGCAAGGTATGGAGCCATAGTAGATTAAAGATCACCGAACGCATTCTGCGAGATAAGCTGAGAAAGATCACGATTACATGTAGATGCAGGCCAGACATCAGAACATACGGATGACGAAATGGGATATGAAAAGGAAAATGAATAGGAGTGAAAAATAAAGCCCAAAATAAAGAAAAGGCAACACAACATTAAAAACCAGAGAAAGGGAAAACAAAACAAAAAAGAGGAAAGTTGAGAATGGCAACATGGAATATGAGAGGCCAAGAAAACAGAATTGACGAAGTAATAGGAATAACTCGAACAAAAAAGGACCATCATACTAAAAAATAGAAATCTGTTAATATACAGAGGAGTGTGAGGGAACAAAGAGCGCAAGTAGGGATGATTTGTATGATAAAATCGGAAAGCATACATAAAATAAGGAACTGGATCCTACTACAACGAAAGAATAATTGGACAAGGTGAGACGTTGCCGAGAACATAGCAAAATAATGATCATGTCATGAACTGAAGAGTAGGAACTAAGATAGAACTATGAACCACCTTTAGATGATGCAATGAACCCAAAAGATAGACTACTACTAGAATTTTGCTTAGACAACTTAATTATTTCAATATAACAAAGTACATGAGGTAATAAGTGAGCATTAAGTGAAGAACAATCAATTATTGACAAAACAATAGTGCAGAATGAGGAAGAATAAAAGTTGTTAGAATGAAAAGAGATTATGCAATAGAAAATAGAAAAAAGTAAACACAATGCAATAAAAAACAAACATGGAACGAAAATGTAAGAAGAGGAATAGAGAGGATGATGTTTAAAAGACAAATCTAAACAAAATACAATACCTACAATGAACATTGAATGAAAATCAAAGAAGTAGTAAAAAAAAACAGTTGTGACAAGTTGGTAGCAGAAATGCAGAAGAAGAAATAAATGATTGGAGCAATAAGAAGTGTTTACAGAGTTACAATAAATTAAGTAAGAAAGAGAGTAAAGAACGCGACAATTTTTATAATTGCAATAGACGAAGTACTAAGTAGTGATGAAAAGTATTAATAAATAAATTAGGAAAGTACTACATCGGATGGAACAAAATGCAACCGATAAAATAAGTACAAACAAAGTAGACACAAAGGAAAAATTCAGACATAACCTAGAAGTATGGAACGAGGAACCTAACCGTATAAGTTAGCAAACAAAAATTCAGATAATGAAAATGATAAAAATGACAGTATACAAAACAATACATGTGGGAACATATGAACTTAAAACTGGATGTTAAGTAGAAAACATTAAAGTAGGTCTCATGTAGCCGTAATTAAATTTATAAAAAGAGTTGTAAGAGGAAAAAGAGTAGATAAACTTAGAAATACGGAAATAAGAGAAATACGACGGAGCAGACCCTACTCGAAACGATAACGTAAAAGAAGATGGCATGTTTCGGGCGTTTGATAATGATGTCCAATGAGTTGTAGGTAAAAAGAGCCAGAGAGAAAAAATCGATGGGAAAAAACAGAAAGCTTGGGATGGGTAAAACATGAAACCAGGAAATTACAGTAATACTGATGAAAAACGGAGAAACTTGGCAAGAAGCTAATAGTAAACCACAAAAACTGTTGTGGTAAAAATTTCAACTCCTACGATGGGAAACATCAACTAATTGAAGAAATGGGGGAAATCATTAGTTTGATTTAAGATACATTAAGTTAAGCCAAATTTGAAATAATACCGCACTAATTTTTTCTTTAAATAGTTTTGTCGCAACTTTAACAAATCGTTCTTTTAAGTTTCTTGAAGTTAGTTCACATTTTTGGAGTCAGTCCTCATTTGGGTCCTTTACAAATTTCGCTTGGCCGCATGTTTATCGATATTGTAAAGTTTTTTTTCATCTACACACTGGTACTGTTTGCATTTGCATGTGGTGAGTATCGTACAATGGCGCAAATTTGCTCACTTACACTGTTCAGGTTTAAACCAATTATTGTGGTACTACGCAATGTTAGAAAAAAAGGAATGTTTCAACAGGAGCGGTATGCCAAACTTCGATGAACACGAGAAAGCCTGTACCGTTTGGAGAAGATACTCCAAGTAAATAATATTAATTAATTTATACCAAAAGACATTTATCATTTCAGCTTATTTGAATCTACACAATCGTTATTTTGGGCAAGTTTTGGTTTGGTTGATTTAGTCACTGTTGATCTGACGGGAATTAAAGCTTTTACACGTTTTTGGGCATTATTAATTTTCGGTTCATACTCGGTAATCAATATAATCGTTTTGCTAAATATGCTCATCGCGATGATGTCCAACTCGTACCAGATTATATCGGTAACTAATTTATATTACTTTAAACATTTCGATTTTTTTTTTGTTTTTTAGGAGCGTGCAGATGTGGAGTGGAAATTTGCTAGAAGTCGATTGTGGCTTACTTATTTTAATGACTGTGAAACACTCCCTCCACCCTTTAATATTTTTCCGACACCAAAAATAATATGGCGTTTGCTACAATACAAACATCATAGTAGAGACGATCAGTCATTTAAGGTAGTTTAGTAAGATTAATGAGATTCTATCGAACCTTTTGTAGAGAAAATCTAGAAACAGAGCAAAGGAAAGGCACGATTTAGTAATTGGACTTTTGGTTAAGCGATTTATTACAGCGGAACAACAAAGGAGAGACGATTACGGTATTACCGAAGATGACGTTATAGAAATACGACAGGATGTTTCAAGTCTGAGATATGAGTTGATCAGCATTCTTCAAGATAATGGTATGAAGACACCAAATATTTCCGAACAAGATCCTCAAGGTAATAACGTAGACTTATTAATTGTTTATATAAATATGTTCAGTGGTTATAAAGTTCCGCGAAAATTCATAATTTTGTTATACCTATAATAATAAGATGACTGCATTAGTTCGTGTTCTGTCCGTTTAAGTTGATTTTTACTTAAAAGGAGTTTGTGGAAGTGAAAAACAACAAAATACGTTTACGGGATGTAATACTCTGTGAATTTCGGAAAGGCATGTTTATTGAGACTATTAACAAAATATTCAACGCTCTGGACGGTCTGTCACAAATGTAACTTACAAGATCCAAGGATTTTAACTCAGTAGATTTCTGAGAAACTGATCATTGATAAGAATAAGCTGAACTGTCTAAACTTTGATATTTGACAACAACGTACAGCGAAAGATGATCTGGAAAAAGGTAGATAGAGGTGCCGAACCCTTCGCTAGTAGGTACCAATGAAGATGTTACTGTGTGCTTGATGGGTTTGTGCGGCTGACGCGACAAAACAATCACATACCATACCAAAAGAAATTAAGTTTACTTACTTTACAACACCTATTCAAAAAAAAGAGAACGTGAGGCGATGACATCTTAAGAAAAGGAGTGTGCAATTAGAGCAAGCTGAAGGAACTGCTCTGAACAGGAAGGGGTAGGGGGAACGAAATATGCAGGGACAAATCTCAACTCAAGTAACGTTACGGTAGCTATGCTTAACGCTTAAGTGAGTAAAGCTATCCGTCACAAACAATTAATTAAACGAAATGTTTTCGGAAACCTCGTATTCGCATAGTGGCAATAATCACTTTATAACCACATTCATGAACATGATTCGCTTATATGTATAATTGAGTAATTGTTGAGTTCTATCATTTAATACATGTTTATCTCTATGCAGTGTGTGGAAAAAAGGACAAAATTATTGAAAGGCGTATTTTAAAAGATTTTTATATCGGTGCTTTGGAGGGAATAAGTAGTAGTGACAGAACCGTTCCTTATAAGAATGTGTTCAGCCATATTGCTAAAGCGATTAGAAAAGAATCTCGGTCAAGTCGCCGAAAGAAATGGAACACATACGTGCGAAACTCTAGAACGAAAGAAAACCATATCGGTTCCTCCCAAGAAGCTGATAACGTTCGACATAATAGGCAAAGCTTAAGAAAAGGTAGTCAAATACAACCATCTGAATTATCGGAAGCTACCAGAAAGGCCTATTTAAAGTTTATGGCAAGTACAACAAAGGTAAGTTTATAAATTAGATATTTCGAGGTGGCACTAATTATAAACGGTAGGTAATAAATGTTAACAAAAATGAATATTTTAGGGAAAGATCAAAGGCAATGTTAACCAAATGGCCGGAAACGAAGAATTTGAAGTAATTATAATTATCATCTATCATCTTAGGAAAAAAATTATTTATTTATTTTGCAGCTAAATAAAAGAAATATAAAATTAACTGAAGAGGAAGACGGATCGAAGTCATCCGATGACATGTAATAATCACAAAATAATTAAGTAATTCAATTTGTAACTTTCATTAAGAATATTTTAAAATATATTTAAAAATTTATAAATGATAATGTGACTTTTTTCTACTACTATAAATAGGTACTATAAATAAAAATCATGGTGAACATTTGTGAACAGAAGGTGTTACTTTCCAGACATTTTTAGAGACCGTGACACAAAGTTTGAGATATGTCACCAACGATTGTGTACATTGTACGTAGTTATATGGGTCTGGCATAATAGATTATGGTTCTGGCCACCTTCTCGCACGTTCATTAAACACAACACGAGTTAATGGAGGGTGGGGGTAATTTTTTGGAAATCAAACAGAACAGATAAAAGACAAAATTATCACAATTACCAATGAATCCTGGATGATTGTGGGAAAAATGTGTACTGGCTCCCAGGATACGTTGGCACTGTTCCCACAGTTGAACTCCTTTATAACATACTCTTGGACATTAAATTGTTGACATGATCTCTGAAGTATTGGCAACCACCCATCGTCCCATCAAAACCACCACTAGCCATGGCGAAGCAAAACACATCTTCTTGTTGTATTAAAAGCTGGAAATCCTGCACACTTTTCACGACCATTCAGAAGTGCAAGTTGAATAATATGCGCCCAAGAAATGATTTCATTTCCATTTTACTCTGCGAATATAGGTGTATATTTAGAGATAGATCAAGCCACAGCCACCCTCTAGCTTTGCCATTAGAGTACCTAGTGATACCAAATTTGCTGGTACCTTCGTGCGGTTATTGATGGTAAAATAAAAACTTTTATTAAAAAACAATAATGCATTATTAGTTATTAGATACTTATCGAAGTAGCCACCATCACAATTAAGGACTTTTTACCAACGTAAAACCAATTTTTGTATGCTGCTAGCTGCTATTGTAAAACTCCTAGAGTAAATAACCGCGAATTAAGGTTTTATTCGTTTCCATTTTCAACGATTCAAATTCGGAACTAATCAATTGTCGCCAAACACCTATTATTTGTACCCGACAAAAGTAGGATTCGTATTAAAGTGAATGACAGTAACAAACAACAGCTATCGATCAACAACTTGAAAAATATTCATGCTAGTCTGCTGTATACAAAAACCGCACGAACTTTTTTAGTTACCTACCTGATATATTTGTTACAGTTTCGAAGTAATTCTAAACAATCAATTATCTTAGACGGAAGCTTTGCCACAAAAAATATATGTATCTACTTTTATCGAAAGTGCCACTTAAACTTCTTGTTTTCTTAAGAAATTTATTTCACATTTGTTTGTGGTAGAGTAGGTTCAGAATCTCGTGGCACTCGGAATGTGCGGCGGGATTTACAACAATTTCGAAAAATAGGCACGACATTATACGTCCAAAAACATTGGTAGGTAAAATGCCATCCTAAATATGTAGAGTAAATAAATATAGGTGTAATTATTTATAGAACTTCATATTAGTATCGTAGTATCGTGTTTAAATAAATCCCGCCACACATCTCGAGTGCCACGAGATTTTGAAACTACTCTACAGTTTTTATTTATTATGTTTCCGTTTTAATAAAAATTCCAGATTTATCATTGAAAGAATTTAAATTGAAGAAATGTTCCAATGTCATAGAAAGCAGTGAGTAGTTTTGCTATTTTCGATTGTTGGTGAATTATGAACATGAACACTGAAAACACCAAAAACCACAATAAAAGATTATTGAATGCGTTTCGACACAACTAAAACCAAATTAGAAAAGGGATTATTGGAAGTGACGTAACTAGTTACAGTGAAAGTTGACAAGAGGGCTTGAATCATCATTATCCGTTAGAAAAATTCGGGCTTCTAAATGCTAATTCAAAATTCCACTCTGATGGAAGTAAGGACGGATCCAGAAATTGTCCCGGGGGGGGGGGGGGGGTAGCTTTTTTTTCGGTGTAACAAGACTTGAACCCCTTACGTACCGACGGTTTTTTTAAATTCAGTATCGTTTGGTTTCATACATACCTACCTTTTTTGAAAAATATTGAAAATTGTTCAAATTATTGTATATTAAGTTGATTAGGGTCGGTATGCAGTACCGTAGTACCGACGATGCCTACTACCACCGGTACTCAATACTTTTTCAGGTATACATATGTACGTATTTATAAATAGAATATTTAAATAATTATGTAACAATAACGTTGATTTTTTGACGCGAATCTTCATTTCAGGTATCAGTGATGCAAAATGCATTAACGCGAGTCCCACGAGACGATCTTGTATTATAATGTGGCTTCTGAGCCACCATTTCAGTTCAACCGACGCAGGGCTGAAATACTTCTCTCTGCAGAAGTCATGCTAATTGGCAAACTTAAGAAAATGTGTAACAGGTAGTTTATAATTAGGATAAATGTCTGCGTCGCACAATCTAAACATTTCCGCAAAAGATAGATCGCCGCTATGTTTCAATTCGCGATCACAATAGACGTTCCACAACACATATATCTTTTTTCCGCAAGTCGAATGAAATCATCAAACAAAAAATGACCCAAGGCTCCCCCCTTAGATGGAAGTTTTTTAACGTTTTGCTGTTAAATGGTATGTCATCGACTGCTAAAACATCTGATGGTCTAAATATTTGCTTGATTCACGCTATAACTTTAGTCTTTATTCATAATTGGAAAATGACTAAACAACTTATTTCAGCATAAGTGAAAATATCGACAGCCACTCTTCCCCCAAGGTCTTTTTGTTATTCAATATCGTATTAAATTTTGTTGATAATTTTTTCGAGAGGATTTTTCACATACTTTCACATGATTTTATGTTTAATAGAATTCTATGGCAAGTTTTTGCATTTTTCAATACTAAAATGACCTTCGTGGATTAATCAAGCATTTCAATGCTTATTCTTAAGATTTTTCAACAAAATTGATAACAACATGTAAAATTGGATCATTATTTATTTCAAATTTAAATTGCGTTTTTCTGGCATCTGACATTATAACTGTTTGTATAACTGAATACACAAAATAATATATATATATATATATATATATATATACAGTGTGTCTGCTTAAGTTCGCACCATATGGGAAACTTTTTTATTATTAATTTTACGAAAAAAAGTTATTCTTTATAAAAAGTTCTGCATGTTCTAAAATCTAAAATACAATCATCAGATATTAAATTTTTTCAGTCATGTACGCGGTTTGTCAAAAAATATGAATTTTGCTCAAGAGTAAAGTATCTTTAATTTTGACAATATCGAAAATTGTTATTAGAAAAAGTTGATTAGTACTAAAAACTACGTTTAAATATGGAATTACATCCTGCCACTTAAAATTTTTTTTTTACAACTTTTTCTCAATTTGCTACCTACCGATACTGATACGATTTCCGTTCCATTCAGAAACCTCACTGTCAAACATTTCTTGATAATAATACAAATCATTTGTTTATCAGTGCATCCAAGATTTCAGGTAACTACAATTACATTTGCATTGTTATTGTAGACAAAAATAGGAAATCGTATCAGTATCGGTATAGGTAGTATGTAATTTGAAAAAAAGTTGTAAAAAAAAATTTTAACTAGTAGGATGTAATTGCATATTTGAACGTAGTTTTTAGTTCTGATCAACTTCTTTTAATAACAATTTTCGATTTTGTCAAAAATAAAGGTACTTTACTCTTGAGCAAAATTCATATTTTTTGACAAACCGCGTACACGACTGAAAAAATTTAATATCTGATGATTGTATTATAGATTTTAGAACATGCAGAACTTTTTATAAAGAATAACTTTTTTTCGTAAAATTAATAATAAAAAAGTTTCCCATATGGTGCGAACTTAAGCAGACACACTGTATATACGAGTATTTCTTGGTAAGATAGATTTTTTAATTTTTACTTTCCCGTGCATATACACACGTGTAGATATATGTACACACATAGGGAAAGTAATGTAATCGAAAAAAAAATCGAACTCGAGGTTTTGATGAATCTCGACATTTTGAGTCCAAAACCACCATCTTTAAAAAATGTGTCTGTGAGTGCGTGGGTGGGTGGGTGCGTACGTTATGGCTGTGTAGCCTAAACTGCTAGACCGATTTTGCTGAAATTTAAAATTAAGGCCCGGTAAAACAAGCTTGCCATCAAAATCGGCTAAAAGGGGCCAATAGTAGGGGGGTTATTTTGGGAGGAAACATTCAAACTTTAACCCAAACTAATTTCCCTTGGTGAAGTTTTCACTTTTTAGGATCTAGCTCAACAACCGTTTAACATAATTAAAATTTGAAAATTGGAAATTATAATCAAGGAATGGCTAGCACTATTTACTTATGATTGGTAAAGAACAAAAATTAAACGTAGCCAATTTATTGGTGGACAAAATCGGTCAAGAATTAAAAATCGATTCTCTCAAAATCTGCTCCAAACTTTTCTTTATTTTGTGAAATGTTATACATATGTACACATACACTGTATAGTTCATGAAAAACTATTGGCACTACATTTATTTCTTTACTTCCCATGATGAATGTTTGAAGTTGAAAATTTTATATCTTCATAACTAAAGATGAAGAAATAAAATTGTACAGTGAAGTAGAGGACATACGACTCTTTTAATCGAGTACCTATAATAAGTATAACAATTAACTTCCGGCCTAGACGGAAATGAACAAAATATTAAAAATATTTATGACATACTCGTCTTAAGGTAAGTGTGTTTAACTTCCGTCCGTGAAACGCGGGTTCGAATCTGTCCAAGGTGGCCGTTTTTTTAAAGCGGAGAAAAACTGAACCACGCCTCCTTCTCACATAGGAAGTAAAATCATAGGTCCCGCGATGTTCGGCACAATAAGGATCCCTGGTTGAGGGTGAAGTTCCCTTAGTCAGGCAAAATTCTGGTAAAGGTAGTGCTAATAACCAAAGCAGCATGTTTCATGTTCATCTGACCAGATATCATTACGAGTTGAGTGGCTTTTCATTATATTCATTGTTTTCATTTGTTTCAATATCTTTATGAGAGAATACGTTACTGAAGCTTGTTTGAATTGCATTTTTGTCTTATTTAATTTGACATTGTGCTCTTTCTAAAACAATTTTGAGATTGTTGTTGTGCTCCCTTTCTGTTTCACTTATCACAAAGGAGTGACCTCAAATTTTGGTGATGTTTTGGACATAATGAGGAAGTAACAGTTACCTTTATCAGTACCTGTAATGCTACAATAAAAGCAACAAGCAGAGTTTGAAAATCATATGTTCATATTTTATTTACAGTAATATAGCAATAAACATAAATTAAAGCATTTACAACCATAATGATCGTCCCAAGGGCCATCCCTGAATGGATGATGCCAGAATTCTATTGGAAGCAATAATTCCGCTACTATCAGCAGTTGAAATTATTCCTGAAGGTCCTTCTACGACTGTTCGCGATGATATCGCAGGAGAAGCTAAAAGTCCAGGTAGGATGCCTTCAGAAATAATTTGTGCAGATGCAGGTGCACTTGAAATAATGGCACTGCCGTCGGGCGATATTAACGTAGTTTGAGGTATAACGCTTCTTACGAGGCCCAGTCCCAGTGGTGCTGCAGGACTAAGCACAACCGAAGCACTGGCTACGGATGCTACAAAAGCTACAAATACCTATGCAAAGGAAAAGTATAAAGTCGTTATACTAATTATAAGTATCAATTGGCTTACCAATGTGTTCATTTTGATGAAGCGATCGATGTATTCTGATTGTCATAGTGAAGGAGTTTACTATTTATACAGTTGATAGGGACAAAGAAATGTCTGAAACCTGTATTCCAGCGGCTGTAATACTAAATGCAGATTGCGTCAGGAAGTATTTGCGAATTATTTTTAGTTGCATTAACATAAGACTTAGTAAGTAATTATAACAACATATTGCGTCATATAGCTATTTTAAGGTAAGGATATTGCACGCTTTAATTGTTTAATGGGATTCATTGAACGGGGAACCAGTGACAGCGATGTGTAGAAAAAACTGGAAATGGAATGAGTACCTACAGAGCACCTTGGTGGTATTGCTAGTGCAAGTCGAAGTGCAGGGATTGAGGACAAAAGATTGTGACAGAATACAGTAAGAAAAATCTTTTTTTTCTTCTTATTTATAGTATGTACCTAATGCATAATATGTAGAAAGTAAATAAAACCGCGCCATACAGTACCTATAGTGGCGGAGGAAATGGCAGACATTTCTGAAAGAGAATAATATTATCGATTGACCTAGCATGGTATGGTTCCATGAACAAGCTAACGTAGTCTACACAGTATTCGTTGAATTGAACCTCTGGACGTAACATTCATTACGCATTCAATTGATGAGTTAATGGAAAAATAAAATCTTAATCCAAACGAGTGCGTTGGTTTAGGATTCGACGATTTTAGAGATCATTTAATATAAACTGAAGTAAACATATCTAAAATGTTTGGATTACGTATTACAAAGTAAAGTCTTTGGAATTAGCAAAGAATTTTAGCGAAGTTACCAACTAGAAACCGCCATTGTTTTGAAAAAGGTAAAAACATATAAAATATTCAAAACCATAAAATTCGAGAACTTCAGAGTAGGAATGGAGAAAATCGGAGTAACTACAACTTTATTCCACTTAAACACTATAGATAAATATTTGGGGTATCTGACTAAAGAGACAAACGGATTATCCAAAATGCTGCTTTCTTTGTTAGAAGGATGTTGCAATAAAACGGTTCAATATTACAGTATTGGAGAGTGATTGGTGAATATGGACCACCTGCGACCTAATGCGCAACACTGATTTTTTCAATTTGTTCTATAATGTGTAATTCATACCACACAACGTACCCATCTAATGCTGCCAGAGGAGGAAGCGCAGTAATAATAAAACAAAATATCAAACACTTTGAAGATATTGCAATGAAAACTGAACAAATACAAGTCACTTTCCTGACTATGTATTGTAAGAGACAGGCTATAAAAGTAGCGGCTATATATTGTACACCGAGATATAATCTCAAGAAAGAAAATTATTCTAACTTACTTCAAGAGCTTGGAGAAAGATTTATATTAGGAGGAGACTTCAACACGAAACACACCTTTTGGGGCTCAAGATTAATTGCCACAAAAGGAAAAGGGTTACTTAGTGCGGCCAAAGAGCATAACTGCGACTTCCACTCCACTGGACGACCGACATCTTGGCCAACCGATATTAATAAAATCTCTGATTTATTGAACTTCGACATAACCAGAAAAATTTCACAAAAATACATAACCATTGAAGAAGGGCGGATTGACTTAGTCACGGACCATACCACGGTAGTAATGACGTTGAAAGATAACATAATAATCAAAGAATGTAATTCCACGCTAACTAACAAGATCACAGACTGGGCACAATTTAGCAAAGAATTAGAAAATAAAATCCAACTAAATGTTAGAATTAAAACAACAGAAGAACTTAATATAGAAACAAAATGGCGGCCAATACAGCAAATCTCTCAGTTTTGACTTTTTAGGGTCTAGCTCAACAACCGTTTAATTTAATTAAAATTTGAAAATTGGAAATTATAACCAAAGGATGGCTACAACTATTACTTGTAATTGGTAAAGAACAAAAATTAAACGTAGCCAATTTATTGGTGCCCAAAGTCGGTCAATAATTAAAAATCGATTTTCTCAAAAATCTGCTCCAAGCTTTTTTTTTATTTTTTGAAATATTATACATATAGTTTATGAAAAACTATTAGCACTACATTTATTTCTATATTTCCCATAGGGGAAGGGGGATGAATGTTTGAAGTTGAAAATTTTATATCTTCATAACTTTTTTGCTAACAAAGATGAAGAAATAAAATTGTACAGTGAAGTAGAGGACATACGACTCTTTTAATCGAGTAAAGTAATTTACTTCGGGCCTAGCCGGAAATGAACAAAATATTAAACATATTTATGACATACCCTGAATATTATTTCAGGACAAAATCAGGAATCGTTTTCTGATTACAACTATACTACACACCATACATTAATTTTTTTATTTTTTTGAATTATTATGCAAAAAAATGCCGGTTTTCGGTATTCAATCAAGTGAATCCCGGGATCTCGGTATTGATACGTACCGGTATTAACTTTTTTTTACTGCTGAAACTATAAAATAAAAATAAAAAACGCATATCTTAGAAATTCAATGTTCAAAATTCTAACTTCAAAGTATTCAAGTTATTCAAAGATGTAAATATAGAATGTAAATTAAATAAATCCACATAACATTCAAAAATTTCGTATTCAAAATAGAAATTTGAAATAAAAAATTGAAACTCAAACTATTAATGCTAATGAATCCCAAATTATAATTTGAAAATTCAAAACGGAAAACATTACTGCTACTTAAAGTTAAAAAGTTTAAATTAAATTCAAAATTGAATTGAAAATAATAAACTCGCAATTATTATTTGCTAAATTCATAGTTCAAAAATTAAAACGTAATAACGAAAAATTGGCAGTGCCATTTGAAAAATCAAGTTACCGTTTATAGAAATTTTGTCAATTGACGTAGTAATTTCCTCGAATACAAGAAGATTATTTCGGATTTAACCGTCCGGTTTACGATAGTACATTTCATGTTTTAGTAATATCGCATCATCGCGACCTTCTAAAAGCTTTGTGATCCCTGCAATATTCAATTTTTTGGACACATACGGCCAAACGATTCGTTTTAAGTACTATGTGTGACACATAGTTGCACTAGAATTGACCAAGGAATATACAGGGGGTTCCATTAAAAAAATGCAACTTCGATATAAATCATCCTGTATAAAGTTTGCGATTCAAGTGAAAATATTTTAGATTTTTAGCCTTACCATATTCCATGAACAAATTTTCGAAATGTTCGTTAATAAACCCACAGTCTTCCATCTACATACTATTGGCCCACCCTGTATACATACAATATTTTGCACTAGTTATAAATATCATTAACCCAAAATATTTTCTACTAAAATAAAACGAAATTAATACCGAAATACCGGTATTTACCTACGTATGAATACCGGTTTTAAATACTGCATCAATTTTGTCCGGGATCTCGGTTTTCGAAATCCCGGAATTCCCGTATTGTAGTTTCAAGTTCAATTGATTTTGTTGGGTAAAAAAAATGTTAATACCGGCGAATTTGTTTATATTTCTTTTAATTGCCGTTTCAACAACCTCGGTGGTCTTAAGCGTGTTTAACTTCCGTCCCACAGAATATTCTGTGTTCCGTCCGTGAAACGCGGGTTCGAATCTGGCCACGGTAGCCGTTTGTTTTTCTAAAGCGGAGAAAAACCGTAACAGGCCTTCTTCTCGGATAGGAACTAAAATCATAGGTCCCGCGATGTTCGGCACGATAAGGATCCCTGGTTGAGGGTGAAGTTCCCTTAGTCAGGCAAAATTCTAGTAAGGGTAGTGCCAATAACCAAAGCTGGTGATGCGCGTAGAGATGCTTGAAATCCGCCGTTCCTAGATCTCGGCCCACAAAATAAATAAAAAAAGGGCTGTTTCATGTTCATTTGACCAATACCAATACATAGATATCATTACGAGTTGAGTGGTTTTTCATTATGTATATTCAACATAATTTTCATTTGCTTCAATACCTTTATGAGAGTACATATATGTTACTGAAGCTTGTTTGAATTGCATTTTTGTCTTATTAAATTTGACATTGTGCTCTTTCTAAAACAATTTTGAGATTGTTGTCGTACTCCCTTTCTGTTTCACTTGTCACAAAGGAGTGACCTCAAAAGGTGGTATTGTGGTATTAATAAGACATTTTGGTGATGTTTTGGGCATGATGAGGAAGTAACAGTTACTGATATTTAGCAGTACCTGTAATGTTACAATAAAAGCAACAAGCAGAGTTTGAAAATCACATGTTCATATTTTATTTACAGTAATATAGCAATCGAAAACATAAATTAAAGCATTTACAACCATAATGATCGTCCCAAGGGCCATCCCTGAATGGATGATGCGAGAATTCTATTGGAAGCAATAATTCCGCTATTATCAGCAGTTGAAATTATTCCTGAAGGCCCTTCTACGACAGTTCGAGATGATATCGCAGGAGAAGCTAAAAGTCCAGGTAGGATGCCTCCAGAAATAATTTGTTCAGATACAGGTGCACTTGAAATAATGGCACTGCTGCCGGGCGATATTAACGTAGTTTGAGGTATAACGCTTCTTACGAGGCCCAGTCCCAGTGGTGCTGCAGGACTAAGCACAACCGAAGCACTGGCTACGGATGCTACAAAAGCTATAAATACCTATGCAAAGGAAAAGTATAAAGTCGCTATACTAATTATAAGTATCTAATTGGCTTACCAATGTGTTCATTTTGATGAAGCGATCGATGTATTCTGATTGTCATAGTGAAGGCGTTTACTATTTATACAGTTGATAGAGACAAAGAAATTTCTGAAACCTGTATTCGGCTGTAACACTAAATGCAGATTGCGTCAGGAAGTATTTGCGAATTATTTTTAGTTGCATTAACATAAGACTTAGTAAGTAATTATAACAACATATTGCGTCATATAGCTATTTTAAGGTAAGGATATTGCACGCTTTAATTGTTTAATGGGATTCATTGAACTGGGAACCAGTGACAGCGATGTGCAGAAAAAATTGGAAATGGAATGAGTACAGAGCACCTTGGTGCTATTGCTAGTGCAAGTCGAAATGCAGGGGGTTGAGGACAAAAGATTGTGACAATACAGTAAGAAAAATCTTTTTTCTTCTTAGTAATGCATAATATGTAGAAAGTAAATAAAACCACGCCAACCATTTAGAAAATACATTTCATCCAAATGAAACAGAAATAGCAGAAATCTTGCAAGTAATAAATGAAGTAACTACCAAAGAAATAGAACCAGTAACACCACAGGAACTGCAGAAGAAATTAAAACAAACATCAATCCGAAAAAGCACCTGGATACGACCTAATAACAGGAGAAATACTTAAACGTCTACCAAGAAAGACAATAGTCAAACTAATCAATTCATTCTTTAGACAAAAACATGTGCCCACTTGCTGGAAAATAACAGAGGTCAGAGGTCATTATGATTCCAAAACCTGGAAAAGCTGTGAATGATATCTCATCGTTCAGACCTATATCACTACTACCAGCTATATTAAAACTGTTTGAAAAAATACTTTTAAAAAGACTTAAACCGATTATGGAAGAAAAATGCATAATCCCCTCGCATCAGTTTGACTTTAGAGAAAAGCACGCCACAATAGACCAAGTGCACAGACTTACTGATCAAATAGAAAAAGCACTGGAAGAAAAGAAGATATGCTCAGCGGTATTCCTGGACATGGCACGGGTATTCGATAATGTCTGGCACCAAGGACTCGAGCATGAACTCAAACAACTTCTGCCAGAACAATAAAGCTTGCTGTTAAACTCTTACATCAGTAGAAGAATATTTCGTATTAGATGCGATGATCAATATTCAAGATTAAGACCAATAAAGGCTGGTGTACCACAGGGGAGTGTCCTGGGTCCATTGCTATATCTCCTATACACCTCTGATATACTTACCAGTAACAGAAGAAATAACAGTAGCCACATTCGCAGACGACACATGTGTACTGGCAGCTGGTAAAACCGAACAAGAAGCTAATGAAAAACTCCAAAAAAACACTAAATCAAGTCAATGCATGAACGAAAAGATGGCGCATCAGGCTTAATGAAAACAAAACAGTGCATGTAAGTTTCACAACTAAACACACTGGGTAAATGCCAATAACTATTAACAATCATGTTATCCCATATATACAAACACGGCTGTATCTAGGTATGAACTTAGATGTGAAGCTACGATGGAAAGAACATATTCAAAAAAAGAGAGAAGAACTGAATCTTAAATATAGAAAATTGTATTGGCTATTAGGTAGACATTCTGAACTATCAATCCGAAATAAATTGATGATATACAATCATGTATTAAAGCCTGTGTGGACATATGGCATTCAGGTTTGGGAGTGTGTCTGCGCAAGCAATATCGAAACTATACAAAGACTCCAGAAAAAAGTACTGAGGGGTATTGTCAAGGCCTCTGGTATGTAAGAAACAGCAACCTTCACAGAGATCTGGGTGTGGAGATGATAGCAGGCGAAGCAAGAAATTTTGCAAGGAAGCACAAAGAACGACTTCACAACCACAAAAACGACGAAGTAATCCAGCTGCTGGACCAAAGACTCAAAAGAATCAAACCTTTTGAGGTAGTGTAGTGGTTTAAAAGTAGAGCACAGAACGTGTCGTGTAGTGAAACCAAGTGATGAAAAAACTGAGATAACACCTGAGGGTCAAAATCAGTCTAACACTCTAGCTTTAAGATTTCAATAGAAAAATATTGCTCGTTAATCTTGGATCTATAGTTATAATCAAATTTTGTAAAAAAAATATTTTTGTAAATATAATTGTATGAGTGTAATTGTTTGTTGTTGTTCTCCCAAACCGTGCAATCGTAATTTGTACATACATATTCGAACATGATCGAAAATGACAGGCATACTTTACCATTCACTGCTTCACCAATCGATGTATACCTTCGTTATAGAATTCTTGTGGCTGCTGCTTGAAAGATTATTTCACAGCCTTTACCCTTTAACATCTTCTTCGGTGGCGCAAAGAAACGAAAATCGCAAGATGGTAATATTAGGCTTAAGGCAGATGCTCTAACATCTTCCATTTTTTTATTGCAGATTTTCTCTTTCTACATTGGCGACATTACAGAAGGATTTAGGTGGGCCCCATTTGCCGAACGACGAAAGCAACAAAAGCCACGTGCGTATGGTTCTCAGGTTGAATTGAGAGGCAAGGAGATAAAGATAAAGATAAGATAAAGAAATAATATGCTCATCAGCAAATGTATGAAAAAATCAATCCAATCCGGATTTCATCTGAAATAGCCTCGAAGCAATTAAGGTTAGGCGTCTTAACGCAAAATGAATTTGCTGAAATCATAAAAATATATGGCCGATGTGTACATTTCAATTTTTAGCAGGATTTGGGAGTGTAAATATCAGCACATAAATAGTAACGCCCTGATGCAATACAAAATAGTTATTGCTAATGTCCCGTAAATGAATTTAGAACCTGAAGGTTGAATGTTACCAGTTACCGTTCTTCTGATTTAAATTGAAATATATTTACATAATGAAGTGTATCTATAATTAATGTCTCAAGAGAAACGAAAAAAAGTACACAAATTAAAGTGCACTCTGATTAGTGACAGAATTAATGCATATAATAAAGAAAACTGAAAGACCATTCATAAATCGTTCTGCATCCTTGCATTATACAGGGTGGGGTACCACATACGGCACGGAATTTGGTGCCTAAACTATAACAATTTTAAAAATCTTTTTATATGCATACATATGTAGGTCAATAAGAGCTAGATTTTAAAAATAATTATAAATATACAGGGTGGTTCAAAAAATGTGGCATATCAAAGTTATATTTTTTTAAATGGAACACCCTTTATGTCATCACATTTTCGTATTTTACGTTAAAAAATAATGTCTCTTTCTTAACAAATCCCTATACCTATCTTTTATGGTTTTCGAGATATCTCGGTTTTTCTCGAAATACAGTAGGTCGCAAAAAAAGCATAACGTCAAAATGGGTAGGCGTAAAAGAAATTGCTTTGGATCAGTTGATTTGAAGCCTTTTGGCAACTATTTGCAATATTTATGTAGAAATGTATAGGATGTTCCAGAACGTGCGAAATATCATTGACTCCTGCTAACTTAAATAACTTGCTTATTTTAAATAGATCACCCTGTATTTTTTTACCCTATTCGATATAGTAAAAGATTCTCTTTCAAACGATATTAGGGTTCCCTATAGGCAAGTATATTATTATATGGCGGAAAAGTATCAAGCGGAAATATAATGAGATACTATTAGATACAACCCAGATACAACCATAGACATATGTATAGCAAGTTTGACTTCACTCGGTTAAAGCGTGTTTAATGTAAAAATTTGTCCACTTGCTCCCAATAATAGATTTATGGTACCGGTATATATACCCTATAGGCCTATAATAACCTTGGAAAATCCACTTCTTGCGATAGAAAATGTTGCTGCAAATCCACAATTGTGCATAACATCTATGTTTCATCCGTGCATCCCAATTAAAGTAGTAAAGCATTTGATCAAGTTGACCCAGAATTATTAACGGCAATGTTACAACACATAGGCTTTAATCATTCAGCATTAGCGTAGATGCACAATTATCTTCAAGGTCGTACTCAAGCAGTCTTATTGAAAAATGAGATGTCCAATTTTGGCCATACCCTTAAAGGTGTACCTCAGGGAAGTATTTTCGGGCCAATTCTCTTTACAATCTACACACGAGATATACTATCGTCCCTAAATCACTGCAAGGTACATTTATATGCAGACGATGTAAAACTTTATACATCATGTGATGTGAATGAAATCACCCAAAACATAGATAAAATCAACGAGGGTCTTAGGAGTCTAAATCTATGGTGCAGACGAAATGGGTTATCCCTGAATTCAAACAAGACCGTTGCACTCTGTATCAGCAATAAAATTAAAAGGGCCAGTATTGACATACATTCACATGTTTTAAGGATAAATGGAACACTCATTAAGTGGGTTACACATGCCAAGAATTTGGGAATTATCATCGATGAGGACTTAAACTTTCACAATCATGTGAATAGGGTATATGGCTTAGGTTACTCAAGACTAAAAGCTATATATCATTTAAAGCATTTACCTGCGGATATAAAACTTAAGCTGATACAGTCCCCCATCTACCCTATTATTGAATATTGTAGCACGGTGTGTTACAATACATTGACTCAACATGATAAAAACAAAATCCAGAGGCTGCAAAATTGATGTTTGCGATTTGTATTTCACATACCTTTTAGGGATCATATTAGTCCATATCTCCGAAGTAACAATCTACTAAATATAGAGGGACGATTTAGCTATTTGCTATGCGTTTTTCTGTATAAAGTTTACAAACATCGGTCACCAGGATACTTATTAGATAGCTTAGAAAAGCGTTCGGACACACATACTGTTCACTTGCGTACTGATAGCTTCACGATACCTAAATTTAGAACTAGTAAATTTAGAGGTAGCTTTCGATACATGTTGGTTTCCACGCTTAACAAGATCTCAAATTATTTGGCGTATCCATTATGCGATTTTAAAAAAGCGATACTGGATATGTGTTTTGAACGAGCAACGTCAATGTAAAAATAACAAATTAATATATGTTACCTACTTTTTGTTTTGTTTTCGTTTTTATTATTATTTTGTTTTTTATTATTGTGATAATGATTATATTACCTGTCTTTAGAACTATGATCAACAATAAGAATATATAAATTAAGTTACATAGTGTTTAGACTAAGGCTGATAATAGATTGTGTATTGCAAATGGTGTCATTTAAGAATCAGTTAAAACAATTAGATATTAGTAACTTGTTTAACGTACGACTACTACAGTCAATATGTTTCATTAGGTTACACAGAATTATTAATATGGTGGATTAATTCATATATAATAAGAAAATAAGACATTTAGTTATTAATTATTATATTACCTTATCTGCATGTCACAGTGATTACTGGAAGGGTGGAAGATCGCTACTAAGCGAACCCTATTCCATTTGTGATGTTAATATTTCACAATAAAGCATTATTATTATTATTATTATTATTATTATTATTATTATTATTATTATTAACAAGATTCTTAGCTACTTGGTTATCTACATACAGTATAGGTCGAAAATCGTTGACCACACCCAATCAGTTATACTGGGCAATGAACGGGAGCCGAACATCAACTACTTTCCTTGCTGAGGGCAGAACAGATATAGAGAACTATAGAAGATGACTGTCAGAAACGATTACGGAAGAAAAGAAGGTATTTGCAATAAAATGTAAACTTTGCAAATAATGTTTAGGTAATCAAACATCATTATCAGTGAATGTTAGAATATGCCAGATTTTGTTCTAGGACATACTGAATCACAGTCTGTATCGCCATTCTCTACATCATCAAGTAGTTTTATCAAAATCGTCACCAGCATTATTAGACCGTCCTAAATCATATTTAATATACAAAGAAAACTCACAGCCTCCCCTTAGAACAAAATTATGAAAAAATGTATTAAATTCCAACCCCTTTTTGAGTACTAGGAACTCCTATTAAATTCCAACCCCTTTTTGAGTACTACGAACTCCATATTAAATTCCAACCCCTTTTTGAGTACTACGAACTCCATATTAAATTCCAACCCCTTTTTGAGTACTACGAACTCCATATTAAATTCCAACCCCTTTTTGAGTACTACGAACTCCATATTAAATTCCAACCCCTTTTTGAGTACTACGAACTCCATATTAAATTCCAACCCCTTTTTGAGTACTACGAACTCCATATTAAATTCCAACCCCTTTTTGAGTACTACGAACTCCATTATGTCAGGCTAAATCATATTTTTAATATTTATTCAAATAAATAGTTTTGATCAATTTCCATTGAGCGTCCAAAAAGTTTTTTATTTAGTCTACATGTTGACAGCGGAAATTACCTATCCGTCATAAAAGTATCTAACACTAAATTAAAACTATTAACCGCAATTCATTATCTTCATTACCTAATTGGTGATGTGAATCTCATACGAAAAATTTGCCACATACCTACTAAAAAAAATCCGGCACATACAGAAAATTGATGAAAACGATATAACGTCCCAAGTTGTTAAAACGCAGCACGTAAAAAAGATTTCCATTTTCAGCAAATGTGTATAATAAAATAACAGATGCAGTAAGTATAAAATATGAGCTTTCTTGTGCCTTGGAAGTTTAGAGTGTAACATTTTATAAAGGATTATTTCATGTAGACGTGAAATAACATTTTCTAAATCAAAAGAAATTACATTCTTTAGCCGCCCAATATTCGTTTACAGTTGGGTGCTACAAATACGAATTTCTATATAGTTCCCTAAAACACGTTAATTACTTTACTGCAGTATTGAAATTGTTTTGTAATAGTGACGAAGGTCGGGTCGTTCAATGTTACCCTCTGGCTTAGTAATTAATACATTTAATAATATTGCGTATTTTGGCGGTATAGTTCACGCAATATTTTATAGATTTACGCATTTTCACAACCATGTTTTGACGAATTTCGCCCGAGGTTCTTTTTAAAAATTGAAGAGAAATGATTTTTGGTCCAAAACAACATAATTTCCGTTGGCGATACTTATTATAAAATATAAACAAGAAGCTGTTAGTCTCGGAGTACCTAGTTTAATAAAGGTTAAGAAAGTTACGATGATTATTCACTTAGGATCGCTGCATTTGCAAATTTTCTAATTTCTCTGTCAAATCTTTACACATAATTCTCATGAACACAATTATCCTTCTTCAAGCTCCATATAAATTTTTACCTTTAATAAAGTTGCACAATAGTTATTTTTGTATCTAGTGTGCGAAATGCCGCTTTGGTGATCGAGAACTGATTTTTTAACGAGGCGCAGCCGAGTTAAAAAAAATAGTCGAGATCACCAAAGTATTTCGCGCACTAGTTGCAAACAACATTTTTTCTACAAACGTGAAAAAGTTGACAATTATTTTAACGTTAAAATACAATACTCTCATAGCAGTGCGCGAAGTAAGTATTTCGCGCACGACGTCGTCATTCGCGCTTGGTGTCATGGTAACGTAGGCAAGTGAAAAAAAGGGTCACTTCGCGTATTTTTATTAATGCGCAAACCTTGTCATTTTTTGACGTTTGTAGAAAAAAAATATTAATCGAGTTGTTCCTTATTCTGATCATTGTGGAAACAAGGTGGCGGCCATTTTTAAACAAACATTGACGGAAAATTATAATAACATTAGGGATAATGAAGTTAACAAATTAAAAAACGACATGACGTTGTTTGTAACTCGAGAATAACGTAAGCAAATTATTATATTAGTATAATTTATTATTTATATTCTGTGATAAGATTTTAATCTTTCTCAATTCTGATTTTTTTAATCTGTTAAGTTTGCCATCCCTCATTTTATCATAATTAAGCCTGAAGATGTCTTGTAAGCTCGAAACTAGTCGCATTAATATTTTATATATAGTTTAGAATAAATAAATATGGAGAGGTTTGGTGTTTTAATTTTAGAAAATTTTCTTCGTCGTATTATTTGCCACATTTGGAGCTTTTTCGATAATAATTAATCAATAGATTCCATTAATTTACCATAGATAATAAAACAGATTCAGTGGCAAATAGACGAGGACAATTATATTTTATGGTGCGTGAGTCACAAGATAATAATAATAATAGTTTATTAAATCCAGGACCAAGACATAATATGGTATAGATCAAGTCAGTAAGACATTAAGTTAAAATAATACAAGATGTATATCAAACATAAGAATAAAATACTAAACTATCATTTAAGCAAATATTATTTTCACAGTCGGTAATTTAATGCGACAGATATTCTTCTACAGAATAAAAGCAGTTTTTTATCAGAAACTTCCTCACTTCAGCTTTAAATTTTTTTAGATTCCCTTCTAGTTTTAGGGGTTTCGGAAGTTTGTTATAGATATGTATGCCCATATAATTAACATTTTTTTCATACACAGTAAGCTTATGTTTTGGAATGCACAATTGAGACCCAAACCTGGTATTGTAGTTGTGATTAAAATTGTTTGGGGGATAGTTTTGAGGATGTTCCCTAACAAATAATAGGACTTCAAGGATATAGATTGCTGGTACTGTTAGGAGATTAAATTTCATAAAATAATTTTTACACGACGTTAATTTAGTTACTCCAGCTATGGTTCTAATAACTCTTTTTTGGATGCGAAATATTCTGACCGCCGAGGTTGAAGACCCCCAAAAAAGTATTCCATATTTAATTCTACTATAAAAGTGCGCAAAGTAAAATGATAACAATACTGGTCGTGTGGTTAGGTTATTTAACTTATATATTGCAAATGATAATGAAGAGAGTTTTTTCGATAAATGATTTATGTGCGTATCCCAACTTAAGTTAGCTTCTAGATAAATGCCTAAAAATTTCACTGTAGTTTCATGATGTAATGATTGACTATTTGCTCGAATTAAATATGATTGATTTAGATTATTTGAACGGGGCGCGAAACTAATTATATTTGATTTAGAAATGTTTAGGTGTAATTTATTTGACTGGAACCATAAAAGGAATTTGTTAAGTGATACTTGAAGATTTCTCAAAGTAGATGAAAGATCTTGCCTACATGAGAGATAACTATTGTCATCTGCAAACATTGTAATGTTCTTATTGTCGACAACATGGGGTAATTCATTAACAAAAATTAAAAACAATAATGGTCCTAAAACCGACCCTTGTGGAACTCCAGAGCTTAAATGTAATTTAGAGGACCTTTCATTGCCAACCTGCACGAATTGGCTACGATCAAGTAAGTACGACGAGAGCCAGTCGTATATTTTGCCACGTAAACCATACTGGTAGCATTTTGTTAAGAGAATAGAATGATCAACCATGTCAAAAGCTTTACTCAAATCCATGAATAGACCTACACATTTATGTTTATTATCTAAATTTTTATACAATGATTCCAGAAAGCTATAGATGGCAGTTGTGGTAGATTTGCCTTTTAGGAACCCATGTTGAGCATCATTTAACACACGAGTTTTGATAAAAAATTCTGTTATTCTCTTAAATAAAACTTTTTCTAGAATTTTAGAAATTGTAGAAAGCAGAGAAATCGGTCTATAATTTTCTAATTTAGTGGGATCACCTTTTTTATATAGAGGAATAGTTTTTGACACTTTTAGATTCTCTGGGAATATACCACTCGTTAAAGACAAATTGATAATATATGCCAATGGCGGTGTTATAGATGTTATACAGTATTTTAATATATTGGCGCTAATTCCGTCAAGTCCGCATGAGTTAGAGCGTTTTAAATCGTGAATTGTGTTAAATACTTCAGATTCTGTAACTGGTTTTAGATACATTGTAGGGTAATATTTGTTTACTTGAAAGTTATATGGTTCCTGACTTAAATGGATATTTAATTTTTTGGGAGCAGTAATAAAGAACTTATTAAAGTATGTAGCTATTTATGTAGATATGGAAGTCAGACAGTCAGACCAGTTTCTTAAAAGAACGCTCGGACACGTCGATTTTTTATTTTTGGGGGACAACTTTTGATGTCAAATTTGACTTTGTCAGGTCAACCCCCTAGCCCCAGCAACCCCTAACTCAAGAATTTAAATAGGAAAAGGGAGTCGAACGACCCCTCATTTGAAGCGTCTTTTAATTCTCTATTCGACAGTATGACCGAAATTAGTTTTATTCAATTTTTTTTCGCCCACCCCCCCATGAAAAGCACCCTCTAGATTAACTAAGGTGGGGGTGTTGTTTAGGAAAAATCCTGAAACACGCCACCTTTGACCTTTTGAACGGCACATTTTGATGTCAAATTTGACTTTGTCAGGTCAACCCCCTAGCCCCAACAACCCCTAACTCAAGAATTTAAATAGGGAAAGGAGGAGAGAAGGAGCAGCAGAAGACTATTAGTCGTTTAGAAGATTACGTGGAAAAATATGTCATTGTATTGTCTATGTAAATTAGTATTTTATCTGTGATATTAGCCATATTCCTTGAACTATAACGGAATGTTTACTTATTGTTTTACAGGTTGATCCCACGCTTTTTTGTTGTAGATACTAACACAAACTTTTCAACCAACTTCAAAAAGTTGGTTACTAAATTCGTCCGGATGTCTGTGTGTCTGTGCGTTGGTCGATGTTACAGGGTTTAGAAAGTTGGAAGTGGTGTCATCTTATAGGAAATTCTTTACTGATTCCAAATCTCTGGTAAATTTTTTGATCGGATTACCCGTTCGCCGTCGGGACGCCACTAAAGTCGAAATATACATCCTTGAATATCTCGAGAACCACACATCCAATTAGAAAAAGGAAAAAACAAGTTTCCTTTATTTTTTGAAACCTATTGAGTCATGATACGTAAACATCACCCTCACTCCCGTGTAGGGTGGAGCGGGGGTGAGTTTGGAACACCTATTTTTTATTGCACTTTTGGATTCTCCATAAAAACTATCTTCAAATTGCAAATTTCACCCCCAACTGCAACCCCTTTGGGGGGGGGGGGAGAAAGGGGGAGAAAAACGATCTTTTTTACATTTTTCCTTCAACAATTTTTCGTGATTTACAAATAGTCTCCCACAATGGCGCATTTATGCAGAACCCGGGTGTGCTCGTGTCTGAGGGGGGGGGGGGGGTAGTTTAATACATATATATTGTACATAGTACGTCCCATAATTAGGTGCCGATTTGAAGTTGGTTGAAATTAGAATTCTATGAGAATTGGCGCCTTTTGATATTTGAAATTTAATATTGAATAGGAGACCCGGATCTAAAACAAAATGAAATGTGACTACCAATTGCATTCTAGAAATTAGTTAACAATTAACCAATACGAAAAAAATATTGTATATTAAATTGGAGTAGAAAATGCCAAAATTTTATTAACTCCCGGACCATCTCAATTTACTGCACTTGATTCTGCTATATAGAATGTCATAAGTCATAACATAAGTTCCACTTTTTCACAGCTTTCAAGTTTAAAATGAGCGTTCCACCAACATATTAAATTTTCCAAATTTTTTCAGGCTTCAGTTTTATGTTGTACGCACACTTTTACCTAAAACATGGCTATGGCAAGACCGTTTTGATAAATTGTCGGTTCCGACGAAGAACATCCTATTTGTATAAGTTTGCTTCTAACTGTGACCGAACTTGCCTAATTGTTTAAACCAGATTAGGAGTAACGCCATTTTGTGAAATATAGGTATATTGGTTTTATTATCTCATGTATTGTTTATGATCGACGTAACTATCCTATCGAGAACGCAAATCTGCCTTCTGGAATTATATGTATGTAAGTGTCCCCTGTCCCAGCCACTCCAGTTTCGTCAGTATAGGTTTTATTCCCAAATTTTTCCTGAAAACTTCTTATTTCTCATTTCTTTCTCGTTTGTCCTTGTATTTGTCTTATGAATCTCATTTCTGTGGCATTAATTGCACTTTTGTTCTTGTTTGTCAGCATCCACAATTCACTACTGTACACTAGCATCGGATCACTTCCACTTCCGCTTTCACTTTATTTGTTATTTCCCTTTTCCTAAAGAAGGTTGTGTTCAGCCTGTTGTACAATCTTCCAACTTTACCCCGTCCGTTATTTATTTCTTTATCCAATCTTCCATTTCCCTTCCAATTTCTACCTGCCTTGCTACTTTAATATATCTGTTACCAATATTGTTTGCGCACTAAAAAGTAGTGTTCACGATTTTCCTTCTTTACTTTATTCTTCTCTCGTTATTTTATGTCTCTTATGCCTAAACTTGGTATTAACTATTACTAAGTCGTTTTCCCTACAAAATTCTATTTTCCAAACGCCATTTTTATTGTTCTCCATCTTACCTTCTTTTGCTACTAGTCTTTCTAATTCGTTATTGTGTTCTACTCACCCATTCAGGTCACCCAACACAATTGTATACTCCTTCGCCCTGCCTATTTTTTCAAAACCGAGAGGTGACCTATCTCAACCCAATTTATCCTATACAAGGTGCAGTCCGAGGTGCAGTCCATAAGGGTGGTAAAATCTGACCATTGTGTTACTGTAATTGGGATAAGTACACTATGCATTAAAATCGTTACAATTTTATCAAAGGAGAAACAAATTATGGATTATAACAAGCTCCTGACAATAATTGTTGTATAATTCGCGCTTGTCTGCTTGGCAAAAAAATTAATTCATTTCGCTGAGTCTTTGAATACCCTGATAGAGTGTGCTTGGTTACTACATTAGAGACGTTATTACTTTTCGGAAGTTTACCAAAAGAATAATCTTACTTACAAATTACAATATCACTAGTAGTTTACCATATTATCGACGATTAGTTAACTATTATAAAAGAGAAGATTATCACTTCTATTAACTACTCATGCCGTATGTCTTACCGTTCCTGAAAGGAGAATAGCTAGTATAAACGAAAAAACTAACGGTGGAGTAATTAATGTCCACCTGTTATTGGACAGGCTAGGTGGAACTTGATGTCAGACTACCGCCACGCGAGAGAGGCCTTCAGAGGACCATCGCGTAGCCTGGCGCGTTTTTGCACAGGGCAACCCAGAAAGAACCTGCGGCTACTTGCAGGCATACTTTCTTGGCAAGCACATGCACCGCATGGGCTTAGTCCAATCACCATCCTGTAGAGGATGCTACACAGACGACGAGACGGCGCAACACATACATTGTGAGTGTTCTGTGCTTGTCGAATTAATACGAGCCATGTTGGGGGAATCCTGGCCGGACATGGCTAAGATTAGAGCCGCTTCCCCGTCCAGCATCCTCAGGTTTATCGCACGTGTGGAATGGCTTGAGTGACATTGCGGGTTCGAACGACTCTAATCAGGGAGGTATTAGCACAAAGGGTGGCCTATGTGCGCGTGGACTTCTGACCAGCCTGTTTAAAATTTGATTTGCATTACAACGTGAGGTACCCCCATTAATACTGATCTTCTTGTTGACACTTGTTTTGTGCCACGCGCACGCTTCCTACGCTTATAGTTAAAGTTTTGTGTTTAGAGGCTAATCGGCTCGTTGGAGGAAAATCACAGGGGCAACCTCTTCATCTTAAGGACACAATTTTCTTTCACTTTCATTTAGAATTCTTAATTTTTTTATTTAGAATTTTATTTGAGTTAGTGTAATTACGAATATAATTAATTATAGATTATACAACATTAAGCGGCATAATTTAATCTTCGATCTGCCGTTGACTACCCCACTACCTCGATCTTATACAAGCGAACTACCGCTATAATCTTTGATTTCTTTATCTGCGTCTTCATTTTTTCCGTACGTTAACAACAGGAGACGTATGTCATTTTTACTTCGACTCTAATAATAATTCAATCTTTAATGAATGTTTCCTTTGATATATGTTCTTATACCAACTTTGTGTTGATATTGCTCTGTCTTTTTCATTTACACCTAACCATAATAGGCAATTCCCTTTATGAATTTGTCAAAGGTTTTGACTGAGTTTACTAACGAAACAAATACAAGATACACGGGTAGTTAACCAAGTCATTAATTAGTTTCCCTCTACAAAGGTACAAAGAGTTGCAATTGCAAAAGACATTCCTCCACTGTATCCAAATTTATTTTTCTATTTGTTTCGTTGCATCCCCAGAAGTCGAAACATAAACGGTGGACTTAAAGATACCTTCTAATGAAAATGATGCAGATAATTATGATGAAGCTCACTAGGGAGGAGAAATACGTCCAATTGTAATTCTTCTGTAGCAAAGAAAAATATACCACACACGTCCAACAATGATTTCTTGACTAAAACCTGTAAATTAAACACTCAAGACTATGATACACAAAGTTTCTACAACAGGAAATGTGCGACCAAATATCTTCCAGTGTCATCTTCAAGACGTAAATTACAAGACAAGATCATAATATTAATGACATTACAGGTAGGTACATGAACTTCCATCATTAAATAGCTTTCTCAAAATACACTATTTTGTATGAAAGTAAATTCGTTTTTAGGCCAATACAGCAATCCTACTTTCTATGAATAAATACGTGCTTTAAGCCGAAAAGTATATACGTCAATATCAAACGTTTATTTATATCTTCCTTTTAATTAGTTCATAAGTTAACAAAACATTTATTACATTTTCCAGCCACATTTTGTAACATTTATGATTGAATACATTTTTGTTGAATTACTAAATACTTTTCAAAATAAATTAACATAATCTATTAACAGTCTTGCAAGGTCAATGATTTTGCCTCACTTCCTCTAATTTTCTTAAGATTGTCAATAAAGGAGATTTGTACAACATCCTGTCATTTAAAACCAGAGGAAAACGCAAGGTTCCTTCCAGTTCATATTTAGGAAGTAATGGCCGAGAAACGGTTGGTAACGGAAATTCCTCTTCCAAATTAATTTTCTCTTTTTGCTGATTACGGCCGTATCGTATAAAACTATCGTCGCCAGCCTTACCAAATCTAAGAAAGCTGTCACTTCCACGTTTGTCTTGTGTACCGAGACTTCTCTTATTTCTTTTCTTTTCGGTATTACTTTCTGATACGCTTCTACCGAATCGTAAAAAATTTTGATCGTTTCCACGCATTTCTCTATGGGACTTGAAGGGATCTCTACCAAATCTAATAAAGTCAGAATTACCTCGGCCGAATCGTACGAAGTTATCGTTTTTATCTTGAGATCGGGTAGGCCTCGCGAATTGCTCGTCATTCTCATCGTACTCGGATTCGAGATCGTCCATAAGTGGTAGCAAATTTTCACTACGACCCCGTGAATATCGTAAGTAGTTGATGTCAGGTAATCCACGATCTTTATCGTGGAATGTCTTTGAAGGTCTGTATTTTGAAGTGTGTGCTTCCAAGAATGATAATGGATCTTCATCGTATGTATCTTCACTGAACACTTCAATGAAAGATAACTGGACCAGCAAGGCAACTACTATTAAACGGTGCATTGCAGTATGGAACTGAAAATAAAAAAAAATGTTAGTATCTAATAATTAATATAGGTAGGCATTAATAGCAATATCCAGGGTCGGATGAACGGGTGGGCCTAGGGGGGGCTACAGCCCCGGGCCCAATTAGATAGGGAGCCCCCATTTTAAAAAAAATTTTAGTAGAAGGAAACAAATTAATATAAGTATTTGTTTATTTAAAATATTTATGTAATTATTTTCTGGTACATTTATTTATTTACTTTATATTCATATCAATCTATGTTTTTAGTGTTTATCGTGTAAAATAATTTCGATGAGTTTAAGAAGGGCCCCTTTCGCGTAAAGAGCCACGGGCCCCTCAACTCTTTAATGCGAGCCTGGCAATATCTACGACTACTAATCTCCTCACTTCATTGCTAATAAAATCTTTTCGCTAATCACATTTTGAAATTTTCACCCTATTTTTACAGCCATAAAAATGTTTCAACGTATCGTAAAATCCAGTTTAACAACAGTAAATGTATTTCTCTGTAATAAATAATTTTTATATTCCTCATTATGGTTAGCAGTTAATATCTTTTGATCGCTCGTGGTAAACACTCCTTGTAGCTACAGGTCGCACAATTTAAGATGATTTGGAGGTCATATGCGCATTCGTCCGTTTTCAAATATTCAACTCGCGGCAATTCGAGAATTTCAGTAATTTTAAGCTGTTGTACTTGACGATTGTTCCCGAACGCGATGACGTATCTGCGCGACCCGAATCATCTTAAATTGTGCGATCTGTACATTACTATGATGTGAATCTGACTTGATTTTATGATTGATTAGAACATATTATCTTTCCTTAGCATTTTCTTACATTTTCCATAGTAATCAAACCATCAAACCATAAGTAAATAATTTGCTATAAATTTGTGCGAATCTACTAATACCTTCGACAGTAAAAATTAATGTTTTATGCCTACTGGTAAATAACAAAAATTAAGTGTGAACCGTGATAATGCGTTTTGTGTATTTATAATTAAGAAGCTGTGTTTTAATAGTAAAATAACATATACAAAGAGGGTAATACGTTGGGCATTTCATTAGACAAAGACGTCAAGTCACGCATATATTGTGAGTAATTCGTACGTACCTTCAAAACAAGAAGGACAAACTTGCATTACGGCGTTTAAAAATTGCATTAGTACTAGTAACCGGTTGTTTGTTAAAATCTCATTACAAATTCTCTATTAAGCACTATCATTCGTCAGTATAATTCGAACTCCATTACCTGGTCAACGTGAGGGTGAAAGGTCCTTTTCATTAAGTAATGGAATACGGAAGTACCATTAAGGTATAATATTTTATTTATATTGTGTTTTCGAATTGTTTGCACGGAATTTTTATTTTGTTTATTTATAGTTTAGTTATGCATAATCAGATTTAAGTTTCTGAACTAATCTTGGTATGAATTAATTTATTTTAGTTAAAAGTATTTAGATTCACCGATAATTTTACAGTAGCGAATATTTTAATGTAAAAGTAATTGGGGTAAAAAGGTAGCAAATTTTAACTAAATAGCGTTTGCTTCAAAATATATGTCTACACACGTCATTCATTAGCAAGCATTGCACCAATCACTCCATTATATACCATATTTACAAACATAAATCAAAAGCATTCAATAAATCTTCATTTGAGCTCACATTAATTTCATTAGCTGCTCCAGCCCACGACCAATTATAGCAGCAGCTATAAATTTCCGCGTAGGTACAGTTTTTTGCCTCAAGTTTTAATATTTCATTTGAATCCAGTTTATTTACAGTTACAAAACACTCACTTTAGTGATAGAACATTTGGTAACGAGGTGATAACAGGGGGGTGGCTTTTTGATGAGTTTGTGAAAAGTGTGATGATGTACGTGGTTGAAATATGGAAGAAATGGAAAGATTTGGAAAGGATACAAGGAAGGTATTGGAAATTGACTTGGACACGGAGGGCCCGGGTTATAATAGTACAAGAGGAAGTAAAGTGGAAGAAGATAAGGATACTGACTGGGATGTTGGCGATGAGATATGAGGAAGGGATGGATGGGGGAGAGGGATACAGAAAATCTGTTGGAAAGAGGTGAAAGAAGGGAAGTTAAAATACGGGCAGGAAGATAGAAAGGGGTATTGGGGTGAGCACGAGATTATAAGAAAGGACATAGATACACAGATTCAAGAGAAAAGGTGTAAGATCAGAAAGGGTAAATATAACGAAATGGAGAATTAAAGTCGGAGGAGTCTCGGGATACTTGAGGGGAGGACTAAATTATAAGAAGTAAGAGAATGGCAGTCGAGAAGAGGAAATGCAGGTTCTGTGGCAATGAATTACATGCTCGGTGAGTGCGCGGAACTAAGGGAAGAGGGAAGAAGTTGGTGAGAGGTTGTAAGGGATGAGGGGGGAATAAGATGGATGGAAGAGGTAGACAAAAGAAGAAGAAGGGTTATAGGTGGGGGAAGGAGCATAAATGTATAGACGTATAATTTAATAATTTAAGGGGTGGGAATAAGGATGATTTTGTAAAAATGCAAATATTTAAAGCAAGATAAAAACACAATTAACAAATATGAGAAATGTATCCTCTGTTTTTGGAGTTTAAATAGCAAAAAGGTGGTTATTTTATAGTAATCCAAAATGGAAATAAATATGAAATTTAATATTCTTCAATTATGGCACTGCCATTGACCATTTTCCCAACAATTTTATTCAAGGAGCTGGTTCTGTATTTATACAACTTTTTATTAAATGTATCATCGTAGATACTAATTATTTAGAGAAACCGAAAAAAAGGTGTGATCAAGATAAGCCAGCGATCATAGCAACAAATGAGCTAGTCTGGATCAAGCAAGGTTAACACCCAGAAATAATTTTTATCATCAGAGGTACCTACCTATTTGAAGTTTACAATTTGAGTCTCTGAGCTAATGAAACTAACGCCAATTATCAATAATCATTAACAGTAACTTGACAATTATTGGGCACCGATTATTAGTAAGTAAGGATCATTTGTAATTACGAAAAGGCCGATCTTCGCGTATTTCAGAATTGACAGTGGCGTTTCTCAAATGGCAGACTTTCTCCAAAAGTACAATTAATGGTGTTGAAAATGTTTCCTTTATGAATTATCGGCTTATAAGTCCAACAATAAAGACCTTTTCAAGGTCGTCTAATTAACATAAAACATACCTGACCAGTTCAAAAAATTGCTAAAACATACGCTTAACTATTGATTGTTCTTAACATCATTTTTCGATGGACATAAAACGGCTGTATGTATTTTGATAGATCTACTAAATCCTTTCATAAGTAGTATATTACTATACTGTCAGTGTACATAATAATAGTTTTAGTAGTATAGTAATAAATTAATAACCAAAGCTTATGCTCACAGAGACAAGAAATAATTTAATAAATCATAAATAAACTAAAAAATAAGGAATAAGGAATGTGGAAAACAGAACATGTGTAATATTACAATGAGAATAAAATAAAAGAAAAGCTGTCAATTTTATCCTAAACTACGAGTATGAATAACGTTTTACTGCAGCCATACTATACAATATATTTGAAACTTTATTCAGAATCATCAAACAAAATATGCAATAAGTTATACGCGAAGATATGTGTTTTTGGTATTTGTCAATACAAATTTATAAGGAAAAAGCTTTACCTACATAGTATTTACTAGAACGTTAACCCTAAACCTTAATTATAATGTAACCAGTGTTTTTAAGAACTACCTATAATTAATTTGTGGGAAAAAAATATACCTACTTAAAATAATGGAGGTAAAAAGTTGACGTTATATGGGGAAATCGTTACAAAATACACTGTTTCTAATTATTATGATGTGTTTCAAGTTTGCCGCCACTACAGGGTAAGGCAGAAATATGTAGGTATCTGTTTTTAATTTTAATCATTTATTATAATAACGTATAAATTAAAATTAAGTCCGAATGAATTCGCGATAAGTGTCAATTTGGGATAGGTAACTGTCAAAGTCTACGAAAAATGCCAGTTTAGCATTGGTCAAATATTTCGAGGAAAATCAAAGGAAGGATTCGTTTTGTACAAACGCCTGAAAATGTTGCTAAACGACAAGTATTAGCCTTCACTGTGTCGACTCGCAGTTTACGTCGCATTCTGTCCATCCCTACAAAAGTCCATAAACTTTTTCCTTGAGTTTTTAAAACATCTCGACTTTGTTTCCAAGGATAACTGCTGAACACCAAAACATTACAGAATGCTTGCTGATGTCACCGGATTTCTTTTCTGTGGGGCCGACTAAGGGCAAAGTTTTTGATAATCGACCATAACGTTTGAAAAAACTGAAACGTTATATCCAGAAAGAATTTGACGCAATAACGGTTTAAACGAATAATGCAACACTTTTGTGCTAGACTTCGAGAGAGTCAGGCGAGACGGTGGTCATTTCACTTTTAAAAAATAAAATGGCATAACGTTTAATTTGATTTTTAAATTGGAATTTATATTCAATACTGTATGTAAAATACTTCATTACGATTTTATTATTTTCTGTACGAGTAAAATTTTTATACAGTGATCATAAAAATCCCTTTTAAAACTTTCTACTGACTCAAAAGACGTTCTTCATAGTAAATCAAAATGCGTGGAAGAACTTATCACAATATCATAAATAATCTTTATCTTAATTCCGAAAATTCTCGCGCAATTTTCCATTATTAAGATTAACCGTAATTTATAATATTGATAACTATTTCCGTCAGGCCGATAGGATAAGGTACTTTTATACAATGGCTTGTTATATTAGGTTACATATCTTGAGAAATGCAACTGACAAATTAAAAAAATAAATTTAAACAAAAAATAAAATGACCGTAGTAAATGTTTAGATAGATGAAAAGTGCCTAACATTCTGTACGAGAATAGACAAAACAAATTAGATCGTGCAATTTAATAAATTGTCGATAACGTCACAACAAACGAATGCGTGTAAAAAATAATTTTTTTCTACAAACGTCAAAAAATGACAAGGTTTGCGCATCGATAACAATACGCGAAGTGACCCTTTTTTTCACTTTCCTACGTTACCATGACAGCGTGCGCGAAGTACTTACTTCGCGCACTGCATGCAAACTAGATGAGAGTTTTGTATTTTAACGTTAAAATAATTGTTCTAACTTTTTCACGTTTGTAGAAAAAATTTTATTTGCAACTCGTGTGCGAAATACTTTGGTGATCTCGACTATTTTTTTAATTCGGCTGCGCCTCGTTAAATAAATCAGTTCTCGATCACCAAAGTGGCATTTCGCGAACTAGATACAAAAATAACTATTTTTCTTCAAGTTGTAGCAAAGACTGTCCCATTTAATAATGTACATGGTTTGTTAGAGTTATAACACCACTGAAGTCGCTATACTCCTGGGCGCTTTTCGTTAAACAGTCTGTATATTTGCATCACCAGTGGCCGTAAATGTAATAAATATAGCAACCTGCCTTGTGACCACACGATACATTTCGTTGACATTAAGGTATTAAACATCACCTCGAGGTACCTGAAAAATGTGAAGACATTAACTATAGACAAAATTAATTACACGAAAAGAGGAGGGCGACGCTTGAATCGAGATACATGATACCAATTCGAAAAAGTTAGCTTTTATTATAATTATTTCATGAATATTGATAAGTTATTATCAAAGTTCATTAATCAAAGGGGAAAGTACATATTGTACAGTATGTGAATTGTTCTTAACTTTTAACTGCCTATGTAACACGAAATTTGAAAATGTTATTACAATAAGGAAATAAGATGATTTCCTTTCGAATGTTCACTTAAGCGAAATTTCTTATTAGTGTTACGACCGTATGCACAGTTTTTAGATAAATGGAAGAGGGGCCACTTTAATATTACTTGAAAGTTACATCTATTTTGTGAGCAGTTTTATGTATGTTAAATTAGTAAAAAAAACCCTACATCAATAGAATTTCAGACCGAAAATCGTTTTGAATTAATTCTGCTTATTGGAACAGAGTGTTTTCATTAATGTTTTTATAAATATATTTAAGTTTAACGTTACTAAGTTTATTATAATTATAATAAAAAGAGCACAATATGTGTAAATTAACTCAGTAGGGTAGAATCTGGTTTTGTCTTCCTATTTCCTTGTGTGGAAAATACACAAATTAAAGTTACTAATCCTGATGTTTGAGTACATTATTCGTTGTTTCTTAGTCTATTTACCCTTTTATTGGCATAATGTTCAAGAAAAGAAGATGTAGGTAGCTAAATTTCATTATCAACGATCTCGTATTGTAAGTGAAGTAAATAAACGTAACACATCTATCTGGAAAGCTTCGAGGAAAATTAAATTTTTGGTTTTCTTATACATTTTGAGTCGGTCTATTAAAATTTTGATTTTACAACTTCTTATTTTTGCTCCTGGAGTCGCGGTATTGAAAAATGACATTAAAGACTGGTTTTGTCGGCAATAATTTAATATACCTAATATAAAAGGTTTTAAAAGCTTTTTAAAAACCTTCAACTGCCTGCCAACTTAAGTTTTTCAGAAAATCGGCCAATACTTATAAACTTGCAGGAAAATATAGCAGCAATTATTTTAGTTTCTTCCACAACACATTTACAACACGTTGGATCACTTCCATGTATAATATTTTTGGATCCCTCAACGGATAATGCAGCATCTATGAGTGGGAATGGCCCATTTGGACGCGACCGTTTGAACGCGGCCGTTTGAACGCGACCGTTTGAACGCAGGGACGTTTGAACGCAGGGACTTTTAAACGCAGGGACGTTTGAACGCAGGGGCGTTTGAACGCAGAGACGTTTGAACGCAAGGACTTTTGAACGCAGGGACGTTTGAACGCAGGGACGTTTGAACGCAGAGACCTTCGAACACAAAATTTAAAATTTTTTTAAACTATTACCGTTTAAGTTTAGTTTAGAACACATTAACAAAAACTGAGAACCTGTAAATATGTGTTAAAAGTTTGTGTATTTATATATTTAGAAAAGAAAAGAAAAAAAGAAGACCATTGTAAAAACCTTCGTGTGAGGGCGGACCTCTGTGTACATGGGGGCGAAGCATATTGAATCGTTGTTAGGACCTCTTAAGTTTTTTTTTAAAACAGGTTCACGTAGCGAACCTGCCACCTAAAAATAGTAAGATAGCACTTCCTAAATAGAATTTTGTCTTTATCGCGAAAGTTCGACGATCTAACTGTAAGTCTTTAACAAAAACAATCATTTTAGACTACATATTTACAGGTGCTCAGTTTTTGGTAATCTGTTCTAAACTAAACTTAAACGGTAATAATTTAAAAAATAATTTAAATTTTGTGTTCGAAGGTCTCTGCGTTCAAACATCCCTGCGTTCAAATGGCCTGCGTCCAAACGTCTCTGCGTTCAAAAGTCCCTGCGTTCAAACGTCCTGCGTTCAACCGTCTCTGCGTTCAAACGGCCGCGTTCAAATGGTCGCGTTCAAACGGTCGCGTCCAAACGTCCTAGACCCTCTATGAGTTTACCAGGATCTGCATTTTAGAGATAAACAACCTCCAATAATAGTCCAGTCGTTAGAGCGGTAAAAAGAGCTCCAACCCTACATTAAATCGGGTAGTTTTGTTTTTTGTATATGTTGTTCGGGATAAAACCCAAATTTTCGTCTTCACCACCCTTCTACGTTTTCTGCTGTCTTAAAAAACACCGATAAACGACACTTTATCCAGTTTTTCGCTTGTAACTCCTAAACGGTGCATCGTAACCAAATTTTCCCCTATATTGATTCTTGAAGAGAACAAAATTCCCTATAATTACCTACTTTGTTTTCACGATGAATAGGAAAGCAGGTACAAAGCAGCAAAGAAGGGGTAAAATCGTAATTCCAACAAAATTGCCACGTTTACGACCGTTTGGATTAAATTCTATGTAAAGTTGATTTTTGTAAATATTGTATGTACGTATAATCAACACGATTTTACTGTTAGGTGTAGAGTTCGTCGGATGTTCGTGATATTACATAAAATCAGTTGTGGAAATGTTTAAATTGCACATCTCAACAAGTTTTTTACCACCAATATCAAGCGATGTTTGGTCATTTCTTTTCATTCATTCTACCTTTCAACTACTTTCTGTTTTAGACAACATCAATGAAGTGTCGTCATAAACAAAACTTACATCAAAGAAAATCAAGGAATGAATGTGAAAACGAAAATATGACTTAATGTAAGTATTACATGCGCATGAATATTGTGAAATAATTGCACACTGTTCAATGAACAGTCAAGGTCGTTTTGGCTGAAAACGCTGAAAGATTTCATCGCCGATGTCTTCATTTTGGGCGAATTCAGCGAAATCATCGTCGTCGTCATCGTCCTGGTTGATCACAATTTCTGGTTGGTTCTCACAAGACTGCCGCCCAGTGCATTTGTTGCACATGCTGGAACAGTTCAGTTTAGGTGTTCTTTGGTGAGACATTTGCAAGAGCTCCGGAGATGCAGCATCTCTTGCCATTTTTACAGCAGCTAATCCTCTATTCCCTCTCACCCACCCCCATTCCAGAGGATTTACTCAACCACTGCATCACCTGCTGGTATGTCCTGAGTAATTACAAGTAGGCTGCATCTGACGTGGGCTGAAGTTTGGCCAAGTCAAGTTTAGCAGAGCTGCTGATAAAACGCGAGTAGTGCAAATCAGTGAGGGATTGGTCGGAGTCACCTTCATATAATGCGACTAAAATGCGCCCTCCCGCCTGTGAAATTTCGGCAGTGGTGGCAGAAATGTCATAGAATTTTTGTACAGCCTGCTGCAATGGATTTGAACGGAAAGGATTACAAAACTTCTTCTTTCCGAATCCAAACAAGTAGGACGTGGTATCGCAGCCATTTATTGCATGTAGCGCCAATATAATGCCATAAAAATGATATTTTAATAATGTGAATGAGTAGTAAAGATCTGGTGAATTACCTCTTCCAGGTGTTCGAATCTAAACGTTGTCAGTTGCAGGAAAAGTTATAAACAAATAAATAAATAAATGGACAAAAGAAGCAGGTCAATGTCTTTACCCACAATCACAATAGCCTCATATTGTGAGGCTAGGAATTTAGCAGTGCTGACTTTTCCATTGTTCTCCAATTTTTTTCAAAAAGATTCCTTCAATTAATTTTGGTCCCCCGTAATTTTGTCGCTCCCTAATTTTTGGCGCCCTGGGCACCACCCCTTAAAGCCTCCCCCCCCCCCTAAATCCGCCACTGGTAATAGATGTGAGTAAAATTACCTGCTACATAATAGAAAAAGTGAACATTATTAGAACATTCATAGAAATAAACTATTTTTTCAAAAACAATATATAAATTGATTACGGTAAAATCGGCATATATTAGGACAAGTTTTGTTTTTCTAAAAAAGAGGCGAAAAAAGTTTGTCTTCCTCCTTTAATTAGAACGAAAAGATTAGAGCACGTCATAGCTACAGTGACTTTATTACAAACAGTGGTGACAAGCGATGTATCGATTTTGATTGGCCGTGGTATATTTTGCCTCGTAATGGCGGCCTAACTGTGTTTACCTTTGATCAGCGTGTAATTTTTATTTGAATTTGGCACGTTGCTAGGATACCACTGTTGAGTTCATAGAAACCCGCCCAAAATTTTGCCTCCTAATGGCGGATGGGTGGAGCTAATCGCTGCTTGTTGTCACTGTTTGTAATAGAGTCACTGTAGTCGTAGCACAATCTTAGCGCCCTCTAGCACTGGGCTCCTTTTCGAAAAATCTATCCAAGCCAATTGGTGTTTGATTCGCCTCCACTTCCGAGAAAAGCACTTACGGTAGGTACTAAAATTTAGTAGAGAAAGAGAAGGGAGAAGACTTTTTATAACAATGTTTTGCCTAACAAACGTATAGAATTACAATTTAGTTTTAGTGAAACATTTGCTACAGACAGGATTACAAATTCAATGTAATCCTTTCCAAATTTACAATTTGACAATTTGCGCGATGTTTTAAAATGTCGAATCATCACGATTTTATGCAGGAAATGTATCTGCCCTGACAACATCCGATTTTAATTTCGTATTCGTTACACTAATTCTCTTAACAGTGATCCATTTAAATTCCCTGAAGAGGAAACATATGAAGGCGCGAATGTTAAATTACTGAAATTATGATTTTAGATAGTAATTCAATTCAAAGGCGATACTAAATAATATATCGTTAATAATTTTTTCAACTGTGAGTTAGTCCGTAATTGACAAGAACAGAATTATAATACGTTTTCATTATTACGATCGACATTTGAATTGTGCAAAAAAAAAGGTAAACAACGTTAATTTAACAGAATGTAAAGGCTTAAGGGATTTTTAATTGACGCGTTAACACATGCTTAAAACAATTCAAATGGTAGCTGCCGCATGGTACTACAATTTGTCTGTTATACAAAATGTCCAGATTAAAATAGAAAAGCCAATCTAAATGTTTTTATTAAATTTATGTATTTTGAAAATTAATATTTCATTAAATTAATATCATGTAATTCTAACAACTTCTACATGAATTTCAAAATTAACTTGAAGCCCGAAGTTTGTGTGAAATTATATAAATTAGATAGGTACAATTAGCATGTTAATCTTCAATTGGATGCTTATGTATATCTGCTGAGCAATAAATATCATTATTACAAGAGAACACAACAATTTTAAATATCTACCACTGTCTTCTTATTTACGTACCATTTTACTATTATGTACTTTCTCGCTCTCAAGAACATTTAAAGGTTTACAGCATTTGTATTGTGGTATATACTGTACCATCATAGATTAGTACCTACATTATGGGCTGAAAGAATATTGCAAAACTAAATATTTGCAACAACATAAAGTATGTACAGATTTTTTATATTATATTTATTACGAATAAAATAATTCCAGTTCGAACAATTGTTAATGTTTAATTATATTCTGAATAATTGATTGTATTCATAAAGTTGTAAAACAGCTTCCAAATTTGACTTGTATAGGTAAACCCATATGTAAATTATGTTTTGATTACGAATGGTGAAATTTTTATCTATTAGCTAATGTGAAATCATCTGGATAAATAATCTCCTGTATAATTGAACGCGTTTAATTAAATTTTAATTCGATCGGTCATTGAAGCCTTAAATAACAATAAAATGGCTTATATTATTCTCTTGGTAGTTACGATTGAAGTGTATTAATTTTTGGGTAGATAATTCATGAGTGGTTGTTTGATTTTCAAACAGAGGTTGAAATAATAAAGTATAACACACAACCTTCCCTTAAATTATTTAATAATTTAATCATAATTTATGGGAAGATTGTGTATTATATTTTATCTTGGGTAGGTAGATGTAATTATTTTCCTTAAAAAGCCATAGAAAAGTATGCTGACCATCAAATAGCAAATAGAATTATGAATAATTCTTTGTTACAAGTGACTGGGTATTACTGCTAACAAGTTAATACGTGAAGCAGTAATGAATGATAATTACATATACCTACACAAAAGGAAAATCTCGTAGGATGTAAAATACTTATTTACTGAATACCTGCATAACAAACTTCGTAAAATACGCCGTTTAAACCCACAATTTATGTACTTTGCGACATGGAAAATTCAAGAAGTAATAAGTTGTAACGTGTGTACCTACCTATGAATAAATACATAGCACGGCTATTATGATTTAATATATAGCCTTCCGTCCGATTTTCTGTTACATGATCATGATACATCGTTACGCTCGAATACAAAGCTGAATTTGCTGTGTTTAGTTTCAGTTACTACCATCATAAAACAGTGTTAATTACGCGTTCATAAGGGTTGTTTACTCCCCAACGCACAATTATAATCTGACACGTTCAACTCACGCTTATTTGATATAAATTCTAAGTATTTTATCTTATGCATTTTTAAATACAATTCATTTACACTCTACTCAAAAATTATGATTCATTCGCTTTTAAAATGCGGTTCCTTAATATGAAAGATAATCTTTAAAGCTTGGGTTACATAAAGGCTTTATTAATTATCTCCAAATTGCCAAAAAGGCCTGAACTTTACTTTTTCATGGTTTATAAGAATACCTTAAGAGGTTTTCTTTGACTTCTTATAAACGAAGAGACATCAACAGTAATATTTGGGAATTCGCAGTCCTGTAACCTTGAAAATAGTCTGACTCCTTTGGTAAGCGAAATATTTCATTGGTTTTGACATGGTGCGAAGTAAAACGAAGTTAAAGTTAACAGAAACATAAATGAAGACAGCCAAATAGTTTTTGTTATATTGAATTCTCCTCACTTTTTTGATCTAGACTAGATAGTGATTGTTATTACAGCTTAGTATTCTCTGTTTTGTTTTAATCATGTCAAGGTGTTACTATATTAGAAAAATCTTTTAATGCGACAAATTGCTAAAAAGGGTTGAACCTGAGAAACGCCAAGAAGTACAGCGAACTTCAGATACGGGCCGAAAATCAGCGATGGCGATGGCTTTTCATAGACAAGAAGTTCACCGTAGAACAAGTGCACAATCGTCAAAATGATACGATCTGGAGCGCTAAAGCTCTTGGTAGCTCAGCAACCATCGAACACCGCCAAAAACCATCCATCATGGTATGGGACGGAATTTGCACCAGCAGACGGACACCTTCGTTTTCATAAATTAAGGTGTCACAATCAACCATTGTACCACCGCGATATTCTTAAATCCGTGGTTTTTCCATGGATCCAGCAGTACTTTTCAACAGGACACAACAGTTTGTCATCGATTTTGGAGGACAGGGTTTGTGCTAAGGCCGGCGAGACTTTGGAGTCGCTGAAGCAATCTCTGCTCCGTGAGTGGGGTCTATTGTCGCCGAAGGTACTGCAACCCTTAGCCGAAAAGTTCAAAAAACGTTTGGGTTGACCACAAAACCAATTGAGTATTTTACTGCAAAATAATAACGTTACTGTTATTCGTTGTTATTTTTGTTGTTCTTTTATTCCATAAATTTACATTGCAAAATATTCAACTCCGTTATTTCCTCTCACCCTGTATATACGAAATGGTGCTAAGTTTAGAGGAATGGATTAGCACGAAAAGTATTCATTTTATACAGAATGTTTCGCGACTCGACCAACATACTATGGAGTCGTTCGATTAAAGAGCTATAGGTCAGTTATTCTTAGTATATCGAAGGCAATTACATAAATATCAGTAAGAAACGCTAGTCTAAAGGTAAACATGTTTGGCTTCCGCTTTGATGTGGAATCGTATTTTATAAAGCAGAAGATACCGACACAGACCTTCTTTTCGAAAAAGAAGGAAAAGGTATTAATATCTCCTTTCAGAAGGGGAAATTCCATTCGCTGCGAAAGAATTCTAATAACTTAAAAACCCTTTTTTTTAGTATCCAATTTTACAATTCTGCAAGTGTAACAAACCTTATTCTAAAAGGCACTGCAGATTAAATCAAACATAACATTTCCTCTCTGAATGACTAAGAGCAGTCAAACGAAAACCCTATACGTTGTTGCCAACTTATTTATTGAACAATGTACTGAATTAGTCTTTCATAATTTGCTCACTTCAGACAACTAAGTTTGCAAATTTCCCAAAAATTAACATCCCGTGTGGTAAATACCATATTGATTGTGGAAAAGTGACATGGTCAGAACCTTACAATTCTTCCTCTGCTTTTGAGTGAATATAATAGTGCCATATAGGAATTGGACCAGGGGTTTATCAATGTTTGCTTGAGATCATTTTTTGGGCAAGTTTAGTATCTAATGATGCGTGCTTATATACTTTATCATCATTTAATAATCGTAAATACATATCCATTCGACTCAAACATGCCCTGTATAGAGTTATAAAACTTCACTGTAAAATCCATTTCTGCACTCTGAAACCACTCGTACTTGCATTAATTAAATGTCAAATTCTTCAAAACGTATACAATCCATACCGGCCTCATCAAACATTAAGAAAATCTGATTAATTGTGGTTCGAAGTATAGATCAATTTATAATGATGTGAATAATTAAATTGCGCTAAAAACAAAAACCATAATATAGATACAAAAGACTGAGTGCAAAAGTACGAAACGGATGAAGGGATGGAATAAATTACATTAAATGTAACATTATTCCAATAGCTGGTTGCTTTTTATGGGAATTTATAACGTTTTTTGTATAAAAACAAAGCCAACGGAATCTGCTACACGGAAACAACCATTCCTAAAAGTTTCCGTCAGTATTAACGTTCTTTGCAAGTGCTCTAAAAATTATATTCGTGCACCTACGCTAGAAAAACGCTAAATTTCGAGTAAATAGTTTATATCTTATTAACCTTTGTATGTAGTAATTCTATTTGCAATATACATTTTAATTAAATGGCTCGTAATATTAAATTTTCATTTTAATACAGCGTACCTATTGTAAATATTTTTTGTAAGAGCTTTCGACAAATTTTCTATAGAACGATTAATAGATTGAAAATCTATTCTGCGTAGGAATAAAAAGCTATCCACCATATTATGATGAATGTAATGAAATTAGCTATTATATAAATATTCTTAGCAATTCCAAGCAAGAAACTGTTATATTAATATTTAAATATTCGCATTCACTACCTAATTGAGTACATAGGTACTTATTTATCATGCTTAATTACGTCCGCCGACTAAAATCAAAGTGCGTTAAATTAGGAAAGACGTCAAAGAAACCCATTTAATTATTTTATGTATACACGAATGTTTCGAGAAAAGAAAGGCGTATTATTTTATTTAAAACAAAGTTTTTCACTTCTAAAGTTTTTAACAGAATATCTGCTTAAGTTTGTTAAAGATGAAATAACTTTCTGACGTTTAATTAGAGCAGTTCATTAATGTCGCATAAAGACAGCTAATGACGTTTGTATGGCATTAAGTGCTTGTATTCTAAATAAATTTTAATGATTTATAATTTATTTCATTGACAACCATTCATTTAAACTGCCGTGTCTCTACTATTTCGGATTATTTCCTCTCATGAGGACGAGAACGATAAAGTTTATTCAACGACGTTCTCACATGGTGTTGAGAGAAGAGAAGAGAAGGCATAGGGTAGTTTTTGACAATGACTTACAATTTATTATTTACTAAATCACCCGGTGAACTTCGTACCACCTAAAATTGATTTCATCGTAACTCTTCCTAAGCGATTATCAATCCTAATCAAACCTTCCAGTGAATCTGACGTTTATGACATTAGCCCCAAAAAGCGTCCCCATTAAGCTTCGGTATTTCTTTTGAACACGGCGCATTTCTGAAACATTAAGGGTGGGTCTTTTTCAAATGAACACAGCGTAAAGAATAAATATAATTTGCGAGTAAGTAAAATGAAGCGTTTTGAATTGTGGTCTTGGGTGCGAATAAGTTCTGGATGCCAATACTGGTATGGTCTGTCTCAAATTATATCGTCTTGGAATTTATCTCATAAAAGGATTTATTTTCAAATCTACATTGTTAGTAGATAAACACGTTGTAAATGCCTACCTGATTGACATAACAAAGGAGACCTTTAAGTATTTTATGACAGGGCATCAGAGGCGGACTAAGGTAAAAATATTAATAATGCATTTTATTTTCAAGGCATCCGTTTTATTTTAAGGATACACAAATTACTCGTATTATACTTACAACAACGAGAATTCCTAACGACTGATACTAATTATTAATAGTAATTATTAATTTGAATTGTTATAGCACTGGGTGCCTAACCCAACCCTGAGTGGGCAGGTAGGCATTCACAACGTGTTTATCTACTAACAATGCAGATTTGAAAATAAATCCTTTTATGAGATAAATTTCAAGACGATATAATTTGAGACAGTCATACATAGGTTAGAATTTTGGAATTTAACACAAAGTGGGGCTAGTTGTGCGTGTGACTATATATTATTATTACTTAATCCAAAAGAGAACATTTTCTGTAGTTCGTGTGGATGCTGTATTGAAATACTTGTTTATATACCAAAAATGGAAAAAACCTAGAAAAATATTTTGCGACGTTGCGTGAGATCGAAGTAAAACAATCTCGAAAATGTTACAGTTAAAGCATTACTGGCTGAGGAGTGCTAGGTACAATTTTCTTGGGCGACCGTATCATTTATGTAATGAAAACTCCTACTTCCATTTTTCACGTCCTCAATTTCGCAAATCTGTAACTTTTTTAAAAGTTTCGAAACGAACAGCTTTTTAATCAACTGATTCGCCACATTTTACGTACTAATCCTTTCAAAATTTTGAATGGGAAGAAGTGTTGAGAAAAACCTATTTGTTCAAAGGTTTTTTAATGCCCACCTGTCAGCGTTTTATTTTTCAAAATCGATTAATAATTTGTTAGGGTTCATCAGTTTGGCTATGGAATGGCAGTATAGGAGCTCGCGTTTTCAACCAAAAAGATCATGCCAACTATTTTTGAAACTACGAAGGGGTAATTTTGCCAATACCATTGAAAATACTTTCATGGCCATTTAGAAAAAGCCCACCCTCTAATAAACAAGCAAACATAATGTTGAATAAGTAAAAATATTCATTCCTAAATTACTTACTTATTCTGTTTCTGAGATATTTTTTATCTTTACAAATATACCTATTGACAGAATAAACCCGACAAAAACGGAGGTAGTTCCATTCACAAGGAAAAGGAAGATTGTGGGCCTTCGAGCTCCTATACTCTTCCAAAAACACCCCCAGTTTTCAGAGTCAGTGAAGTATCTTGACAGCAAACTGAACTGGAGCAAGCACATCCAGCTTAAAGCGGAAAAAGTAAATAGGGCTTTCTGGCAATGTCGCCGCGCAATGGGAAGACTTTGGGGTCCATCCCCAAAGGCTGTCCTGTACACCGCTGTGATCAGACCTATGTTCTGTTATGGAGCAATTGTCTGGTGGCCTAAAACTAGACTCTCCACAACCAACGCACTCTGCAACCATGTGCAAAAACTAGCGTGCCTTACGTGCACGGGCGCAATGCGAACAACCCCCACAGCCATCATGGAAGCCCTCCTGGGTCTGCCTCCACTGGATCTCCACGTGAGAGAGCAGGCCATGTTGGCAGCCTTGCGTCTGAAAAATAAAGGGTTGTTGAACAGTAGAGGTATTGAAGTGGGACACTCGCGAATTATGGGCGAAGCAGTCAAGCGACTGCCTATACTAGAAGGACGATCTGACTCACTCACCCCTCGATTCATACTAGGGAAAAACTACCGCATCTTCTTCGATGCGGAAGTGGCATCCCAACCGGACATATCCATCTTCACGGACGGATCCAAAACAATGGAAGGAACAGGCACCGGAATTTATTCCGAAGAACTGAACTTCCATAATAGCCAAGCACTAGGCAAAATTTCGACTGGCTTTCAGGCCGAACTAGCAGGAATAACGCTTAGTGCGAAAACAATTCTTATGCGCGGCATAAAGAATAAAATAATAAGAATTTCCAGTGACAGCAGGACAGAGCCGCTCTGCAGGCACTAGGTCAATACAAAATCACCTCTAGGCTGGTTTCCGAGTGTCACCAAGCACTAGAGCAAGTGACAAACAGCAATACCCTTCAGCTCGTATGGGTCAAAGGGCATGCTGGAACAATAGGCAACGAAAAAGCCGATAAGTTAGCCCGACTGGCATCAAAACAACTGTTTTATGATCCAGAGCCGGCTCTCCCACTTACAGTATCAACTGTAAACAACTTGATAACTCAAGATACCCAAGTCCAACACAAGGCTAGGTGGAACTTGATGTCAGACAGCCGTCACGCGAGAGAGGCCTTTAGAGGACCATCCCGTAGCCTGGCGCGCTTTTGCACAGGGCTATCCAGAAGGAACCTGCTACTACTTGTGGGCGCATACTTTCTGGGCACTGTAAACTTAACAAGCACATGCACCGCATGGGCTTGGTCGAATCACCATCCTGTAGAGGATGCTACACAGACGACGAGAGTGTCCCGTACTCGTCTAAACAAGACGATCCATGTTGGGGGAATCCTGGCCGGACATGGCTATGATTAGAGCCGCTCCCCCGTCCAGCATCCTCAGGTTCATCTCACGCGTGGGATGGCTTGAGTGATGTTGCGGGGCTGAGTGACTCTAATCAGGGAGGCAGCACAAAGGGCCCGAATAGGTGGCTTACGTGCGCGTGGACTTTTGACCACCCTCCCATCGAAATCCAGAATCCAGAATCCAGACCTATTGACAGAAATTGCAACACTAGGAAAGGTTGGGAATTTGCTGATGGAATTTGGTGGGAATATTCACCTATGTTTAGTATAGTGTAGTGTAGTAATCACTGATCAAAAAGTTGTATAGTGATTGTTAATGTGCGGTGCGGCCTCTTTGATCTACAAAATTATTTATTTACACGCCGTGGCATTGATTGAATAAGGTGGTTTATCTCGTCTCGGGATATTTCCTCAAATGCAAGTTGCATCTCATGTCTCACAGGCTCAAAAGTCAAAGGAAGGCGCTGCAAGTTTCGCAACCTTCTACCCATTTTGGCCCATATATACGTGTTCGATGGTAGAAAGATCTGGAGATCTTGTGGGCCAGGGCAAAAATGAATGTAGGCCTGTTCAAAGAAGTTCAAGGAAAACACGGAGGACATCTTGCTTGAACAATTGATCTCCGATCTGTTGTAAGTATAGTTCCGATTACCTCCGCAATACACCGTTCTGCGGCTGCATTGTCTCGAATGAACACCAAAGGAGATAACACCCACAGTACGGTATACGTGCCTCTCAACCGTAAATTGAAGATTCCGTCGTTCATCACGTCTTCTTCTGACTCTCATATTCAACTCACATTCAAAATTCCAACGAGACGTGTGGACGATATCATGTTAGCCCAACCCAAAACTAAGGGTTTATGGCGACCTTCTTCATCAAACCATTGAAATTTCCCGAATAGAGGATAATCAGTCTCTAAATGCCACTTGCGACAGTCTTGATGCTCATTTGTTCTTGTTGAAGCCCCGGTTCCTCTTTTACGACGTTCCTGTCCATCTTAAAAGTTATAGATCAAGATTTTGATTGAAAATTAAACAAATTATAATGTAAAAAACAAGAACACACTTAAATTTATTACCGTCAAACATCAACACGTCAATTAGGTTCATCAAGATGGCTACTTCCGTCGCGTATTTACTGCTATTTAGTCTTATAATGCTCTTTGAGTATTCTGTTGGTACGATTATGTCGTTTGAAAAACTTTGTTTGCCCTACATGTTATTAGATTACCGAACCTATTAAACAACTTAGAATAACCGCGCTTATAGTGACTGAACAGAAACTGTTAACGAAATACGTATATAGATTATTCCCTAATTTTCTTTTCCCATAAATACTGTTAAGTTTAACAAGCAAAGTCCAAAATTGGGACACCTTTACTATGACTGGTATACGGATATGCAGGAACAAATTTACGGTTTTAATGTCGAAGAAAACCGTTAGTGCTAAAGTTAAACAGGAGATGAGATAAAACCGACCGCTAAGAAGGCATTGAATTTATTGCCTTTATATCCAATAAAGGTTCCAGACCGTCGATAATATAACATATTTTCCGTAATATGTGTAGATTGCTGAATTTGCAAATTGTGTCATAAAATCTCTTCAGTTATTTACTTAGCAAACAAATTTTCTCATTAACTTCCCGAACATTTTAAAAGAATGTAAACTAACATAACATCGTGTTAAAATGTTCAGTGTCTGCGATTGATTTAATTTAATGTTACACGCAAAACCTACGATGCAATTATACAAGTTTTGAATCCCCGTGAAGTTAATGGACCTATAACCACCATTTTGCGGCCTCTAGATTCCAAATAAAGCGCTGAAAACTTTTATTACTTCTTCTTCGGAGTTTTTAATGAGAAATATCTACTTGTTTAATGTTGCAAAAGATTTTGTCGCGCTTCTAAACGCGGTTGTTTAAGACTTTTAAAATTTACAACGGGATTCAGTTCGCCAATTTATGTCATCTTGTGTAAAATTCAAGAAAGAAAGTGAACGTCTTTAACATAGTGAAGAATTTGGCCACAAAGATCTCGATAGCGGTCACTTTACTTTATGAAGACACATTTATGTCACCATAAACCTAGATTTCGATCAATGTCAGGAGTTATTCATAAAAACTTCAACTAATTTTTAAATGTGCGCAAAATTCAAAACCTCTAAGATATTGGCGCTGTGTGTTACTGTAATGGTAGCGCGTGAAATTTTTTGTCCCGAATCTTATTTAAACATTCTAAGATTAAATTTGATCATCCCCTTGTGGGTTAAGAACAGCGAACTCTATACTATAGAGTTCACTGGGTAAGAATAGCCCTATCGCAACGGCAATGCGTGTCGTAAAGGTGACTAATCAATAGCGGTGGGGGAGCAGAAGTGGTTGAAGCATGTTAGGATAGCACAGAGTGCGCCTCGCAGCCGAAACGTCTTGCTAATTTTTGTAGAAAGGGCTGGGAGGTTGATACTGACGTGTTTTACTTGATTTTAACTTTGTACAAATTTTTTAGAGGTCCAAGGGGCTGCGTGGATTTTTGGATTTAGGCAGCTTTGGAACTGGCTACTCGGCGTTTAAATCTACCATAAGTTCTTTACACTGTTTTGAACGAGTAGGTGTGGGGAATAGGATTGATGTGTTTTAAATAATTTCGAGACTAAGGTTCCCGCTGATGGGTTTAAGATAAATCATGCTTCTTCTCAACAATTCAGTGTTGATCGAAGCCCAGGTTGCTGCTTTTCCCATTTTTCGAGTTCGGGGCTCTCCCCGAGTCATGGATTTAGTGGCACATTCCTATCACCCTAAATTTGCAACGTTGGTGGACTCCTTCCGTCTCGATGTTGCAATTTACTTTTCAATTTTGTGCACATGAGGGTGACCTTAAGTGTATAATAGTTTGGGGGATGAAATTTACAGTTAATAAATTCGCTAAATTTTTTGTATGCACCTGTATAAGTGAAGTCATTAAAGTTTTAATACGTTGCATTTCTAAGAGTATGTGGTCTCGATTAGGGATTAAAATGACCATGCATTGTACAAAATAGTGGTCTTATCGGGTGATGACGCAAGTGGCTATCAAGGCGCCAGCTTACACAATGTTTGTCTTGGTAATAGGAAAATGCGCGGAAAACTGAGTTAGTGCTTTTGGGTATTTTCTTTTGGAACAAATGAGAATTCAGTTGTAATAAGTTTTGATTGGTTTTGCCCCTTCCGAATTTCTAGGGAGAACGCCTTTTGAGTTAGTAGGAAATTTTTTAAAAGATTGGAAAAGGATTATTAGAAATACAGTCATTAAGAGATTTCGTAGGAATCAGTTAAATAGAATCTACTTACTGACGGTAGCTGAGTCAGTTGCATGGCCAGCTACGATAAAATGAAAATTAGAATAAATCTATGCCGCTGAAAACCTTCATTTTCCACTTCAATAAGCTGCCAGTGAAAATAAGGCGAAAACATTCGTATTTATATGTAAAAATTGGAAGTGTGAACTGTGAGGCTGTAAATAAAAATTTTAAACAAAATCGAGAAAGTATAAGTGCATCGCTAACCAAGGAGAGAACTTTAAATTAAATTAAATAACATTATTCACCGTTCCTTTACCACACCTTGTGTATGTGTTTTGTATTATTAGTGCCTTTTTTTGAAATAAGTCTTTACTTGCAAAGGTAGGAATATCAGAAGAGAAGGTACATGAGAGAGCTTTGTGTAAGATGGGTGGCGCATGTGTTAGAATGGATGACACGTGAATTCGTTACTACACGCCAGAAAGTAGCGGTACTGCACGACAAATGACACAGTTCGTTCCTGGATTCTGGATTTCTGGATTTCGATGGGAGGGTGGGAAAGTACACGCGCACATAGGCTACCTATTCGGGCCCTTTGCGCTACCTCCCTGATTAGAATCGTTCAACCCCGCAACGTCACTCAAGCCATCCCACACGTGAGATAAACCTGAGGATGCTGGACGGGGAAGCGGCTGTTATCGTAGTCATGTCTGGCCAGGATACCCCCAACATGAATCGTCACAGTTGGACAAGTGCGAAACACTTACAAAGTATGTGGTGTGACGTCTGGGGTTCGGAAAAAAAACCTGGAAAAAACCCCCGGAAAAAAACCCATGAAAAAAGCCCCAGGAAAAAAAACCCCGAAAAATAATTATAGATGGCTGTAAATAAATATATAAATATACAAAGTTTGGAAATAAAAGTAATGCCAAACTTAAACGTAGATTGCCACTAAAGCGACTAGGTTATTTGCAGGTTTAGTATATTTTTTTTCAATTGATACAAAATGGCAACATGACACTAAACAAAGTTTGGAAGTAAAAAAATGCTAAACTTTAACGTAGATTGCCACTAAAGCGCCTAGGCTATTTGCAAGTTTAGTATATTTTTTTTCAATTGATACAAAATGGCAACATGACACTAAACAAAGTTTGGAAGTAAAAAAAAATGCTAAACTTAAACGTAGATTGTCACTAAAGCGCCTAAGTTATTTGCAGGTTTAGTATATTTTTTTTCAATAGATACAAAATGGCAACATGACACTAAAAAAGCTTGAAAGTAAAAAAAATGCTAAACTTAAACGTAGATTGCCACTAAAGCGCCTAGGTTATTTGCAAGTTTAGTATATTTTTTTTCAATTGATACAAAATGGCAACATGACACTAAACAAAGTTTGGAAGTAAAAAAAATGATAAACTTAAACGTAGATTGCCACTAAGGCGTCTAGGTTATTTGCAGGTTTAGTATATTTTTTGTCAATTAATACAAAATGGCAACATGACACTAAACAAAGTTTGGAAGTAAAAAAAATGATAAACTTAAACGTAGATTGCCACTAAGGCGTCTAGGTTATTTGCAGGTTTAGTATATTTTTTTCAATAGATACAAAATGGCAACATGACACTAAAAAAAGCTTGAAAGTAAAAAAAATGCTAAACTTAAACGTAGATTGCCACAAAAGCGCCTAGGTTATTTGCAAGTTTAGTATATTTTTTTTCAATTGATACAAAATGGCAACATGACACTAAACAAAGTTTGGAAGTAAAAAAAATGCTAAACTTAAACGTAGATTGTCACTAAAGCGCCTAAGTTATTTGCAGGTTTAGTATATTTTTTTTCAATAGATACAAAATGGCAACATGACACTAAAAAAAGCTTGAAAGTAAAAAAAATGCTAAACTTAAACGTAGATTGCCACTAAAGCGCCTAGGTTATTTGCAAGTTTAGTATATTTTTTTTCAATTGATACAAAATGGCAACATGACACTAAACAAAGTTTGGAAGTAAAAAAAATGATAAACTTAAACGTAGATTGCCACTAAGGCGTCTAGGTTATTTGCAGGTTTAGTATATTTTTTTTCAATTTTCAGGGGTTTTTCTTCTGGGTTTTTTTCCGGTTTTTTTTCCGGGGGTTTTTTTCTGGGGTTTTTTTTCCAGGGGTTTTTTTTCCTAAACTCGTGACGTCTCGTCGTCAATGTAACATCCTTTACATTTTTACAAGATGCAAATTCGTTCCTGTAAAGCATAGTCTTTTCTGTTATACTAAAGGGATTAGTTAAAAAGTACAAAACGATAACTTGATTTTTGGATCAAAATTCAAAAAAAAAGCGAATACAAAAAATATTCTCGAAAAGAAGAAGATGAAAAGTGAGGAATTTGTAGTTGAAATGGTCTCCTATACTTGAATTCAGTAGTAAGTGCCTCCTTGGATTGTACTGAAGTCTTCTACAGGAGTAGACCTTTCTAGCCGAAACGTCGGCCTTAATGAAATACAGAGCGTTTCATTAAACCAAGTCACCAACTCCTATAGAAGGATCGAGTATAATCTAACGAGACACTCACTACCAGGGAATTTGAAGTGCGAATTTGTTGAAGCATCCACCCTATCCCCTAAATTTGACAGCCTCTCACTTTCGTATTCAAAATTGGGGTCAAGTCGTGATTTTTTAAAATGACGTTAAGTTTTTCTGATAGTTGTGTGATGTATGGCATTGAGATGTATTTTTTGGGTTGATTTGTGTGGTTGTGGTTAAAAATGTTTCCAAAAAAGTTTGGTTGTAATTCATCTATGTCATAAGTGTGTTCCATTTTAGGGGTTAGAATGTGTTTTAGCCGGATGTTTATGTGTTTCTTCACGAAGGTTGTGGGGTAGTTATTATTGTATAAATTTTTTTTGATTATTTTCAAATAATTGTTGTTGTGAAATTCTGGTGAAGCCAGTTTTATGGCTCTATCGACTAATGTGAAGATAACGGAAGAAAAACTTAACGTCATTTTAAAAAATCACGACTTCGCCCCAATTTTCAAAAATACCAATATGTACCGTTAAAACAGCTTTTTACACAAAATTAAAAGACCCCACGAGTATCGAAACCATGTCCAACATAGTATATCTACCAACTAAATTGTAAAATGTGCGCAGCTACCTATGTCGGACAAACCAAACAATATTTAAAAAATCGTCTACAACAACACAAAAACACTATCAAAAACAATTTACAATCAACAAACTGTTCCAAAACCGCCCTCACAGAACATGCCCATATAAAAGATTAGTACTGGAAATGATTGAAATTAAACGAAACAACCATACGGTTAATTACCGCACGGACATACAAAATTTAAGCAACACATACTTTTCATTAATTCAGTAATTACCAAAATGATACTTTCTTATTTTTCTTCCCATGCCACATCAAACCTTTCTTTTCCATAGTGCTAACATACCCAACAGATGTCTCTTAAACAAAACCAACTCCTTTACGCATGCCACTTACTTACGTACATTAAGCCGTTACAACCATCTTGTACCGATCTGATCAGTACTTAATTTAACGTATTTAAAATAAACAAGTATCAAAAGGCGCAAATTCTTATAGAATTTTAATTTCAACGAACTTCAAATCTATAACTAATTATGGCATATACTATATACAATATATATGTATATAACTACCCCCTCTCCCCACCTCAGACACAACCACGCCGGATTCTGCACAAATGAGTCATTGTTTTTCTTTCCACCCTTAAGGGAGATGGGAGTGGAGAGGGTGACGGACAATTTGTAAATCACGAAAAAATGTTAGAGGAAAAAAAAAGTAAAAAAAGATCGTTTTTCTGCGGACGTGCAATTTTCCCCCTTTTCACCCCCAAAAAAGGGGTTGCAGTTGGGGGTGAAATTTGCAATTTGAATATCGGTTTTTATGGAGAATCCAAAAGTAATAAAAAATAGGTGTTCCCATTTAAGTTTTGAAAACTCACCCCCGCTTGAGGGTGATGTTTACGTATCATGACTCAATAGGTTTCAACAAATAAAGGAAACGTATTTTTTCTTTTTGTAATTGGACGTGTCGTTCTCGAGATATTAAAGGGTGTATATTTTGACTTTAATGGCGTCCCGACGGCGAACGGGTGATCCGATCAAAAAATTTACCAGCGATTTGGAATCAGTGAAGAATTTCCTATAAGATGACACCACTTCCAGCTTTCTAAACCCTGTAACATCGACCAACGCACAGACACACAGACACACAGACACACAGACATCCGGACGAATTTAGTAACCAACTTTTTGAAGTTGGTTGAAAACACCAAAACCATAAACACTAAAATGTTACGATAAAGTTATAGAGGTGCCCATTCCCTCCAGCGTCACCTTTAAAATCTCACCACCTTCCTAATCACCAGCTCATCACGTAAGTTATCCATGTGCTCTGTTTTGGTTTCAAATACAACATCTGGCACTTACCCCATTATTAGCCTAACATTATCCTCAATACTCAATTTGTCAATTATAAGTTTAAAAAGCATGTACTATTGAATGTTAAAGAGTTATTTTTTCTTATAGATCTATGACTTGATTAAGCCTTACTTAAAAGGCGAAACGTCGTCGTCCAACATTAATTGCTCAATAAACGCAACTATATTAGCTGTATTGTTCTTCCACCATCGTTATTTAACCCAGCACAGCTACATATTACGAAATCAATGTAAACTACTAGGTCGATTTTGATGAAATTTAAAACTAAGGCCTATAAAAAAACTTCATCGGTAAAACAAACTTCTCATCAAAATCGTGCAAACTAATAAAATTTCAACCCAAACTAATTTCCCTTGGTGGAAAATTAGTCGACATGGTGGAACGCCATTTTTCGTTTGTTGCTAAATTCAAAATGGCAGCCAATATAGCAATTCTCCAAGTTTTTACTTAATTAAAATTTGAAAATTGGAAATTGTAGCCAAAGGATGGCCAGAACTTTTATTTATAGTTGATAAAGAACAAAAATTAACGTGGCCATTTTATTGGTGCCCAAAATTGGTCAAAAATTAAAAATCGATTTTCTCAAAATCTGCTCTTTTGAAATGTTATACATATAGTTCATGAAAAACGATTGGCACTCATTCATTTTTTTATTTCCCATAAGGGGGGTGAATTTTTGCAGATAAAAATTTCAAAACCTTTTTGCTAACTAAGATAAAAAAAATAAAATTTCACAGTTAAGTGGAGGACATACGACTCTTAATCGAGTATAATATTTTATTATAAGTAATTTACTTCCGGTTTATCCAGAAATTAATGAAATATTTATGACATACCCTGTATATTATTTCAGGAGAGAATCAGAAATGGTTTTCTGATTACAACTATACTACACAATATATATTTATTTTTTTATATTTTTGAGTTATTACGTAAAAACTATTTTATTTTGAGTTCTTATGCAAAAAACTATTTTATTAAATACGTCATTGTAGTAAACACGGGAAAGTTGCGTGCCAGTTTACTGGTCATTTAATTTTGTTGTAATGAGCGTATAAAATGCACTATAAAATAACTCCATGATTTAGATATGGTACGCGGAAAAAAATGACAATTTTCATTCTAGTAGGTACACACGACAGATTATAAATTCAATTTTAATTTTGTCTAGATATTCGAACGTTTTTGATCACTGCGGTAGTAGTAATTGCTTATTAACAATGCAACCGAATCATATTGAACAGGGTGGGTGCAGCTGTACGATACAATTTTATATGAGCGATAATGGATTTTCCAAACCGAATGTTTGACATAATCCATTCTTTTCGTTTCAAACGGGTAAACGAAAAAGTTAGTTCATTCTTATTGTCCATAATGAATATTGCATGACTTTGATGGGAAAGTTAAAGTTGGACATGCAACGGATTGAAATTAGCCTAATCGTACAACAAAACTAAATTACGAGAAACATCCCAAAACAGAATTTATTTAAGCTCGAAGGGAAGTAACTCACAGCTAATTAAAGAGACAAACTGCAACTGTTCACGTAACAAAGGTTCTTACCACTGCAAAAGCACAAATTATGGCCGTCCCTCAAGTTATAATTTTAACAGTGCAAAAAAAATTGTACGTTTAATTTCTTTGTGAATTGTAAAACATTTCAATGTTTAATGAGGAATCCATTGTTCCTTTTGTTTCGCTTTCAAAGTTTAATCCACAACTTTTGTTATGTTTACTGAAAATAATGGAGTGTAACTTTTTGAATGAAATGCCTTTCCGATTAATGGTGCACAAGTTCTTTTGTGTTTCGAGAAGTTTGTTGTGTTAATAATTTTATTCATGTTTAAGGGGCAAAAACGCAATTGAACGTCTATACCTAACTAGGTAAAGGTGTGCTTCGGGTGTTTTTGGCATTTTGGCTGCTAAGTTCACGCAGGTTGTTTAAATTACATTTTTGACTACCTAATTAAACATTATGTAATACTCGAGGGGCAAGCGGTCATTAAAAATGGTCCCGTAGATTATCAATGATTAACACATTTCACTTGTAGGAATGTTTAAAGTTTTTGCAGACCGAGAGTTGTAAGTGAAAATCTTGGAAACTGGCACAAAGCTTTATGGTGTCCTTTGGAATTATCCCAAACTTACATCAATTTCTTGTTCTCCACTTGAAAACTATAGAGTTTACTCTTCCTCCACTATTTGTTTTAACCTATTGCCATTATATTTTCAATTGCTTTTTTATTTAACCTGGATCGTATAGAAGTGTCGCTTATTTTCTCATTTGGGCTGTTAGTAGTTCTTTCTCCAATTTCAACAGGAACAATGATTTTTTGTAGAGATACGTTGATTTGCAATATGGCTGGCAATCAAGCTGGCTGTAAGTACATAAAACAAAAGCGTTAACTGCCACAATGTCAATACAATTCATGGAGAGGACGCGTGACCATCTTTTTGTTTGCCGGTTACAAGTGTATTGGGCCACCATTTCATCGAGAGCAACATTAGTACCATTGTTGTAAAATATGATCTCCTGATTATTCTGTTCTCCTTCTGAAATCACACCACCACGTTGTTCAGAGGATACAATGTCACACTTGCTTTGATACATACGATACCATGGTAATCTATGGTTCATATAGAAGTACCCTTGCGGGGCATAAACATTCTGCAGAGAAGAAACCTTTGCTGCTCTTCAATGTTCTGCACAGTATAAGTGTTTGGTTGAGTAATTCCTCAGTCAACTCTAAAAAAAGAACAAAGTTGTCCGTTGTGATCCCTTGAGCCTAGACACGAAACTATGATAGTACCAGTCTTTTGCGTTGGTGAATATTTTTCTGCTTTCCCAAATAAGTACTCGCAATGATTCACCGTCAGCGAGGGCCCAAATTTGGATTCCGCATTTGTGCTCTGAAAATTGGACGATTGAAGCATGGAACGTTTTACCACAGCATTCGAATGGACCCACGATGACTCTTTAGAGCCCCATCAATTCCATCGACATCTTGCCAAATCAGACCACTTTTGTCGTCATTACCATTATTATTTTCGTAAGTTCCTCGTTGATTTGTGAATGTTACAATGGGATTCAATATATCAGCAGAAATGAAAAACTTCTGCCATGCTGCTGGGGTTAGGAAGCAACACCAGAGCGAATTGTAATTATATATTTTCAATCGCTCCGTTTTCTGTTGAGGAAATTCTTTAGTCAGATTATCTTTAGTAACAAATATATCGTGACTATGACTTAGAATTAGCTGGTCTTCATCGTGGGACTCAACTGACACTATGTCGTTTTATACAATCTGTTTTACATTATCTTCAGTTCCCGGTAATTCAGAAACTTCAGATAAAGCTGACTTACGACACTCCATCAGCCAATTATGCTAATTTCCTCGTCCAGTAAATATCAAAATGGTTTAATTTAGTAGTTAATCCTTAAACACCGTAAACAATATTTAAAAATATTGGGGAATAGTACTCTGAAGGGTATATCGTACCTACTATCACGCGGGATGAACAATATAATAAAATACAAGCCAGATAAATAGTATATTAAAGTATAAGTGGATAAACAGGTCTTTAAAACACGCGCGAAATAGAGCAAGTGTTTTAAAGACCTGTTTATCCACGAATACTTTACGCTATTTTCTTTTATTGGTTCACTTTGAAATCATAAATACTGGAAATAATGGAAATAAGAACTAATAATGTGAAATGGTTGAATTCGTAATGTGAAATCAGTAATCAGTATACCTTTCGTTGTCATGGAAATGAGAAAAACGGAAATCAATTTGCAATCTGTCATCCAAGATTGATTGTTGTCACCGAAATGCTTAAAAATGCATTCTAATACCTTTTGAATAAAGGTTTTGAATTTGTTAGTACCTACCTAATATTTTATTTGACGTAACAAAGTACTCCTGTCAGAAGTGTGAGATCAATAATAACCAATAGAATTCACAAATTGGTGATGTTGCCATGACAACTTTAAAACACGCGCGTTTTTGAAAGTGCGATTTAAACACGCTGGGGCGTAGTTTAAAAGGCTAAAATAGGACACTATACCTACATGTGAAACAGTAAGACCTGGATTGAAAATTCACTCCACCTGGGACTAGGAACGTTAATGGCCTAAATTTCACACAATAGATCCCCTTATTATACAGGGTATCTTAATTAAAATGTGTACCCCCTGATAAATCCGATTCAGGAAAATGCTCGATCGGGTCAATTTTAATGTAAGCAAGTTTTACCTCAAGTACAAGTCTTATAGTAGGGGAGCCAGAGATGCTAAATCGGTAGTTACTAAAGCGTCATAGGGACGTATTGGATTGTGAAGAGTGAAAATTAGGTCCTAAAACGAAAAAAGTGTATGTTGCGTTTGTCATTTTTGTTGGGGGGGGGGGGGGGGGGTGTTCAAAAATGTAAAAAAAAAGTCATATGGAAATACTCGAGCGCGTCAGACATTCATCGTGTATACGCACTATGTCTTTCTGATAACCGAGAGATATTAATCTGACGATTAGTTAGTGGGGGTGGCCGTAAAGAGGGGTATAAAAAAATTAGGTATTCGAGCTTGTCAGATATTCAGAAGAAATGTTAAGTGAACTCAAAAAAATGTCTAATTGAAATGACTGTGAATTTAGACGCGACCAAAAGTCATGACCGATTTTTGAAAATCTAAAAAAACGTGACCTTGAAATACTTGAGCGCGTCAGATTTTTATAGAGACGGTTCAGCGTGATGTCCTAAATGATAATCTGACAATTATATGATGGAATATTATTGTTAATCTGACAATTTGAAAAAAAAAATTTTTGTTTTTTTCTGTTTTTTTTTGTTTTTAATTATATTTTTTTCGTAATCCTTAAAGGATTTCCTTCAAAATAAAAAAAAATTCAATCGCGCTCAAATATTTCGAGGTGACGTTTTTTTTAAAACTTTGTGACTCCCCCATTTTCTTATGTCAGGTTCAAATCGTCAGATTATTGGAATATACACTGTTCTGCATCACTGTCTTAATTTGACGCGCTCGAGTTTCTCTGAGGATCGATTTTTTTTACTAATATGATCGGCTGCCCTCAACACACGCCTCTATATTAAGGGTTCATACGTATATGGTAGGGGTACATTACAGGGTGGAAGGTTTCTCCCCATATGATTTTCTTAGGCGCTTGAGTAATGCGCAAATTCCCCGCTTGGGCTCTCCTATTATTATATTTCATCTCCTTAGACAGAGTGTAAGTTGCCCTTCAAATCTTCATGAATTAGACTTACCCTCTTTTTTTTAAATTGGAGTAACACACACATTAATTAAAACAGTCCGATGTATTACTTGAAATATCCTTTTCTTGCTTCAAGTTTCTTGAATGCAGTGCGTAATTTTTTCTTTCGCAAGTGCTAATTTTTCTAAAAAAAGAACCTCGATTCATCAACTACAAAGTGAATAAATAAAAGCAATACAATTTCAGCAATACTTGTGAATATGGAAATAAAAATGTTAAAACTTTTGTAATTTATTCAAACGTTGATTAAGTTAGCTGGATGGTGCAGCAAAACTTTCGTAAAAATTCAATAAGTTAAGTTAAATAAATCTTTATGTATTTTTAACTATTTCTGAGCTTATTCAAATTATAATTTATGATGAACCATTTATCTACTTGCCCTAAAAGCTGAAATTGGGTATAATTTTTTCAGCGCCAATAAGAAAAGTGTCTACGATCCCACTACCTTAAACCGTGCGCAGAGAATAAAGAAAATGTTTAGGAAAGACATATTATACTTGCAAAGGTGATAATATCGAAACTTTTACATATGGGATAGGTCTGTGCCTCATGAATCATTTATTGTACTTGTCAGGAAATTCTACAAACTTAATAAATTTTAAATAATAATTACTTTTGAGTGACTTAACTGTCTGCGCTAATTATGAGTGAAGTGGCCCAGCGGCGAACAAACTAAAAGTAATATAATAAAAAGAGTCATATTTTTAAAAAATAATTATATTTATTACCTGTCAACAAAATGAACTTGCGTGATCGATTTTAGAACATTTTAAATCCGCATATTTTCAACATGCAGAATTCTCGAAAGCTCACCTCAAGGGAACGAAGCTCGTAGGTAGTATCTACCATTTTTATAAAAATACATTTTGATATCTCGCTTCTTAACTTAATTCGACTGTATTATAGGTATGGATTGTGTTTCTGTATTCTCCATAGCAATAGAAAATGTACTCTGAAGTATTCGAAAATCGAGTTGTAAATGAGTACCTACCTACATCAATCTTTTCTTGTCCATGTGTACCATTTGATAGGACGAAGATAAATTTCCTAATAAAAATGCCATATTTATTTATTCTAAACTTTTGAATATTGCTGCAACTAGTTTCATCTTTAAGGTCATCTTCAGACTTAAATTATGCGGCTGATGAAGTAAACAGATTGAAAAACATGTTGAATGGGGAAAATATTAAAATATTCATCATCACCCAAAATTTTGATCATAATTAAACCTGAAGATGGTCTAAAAGGAAGTTAGTCGCAGCAATGTTTAAAATCTTAGAATAAATAAATATGGGGGAGATTTAGCGTTTTAAGTAAAAAAATATTCAAAAAAGTAATAGCTTTCTATTACTTCCCGAGTACGAAGTAAAAGGGAAGTATTGTGTTAGTGTTCCAAAAAAAAAAATGTGACCTATGCAAATTTTTACATATCTTTGCGTTTCTGAATACGTAGATTCAAAATATGAAAAAAAAAATTCCGTCTGTCGTCTGTAGTCTGTACGTACACATTCCTTGCAACGCTCTAAACTCAGAAACTATTAAAGTTATCGAAATGCGGTTTTCACCAATCGATTACATTCGGGCCAAAGACGAAAATGCTGATGTTACCTTTGATGACGTCACTTCCGGTATAAGCTAAAATGGCGGCACTCGTTTTTTTTATAAGATAAAGTTGCAGTTTTTTTTATTTGGTTTAAAAGAGTGTTTTTTTCTGAATTCAGCAATATACATGTGCTATACTTATTTTTTGAAAAAAGTGTTAAAAAAAATAATTATTAAAAAATGACTGCAACGCTCGATACTCAGAAACTATTAAAGTTATCGAAATGCGGTTTTCGCCAATCGATTACATTCGGGCCAAGAACGAAAATGCTAATATTACCTTTGATTACGTCACTTCCGGTGTAAGCTAAAATGGCAGCACTCATTTTTTTATAAGATAAAATTGCAGTTTTTTTATGTACAGTAGAACGCCGATTATCCGAAGTAATTGGGACCGGGGTCGATTCGGATAATCGAAAATTCGGATAATCGGACATAGACTGGTAATAAAGAAAAACGAACTGTGAAAAGCCGCGCAACGCAAAACATGTACATATGTAGTGTCTTGCCTCTAGCTTTCAACCATAACAATTGAAATATATCTGGCCTCCAACGAGTTCCAACTTGTTACAACAAAACAAAACAAAAATTACATATGTACGTACTTGGTTTTAATGTTTTATATTACGCTTAGGACCGATTCGGATAATTGGCGATTCGGTTAATCGGCGTTCGGATAATCGGCGTTTTACTGTAGTTTAGAGTATTTTTTTCTGAATTCAGTAGTATTTATTTTTTCAAAAAAGTGTTAATACGAGGGAAGTCTCGTGGCAACTTGCCAGAATTTTTTTATGCCATATTAGTATTTCGAAAAGAATGTGGTTAGTTTCCATATGTCGTTTGTATAATTTGTCAAACTATTGATACCTATTGATTTGGCAACGCAGAAACTGAATCCTTCCACATAATTTATCGTTATTCATATTTTCCCCCACCAAATACAGTCCAGAATCTTCTTTGGAAGAAGATCTCATCTTATCCATGGCATAGATGAATCTATTCATCTATGTAAAATTTAATATCAGTAAAAATTACAATTTACTATCCCACGGGAAGGTCGAATTCATTTTCCCATCCTCACGCTGGTTAGTGAAGTAGTTCGTTTTTACACTCATTTCACTTTTAAAATCATTGACGAATCTCCTTTAATTTTTTAGATGATGTTAACCTTGTAAGGATAACTATCCACTAATGCAGATTTTTTTTAAGCGACTAAATGCAATTTTTCATAGATTTCACTTCGAAATCCGCAGCACTTACAATATTGGGAATATGAAACGACGTTGAAGGTAAGTTATTAACTTTATTACACTATTTGTATGTGAAATGTAACTGTTCAACTTTTGATTTTAATAAAAATTAATTTGGAAAGCGTGTGGAAAAAAAAACTCTACTTTTGCCTGTAATTTAGCATGTAGGTCCATAAGAGTTTTTTAAAGTATAGATTGATTATCAAAGTAAGTCAACCTTTACCAGGTTTGACAAATTTAAATTAAACCCCACATTGTGTGTATATGAGTACAGTAGTATATGAAACTTTTTCACGTTAAGAGCTCGTCTTTCAAAGGATTATTTCCTTTTCATCGTTAAGTGAGTTTCAATTTTTAAAGTTGTTACGTAAAGAAATAATTTGGACTCTAATTTACTTTTAAAACATGAACAAAAGAACCGATCACGATAAGAATGGGGAGATTGTTAGTTCTTTCAGCTTCTCGGTTTATACAATCGATTGATTGTTTATCTAACAATGGAGTTCATCAGTATTACTTCTGAGGTGTAACATTTAAGATTTACTTCGTTTTCAAAACGAGTTTATATATAAATTGTATGTACAACTTTCACAAAATAGTTATGGCTTCTTATATCGCCTTGAAACTTATCTCGTAAAAGGATTTATTTTCAAATCTGCATTGTTAGTAGATAAACACGTTGTAAATGCCTACCAACCCACTCAGGGTTGGGTTAGGTATGCGTCACCTAGTGCTATAACAATTCAAATTAATAGTTACTAATTAGTATCAGTCGTTAAGAATCCTAGTTGTTGTAAGTATAATACGAGTAATTTGTATAATCGTATAATTTAGTTTAAAACTCGTAATTTATTTAAAATAAAACGGATTCCTTGAAAAGAAATTGCTATATTAATATTTTTACCTTAGTCCGCCTCTGATGCCCTGTCATAAAATACCTTTGTTATGTCAATGAGGTAGGCATTTACAACGTGTTTATCTACTAACAACGCAGATTTGAAAATAAATCCTTTTACGAGATAAGTTTCAAGACGATATAAATTGAGACAAGCTATACAGTTTGTTAGATATATGACTCATCTCAAGTCAAAGTTTTTTTTTCTATTTTTTTTCGGTTTCTATTTTATTAAATCATCGGCAAAAAATGTGTGATGCTTAATTGCTGGTTTATAATTTCTTCGGCAGAGTAACAGTACATTTTGAGGAAAAGTTTAGTTTGGGTGGCCATGTTTGAATGTTTTTTCTTTAATTTGTTCATCTGCAGTGTGAATTTAATCATTAACCCCACGATTTAGATCTTCAGAAGTATTTCAGTTGAATTTGTGGCTGGAAATTACGATGGAAACATTCATATTACTTAAACTTCCTTATCAATCACATTTCCAGAATTACATTAGTACTCAAGAATAAATACTTGGATAAGAAAAATTTTATTAAGGCTGTACTAGAAGTAAATCAATAATAACATAAATGGAGTACCTAAAAGCGAAGAACTATTAGAGATTTCTACCTTTAAAACAATAAAAGCCGGATGAAGAGTTAGTAATTCTTAATATCGCCTAATTCTGATAATTTAGGTACGTATGAAATATATTAACCAGAAATCGAATATTTTGCTCCTTTGTATAAGTAATCCACCACGAATTGTGATGATTTAATAATAAAACGACCCAAACACCTTTATTAAATCAAATGTACGGCAACGCGTACGAACAAATAAAGTAAAAAGGCTGAAATCATTAACTGGCGTCTGAAAATATTTGCAGTGGACATATGACAACGATCACAGAATGTGGTCTTTCGAATCTTTTAATGATATAGTGAAAAGCTTCTCGTGCAGATACCCGCCTTAATATAAAAATAACATTTTTATCATTTTATTGTTTGGCATTTTCGTAAAATTAGGAATTAACCACAATGTATGGTAAAATGGACTAAACTTTCCATTAACCTGAAGGGACTAAAACTTGGTTTTGTAAACGGTCGCTATTTGTATACCTAATAGAAAGTTACGCTTTTCAAACACCCAATTTAATAAAATCCAGGGAGAGTACAATGAGTGTTGCTGAAATATACCCTTTTTAAGAAGAAAGGCTTCATAGTAATACTTATTAAAAATCGTTACCCAGTCTTCTGTTTATCTTATTAGCAGATTGACGTTGTCGTTTTGTATATAATATATATTATTTTGTAAAATTGCTTTTGCTATATCTATTATACACCCCACAAGTTATTGTTTCATAAACTGGGTTCACCCCAGTCTACCATAGAATAATTGTAGTCATGGCAATTAGTACGGACGCTATACGAACCTTGCACTTTGTGACAAGTTTATTCCAATGGGCAAATCGTGTTCTATAGTTTGTCCCACGAGAGCTCAAGTGTGACTCATTAGTTATTGGTGTGTGAATTAACGCAAATAATTAGGTTGTCTTTGTCATACTTACAAAAAGTACCTAATGGAAAAGAAAGAGAATATAAAAAATATATCTTCTAACATTGTCATTGTAAATTACGTAAACGTACGTTGAGTTTCTATCGTAGTGTCAGCTGTTAGCTGTCAAATTGATTGTTATTGTTAACCTATATTTGCTTTATGATGTCGCTTACCAATAAATCGTTAAAAATTCAATCGCAGATTATGCTATGAACGTATTTTGAGAACGAACGCGATCGCGGTGGATCAAATTTACCATTAACATGAATAGTTCAGGTAGATAAGAGGACACTAAATTTATATTTTGGTACATTTGGGGTTAGAGGATTAAAATGTCCTATAGAAGATAGCTAAGACAAACGTTTTAATTTATATCGTTCGGATAGTTTTTAGGTATGAGTCACACTCGAGCTCTCGTGGGACAAACTATATATGCCCCCGGGCACATTTTCAGATGTGGTGCCACCCCCCCGCCACCTCACCTCCGCCGCCATCTTGGAAAAATGGCAGCCAAAAACGGTTTTTAGAAGTTATTTCGAGAACCGTCCAAGATATCGCAAAAAGCTTCAAACAAATGTTCTAGAGGACTAAATTTTCAATACAAAGTGCCCTATAAACTTTTTCATTATCTCTTACCGTTGAGCCGGAAATGACCTTCAAACCTCCGGTCAAAATGCTTTCTTGATAAATACGCTACTGTATGGGCCTCTCTCGCCGCATTCTCGTCGCTATAGTCATTTTGAAAGGACTGACATATAAACGAAGCTGTTTGCAATATTTTTTTTACGTTGTTCCATTATTTGCAACGACGATCAAACCGAGTTTCGTATTTTAGTTGATCCGGAAGGTTCTGCGGAAAGGAATCAATCGGTTCCGACTTACGCGAATTAAACCGCGTGAAACCGCTCATGGTTATAAGCTCATAACTGCAAAACCTGTAAAACCTACTTTTCTAAAAACGATTTTCACTACATTCTCCCTTAAAAGAGCTCATAGGATCGATGTAGTGCATGGATGCCTACCCACAGAGTCTCAAGTTGTCTTTAAAGTAATGCGTTGCAATTAAATGTCGAAGGTAACTCTGACGAAGTCTTAAAATAAGAGGGTTAAAAACCCACTAGATTTTATTAGTTAAATTTCTAGAATGACGAAGTCGAATGGATAACAAATAAGAACAGTTGTCTGGGGTCTGTCTTGAAGTATACCATAAACCAATGTTTTTATTTTGTTTCAAAAAGTCAATATTATTCCCCGCTGCAATCTCCTCCACAACCACACATTTCTGTACATGGTAGGTTGGCTTTAGTGCACTTACATCGAGAGCTGCATGATTTTTTGCAGCCACACTTAACAAGAATTAATAGACACTCTTGGATGAGGGGCTGAGATGTCCATTCTCGCTCCCAGCATCCACTCCCTTCAAAAATTTTCCAACCCCAACCAGTAGGATCAGGAAGAACTTGCATTGATTTTAAACACTGTCCCCACACCTGACGATTCAAATTTATAACTTTTGAAAGAAAACCTTAAGATTATTAATCAAGCCACCACAAGAAGTATTTGAAATTAAACTACCTATTTTTTTTTTTAAAAAGACCATAAATTAATATATTTGAGAAAATTTCTGACTTACCGTATCCTATTTCTAAAACTTGTCAGACAACTTGAATGGTAGAGAGCGTCAAGGGCCATTAAATCGAATGCTCCCTCTAACCTGGCCAGTAGTTTTCCGTCATTGAATATTTTGGCGTATTGCACAATACGCGCACTGACTTGTTTGTCCCCAACTCTGTAAAGAGGCTCGTTTGATGGGGTATCCGTGGCACAAAATATGCACTTATTCTTATCAAAAGTACCACTTGATTGACGAGTTTTCTATGGAGAAAACTTAGTTGAAGATTCCTGCTCGCTTCTTTTTTGGGCTCGAGCAATGCGGTTTTCCGAGCAGTTTGCTCTGCAATTTTTGTGATAAACTGCCCTGTTGCTCTTTAAAGTGTTAAAGATCCCTGTTCCGTCATTTAACTGGCTGAAATCAACTCTTAGTTGTATTGATGTCAATTGGTTTAACTCGTTAAGACGTGTCAAGGAACTCTCCGATGACACATAAGCAGCGAATTTGTCTTTTGTAGTGGATCTTTCAGGGTTTGTGAGCTTTTCCCCTGTATCATTTTGACAGATAAAACATAAGGACCAATCTATTAAACCACTTTTTGAGAAGATTGGTAAAGAGGGGTCCACCACCACCAAATTAGAAGCCATACCGCCAACTGTTAAGAATTCAGTACGAATGAAATCACGTCTGCAACGCGTTTACCTTTTTGGCAAACCAAGATGAAATAACTTACCTTAAAATGGCCGTTTTGCGACTGCAGTGATAGCGTTGACACAAAAGCCAAACTAAATTTGGTTCATAGCCACTGTCACTTAAAATCAAGGGGAGCCTCTTTTACACCGAACCACACTATCGTTAAACACAAAAACTGTCCAAATATCCAATGCACAACACAAATAGCTTGATCACTCCTCTCAGACAACTCTGTCAAGACTGACTGGAATGACCGTGTGTGTTACAATTCGCGTAGTCGGAACCGATTGATTCCTTTCCGCAGAACCTTCCGGATCAACTAAAATACGAAACTCGGTTTGATCGTCGTTGCAAATAATGGAACAACGTAAAAAAAATATTGTAAACAGCTTCGTTTATATGTCAGTCCTTTCAAAAATAACTATAGCGACGAGAATGCGGCGAGAGAGGCCCATTATACAGTAGCGTATTTATCAAGAAAGCATTTTGACCGGATGTTTGAAGGTCATTTCCGGCTCAACGGTAAGAGATAATGAAAAAGTTTATAGGGCACTTTGTATTGCAAATTTAATCCTCTAGAACATTTGTTTGAAGCTTTTTGCGATATCTTGGACGGTTCTCGGAATAACTTCTAAAAACCGTTTTTGGCCGCCATTTTACCTAGATGGCGGCGGGGGTGAGGTGGCGGGGGAGTGGCACCACATCTGAAAATGTGCCCGGGGGCATATAGAACACGATTTGCCCATTGGAATAAACTTGTCACAAAGTGCAAGGTTGGGCCTCATTTTGCCTTATAGCGTCCGGACTAAATTGGTTAACACATTGAACATTTAAGTTCCGGAAAGTTCTTAAGACTTTTAAAAGATATGGATATGTTAAATTTTAAAAAAACTAGGGTCCACGCCCATTAGGATTCAATTTTTAACATCCCCATCAAAATATTTCTCAGAATTCCATTACGAAAGTAGCTGATGCGAATAGAAACGGAAACGCCCTGTACCTCCAAATCGTAGAATACTGCTTATTAAACAGATAATTAACCTCATAGTGTTGTAGACCAATCAGACATTAAGAACAGTGTCACATGCACCAATCACAAGTTTTTTTAACTGAAAAGAATGCATGGTACTTTTCTTGCCGCTACCTCATTGTTTTAGCAACCTATATTTAAAAAAATCAAATGTCATTTTGACAAAAGTAAAAAATTTGACGTATTTAACGCTTCATTCAGTTAATTCTCCAACCGAAGATCATTCGTTCTCAACTCTTGTCAGGCAAGATTTTTTTGTATGAGCATTGATTGCTAAAAGGTAATTAAACTCGATCAAATTCTTGGGAAAAGAACCCTCGCGCTTCGCGCTCGGGTCTTTTCGTCAATTTGATCTCGTTTAATTGCCAAGCAACCAGTGCTCATACAAAAAAATCTTTCCGACAATAGTTGAGCACTTATGATCTTACTGTTGAAAAATAATTGATAAATGTGTTTAAAAATTAAAATTTTTTTAGTACTGGTCATTAATACGAGTCATTACAAAGTCATAGAAAATCCATATGAACTGCTCATATTGTTGTATCATGCAGTATTAGACATTCCATTGTCAAAAAAGCGTCTTCCTCCATAATTGAGGATGTTTTACAGTGCCATATTTAAGGTCCAGAGCCTCGTCGTGCAATAGCAGGGAGGGACACATTATTTAGGTCTACTGTCGGTGCAAAAAGTGTATATTCTCGTGTTTGAAGCTTAAAAAAAGATAACCATTGGGCCGATCCGAATAGGATTTGTGTCAAATTAAAGCCTGTTTATTTCTACGTGTAATAACTTTTTTTTTAATGCACTTTAAGGGCTGAACTTGTTTTTTTGGGGTTTGCGGCGCCATAGCTAAGTTTAGAGTTACATAAAAACAAAACTACTGGCTCAAAGTGGTATGTTGTAAATTCAACCTTTGTTAATAAGACTGTAAAGTTATATTAGCAAAATTTGATTTGTTTACGCTAGAAACCATTTTGTAACACATTGCATTCTCGGGAATGGTATGTCGTTTGTGAGTGAGACTTACACGAACGTCTTCGTTCTAATATCAAAAGCAAAATGTTGTTCCGTTTTTTTGAAAGCAATAATTAATTGCCATCAGTTCGCTGATCGTTGCCGAAGCGGTGATGTTAAAACTAATTAAAATTGTTTTCAAAAATAGGGCAAAATTAGGTATTATTTCTATATCCTGTGGCCCAGATACAGATGAAGAGTCTGGGAATCTTGAAAACAGTAAAAGTTTGAGAGTTGGTTATAAATTAGAGAACTGGATTTAAAATTATTTATGTAAATCTTATGTAGAATTTTAATTGTTATTGTATTTATTTTGACCATGTCTTGTATGACGGCATTACACAAAGTTTTTCCTTAGGTTAACGTTTAATTAGACGAAGCCTTTGTGAATTTACGTCCGTGTAGGTAGAGCTCCTCCAGTGTCAACTATAGCCCAATAACTAGATTAAATACTTATCTCCTATCTGGAGAGCCAGACTGGTATTTTTCATTTAAATTAAATGTGCCTGAAGTAGAAAAGGGAAATAGTTGGCAATGGCAACCTGTGGTCAATGTGTGTGCGGGCTGGAGGGGGAGCCTGTGTTCATTTCTGCTACTACCTATAGTCAGTTTTTTGTTAATTACTACGGATAGAGAACTCCTTCAAATTCAATCTTCTTTGTTATCGTTTAATACATATCCATTCAGTGCCGTTTTCATATCGAACCTTGAAATTTCGCTCTTATTACAGAACGGCTGGAGACGGAGCGAAGCGAGAGCGGAAGCGGAAGCGGTGTCGAAGCGGAAGCCGTAGCAGAAGTCAGAGCGGAGCTGGGGCCGGAGCGGGGCTAGAGAGGAGCCGGAGCTAGAGCGGGGGCCGGAGCGGAGCCGGAGCTGAGCCGGAGCGGAGCTAGAGCCGAAGCCGAAGCCGGAGCGAGCCGGAAGCCGGAGCGGAGCGAAAGCCGGAGCGAGAGATAAAAAAAGTAATTTCGCAATAAAAATAATACCTAATAATGACTTTAATATTCCCTTTAATGAACGTGTACCTCACCTTTGATAAATTAATAATGTCACATACAAACGGATACTGCTTTCATGATAAACAGTATTCCACATTTGCATATTATTTCTAACTGTATTCCATCGATATAAATCCCTAAATACTTTACGTATAAAGTTCAAAATGGGAATGTAATCTCAGTTTTGAAAATTCAGTGTACAATTACAACAATAACAGACAAACAGATACCTACTCTGTTCAATTGATTGAAATTGAATCTACATTCACGTCAGCAACCTCTACATATGTCAAATTCAAATGAACGGTGATAAGATGTGAAGGAAACGTTCTTTCAGAATTAATTTTGAAGATCGTAAACGTATACTGCATTAAAAAAATTACAGCAGTTTTGAAGGTCACTTTTGCAACCCTGGTAACACAGTGAAGTTGGCGGAGATTGATTCACAATCTCATGCCAATCGGGTAACTTTTAACTATGGTACCACTATGTTAGAGCTGGGTCCACCGGAATATATTTATCCCAAAAAATGTTTACCAAACGTAATTTTTATGTTAGTAATTAGCTTCACCGCTCGCGGGAAGCTATTGCAACGATGAAAAAATTTCCAAAAACCAAAAAAAAAGATTTTCACATTTCTCGACGTTTCAGAGCATTTGCATCCATTTTCCGTAAAAAAATTTTGGTGTCTGTGTGTGGATGTGTGGTTGTCGCCACGATAACTTGAGATCGGATTAAGATATCGACCTTTTTTCGGGATAGATTTCTTGTCGAAATATGAAGGTTAAGTTCGTTAGTCAGCCATATTGCATGAAAAGGGCCAAAGGGCCAAACTGTAACTCCGTTAATATTTGTTGTAGAAGGTCGGAAAAAAACATAATGGAGAGAACTATCAATCGTATAAAAAGTTATCAACAACTTTTTTTCATACTGCAGCCCTTAAAGGTGTAAATTGTAAATGTTCTATTGACTTCAAATTACAGTAACATCGGTGAAGCTCCTCTTCACGTCTTCGGCTTACGTGCAGCGAATTTTTAAATATGGTGTCGCTATGTTCACGCTAGCAGTATACGGAGCTGCTTTTGACAGATACCTATAGTATTTATACAATCAACAAAAAAACACGACTATAGTGTTATAAAATGTATATTTTGTTTTGGTTTCGAGTGAAACCTTCGTCGGTATGACAAATTTATGTATGAAATATTCCCACTATAACCCTATACGTACTGTGCTTCATGTTGACAATTAATTCGGTAATGAATATTGTTTCACAGATTATGTACTAATTTGATTTGTATCGTTACCTGTACGTGAAATCTAATTATGGAAAAACAAATCCTGTAAGTACATCTGACGCAACTGTTGATTTAGTAAAGCGCTTTGCATTTCATGAATTCTGCTTTACTTTACCAATAAATATAGGATACGGCTACATTATTTGAGCTACAGCGTATTATTTATGAGTTTATAACACTTATTGTAGCATTCGCGATTACATTTCTGCAGTATTAAGATTCTTACCACGTTCAACCATTAACACAGACGATGCTTTACGTAAAATTCGAATTCTGAAAAACACAATTACACGTAATAATTAATATAGTGAAATAACACGCAGCGACGAAATGTTTTACGATTAAAACACCAATTAAAAGCATAACAGTAAATATCAAGAGAAAACGTCTTAATTATTTAGAATTATAAAGGGATGATTTGTCATTATGACGAAACTAAACGATGCTTCATTTTGTGATAAATTTAAATTGAAATCAAATGGAAAGAAGCTTTTAAATTTTCAATAAGAAAGCGCGTTTATTTCTTTAATGTTACACTTACATTCTTCCAATTGACAATTACGTGTCCAAAGGAGATTGTGCATTTTTCCATTTTGACATTTATTGATGCTCTCTTGCTATATCGAGTATATAATGATTATAAATTTAAGACTGACGGGAAACGTCCAGGGGCGTATACGGAGGGTACTCATCCATGGGAGACATTGTTATTAAAAGTAAAATGTGAATTAAAAAACAATAAAAATAAAATGACCAGTAAACTGGCACAAAACTTTCCCGTGATTATCAATTAAAAGTTTCTCGTAAAATATTTACTTATTCATATCAATTATAATTTCACTCATAAGCTTCTTTTTTCTCTTACAGGACACCCTGTGTATAGGCATTTCAGATTACGATGCTTTTGTAGCCAAGCAAAATTTATTTGAAACGTTTTTCGTTAGTTTGTTATATATCTTCAATAGAACCGTTTAACCGAGGCTACATTGATAAATTATACTACAATGACGGTTAAATAAAAAGTTTTTGCCTAATAACTCAAAAAAATAAAAAGATAAATATACAGGGTGATTCATTAAGAATGTCCAATCTCTGAATTGTAGATTCCAGACCTCAAAATATGATGATTCTGCCCAACATGCCTTATACAAATATTGCTAGTTTCCGAGATACCGGGTGTTTAAAGTTTAAATATGAATTTTGATTTTCGCAATAACAATTAATTAATGTGATTAAAAATAATAGACAAGGGTTATTTGATATGAAGAGATCTTTGCGAAAACGGATCATAAATAATAGTTTATTGTTGTTACACATTTAGAGAATAAATTTTTTTTTTAAATTAAAATTTATTGAACTGTTTAGAAGCAAATAACTCGATAACTGATCGAGTTACACGAATCAAACAAGAGTAACTTTTTTTTGTAGAATCTAACGCTTTTCCATATTTTATTATTAGTTTGCTAATAGTTCAGCCGAAAAAAATTTTTGCTTAGATTTACTTAACACAACCAAGTATAACTAGCGCCCTCTATTAGCAATGCTAAATTAGAGTCCAAATTGGCAATCCTCATGCAAAAAAAGGTAAAACTGCCAATTTTCAAAAAGAAATTGTGAAAAAATAGAAAGTTATTGCGAAAATCAAAATTCATATTTAAACTTTAAACACCCGATATCTCGGAAACTATCAATATTTGTATAAGGCATGTTGGGCAGAATCATCATATTTCGAGGTCTGGAATCTACAGTTCAGAGATTGGACATTCTTAATGAATCACCCTGTATAGTGTGTAGTGTCGTTGTAATCAGAAAACGATTTCTGATTTTCTCCTAAAATAATATACAGGCTATGGCATAAATATTTTTCATAGTATGTTGTTAATTTTCGGCTAGAACGGAAGTAAATTGGTAGATACATATACTTATTACCTATACTCGATTAAAAGAATCGCATATCCTCTACTTCAGTGCAAAATATTATTTCTTCATCTTTGTTAGCAAAAAAGTTATCCGTTTTTAAAATTTTAAAATTCAAAAATTCGCCCCCCTTCCCGTACCTATGAATGAAGCAATAAATTTAATGGCAATAGTTTTTCATCAACGATATACAGTGTGTCCCCGGATTGTTTGGACGACTCTTGTAAATGACAAAAAATTTTCTAGTTGAAATTTGAGCTTCTGGAGTCCAGCCCTGCTTGGTTTGAAACTAATTTGTGACATAATTTTAGTTTCGCAAAATCAACTATGCCTTGGAAATTTTGAAAAAAATGATTTTTCACACCAGTGAAGTGCTTTTTCTGTTAAAGTTACGACAAAATGTTATTCAGAAAAGTTGTTCAGAATCAAAAACTGAGTAACTGTACAAAATTTTAAAATCCTAAGCCTACTTTAATTTTTGGCCCTTTTTTTATTGAAAAAGTACAAAAGTGCTCTGTAAGAAAAAGGAATTACAAAATGTTATTAGGAAAAGTTGTTCAGAATCAAAAATTGAGTGATATCTCTTTTTATTAATTAATTAATTATTACTATTTAATAATAACAGAATTACAAAAAATATCAAAAATTAAAGTAGGCTTAGGATTTTAAAATTTTGTACAGTTACTCAGTTTTTGATTCTGAACAACTTTTCCTAATGACATTTTGTAATTCCTTTTTCTTAAAGAGTACTTTTGTACTTTTCCAATAAAAAAAGGTCCAAAAATTAAAGTAGGCTTAGGATTTTAAAATTTTGTACAGTTACTCAGTTTTTGATTCTGAACAACTTTTCTTAATAACATTTTGTCGTAACTTTAACAGAAAAAGCACTTTACTGGTGTGAAAAATCATTTTTTTCAAAATTTCCAAGGCATAGTTGATTTTTCGAAACTAAAATTATGTCACAAATTAGTTTCAAACCAAGCAGGGCTGGACCCCAGAAGCTCAAATTTCAACTAGAAAATTTTTTGTCATTTACAAGAGTCGTCCAAACAATCCGGGGACACACTGTATATAACATTTCAAAAAAAGAAAAAAAATGGTCCGTACAGATTTTGAGAAAATTGATTTTGGATTTTTGATCAATTTCGGGCACCAATAAATTGGCCACTTTAAATTTTTATTCTTTATCAATTATAAGTAAAAATTCTGGCCATACTTTCGCTACAATTACCAATTTCCAAATTTTAATTAATTTAAAACGTTCTTGAGCTAGAGTCTAAAAAATAAAAACTGGAAAATCGCTATATTGGTCGCCATTTTTGAATTTAGTAACAAACGAAAAACGACGTTTTACTTGTAATCATGTCTACCAACCTTCTCCAAGGGAAATTAGTTTGGATTAAAATTTGAATTTTTGCGACAAAAATAAAGCCAAGAGCTTGACCCCCTTTGGGCCGATTTTGATAAGAAGCTTGTTTCACCGATTAAGTTTCTTTATAGGGCTTAGTTGGCATAGTAGTTTAGACCCACACACAGCGGTCACGTACGCACGCACCCACAGACAAAGGTTTTTCAAAAGTGGTGGATTTGGACTCAGGGGGGGCCAAAACTTTAAGATTCATCAAAATCTCGATTCGATTTTTTTTACGATTACAATACTTTCCCTTCGTATAAGTAGAGGATGTAGAATTGGTCGATGCGCCATAGGGATATCAATGTAAAAATCTTACTATTGGATTATTTGGTCCCCCAATTATTATTTTAGACAAAAATTCTATATCGACTGATGTTTCTTATTTTTATTTTGAATTTTTCAGAAAGCGAATATTTAGGCAAATAAAAATTTCCACTTTTCCAAGAAGTCAGAAACTATTAAAGATAGGTATAGGAACATGTAATACCGTAATATGTCCATTTTGATTCTCTATGAAATGTGACAGTAAGAAAGTGGTCATTACATTAAAAAAACTGAGGGTTATAGTCTTTGAATTTGGTGCCACATAGGTGAGGTCGTACACAACTTAACTTTTTTTAAGTGCTCCAAACGAAATCCCTTTTCTTCCTCTATATGCTGGTAAAAACTCGGTTGCCATAACTGCAACGGTTTACAAGTAATGGATTCTCCGTACCGTCTGCATCCGCCATTTTTTTTAAGTGAAAATAACTTAATAAGCGTACAATTGTCGATATTGACATGTGGGTATCAAAAGAACTGAAATTTCACGTAGAATCCAAAAATGCAATAAAAAATAGGGGTTGCCGAGTTGCCTTTTGAAATGAGGAAGTTACTAGCTAATTCCGGTATTTCAGAATAACCCCTACGTTCACATTTTCAAAATCCTACCTATAAAACTTTCCCAGAAACTTTTAACTAGAACTCTCCCAAAAAACACCCTGTATAGAGCGTACTGCGTGCGAAAAATAAAAAATAAAAATGCGAGCCTTTTAGATCTTCGTATTGGAATGTAATAAAATTCACTCACGTCAGTATTGTTAACGTGGGATAGTGTGAGCCAAAAGATCCTTAAAAGAAAATCAACTAAATGGCAATAGGCGTTAATTCAGTTATTTACATGTATATACTTGGCGAATTTGACATTGAAGAATTGCATAAATTAAACACGTTATTTTGTTATTTATTAAGCAAAATTTGAATTATCCTATTTTAATTAAAATTACTTGGCCAAAGTCGGATTTTTTAGGTAATCTTCATTGTAGAGTATTTAGAGTAAATAAAAGAGAAATTTTAATGGCTTTAATATATTTATTTCTGACAGTGATACTATAAGCTTATATTGTCATAGTTACGATACCAATAAAGAGTGTCATAACTCCCTTGGAATATAAAGACGCTATAATTCCCTCTACGGCTCTTTTATGAACCAGTAACCTAGCAACAACCAAAACTGCAATCGACGATACCTGAATCAAATATACCGGAAATGAACAAATTTTGTTAAACTCGGTCAGAAATAAAATTATCTATGTATCACGGGAATTAATAGGTCTCAATTACCTCGGGTAATTGCTGTCCCTCGGGCGCAAGGCCCTCGGGACGCAAACTTTAGCCTCGGTAATTAAGACCCTTATAATTCCCTTGATACATAAATAACTATAAAATTTGCTTTCCTTGTTTCCGTGAAAAAATTGGGCAAGGTTGTGATTATGAAATTACTTTCCTTAGTGAAATTCTAATGCAGTTATCGCTATATTATATCACAGTATATTATACTCTTATTATGTTAGAAATGGTTACTGACTACCGCAGAAATAATTAATTAATTTATTTTCTTAGGAATATTTTTTTAATTGTTCGTTAACGTTTCGTCTTTTTCAGAAGGTGCTGATGGCAGCCTTAATCAAGGATCCTGGTGCAATATAAGTCACGTAGGCTAAATATATCGTGATGTTTTATAAAATATATAAAGAAAAATTCCTTTTTGAGTTGACTAATTCTTCGAAAAGTTTTCTTCTTGTGGTTTCATATTCTAACTCCATAGGATAAAACCTTAACAGATACAGATACATGTATAAAATGTTCTAAATATTAAGCTTAATTTTACGTGTGTGCTTTTCCATCGTTTGCTGTATGTTAACTTAAGGCCTCTTTTACTAACATAATACTGCATCTATCGATTTCAGGATACACGTGATAATATGCTATCGTGTAGTTTGCAAGACCTAGTTTACTTAACAGAACTATTGCATTTATAAGAGAAATAACATATGAAAAACATTGCTATAAAATAAAGCTCAACACCTTAAAAAATTTGTAATACCTACTCGGTAGTGAAGTAAAGCCAAACCTACCTACGTATATTCGGAGCTATTCACAAGCACGAAAATGTATATTACTCGCATTATTATATTAATGGTACTTAGAATAATATCCTTTGAAACTGAATTTGAAGCCTAAACTTGTTAGAAGATTACTAGGTACTGCAGTTATGAAATATTAGTATTGGCGTTCATCTTTATTATTTTTAACATCTTATGATTATTAATAGAGCAAGGGACTTTTCACATAACTGAAAATGCCGATGGAAACACTTTTCTCTTCGGAAATGTTATGCAAAATACATAATTTTAGAAATGTTGCTAACCTTGCATGTAAGCCAAAGAAATGAAAGCACCGGGAATAAATTTTCTCGTCATTCAAAAAAGAAAATTTAGGAAAAATGTCTACAGAAATATTGCGATGCAACGGGTGTAATTGAAAAGTAGGCTTCAAATAAACAATTTGAAATGAAAGCATTTGGGGTAATTATTAATTAAATACCACAACTTATGCCTTCAGAACCTTATGAAGTGACCTCCCATTTGACTGGACATGATGCATCTGTAATAAAAACAAAAAATTTTGGATACCAAACCACATTAGGAAGCCATATGAAAAACGGGTGCACAGTGGAAAGGGATGAGGAACTGCCTCAAGCTGAATGTGGAGAACAATAAACTCAGTTTGAACGAGTTCGTAATTAAAAATGTTTATTAGTTGCAAACCAACTGACATTTAGTGCAACCGATAAAGATCTTGTACCGGTATCTGGATTGGACGCAAAGGAAATTTGTGTTTGATTTTACGCTGAGCATTTCGAATTTTCATTATATTTTCACGGATTATCTGCGAAGAAAAACAATCATTGAGAGTAGGATCCGAATTAAACTACTATAGTTTGCATTGGTCATCCGACAGAAAGCATACCTACATCGTTGTCCAAAAAAATTGTGTAAGTTACCTTGATATAATATCGTGTTTTTATATCCTCTTTTGTTGTATTTGTGCGAAAAGTGGGTAAATTTTGGTAAATTTAAGAACTTTCGGCGAAGCACTCCGATCGCTAGCTGATGATTTTTGTTTATGGAACAATTTTGGCGTCGCTTGGTAAAACAAAAATAAGAAAATCCTAAGATTAAAAAAGGGGGAATTTTACCGAGTTGTTAGGGTCAGTAAATTTATCGGTAAAATAGCCCTTAATTAAATGTTATTTAAAGGTGGATAATTTTGTTTATTTGTGTGTGTTAGTATTTTAAATTAGCTTACCTTAATAAAAGAAAATTTACTCGTAAAATAAATTTGAGAATGAAAACCATTTTAATTTAATTTAATAGATCCAGAGTAAATCACAGCTTGTGTTTTAAATTATTTTTTGGGAATTTTTTTTTATAAGATGAACTAGACCGCAACATCTTAAATGAAAAAAAATTAGATTACCTACTGCTTGCACAGAAGCACGATAAAAATCCAAAAGTAGGACGAAGACCGTTACGACTACCTCTGTAACATGTAGCTTGGTCGCAAATACATACACGAAAAAAGACACTTGGAACGATTGGTTGGAAATTAGTATGTATCCATTTTTGTTCGATGCTCAAATGCAATTAATTAATTTTATTTGGAAATTAAACATCCTAAAAGCACACCGAGCTTCTCTGTAATTTAATAACCTCATAAGTTAAGAAAAATTTCTAATTTTTTCCTTCGTCATAACATTTTGAAATATTTTTGAAGTTACGCACACATAAGGATAAAATGTTGTTCCAAATTGTACTTAAAAACTTGAGTACCTGTAGGTACCTAAGTGTAAATACAAAGTAGAATTCAAGTAGAAAAGTGTAAAATTCAATAATGAAATATTAACCCTTCGAATAGTAAGTACATAGTTGAACGCACTACTAAAATATCTCCAATTGAATTAAAAAGACGCTAAGCGCAAAAGGAATTTTTATTTGTAGTTTTCCGGCAACAATGAATATGAATTTGAATTCTATACGATTGATACTTGTGAAGCGGTAATAGATGAACTGTATTGCATAGATTCGCATACTTTTCTGGCGAAAAAGGTGATCATTAAATTGTAATAAGCGCATAAGAAGATCTTAGATTTAATTTTTGTAATACACAACAAAATTAGTGATACAATACAACTTTTAAAGTGGAAATAAAGCGCGCACACTGTAAAACGTAAAAGCTTGACATCTTTTTAGGACTATTATCATATCACACCTATGATTTAAAAATAAATCTCATTTGCTATGCCCCTTAATAATAAAAAGAATAAATAATTTAAAAGCTTGAAAGTAAATACATTGGGAACCAAATTACTGTAAGAACAAAATTGCTTACCTTATAAACGCGAGAATAACCATATACTCGTACGATGTGTTGCAGGTTAACAGGCGCTAACACAACAGAATCGCAACAGGATAACTCTTCATGCCTTTATCCTTACGTGTCGCCTACGATTGCGGAGGGGGAAGACCATCGTGATTGGTTACAATGTCTTTGCGCAATTCGCAAATTTTATATTTTTTTAGAGTATTTTTGATATAACATATTCAGAATATGCGCAATAAATTCTACAATCTTACCATCAATTACGAAAAAATAACATTTTATAATGTAAAACTCGAACCTCCTACCACAAACCATTACTTTTCTTATAGGTACCTTACGAAAAATATAATTACCTTAAATTACACTCAACGGATTCAACCCACATTCTCATCTGCATTATGAAAATTGCCATTTAAAAATAGAAAAATTGGTTTTCATTTTATAATACTTATAATTCATAAAACATAAAAACCCTCGTTTCATATATCTAATATTGAAATGTAAAACCATCCATTCAATAAAAGCGTGCGCTTACGTGTTTTGTCATTTTTTAGACTTTATCATCTCATTGACGTAAAAAGTTTGGATACAAATGGTTACCTAATTATTATTAATATTCGAACGTAACTGAGTTAGGTACAAATACTTAGTTTGCATGGTCTGCCCACAATAAATTACACTTTACACCAACGGGAACTATCCTTTTGAAAGAAATTAAAAAAAACTACACAAAAGCTACTACGTCGAAAAAGTTCACCAATGGTTAAGAATGAGCTGTGTACCGGTTCGCACTCAGTTTCGATCATACGCGATTTCGCGAAGAGATCATACATTTGTTATTATACAATCGTACAATTAAAAAATAATCTGTTGATCGAGATGTTCAGTGGTAACTGGCCACATTGGCGTCTACAGTCCCAATAAATGACGTACATAATAATAATAATAATAATAATAAAATGAAACACAACACTCAATCCTCCCTTCACAAATTGAATAAATATATAAATAACAATCGAAGTACATAATAATAATAATAATGTTTATTTCACCATTTCAAACTACATTTGTTTGGCAGCGTCAGTACAAAGAAAAACAAATATGTATTAACAAAACACTTTACACAAAACATGTAAGTATAACTCTATGTGTATAAATAAAACCTATAAACTAACACAAACATTGAGCATGAAAACCCTTTGGTTTACCTACATTGAGGTATTATCAAATTTTTGGAACCGTACACGGAGGGGCGCGCATATATTCTTCCGTATTATAAAAACAATTTTCCAGTAAGTAATTTTTTACAACTAGTTTAAACTTTGCAAGCGGTAAACCTTTTACTGGACTAGTAAGTTTATTATAAAGTTTTAGATCTATTGAGTTTTTTTTACTCACATCTAACCTGTATTTAGGTATTGAAAGGGAATCAGGGCCGCCGCAACTAGGTGTGCAAGTTGTGCACCGCACAAGGGCGCCTGCGGAGCAGGGGCGCTAAATTTAGTAAAAAGCTGTGCTGACCTAATGGTCCGGGAGCGGGTAACCTTTTTTGCAATCAATTAATATACTTTTTATACTTCGTGAGCGGCTTTATTTTAACGAGACGCCAAACTTTTTCCTTTGCGAAAATTTTCGCAAATGGGTCCTACGGGGTGCGCAGGAGTAAAACACGTTGATGTGCTAATTACAAAAAATGGATTAATTAACAGTTAATTTTTTAGCTAACTGTTAAGTTTTTTTGTAAGTAATTCAAAATAACATTTTTGTCCTACAACAAAAATGAGTCCACCAAGAGTGTCCCCATCTGAAGACATGTAGGTATTACCCTCCCCGCACCCCTTATCCACACTCGCCCCGCAATCTGTTTTTAGGCTGCGTAGTTTCAACACTTGTCATCAGTCAGTGTTAGTTTTTCATTAGTGAATCACTGTATTTGAATCAATTGGATATCTTAATTAAAGCACACAAGGCTTTTTTAGTTTTTGTTCGAAAATCCGAACAATTTGAAAATCCGAACCACCCTCGGTCCCAATTAGTTCGGATTATCGACGTCCTACTGTATGTAAGAAATAAATGTTCGGATTATCCGTGCTTTTCAATTTTCCGTGCCTCGTTCGGTCCCATGGAGCACGGATAATTATTGAGGTTCTACTGTAATGCAAAATAACATTTGTCCTACAACAAAAATGAGTCCCTCAAGAGTGTCCCCCATCTCAAACCTGTTGAAATTACTACATTAACAAAAATAATGAATATCAAGCTGATTTTTTTTCTGTAGCTTAGTAAATATTTGCATAATTAAATGCCCACTTTGTCCCACAAATTAATTGGGCCGTTTTCCCATGATATTCATCCATTTTTTGTCATTTCCAAATCAACGTGTTTTTCTCTGCACACCCCCGTTCCCGTAGGACCTATTTGCGAACATTTCCGCAGAGGAAAAAGTTTACCGTCTCGTTAAAATAAAGCCGCTCAAGTATAAAAAGTATTTAATTGATTGCAAAAAAGGTTACCGGGTCCCGGACTATAACAGTTTAGGGTGTCAATTTTATTGTTAATATTAGTACATGCAGTTTTAACTTAACACTTAACAGTTAACCACAGACCTGTTGTAACCTTGTAGCTTAACACTTGTTTCATTCAGCATTATGAACTCTTATCTTCTAAAGTTCTAAGTATCGGAGGGAGCGCTTTAAAAGAATTTGCACAAGGGCGCCTTGCATGTCAGCGGCGGCCCTGAAGGGAATCTGCATTTCTGACGCTGTAGGAATGTCTATCAGCCACCGTGCTAAATTCCGAACAACCTTTATGAACTTCCAAGAGCACGGATATATATATATACAATGTCGGAAGTGGCATGATTTTAAATTTTTTAAAGTACATTTGACAATGCGCTCGGGAATTTATTCTAATCGCAATTTTTTGAATTTTAAACACCCTTATCGCGTGAGCTGATTTTCCCCATAATAGTATACCGTAATTTATTTTTGAATGGATTACTGCAAAATAACATGCAATTAAAATGTAATCTGTTAATTTTGTACGTAATTGTCTAATGAGGTAAATGTTACTAGCAAGGTTTCGACATAGCTTGTTGATGTGAGCCTCCCAGGTTAGCTTTTCGTCAATTTGGATCCCTTAAATTGCTTGTCATATTTTTCTTAGTTGAAAACACAATTTTTGAATTTTGCCTTCATTGTTACAGAGTTTATTTGTGTTTAACCAGTTTACTATTTGAGTATCTACCATCTCAGCCTTATTCCTCAATTGCGTTATGGTATTTCCTCTGCAAAGTACAGTTGTGTCATCTGCATACTGAATGGATGTGTGAGGAAATATAGCTGCAGGTAGGTCATTTACATAGATTATAAATAATATAGGGCCCAGTACTGAACCCTGGGGAACCCCGTAAATATTTGGTAAAAAATTTGAGGCTTTATTGTTAAATGAAACACATCAACCTAAACTACTTCTACTATTACACTACTTCTTGACGAGTACCTATTGCATGTTAGAATGACGTCTTTTAAATACCATGTTAATACGTTAGGTACAGCATCAGTACGAATAAATAACATTAAAATGACGCCTATCAACTTCCACTCCACGTACCTACCCCACCTACCTCAGAATTCCGTCATTTGGCATCAGCGACATAATTTAAGGAAGTATCACGTCAAAATGGCGTGCATGTGCTACCTGGAATAAAATTAAACTGAAATATCAGGTAACCAAACAAGTTCGTGTGATTTTTTTATGGTGAAATTAAAAAAATTCTGGCAAGTATTGCTACGAGACTTCCCTCGTACCAAAAAACTGCAAGTTTATCTTATAAAAAAATTAGTGCCGCCATTTTAGCTTATACCGGAAGTGACGTCACCAAAGGTAATACCAGCATTTTCGTCCTTGGTCCTAATGCAATCGATTGGCGAAAACCGCATTTCGATAACTTTAATCGTTTCTGAGTATAGAGCGTTGCAAGAAAATGTGTACGGACAGACTACAGACTACAGACGACAGATGGAAATTTTTTTCATTTTTTGAATCTACGTATTTAGAAACGTAAATATATCTAAAAATTTGCATAGATCAATTTTTACTTTCCCGTGCATATACAGGGTGTCTCACGGTGACCACCCATTGATTAAAATATTTCAGAAACTACTATGATCTGAATTTTGAAAGTTTGGGTAATGGGGTTTTCGGGCATGGCCTCCTCAAGTAAAATAATGGCGCCTACGTAACACATACATACTTTCAAAGTGGTTTAATTACATACAGGGTGGTGGAAATTTAATGCCGAGTTTAGTCAACTTCAAATCATCATAAGTTGGTTTTTCAAATGGAACACCCTGTATGTTTCGTCGTAGTCTGATGCACAACTTTATTTTATTAGTTGTCAAGTTCTCGGCGGCGGCAAATTTTGAACGGCGGCAAATTTTAGACGGTGACAAATTTTTACTTTCCCGTGCATACACACATAGGGATAGTAACGTAATAAAAAAAATCGAACTCCAGGTTTTGATTAATCTCGACGTTTTCAGTCTCCCTGAGTCCAAAACAAAAAACGTTTGTCTGTCGGTGCGTGGGTGGGTGGGGGGGATGGATGCGTACGTTATGGCTGTGGAGTCTAAACTACTAGGCCGATTTTGATTAAATTTAAAACTATAAGGCCTATAAAAAAACATTATCGGTAAAACAAGCTTCTCATTAAAATCGGCTCAAAGGGGCTCAAACTAGGGGGGTTATTTTGGGAGCAAACATTCCAATTTTAACCCAAACTAATTTCCCTTGGTGAAAAGTTAGTAGACAGGGTTACAAGTAAAACGCCGTTTTTCGTTTGCTTCTACATTCAAAATTACGCCCAATACAGCAATTCTCCAAGTAGGTCTGTGTGTTAATTAAAAATTGAAAATTGGAAAAATTAAAAATCTATTTTCTCAAAATCTGCTCCAAGCTTTTTTTTATTTTTTGAAACGTTATACATTATAGCTCATGAAAAACTATTGGCACTACATTTATTTCTTTATTTCCCATAGGGGATGGGGGATGAATGTTTGAAGTTAAAAATTTTATATCTTCATAACTTTTTGCTAACAAAGATGAAGAAATAAAATTGTACCTACAGTGAACATACGACTGTTTTAATCGAGTATAATAAGTATACCAATTTACTTCCGGCCTAGCCGTAAATGAACAAAATATTAAAAATATTTATGACATACCCTGTATATTATTTGAGGAAAAAATAAGAAATCGTTTTCTGATTACAACTATACTACACACTATATACTAACTTTTTTATTTTTTTGAGTTATTATGCAAAAACTATTTTATTTGGAGTTCTTATGCAAAAAACTATTTTATTTAATATATCATTATAGTAAACACGGGAAAGTTGTGTGCCAGTTTACTGGTAATTTAATTTAATAAACAACTTAAAAAAGTGTTAAATATAGATAAATATTAAACAACTTTAAAAAAATGAAAACTAATAAAACGTAAAAATCACACCATATTTAAACTTGGCATAGCTTTAACAGATTCTCACCGCTGCACTGCCGATGAGCCCAGAAAGCGCAAAAAGTGCACCTTTCCTTTATTCTTGCCTTATTTCACATGTTCAATTTCATCATCTTCACATATCCATACGTATGCATCAAGCAGCTGCGTAAGTGGGGAGCGGGGGCAGAGGGGGTGAATCCCCCCCCCCCCAACGAATGCAGGGGTGACAATATGAGCATTGGTTACTCTATAGTGATAGTTGAAAACCTTATATTTGAACACTAAACACTAAAGGTAATAAGGTAAAACTGTTTTGTGTTACAGCAATAAAACTAGGAAACATAAAGTATATAACCTGATTAAAACGCCCGGCCCGTGTACAGTGACTGTATTACAAACAGTGACGACAAGCGTGGTATCGATTTTGATTGGCCGTGGTATATTTTGCATCTTAATGGCGGCCTGACTGTGTTTACCTTTGATCAGCGTGTGATTTTTATTTTGATTTAGCAAGTTGCTAGGATACCACCGTTGAGTTCATATAAATCCGCCCACAATTTTGCCTCTTAATGGCGGATAATCGCCGCTTGTCGTCACTGTTTGTAATAAAGTCACTGTAGGCCCGTGTAAAGTCACTAAATATTCTAAAGTACCGCAACGTTCGCCATTTTGGGGTTAAAATTTTGGCGCCAATTTCAAATATTGAAGACCTAGTCGCTAGAAAATTTAATGACTTTATGAAGTGTTTCTTAAAAACTAAACTCACATTAGATACTTATCAATATATTTCTTAAAAATTAGTTGTCATTGTTATTAAAAGGTACAGTCACGTTATCACGTACAGTTTAATTGAAAGATAAAAAATTTGGAACTTTGCCACACGAACCTAACATACGTTTTTAAAATTGACATTTTATTTTGTCGTGTTAATTGGGATCTAAGATACGTCAATATGACATCTGGTGGCGCATAGCTGAACTAGAGGAAGCGTGCAGTCTTGTCAGCTAGTACTAGTAGAGTTACAGGTTCGGGAAAAAAGCCTTTTCTCCGTAATTTAACGCGATGGAAGGTGTTGTGGCTCCTGAACAAACGAAAAACAAATACCGCATTTATTGTGCCGTAAAAAGTTGCGATGCCAAAGGCTACGTGAATACAGATTTAAGCTTCCACCGTTTCCCGAAAGACAACGACGTTTTGTAGTGTGCAAAATTTGTTTGGTAATGACGAGAAAATAAACAAATTGGAAGTGTGGAAAAAGGCATTGCACTTGCGTGAAGTGACTCCGCATATGGTAGTTTGTTCCCGGCATTTCAAGTCCAGCGATTTTCTTTTAAAAATAAATCTCCATTTTTTTAGACAGCCTTTAAATTCAAATGTTATGGCTTCCTTCACAGTCATAGTTTTACCCTTGAACGGACATTTGATTTCCAACAATTTGACGGGTTTGCTTTCCTGAAAAATAACCCCATCGGGAGAAACACTCAACCAACCTGTAACAGTGTAGCAGCGTTGCGACGCAATGTTTGCACTTTTCGCCCGCACCAGCTTTGAACAAAACACGTAGCTATCATCTCCTCCAATTTTGACGACGATTTCGTGCGGTACATCCTTCAAATTTGACGTTTTCAGGCACAGAGCTGTCACTTTTACTGCGTAGGTTCCATCGTTTGGACTCGATTTCCCGCATTTTATGAGATGATTCCTGTTTAATAGTCGTTCTGCTTGTTTGAAATTGTTTTGGGCTGGATTTGTGCCAGCCCACTTGCAAATTTCTTCCATACTAACAACATATTACAACTTAAAAGTTGTACTGGACACTAGCCGCAAATTGGCAGCTGCACGCTTAGCGCCGCCATATTGATTAGGCCACTCCCCCATCTTAGATCCCAATACTTCATTTAGAATCGTTATTTAAATCACAGAAAAGGATAACTAAAAAATACAGCAAGTAGTGTGTAAGAATAAGAAGACGAGCCTGTCTATGGGAAAACTACAAGTTTATGATGTTTTTCAAATTGCCGCGTTTCAAACCAAGTGTCAAACGTCAAACTTAGTAATAGTAAAATTTTAGACCAATGGTCTAAGAGTAAAATACTAATTTTCATCGTATGTCAAACACAGATGTCATTTTTCCGCCATTTTGGGGTTAAAATTAGCTTTCTCTCTCTAACTCATTGGAACATAAGGTTGCGGTACTTTAGAATATTTAGTGACTTTAGGCCCGTGTAAAGTCACTAGATATCTAAAGTACCGCAACGTTCGCCATTTTGGGGTTAAAATTTTGGCGGCAATTTCAAATATTGAAGACCTAGTCGCTAGGGTTGCCAGATTGAAATAAGGCTTAACCCGGAGTAAGCGGTGCACGCGAGAAAGAAACGAGGAGAGTCGTATCAGCCCCTATTACCTATACATATACTTTTCTTTGATATCGGTGAAGAGGTTCGGGAAATTTCGAAAAATTTTACACAAAATTATGAGTTTTTCTCTCCAGGTGCCAAATTTTAGTGGTTGATTATGCGATTTTTTACTTTTAGCTCTTCGTCGGTCGTCCATAATAATTGTGGCCAAATACGGTACTTACGTTAAATCGAGTACCTATATTTGCCGTAATTTTCGGTGCAAATATTGGCAAGCTGCGTAGTAGATTTTGACAAAATATTCGATACAGCAACATCAGAGACGCCCATAAGAAGTGCAATTACAGTTCGGTGTTATAATGTGGCTAAAGCTAAACCGACAAACGGCGCAAATTCTCGATATCGTGTAGAGTGTAGACTGTAGACGCTGAGGAGTATTATAGGAAAAAATGGGGCCGGGACACTACGCCGAATGCCCACAACGCCGAAACGATATTTTGATGGTCCATATCGCCGACTAGGGACACTACGCCGACGGACACTACGCCGACGGACACTACGCCGACTGTGTCCACATCGCCGAAAACTGTACAAGGGACACTAAGCCGAACGTGACCACAACGCCGACTACTAGAAAAAAAATTAATAGGGACACTACGCCGACAGTGCCCATATCGTCGACAACTGTACAAGTGACACAACGCCGACGGACACTACGCCGACAGTGCCCACATCGTCGACAAGTGTACAAGGGACACTTCGCCGAATTTTTATTTTAATTGCAGACCCCCGAAAGAAAAACTCCCGAAAAATAATTATAGATGGCTGTGAATAAATATATAAATATACAAGGTTTGGAAATAAAAGTAATGCTAAACTTAAACGTAGATTGCCACTAAAGCGCCTAGGTTATTTGCAGATTTAGTATATTTTTTTTCAATTGATACTTTTTCATAGTCAAGTGCAACATTTCTTCCGGGAGTCTGCAATTAAAATAAAAATTCGGCGATGTGTCCCTTGTACACTTGTCGACGATGTGGGCACTGTCGGCGTACTGTCCGTCGGCGATGTGGGCATCGTCGGCGTTGTGTCCCTTGTACAGTTGTCGACGATGGGGGCACTGTCGGCGTAGTGTCCCTATTAATTTTTTTTCTAGTAGTCGGCGTTGTGGTCACGTTCGGCTTAGTGTCCCTTGTACAGTTTTCGGCGATGTGGGCACAGTCGGCGTAGTGTCCGTCGGCGTAGTGTCCCTAGTCGGCGATATGGACCATCAAAAAAGCGTGTCGGCGTTGTGGGCATTCGGCGTAGTGTCATATGCCCGAAAAAATGGCAATTGACATGTGTAATGGTGCGCCCCGGAGGAACGGAGTGTAAACCCGTACCCCGTAGAATGTAATGGAAACCCGGAAACTCCGGGTGAAACCCGAAGACCTGGTAACCCTACTAGTCGCTAGAAAATTTAATGACTTTATGAAGTGTTTCTTAAAAACTAAACTCACATTAGATACTTATCAATATAATTCTTAAAAATTAGTTGTCATTGTTATTAAAAGGTACAGTTTAATTGAAAGATAAAAAATTTGGAACTTTGCCACACGAACCTAACATACGTTTTTAAAATTGACATTTTATTTTGTCGTGTTAATACTTCATTTAGAATCGTTATTTAAATCACAGAAAAGGATAACTAGAAAATACAGCAAGTAGTGTGTAAGAATAAGAAGACGAGCCTGTCTATGGGAAAACTACAAGTTTATGATGTTTTTCAAATTGCCGCGTTTCAAACCAAGTGTCAAACGTCAAACTTAGTAATAGTAAAATTTTAGACCAATGGTCTAAGAGTAAAATACTAATTTTCATCGTATGTCAAACACAGATGTCATTTTTCCGCCATTTTGGGGTTAAAATTAGCTTTCTCTCTCTAACTCATTGGAACATAAGGTTGCGGTACTTTAGAATATTTAGTGACTTTAGGCCCGTGTACAGTGACTTTATTACAAGTGACGACAAGCGGCGATTATCCGCCATTAAGAGGCAAAATTGTGGGCGGGTTTATATGAACTCAACGGTGGTATCCTAGCAACGTTCTAAATCAAAATAAAAATCACACGCTGATCAAAGGTAAACACAGTCAGGCCGCCATTAAGATGCAAAATATACCACGGCCAATCAAAATCGATACCACGCTTGTCGTCACTGTATGTAATACAGTCACTGTAGGCCCGTGTAATTTTAAGCGCCATCTATGAGTCGCATTGCGAAAGCTCTAACTAAGCCCATCGGCTTAGTATCAATATTGTTATTCTGTTTCTACCCCGTATCTGAATCAACATTTCAAGCAGATAATACCTTACATTTTTCTTGCACATTATTTTCCGTGTTTTAAATATTGCATAGTTAGGTAGCGCGTGTAACAGTGGCAGCAAAATGCATGAAAGGGCACTGAAAAGTTTAAAAAATCAAAATTTAGAAACCGCAAGCCCTTCACATGTGGTGGGTGGCTGGTGGAGGGGGGGGGGGGGGTTATTTGGTCTGTCGGCCCTCCTGAAAAACCACTACCATGAAGACTTCTTTCACTGTCAGTGTTTGTTTCCTTGCTCACTTTTCTCACAAATTTATTCTTCGCCCTTGGTTTTCCAATTACCTACTTTCCTTGCTATCCTGGAGTTTTGACTTGACAATGTTTTTATTTGGGACAAATAACCCTCATTGGGGTTGAAGTTTTCGACTGGAGCAGAGTCGATTTCCTTAAACTTTTCAGCAATAAATACATTTTCAGAAATAAATTACATTGCCCGCTATACCCATTTTCAAGTGGCCCAAAGGAAGTGAGGTCGAAGAGTCGCAACTTATGCAAGGTGTGGGTTGACATGCTAAACATAATTATTCCATGGGTCTTGCAGAATTTATAGGACAAAGCAGTGTGGATAAAATAAGAAGAACTGAATTATCATTATAGGCATTATCCTCGCTTGAAAGTGTCATTCTGAGTCGTGGAAATATGAACAAAGGCTGTACAAATGACTGTTTTTTACACGTTCTCAAGCACTATGATGCCGAAGTGTTGCACACCAGTTAGCACGAATCTTTTTCCAACATCTTTAGGCGTTGTAGGTAGATAGATCCCTTTCTTATACAGAGTGGGCCAAAAGTGCGTAGATGGAAGATTGTGGGTTTATTAACGAACAACTGGGGTATCCACCTAATATACCGGGTGTCAACGAATCTATTAGACAAGCCATAACTTCTAGAATAATAGGTATATTAAAATGAGATTTGGTATAGGTGAATGGCATGTAAAGAGGAAAATTTTCGCATATTTTTCACCGTCTGGTCACTTCCGGTTTCGCCGGAAATGGCTCCGGTTTTGAATTTTTAAATGGAACACCCTGTATATTGTTACATTTTTGGATTTCTGAGACAATTCTGAATCAGAATATGAATTTTAAAAATTTTTTTACGCCTACTTCATTTTTTTAGAGTCATTTTTAATATTGCATCTACGTGGCCATGATTGGACGTAAACTCATCTGAGGATCTTAGGTGATGTCAGAAAATTACAATCGCACAATTTCAGTGACTAGTATGATAGATAGGCATAAGACAAGTTGGAAAAATTACATTTTCGTGTCTAACTATTATTTTTCAAATGGCGACGGTTTTTAGACAAGCACTTTCCGAAAAGAGGATTTTTTGACGAATCTAACGATACTAATTTATTTGCGATTGGATTAAAAATAAGAACATAAATAACTAAATAAGGAAAATATTGGATAATAATTTATTTACTTTTGTCAAGTGTGCCTTAAGAAACTTTTACTGTGATAAAGTAAGTGTTTTGTTCTCCAAAGAAGACTTGATAAAAATAACTACGTACAAAATATTATGCATCACGGCTATCCATGGCACACTTGACAAAAGTAAATAAATTATTATCCAGTATTTTCCTCATTTATGTTCTTATTTTTAATCCAATCGCAAATAAATTAGTATCGTTAGATTCGTCAAAAAATCCTCTTTTCGGAAAGTGCTTGTCTAAAAACGGTCGCCATTTGAAAAATAATAGTTAGACACGAAAATGTAATTTTTCCAACTTGTCTTATGCCTATCTATCATACTAGTCACTAAAATTGTGCGATTGTAATTTTCTGACATCACCTAAGATCCTCAGATTAGTTTACGTCCAATCATGGCCACCTAGATGCAATATTAAAAATGACTCTAACAAAATGAAGTAGGCGTAAAAAAATTTTTAAAATTCATATTCTGATTCAGAATTGTCTCAGAAATCCAAAAATGTAACAATATACAGGGTGTTCCATTTAAAAATTCAAAACCGGAGCCATTTCCGGCGAAACCGGAAGTGACCAGACGGTGAAAAATATGCGAAAATTTTCCTCTTTACATGCCATTTAACTATATCAAATCTCATTTTAATATACCTATTATTCTAGAAGTTCTGGCTTGTCTAATAGATTCGTTGACACCCGGTATTTTCACTTGAATCGCAAAGTTTATAGAAGGTGATTTATATCAAAGTTGCCATTTTTTAAATGGAACCCCCTGTATATTATTGCATATTTGGATTCCTTGGTCAATTCTAGTGCGACTTTATGTATCGCACATAATACCTAAAACGAGTCGTTTAGAGTGTTTAGACGCAATTCGTCATTTTTACAAAAAGGTCTATTCAATTACAATTTGGGACCATATTAAGTTCCGATTGACGTCAGACACCTTGGGAAATGCAATGTATTAAAAAATTTAACATTTAAGGATTTACACATAGGGTGTTTTCTGAAATTCAATTGGGTTAATCAAGTTGCTAAAAATTGCCATGATTACAATTATTACAACAATTGGTAATTTAGATCGAGTTAATCCGCTTGAAGCCTTTACTCTTTACTAAATGAAAACCTTTTCCGTGATTATCTTTTCGTATAAAGGAAACGTCAAAAAAAGTGCATAGTTAGGTACGAATAATAAACGAAAAGTAGAAAAGTAGAAAAGAAAACAGCAAATTAATATTCACCCCAAGAATTTATATGCAAAATTTGTAAAATGCACATTACGTATTTGAAAAAACGTTTGAATAAACCCTCGAAAAGAACCAAATTATTAGATAACTTCTGTCCTGCGCCACAATTCTAGAAGATAATTGCTGCTCTCCTATTTAAATCCAATACTCTGATGGGCACTATTATTAAAGTTTGCTTTATTTATGGACGACATGATATCTCGTATTAAGGCTTTTGCCATAATTTCTAGTTCATAGTTTATAACAATACATATCAATTAATCCGCGTACCTATTAATTAAGTTTAATGATGTTTCTAACTCAATAAATTTAAACCAAAGGATCGCATTCAGACACTAAACATTGCTTGCGATTTTGCTATACATCAGTTAATTTTTAATCTCTGAGGGGTTGATAACTGTTCTCCCATTTTATTTTATATAAAGGTTTGATTTCAGTGTGTGAAAAACACACCGCATTGTGCTGAGATTTTCAGTACGTGTTCGTAAAGATTTTATGATTTTTCTGACTTCTCATACAAAGATAAGGGCTTTATTACTTAATCTTTATTTATTATTTGTGCTATAAAGTATCACTTGTTGTTGCTCGTTTTATAAAGCTTGACTATTTGTGAGAAGATCATTATCTTAATTCGTATACAAGATTTAACGCACTGTGTCTCGAAAAATTAGTTGCAATTTTTCACCTTTTCATACATTATTTATCCGCAACATCTAATATCTACGAGTTTATTTTATACCAGTAGCGTATTTACGCCTACATACCTACACTGTACACTTAAACACTAAATAATAATAAATCGTCTTAGTGGGTGGCCCGATGTGTTTCAGGAAATCATAAGTATATAAACCCTTCATCAGTAGGTACAAGGAGGAGCACGTCTACTAATTAATAAGTGGACGTGTAATTTTACATAAACCTTGTTAGCTGCAAATTAAAATATGCGTAGAAAAGTGATGATAAAGCTCATTATGCTGATAGAATCAAAATTAATTAAGATGCTTATAGGTTCACACATCTCTCTACAGCTTTTAGTGTTGGTAAATGCAATATTTTAAACTAATAGGTAATAACATTAATGTCCAATACGATATAATTATTATTATATTCGACCTCTTTCATCTGATATTCGTTTTGAAAAACAACAAGCAGCATTTACAACAAAAAACAATAAGCATTCGATTAAACAAAATGCCTACCCAAAAATGTGAAAATGGGAACAGGTAGTTCTCAGGATGTCTAGTAACAATTTATAATGAATGTTCGAATAAGTCACTATTTACAATAAGACGGTGGCCAAATCTGATGGCTGCCCGTTTTTGGGCAGGATGGTGGTTTGGTAACTACCTATCGGTGTGAGCAATCGCCTCCCTAGGTAAAAGAAAAAAGGCAAAAGTTATCAAAAATGAAAATAAATTTTGTACGAAATCTTGAAAAAATAAATCTTCATACCATATTTCTGACATGCTCCATTAAGAATTAAGATCTTCTAACATTTCAGCTAATTCCCTTCTTCTGTCTGCCAACAGTACCATGTTATCTGCAAATCTTATACATTCTATTCGTTTTCCTCCTATCGCTACTCCTCTTTTTCCATCCATTGCCTTATCTGTTAATTCATCAAGATACAGATTTAACAATGTGGCTGATAGGCTACAATTTGTAGACACTGAAATGAAAATGTCGTTTCCGACACTTTACAAACTTGAATCCCCGTGAAACGCCCCTTCAAATAGGTAACTCGTATCTAATTTTCAATTTTGTTCGTTACGGGTCCGGATTAAATGGTTGAGGGGCCTAAACAAATACATTATGTATTTCTTTTAACTAAAATTTAAAAAAAAATGGGGGCCCCTATCTAATGGGACCAAGGGCGGTAGCCCCCCCCCCCCCCACCGTTCATCTGGCCCTGGTTCTGTCGTCAGAAAATGTTGATATGGAGTGTCTACGTAAATTCGGCAATGCAGTATTTTGGCAAGTAGTAATTACACAAAATAAGTATAAGTTGTACTTTATTTTACTCTATATTTTCATGAACATTTACATTTAAGTGAGCTTCAGTTCAGTTCAGCCAATGCCACTCTTACACTTATTCTCTAATAGAACTGGTATAACTTTTTTCTTCCTCTTCTTTCTTTGAAATCTACTCCCTTTTCTTTTAACATTACATATTTTGTCCCATCTAACTGATCTAACTCTACAAAAGTCTTTTCTAGATGAATAAATACCACATACACTCTATTTTTCCTTTCAATATACCCCCACCCCCCCAGCGTTCTTTATATTCCAATAGCATATATCTCTCATACCAACACATTTACTGGGAAAGTGAGTGCGCATGAGTTGTCTTTTTATCAAACATTTACCTCTAATGCCTCCCACGGTCGTTTCTCAGAAACATGTTCAAAAACGAAGTTATAAAGCATTAAATTTCCTTTCCTTTTGATGTACCTAACGTTTGCTACTTTATCTTCCATTCTGTGAATTTTCTGCTGCTCCTCTTCTTTCTTCTTAATGATTAGGTTTCCTTACATAGAAGGCCTTCTGTAGGAGTGAGGATATGTAACCAAAGAACAGCTTATTCTAGTAGTCGACGTTTCGGCAACTTTTTTGTGTTTATCTTCTATCTTCAACCAATCAAAAGCTATAGAATTTCTAACATGTACGCTAAATTTCGGTGTTCCTCTAGAAATGAGTATTGACAGTCCAGTCAATCAAGTTTTGTAGAGTGCATGGAATATACGAGACTTTTGGCTTCAGGACTTTGTTAGGAGTAGTTGGTAGCATGGTAGGTAAACATACTAAAAGGGGCCGACTGTAGGAGGTGAGCTTGTGATGGTAAGGGGAGGCCAATTTTTCGATTTTTCCATTATATCTCGGAAACGGTGGACTCTAGAAAAAATTCTTCGAAATAAAGTTACTTAAATTTCCTATAAAATTCTTTCTATACATATTTGTCGAATTTCCAACTGTTTTCGAGATATACATTATCGAAAATCGATTATTTTCAAACAAATCATTATTACCTAACTCTCTTTGTCAAATATTTGTTTCTCGTGCCTCCCACGATCATTTATTCTCAGAAAAAATTGAAGAGCATTAAATTTCCTTTAATTTAATACAACTTTTGCTACTTTATCTTCAGCCAATCATAAGTTATAGAATTTCTAACATGTACCTACGCTCTATTTCGATGTTCCTCTAGAAATGAGTCAATGAAAATATTGTGCATGGAATATGCGAGACTTTTTGGCTTCAGGACCTTGATAGAAGTAGTTAATAGGTAAACATACTAAAGGCCCCCGCCTGTGGGAGGCGAGCTTAAGGTGGAAAGGGGAGAGGAAGAGGTCCTTTTTGGGTTTTTATCCCGAAAACCTTGAACTCCTTAATTCTCCTTAGTGAGAATAAAAGCTAATTAAATTTCCTATAAAATAAAAAAAACGAGAAGCAAATATTTCACAAACACGAGTTATGCAAAAAGATTTTTGGAAAAATTATCGATTTTCAATAACATACCTACAATCTCGAAAAACATTGCAAATTCGACAAATATATTATGTATATCGAAATACCTTTATAGGAAATTTAGTTAGCTTTCCATTTCATTTAGAACAATTTTTCCTAGGTTCCACTGTTTCCATGATATAATCGAAAAACTCAAAAATACCTCCCCTCCTCCATTCCACCTTAAGCTCACCTCCCAGGGGCGGGGACTTTTAGTATATATACCTACTAACTACGCCTAACAAAGTCCTGATGCCAAAAAGTCTCGCATTTTCATTCACTCTACAATATATTCATTGACTGGACTACATACTCACATTTAAAGGAACATCAAATACATGTTACAAATTTATAACTTTTGATTGGTTGAAGATAAACTACAATAAGAGTAGTAAAAGTTACATCAAATTAAAAGAAATTTAATGCTCTATAATTTCCTTTCTAAAATTTTTCCTGAAAAACGATCGTGGGAGTCATTAGAAGCAAATGTTTGACAAAAAGAGAGTTAGGTAAAAATAATTTTTTCGAAAATTAGCGATATTCCATATAACGTATAGGTACCTGGAAAGAAAACCGTTGAAAATTCGACAAATATGCATGGAAATAATCATATAGGAAATTTAATAAGGTTTCATTTTGATGTCCACCGTTTCCGAGATATAATCTAAAAACCCAAAAATGACCTCTTCCCCCCCCCATAAGCTCACCTTCTAGGACTTTTTGAATGTTTGCCTACAGTTGGTCCAGGGAATCTTTGCCGATGTATGAAATATACAACAATATCGTTCTCACAATTTAGCTCTTATTACGCACCAAAAGCAAAGATAGATGCTACACTACCTGTTCTACCTACGCGTGTGTTGAAAGCTCAAAAATACATTGATACCAGTTTAGTTTGTGTGTAGAAGCCATACGTGTCATTCGGGAGTGGCAAAGGGTGGCGATTGCCACCCCAGAATTGACGAGTCCAGTACAACTTGAAAATAAGCTAAAATTTAATTACTTAATTACATTTGTTGTACCGATGAAAAAAATGAATTATCTAAATCAAATGTAAATAATAACGATAAACTCTTTATTTAATATCTTTTCAACTATACATCATACATCCTTCGCTACACAGTTCGAGGAACACAAAATGTCACGATAAAAAAGTGTAAGTTCCGAGGCTTTAAATGGGTTTTTTTGGTAAATACTAAGTTGCAATAACTAATAAATATGTCTATAATCGTCACCTTATGACAACTCTTGAACTCTATTTACTCAAATTAAATCTAAATTTAACCAAACCCGGATCAAAATATATGATATGTTCATTTATATCCTTGGTAAGTCTTGCCACCGCAATTAAAAAGCTGGAATGGCGCCACTGGTAGAAGCATAAGCAGTGAATTCTATACAGGGTGTCTCACGGTGACCGTCGGTTAGAAGTATATCAAGAACTCTAAAAGCCAGAAATTTGAAATTTTGCACATGCGACATGCCGTATTTAATCTATTCAATAAAAATATTTTCCAAATGGCAGCACTTCCGGAAATACCGGAAGTGGCCATCAACTTCTTTATTTTAAATACAAACCATGCAATTTTTTTTCACATTCTGATGTGTCATAAAATGTTTAGTAAGTATGCTTATAATCGGCGTATCAATTTTGCTTGTTGAGAAAAAAAATTTTTTTCACTGAAAAATGTCAAAATCTTGTTTAGGAAATAAAATTGAAAGTCGAAAGTGGTAAAAGTTAGGGAAATGGGATTTTAGGTTCTCAATGTCAAAAGATTGAGACACAATTGTCCGTAATGGATAATAAAAAATTGCCCGTGGTTAAGTATCTATTTGACGTTATTTCCAGACTTTTATGACACATCTGAATGTGAAAAGAAATTGCCTGGTTTGTATTTAAAATAAAGAAGTTGATGCTCACTTCCGGTATTTCTGGAAGTGCTGCCATTTGGAAAATATTTTTATTTAATAGATTAAACACGGCATGTCGCTTGTGCAAAATTTCAAATTTCTAGCTTTTGCCGTTCTTGATATACTTCTAACCGACGGTCACCGTGAGACACCCTGTATATAACTGGAAGGATAACAGTTACTGCAAATGCTTTCGTAACTTGTCCTCGACTGTTAGACAAGCACCGCTGCTGCGTAGTGGATTCCTATTTCTTTCTAACGTATTTGTATAAACGTGCGAAGGCGTGGTCAATAGGTACCTGCTTAATAATGAGAAATAAACACAAAATATTAAAAATTTCACTCTTGTATATATAATTATCGTCAGTGGCGTACCGAGGGTGGGGCGGTAGGGGCGGTCCGCCCCAGGCCCCGTGTCAGCATAGGCCCCCAAATATGATAATACTTTATTTTATTTTTTCAATAATAAAAAATGGGCCCAGGTCCTACGTCGTTATAGGCCCCCGAATGTTAGACAACTGCTTATACTTGTTCTAAATACAGTTAAAAACTGTCTAAGGTGGACGGGTGGACCTTGAGTTAGAGTAAGAAGGAAACCTGCGTATTACCAATGTTTGTGTTAGTCCCGTTTTTTCAGTACAGGAAACGACTCTTTTGTCCAGTTGTAAAAAATTGGAAAAAGCAGTTTTTAAAAATAATCAAAAATAGAAAACTGTTTTAAAAAAGTTTAATTTATTAACGACAACCGTTTCACACAAATTTTTTAAGTACATACTGTACATGATTAGTATACAGGGTGTCCCGGGTGGAATGATTACGACTTTGACATTTTGTAGAAAATCACATTTCAAGGTGGGTTGCTCCTATAAACACCCTACAACTCTCATTTTCTGAGATACAGGGTGTTAAAATTTTCTAAAAAATAAAGTTTTTATTTATTTTTTTTCTCAACAATCAAAATTGATACGCGGATTATTTTAAGCATACTTACTAAACATTTTATGACACATCAGAATGTGAAAAAAAATTGCCTGGTTTGTATTTAAAATAAAGAAGTTGATGGCCACTTCCGGTATTTCCGGAAGTGCTGATATTTGGAAAATATTTTTATTTAATAGATTAAACACTCCATGTCGCATGTGCAAAATTTCAAATTTCTAGCTTTTACAGTTCTTGATATACTTCTAACCGACGGTCACCGTGAGACACCCTGTATAGAGTTCACTGAGAATAAGTTAATAAGTTTGTCTTAGCTTACGCTGTACAGTGAACTCGTGAACTCTAGGTAGCATATAGACTGTAGAGAGTGGTTTGTGGTATAGAGTTCACTGACGCTGTATATGGATGCCAATTCTATTTTGACTTCAGTAGATAATAGGTGTTTTCTTTTTGGAACGCCACAGGGTTAGGTAAAGTCTCAATTATCACGTGATTGAAGTGCCTTGCGTCATAAGACATTTCTGCCTCTAAATAAGTACTTAAAGCTTTTAAAACGAATAGGGTTATTTGAGAACTGAGTCAAATTATTTTATAAAACGAATGGTGTGCTATTGACAGAGCTGACTTAAGTCTACCACAACGTGCAAAAAGAAAACACCCTCTTGTTACCACACCACTTCCACCGTTCCACCGAATAAATTGTCATTTTATTTAACCTAAGTTGTCATTTGTCATTATCATTCATTGACTTTTGCTTAGCTTTGTTTGTATCATTGAATTAGTTTATTCCTCGATTTTTTGTGTTAAATTTGTTGTTGACAAACTAATATATTTTGTCAGGTCATGGAAGTAGTTGCTGATTTAATATTCTATCTTGATTCATACACTTTGGGACGGCGGCCATAACTGCAAAGATCCCCTGGACCCTGGACCAACTGTAGTAACTACTCCTAACAAGATCCTGAAGTCAAAAATTCTCACATATTCCACACACTCTATACCCCTCTTTTGAATTGACTGCACTAGAATCTAGATGGCCAAAAAATAGGTTATTGACCCTATAAATATTAAGGTCACAGACTTAAGGTGCAATAGCCACTTTGTTATGACGCCACCTTTTATCAACTATGTAAATTATGAACTTTCTAACCAACAAATTTCATCTTTCACTTTTAAAATATGTAGAATTTTAAAATAATCAAATTTACTAAAAAATGTTAAATCAAGTCTCTGTTGAAGCCGTATATTCGGCTACGTATGTGGAAAATTACTTAGACTGTGTCGAAAATCTTCCAGATGATCTTCAAAGGCTTATTTCAAGAATGAGAGAATTAGATGTTTACTATCTGGGTAAAAACTTTCATCGATACGTTATAAACACACAGTTTTTATATCAAATTATTTTAGCGCATGTAAGAGAAGCTGAAAATCAAACGGAATATTTTAAAAGTCTTGGAACGGAAAATTCTTCCAAGAAAACCAGAGCTTTTATTAGGATGCAACAAGCACTTATTGCGGCACAAGAATTAGGAGATGAGAAAATGAGTCTTTTGCAAACGATTCTCGATAAAATTGAAGTAAAAACTCGTCTCCTTGATCAGGATCATAAAAATTTAGGTAAATTATTATTATAACTGTTAACTGAACATCTCCACGTAGCCCCTTTCTTGTCCAAACAGATTTTGGAAAGGATGAACCAACTGTAACGGAAAATAAAGAACAGCAACCACCCGTTAATAATACATCTAGCACTACATCATTAACTAACAACGAACGTCCAACAAAACGAGCACGACGAACTCGTCACGACACATTAACAAGTGTCGATGCTAATCAAAATGAATCGGGAGCAGTAGAACATGTATTAAGGAGTCAAGTGGCATCGACATCGACAAGTGCAAATATTCAAACTAAGAAAACACACGGTGAGTCGATTGTTTTATACGCAATTTATTTTCTACAATTTCCATATGGCCGTTAATAATACCGATTTTACAGTATCCGGTAAGAAGAAGAAACGAAAATCTCGTCAAAATCAAACGGCACAACGTGAAGAATCACCTCCTAGAGAAGAGGAACCAGTAATAGATCCGGACGAACCGACGTACTGTTTGTGTGATCAAATTTCATTTGGTGAAATGATTATGTGTGACAATGACTTGTGCCCGATTGAATGGTTCCACTTTTCGTGTGTTACATTAACAACTAAACCGAAAGGTAAATGGTTTTGTCCAAAATGTAGAGGGGATAGACCAAACGTTATGAAACCTAAAGCTCAATTTTTACGGGAACTTGAAAAATATAATAAGGAAAAGGAAGAAAAAACATAGCTTACATTTATTTATATTCTATAAATTTTTCTAATATAATAAATATGCTTCATTATTAAATGCTAATTATATTGACTGGTTTTTTTTTTTACAAATAAAACACATTCTTTTCGCATTGCAAGTTGCTGTGTAGATAACATATGGCAGTGGTTAAAATTAAGTACTTAGAGCGTAAGTGTAAAGAAACAAAAAATTATAAATACAGTACAAATTAAAAAATGTGATGACAAGAATACAATTATACCAATCACCTAGAAAATAAATAACACTTACAACTATCTACAAATGGCATTCCTTTTGCACCGTATCTAGTAAATGTATGAGAAGCCATTTGTAACACTTCAAAACTGGATAACTATATTATTTAAGTACTTTATACTGCCTACATAGTAGGGATTGTTTACGGACAAAAAATATTAACATAGTTAAAGTTACAAGGAAAACATCTCGCTTTTTTAAAAAATACAATATCGAATGAAACTTTTTTAAATATCACTATTTAACAAAATCACTAGACTTGTATAACTATTAACATGTTGATGAGTTTTTGCATCAAATAAATGTACAAGAGAAGAGAGAAACAATATAGGGTCATTCCATATCAATTTAGCCAAGTCACTTTTTTGGTACCACCTTGAATCTTGAAATTTAGTATTAATGTTCAATAAAGCTTCAAGTGATCTAAGTTTCATTAGTAGTATTAGAGGGTGCTAAGCGCCAACTGAAAATACAGTGACTCTACTACAAGCAGTGGCGACAAAGGCAAACATGAAAACGGAATATATGCCAACTAACTTTAAAATATCGTGGCGGCAAAACATCGTCCAATGACGTTTAATATGTACATTCTGTGACAAAAGTGAATGATGCTATTATTAATAGACCCCATAGGGATTAAAATTTACCGCCAAGATCTTTTTACCATTGAATGTACCAGAATGTAGTCAGCGCCATTATCCTCACCTCCCATTTTCATGTTTGCTTAGGAGCACTACCTTTGATCAGAGTGTGATTATTATTTGCATTTAGCAAGATGCTATACTCTGTTCCCCCAACAGATATAGTAAAGCTCCTCCCCAAAAATTACCGCCACATTTAAATGCAACTTTTTTATTGGTCGAATTTTCGAAACCCGTAACATAAGTAGTCACTTGATTTCAATTGTTGTAGTTGGCGTCATTGAACTGTACGCTATAAGCAACTGGAAGGGAAGCGGGCTATTTCAATGCATTGTAGACGTTGAAGGCTGACAAAGGCAGATGCGGAATGGGTACTTCTGTCGCCTTTTGCGTATTGCGGTAGTAGAGCAGCCGAGAGAGATAACTGCTGCAATATATTTTTTTTATCTGTCACCTGCATTTTATGCTCCGTGTCATCGTTTGTATGACGTTGCGTGTAAAAGAAAAAGATAGAGATACCCAGTCGCTTGGCTTCAGTGTTACTTATGCGCGTTTCCTTTCCAGTTGCGTATAGCGTACAGTTCAATGGTTGGCGTAAATGAATTTGACATCTGTAACGTATTTATAATTTTGCTGGTGTAAAACTGGTCAAAACTTATTGGGAGGAGCTTTACTATATCTGTTGGGGGAACAGAGTTTAGGATATCACCGTCGAGTTCATTTGTTTAGGGCGTTTTACAACGGAAAAGATTTTCGCGAATAATACAAACCCGCCCAAAATTTTGCCTCTTAATGGCGGATGGGTGGAACTAATCGCTGCTTGTCGTACACTGTTTTTAATAGAGTCACTGTACTTAAAAAAGGGTCACCTGTGCAATGCAAACGCACATGCGAATAAATTGCGAAGTTTCAAATGCTACTGTTCCGGAGCAGTAGCAGCTAGGATCCTGAGCTAACTAAACCCATTACTACTTTTCAGCTGACAAAGTACCAGCTACTACGCTTACTTTGTTGTCAGGATATATTCTATTGAACATGAAGTTCAAATTTTACGTGACAAATTTTGTGAATTTTCATACCCAAATACCACAAAACCTATTTCTCCAATCCAATTCTTTTTGTTATCTTTGGAAAGAGCAGATTTTTTTCTTTTAAAGTCATCATTTGGAGACTCATTCCATGAAACCCGCAAAATTACTTTGAAAATCGCGCTCATTTAACTAGCTATACTGTAATAATGTGATGAAAGGAAATTGTTTCTACAGACCATTCAAACTATTAGTGATTCGATCCCCCACAGCAACAGCAATGGAAAAGTAGTACAGTTTAGGATGGATATTGATGATAAATTTCAATCAATTATGAAACAATAATCTGTAGTGTCACTTATAGAATACATATCATCTCTGCTTGGGATCCATAAAGAAACGCAGCCTTGGCTTGGGATCCTTGATGAGAAACCCACATCATGACTGGGATACTTGGTAAGAAACACACATCAGGCTTGGGATCCTTGGAAAGAAACTCACAACATCAGGCTTGGGATCCTTGCTAGAGATCCGCCCATGGCTGGCTATCGTGCGTGGGCCCTAGGCGATGGGGTTACCAATTTGCTGTACATATAGTTTGTCCCACGAGAGCTCGAGTGTGACTCATTAGTTATTGGTGTGTGAATTAACGCAAATTATTAGGTTGTCCTTGTCATACTTACAATAAGTACCTAATGGAAAAGAGAGGGAATATAAAAAATATGTCTTCTAACATTGGCATTGTAAATTACGTAAACGTACGTTGAGTTTGTATCGTGGTGTCAGCCGTTAGCTGTCAAATTGATTGTTATTGTTAACCTATATTTGCTTTATAATGTCGCTTACCAATAAATCGTTAAAAAGTCAATCGCAGATTATGCTAATGAACGTACTCAAATATTTTGAGAATGAACGCGATCGCGGTGGATCAAATTTACCGTTAAAATGAATAGTTCAGGTAAATAAGAATACACTAAATTTATATTTTGGTACATTTGAGGTTAGAAGATTAAAATGCCCTATAGAAGATAGCTAAGACAAACGTTTTAATTTATATCGTTCAGATAGTTTTTCAGTATGAGTCACACTCGAGCTTTCCTGGGACAGACTTTACTCATTTAATACATGGAATTGGTAATGACTCAATCACCATGCACCAAGGCACAGACAGTCTGTGACTAAGGCAAAGATTTTTGATTTTGCAATAAATAATACAACCTTCCAACAGCATCAATATTATTATTTATTAGATAAGGTTTAATTATTGCATATTCATAAATAAAAATCACTTGATTGACATTAAGCATCATTAGCACTAATAGTTTAAATGGTCTGTAGCATATACGTAATTACGTATATGGTCTGTAGAAACGATTTCCTTTCATCACATCCATGGGCGCCGGAAAGGGGAGGCAAGGAGGGGCATTTGCCGCTCCCTGGATACAAATTGGGAATATAAATTAAATTAATAAAATTAGTTCAAATTAATTTTGATTTTATTCTACAATTAGTTGCCAATTCTTAATTGAAAAAAAAACGCCCCCATAAAAATTTTAAAGAAATATGGGGTGCCCTGGAACATTTGTCGTATATGTACCGGGTGGCCAAATAAGCGAGGTAAGCAGCTGTATCTCAGGACCTGCTTATCTGACAACAATGGAATTTTTTTTATTATTATAAATGTGGCCATAAAAAAACTCTGGAAATTATTTTCGAGTTCCTAGGATGGCCGCTAGGGGGCGTATTTGGTATAATAGTTCATAAAAGCTTAATTTTCTCGCTTAAAGTCCCAATGAAGTGGGCCTGAAAATATTGTCATGGCAATCTACGATCATTTTTGAATAAAAAACCTTACATCAATTTTTTTGACAGCTGTCAAATAAAGTGGTGGGGGAAGGTTTTACCCCGAAAAAGAAAAATGCTTGTAGTGTCAGTTTGGCTTGGCCGATTTTACTGAAACAACTTTTGATTAAAAGAGCATTTTTGGAAGTATTTTTCTATAAAAATAAAACAACAATATATTTTTCCATTGTTCTGCGAGAGGGCGTTGATTTATAACTTACCCTATTTCTTTAAATATCTCTAAAAAGTTAAATGAAATTATATATTTTTTCTTACGATAATAAGTAGAGCACAAAAAACTAAAAAAAAATAGTGAAAACCGCAAAACGATATTTAAACATTTTTGTTAATACCTTCGTTATAAATTTAGGACTTCCGGCGCCCATGATCACATCCAAAATGAAAAAATGGGAACAAAAAGAATTTGATTGAAGAAAAAGGTTTTGGGTTTGAAAATTCGCAAAATTTGAACGTTATGTTCAATAACACATATCTTGACAACGAAGTGAGCTATAGCAGCTGATACCTTAAAGTATGAGTTTAGTTAGCTCACCAAAAAATAAGTTTCTAAAAGATCTTCTTATTTCAAAGTTATCAGTCATCAAAAATCTGCCCCAAATTGACATGATGGATTTTTTGAGCAACTTTGTGAGATAACAGCAATAAAACTAAAACTTTTTAAACCTTTACACTGCAACTTTCATGCACAAGACAAAAGGTTGTCTTTGGTTGCCATTTTTCGGGATGCTATCTGGTATGGTTCCACAGCAGTAGCACTTGAAACTTGCCAATTTGTTCGTATGTGCATCAGTGACCTTTATGCTGGAGGACTACTTATGAGGGTGAAATTTTACACATCCTCTCCGACATATCTGTACCTACACCAAATGTCAGCAAGATTGGAGATAGTGACTACCAATTTTTCTTGCAAATTTGGTCACTTGACATGAAAGGACCCTGTACCTACAATAGTATTGCACTATTTGTAGACCATTACATGTACGATTGCCAATTTAAGCTTTCAAACATTAAGTCTGCAAAGGTAACATTTACAACATACAATGTTGAAATTGACAATGTTACGTGAAACCCTATGATATATGTATATAAAAATTCCAACTAGTTCTATAAATTATATCTCAATGTCAAGTAAGAATTATAAAGATATTTCTGAGTAATGTTTACTTACATATCGAGATATATTAGTAAGAAAAGTGTATCTTGCCAAATAAGCGTAGGTAAACAACGCTACAACAAATGATTACTTAATCGTAAACAACTGTCGACTGATCATTTCCTACTGATATTATACAAAATAGTTATATCTATTTAAAGAAAACAGAGCAGATATACTACAATAAAATGTTACACATCAATTACTTCATCTAGAATTGAGTAAACAAATTTTCTATACTTTTGTACTTTGGGCACCCTGTCAATTAATTTCTCAATTAAAATTAGGTATTTGTTTCTAGAAGTTTAAGTAATTTACTTCAACTTGCACAACAATTTAAAAAAACCTTATTGAGCTAGGAATTGCCAAAAATCTTTCTGAAGAAGTCTACGTCAGTTTTGTTGTAAATCATATTAAGTAGGTATACGCAAAATACTGAAAGTAAATTTGGCGTACATAAAATTTTGGATAGAACAGTCATAGTGTCACCAAAAAATGATATGGTTGCCATTGAACCATTTCTTAAGTTACATTACAATTTCCAAACTTTGTGATCTCTCATATCTCTCAAAACTAATTTGATGCAAATCACTAATTTCAACTGTGTCACGATTTTATAAATATCTAATTCTGTCGATATATAATTACCATCAAATCCTAAATAACGTTAACTATATTTACTATTTTGTAATATATAACAACATTTAGAATTTTTAAAAACTGTCCAAATAACAGATAGGTATACAACAGCAATTGTATTTTTTTTTATTGCCTCCATTATATTATAGTATTCTACAGATATGCAAATACTTTCATCTTTACCAAATGGTAACTTTCTCCTAGAACTATTCTATATTTATCACAAAAACTAGCAATATTAATCATCTTAGATAATGCTATCTAAGATAAATACTTTTAAACCCACACACCGTGTGGATTCTTATTGGTAGGTACGGCGTTTTCTAACTGCCGCGGTGAACCAATCATTTTTCGTGTACTTCCAGCTCGATTTGGACCTTCGAAAATGTGTCTAAGCTCATCCGGTGGTGCAATACTTAAACTTTGAAGATTGGCTTCCTTCATTTCGTGGACCAAATGTTCCAGCTGTTTTTTCTTTTCAATTATTGCAACTTCTAATGCTGCAACCTTAACATAAATTGTAAATTTACGACGTCTGATATTGATTGATAATGGCAGTTATATTATCTCGTATCACCACTTGTGGTGATTTGTGCAACTACTGTAAGTAGGTAGAATATTGTTTTTATATTGTTTTAAGTTAAATTAAGGACATAAAGGTAATAAATTATTCAATTTGAGTACCGTACAATAAAGATGTTAGTTGTAATGCAGCATTCCCAAGCAATATCTAACATTTAAACTATTACGAAATCATTACAACTACTATCAGTAGAAAGAAACTAAACTATTACTGTAATTGAATTGTATTGAAGAATTACTACAAAACATTGAGGTTAGATCACCAAATTCTTGCACGAAAAGTAAAATCTAAAAGAAACAGGATTCAGTGTGGTATTGTTGGTTTTAAGTACCAACCTTACAATAAAAATGTTAGTTATAATGCAACATTGAAACTATTCTCAAATCATTGTAATTACTATCAACAGGAAGAAACTGACTAAACTATCACTATAGTGGAATTTATTGAAAAATTACTACAAAATATTGAGGTTAGATCACCAAATTCTTGGACTAAATGTAAAATCTAAAGGAAACAGGATTCAGTTTCTCATATGAGGTGTTTTCTTTTTGCACGTTGTGGTAGACTTAAGTCAGCTCTGTTAATAACACACCATTCGTTTTATAAAAATAATTTGACGCAGTTCTGAATAAGCCTATTCGTTTTAAAAGCTATATTTAAGTTTTATATTAACCTGAGGTAGAAATGTCTACATGACGCAAGGCACTTTAATCACGTGATGATTGTAACTTTACCTAACCCTGTGGCAATGCAAAAAGAAAACACCTATTGTCATCGTTGGTTTTGAGTAGGTACCAACCTTACAATAAAAATGTTACTTGATTTCTCCATTGACAAAGCAAAAAAACATTCACGCTTACCTCTTTGATTAAAGTATCTGCTGTTAAGTGGTGTAATTCAGTACTCTGTTTAGCTGCCTCAATATCCTTTTGCAATCGCTCAACTTCCATAAGAAAACTCTTCTCCAACTGTTTGCGAGAATCATTGCGACGTGACTGCGCTCTTTGTTCCAATTGTAATTCTTCCATTACCAACCTAAATAATTAACACAATGAGATTTTCATTAAATGAAGTTATCGTTATTGTGTATCACCTTTATGTGCGAACAAAATATTAATGGTAATGTGCAAAAAATTTGATGCGAATAAAATAGCGATAAAACTAAATGTATCGCTCTTTGATTAACACCTAAACTTTGACTACTATCGGAGTAAAAATGCAAGGCCTCTGACTTTAGAAGCTTGTATCTCAGTAATTAGCAATAATAATTTAATAAAATAAAGTGCATTTAAAAGATCATTTATTCCTACAAAAAGGTGTACAGTTTTAGATTAACACCGTTAATTTTCTATATTAATGTGTGTGCGAAAAAGCGCTAATTATGACTCAAATCGCACAAGCGCTCGACTTTAAAAATTAATTACGCCTATATTATTGAAACTGAGTGGTAGATACTTATATATTTGACAAGTGTATACTTTTTTGTTGGTGTGAGATGCTTTTGAGGCCAATTGGTTTATTAGTCTTAAAGCTATAATGAAAAAAACGACATCTTGTGTAACTCAGTACCTGAACGTTTGATATTAATAATATTGACAGTAACATAATAAGGTTCTTAAAGCAATTATATTGTGGTCTAACACGATTCACAAAAATAATGCCATGTATACATGTTTTGTTTAAAAGAAATTTGGAAAAAAGGATGGATGCTTGGGTTCGTGCGGCAAAGTGCAGTACGGGGTGGAAGATGGTGTCGTACACTATTGCTATGAAGCGCATGGTTTTGTACAATGCTAAAGAATAATCACATTCTTATGGTTTGCCGCTCACGATTTACGATGTGGTAGATTACCTCTCGCGGGAATAAGTACGTCTTTCTTTCGCGATAATTATAACATTTACTTTGAATTACAAGAAAACAAATTTTGTTTTCAATAAAGGAATAATGCAGCTCGATTTGAGTAATAGAAATTTAGCATTTAAAACAAGAATTTTTTCTTTAGTTACCGTATATTGCAAAATAGCACATTTTCGGTTAGGGCTCATAAAACCAGTTAATTATATGAATAATCAATATTTATTGGCTGTCGACTTTTCAGAAGTATGTGTGCTACAACATTTTTAAATTTGGTAACAATTTACGAAACAATAACAATTTTATGATAAGTTAAAACTGACCGTCAGCCAGGAAAATACTAAATACAGCGTTTTTATTGCTGTTAATTAAAATAAAAGTTAAACAACTGATTCTACCAATTTGATTTTTACACATGTTAAACATATACGTATAAATGACTAATATACTGCCCAAAAATGAAGAAATTTCACCCCTCAGTTTTTTCGATATGACCACTTAAAGTCAGAGGCCTTGCATTTTTACTCTGATAGTAGCAGCATTGATCATTGATAAAGATGCCATATTCACCAAGAGGCTATTGGGAAAGTTTGCTGTAAACATTATGGAAATTTATTTTCCAAAACCTTCGTAAGATGTTATAGATATTAGAATTTCAAGCATACAGCTACATCCTATACTTGGTCGAGTTACTAAACCATTTTTAACAACAACTAGACTGTAATACAGATCAAACTTAAATAGCTTGTGTAACATACTTTCGACATATTTTATAAACAACACAGTACATGAGTAATGATATTTTTGTATGCAACCATTGTATATAAATGAGAACCAAAAGCAAAAGCTGAAACCAGAATTTAAATGGTGTTCTTATATTAGTTACCTACTTTGCTGTACCTTTAAGATGTTTTATTATTACATGTGCTTATATTATGTATTATGACATGCCGTGCTACACTGCCGACCGAAATCAGTCACGCCCGGCGCATGACGTCATTTCGAGACGAAATATGGCGCGAAGTCTCCGAACGTAGATTGTGATTTTCGCGGACGACGCTAAACGTTGTTATAGTCATCGCAAAGACGTTGAAATATGAAAGGAACTCGAGATTCTTATAATAAACCTTAGGACACAGTTTTTAAATTGAACAGAAGTAAAAGCTCGCCCTAAAATGTTGCTTCTCGTAAATACAAACGTTTCGTTTGATCCAATTGATTGATTCAAAATATTGGTAGGTAGGTAGATATTGTTTGAAAAAGAATTGATTTATTATCGAAAGTGAAAACTTTTGAAAACAGGTACTGCAGTTTCGTCTCGAAATGACGTCACAGATGCGCAATAGCATACCGTTGTATGTTTACTGTGGTATTATATTCTTAAAGAAAAAAAATTGGGAAAATCCTTTCCAAATTTAAATTTACTTTTACTTAAAAATTAATCAGAACATTGTACAACACATTACAACTTAAAAAATCATTACCTGATTTTATTCTTGCACTGTAACAATTCAGTTTCGCAATTAGCCAATTTTGATCTTAATAATGTAATCTCGGATTTAAGTGTTTTCTCTTGTTGTTTCACAATTTCTGATTCTTCCTCGACATAGCCCAAAGCTTGGATCTACAAGAAATTATAAATTCTTTATCATTCTGATATTCATATTACCTGTTCATTATTAAGTTTACTTGTATTACCAACTGAAATTATTTCTTGCGATATGAAATCATATTGAAACTGTTTTTCTCGTTCTTTACCCTCCCAATATATTATTTCGGCATCAAACTACAATAATAATTATGATTTCATTAAACACTCTTTATGTGTATGCGATATGATAAATTACAAAACATGTCATTGACAATTAAAAACAGTATTGAACAGTTGAAAAAGTGTTTATTTTCATTTATAGTTAGAATAAACACAACTGAAACACCAAAATGTTGTGCTATAAATTATAAACGCGAATAAATACAAATTTTACAAATTATACCAACATAGTATTTTGCGAGTGAAAGGATTCAGAAACATTCTTCAAAATATACCTATACATATTACATACAGGCATCTTTTTTTACTTAAGTCAACAAGTTATTTTTCACAAGTAAGCAATAAATATCAGCATGGAAGAAAAACTCACCTTTGAAAGATCAACTTGTTGAGTAGATAATTTTTCCCTTTGACAATTAACTAATGAGATCAGCTCTCTATACTGTGTATTATAAATGGTAGATTCTTCCAATTTATTATCCAATTTGTGTTGCAAATTTTTTTGTGGTTCCTTTAAATAACTTTTTACAGAGAATATTATAAGAGACACTTTTTACCTGTACACTTTTCTTGAATTTATCGTAATTTACAGATGCACTGGGAGGAGGTGGGTCTCTATATGGAGGTGGTGACAGTGGATGAATTGAAGATCGATGACTAGGTGAATCGGTATCTACTATTTGACTACATTTTTTTGGTGAAATTTGATTATCGCAAACTTCTACTGATACATTTCTAATTTGTGGAACTCCTTTTACCACTCCCACATTATCAAAAGTTGTGTTGTAGGTACTGCCACTATAAAAATGGCTATTAATCCTGAACTACTAACAACATAAAGGAGTAATATACATACTAAAGTGACCTCTGAGAGAACCTTATGAAGGATTTAAGCAATATAAGTCAAACCAAAAATAAAATTTTAAAACTTAAATGCAGAGGTAGTCTTAAAGGGAAAAGATAAAATCTATCACGATGTTATAAATAAAAGAACACAAGAAATTTGAGAATATGTACATATGTCTTAGTTGTCATTTTATATCTAACATAAAAAAGTAGATATTAGGAAAAAGTGGTAATTTCCAGATTCAGAAATAAATTTCACGGAATTTTAAATATTAAATTTATTATTAATAAATTAAAATTTCTTCATAATTACAAATGTTAATCATAAATTTACGTAACAGTTTGAAAAAAGGTACACATAAATACATGATACAGTTTACGTAAGAGTATATGTTCCCGTACTGCTACAGTTGTATTTCAATAATCCTGTTTGTAATAAGGTACTTGATAAGTAAAAGATATGTCTTCGAGCACCTGGATGATTTCAGTGACGTTGTGAGGTCGGGCGACTCTAATCAGAGAGGTAGCACAAAGGGCTCGAATATGTATGTCTGAACTATCCAGAATAAAAATCGTGTATCTATACTAGTGTCCGACCGAAACTGGTTTTTACGACCGAAACCGAAACCGAATTTCGGCAACGGTCTCAGTTTCGGCTGAAACCGAAACCGAAACCCAAACCGAAACTTTCTTACAAAGATCATATTTTGAGGGAAAAATAAAGAAAACGTTATTATAATCAGTCAGACTCAGTTTTAATTTTTTTCCTTAAATGTCATAGCTTTAAAAATACTTAATAATAACTTAAATACTTCACAAATAAGTCACGTCATGATTAGGCACGTGGACGCGGCAAAATGTCTTCGTCGTTTGGATGGAATTTACCGCGCCGAATATGAACGAGCACAGCACGGAAACTCCAGAATGCAGTTTCGGTTTCGGTCGTAGTTTCTGCAGGTTTGCCGCCGAAACCGAAACTAAACCGAAACTCGTTTTTTTGCCGAAACTCCACCGAAACCGAAACCGAACATTCGGTCGGACACTAATCTATACTATGCACAGACATTAGATTTTTTTAACTGTTAACTAGCAGGAATAACTGGAATACTTGTGGTCGTTCAACACAACACAATTGTTAGAAACCAATTTTCATTTTTTGTGTTCTAGTAGCAAGGGTGTTTTTGTTTAGTCGTTGTTAGGGAGTTGTTAGGTAGTGAAAAAATATAATATAACAACGTTTTGTTGCATCTATTGTAAAAGTGTTTTTCCTTATTAAACAAGCTGAATTTCCGAGGAATAAAGTTTGAATTTCCTTTATTCCTACAAGTAGTATATGCCGGGAAAACGGGTAGTGGACCATCGGCGATACATTTAGTGGCGACCGTGACAGGACAAGTTGGCAGTTCAGCAATATAATGGAAGTTAGTATGGAAATACAGAAGAAGCAACAAAAAATAATTAGATGCAGTTTCACTAAAGCGGCTAATGAGTTGGAAGTATTGTTAAAAGATGAAAACCAGTCAAACAGTAGTATTGAGATGTTGTGGGAATGCTTGAAACTTAAATTCGATGAACTACATATTTGTCATGGAGCAATTTACAAGGAACTTTTAGAAAATGCTTCAGAAGAGGAGTTAATGGCGCTTATAGATGGACAAGATATGTATGTTAAAAGATTCACAGAATTAAAGTTAAAATGTTTCAAAGTACTAGAAGTAAGACCTGTAGTGATTAATACCGAAACTAAAGTATGTAATGTTGAGCCTCTTGAAGAAACCCAAGCAGGTAAGCGTAAGTTTAAATTACCTCGCATTGAGTTTAAGCACTATGATGGCAATATAAAAGATTGGCTATCTTTCTGGTCACAATTTAAGAAGATACATGAGGATCCAGAAATCGATGATAGTGACAAAGTGGAATATTTGATCCAAGCCACAGTTCCAGGAAGTAGAGCACGTCAACTTGTGGAAAGTTATCCTGCCAGAGCTGAAAGTTATGTAAATATTATTGACTCTATGATGCTTAGATTTGGTAGAGAAGATATTCAAGTTGAAGTTTACGTACGAGAACTACTAAAGTTAGTATTAAATAATGCTTTGAGTCAACAAAAATTAGATATTTGCAAATTATACGATCAAATTGAAACTCAATTGAGAGCTCTAGAAACTTTGGGCATTACTGTGGAAAAATATGCAGCGATTTTGTTCCCTCTCATAGAATCAAGCTTGCCCCAGGATCTTTTAAGGGTTTGGCAGCGCTCACATTTTTGGTTATCTGTCAATAAGAACATAGGTTCTAGTGAATCATTAAATGCAGATATCACTCTTGAAGTTAAGCTGGCTAACCTTATTAGTTTCTTACGATCAGAGGTAGAGAGCGAACAACGCATTAGTCTAGCTAGTGAAGGTTTTGGTTTAACCGAAAATATTAATTCCTTTAAATTAAAATCCACTGATGAAAACCAAAAGAAAAGGCTTATAAAGAATCAGGGTAATATGATAGGAACGGCTGTGGACCTTGTAAATACTAATCTTGTTAAATGTATTTTTTGTATGAACATGCATGACAGTGATAAGTGTATCAAAGCACAAAAAATGACTATGGATGAGAGACAAAAGATTGTGAAAGATCAAAGAGCATGCTTCCGTTGTCTCAGAGTAGGCCATCAGTCAAGAAAGTGTCGTATAAGGCTGAGTTGCATTATTTGCAAAAAATCACATGTACCGTTAATGTGTACAGAAGGGAATATTAAAAAACAGCCAGAAAATGAGAGCGGTGGGCAACAGAATGAGATGGTTAGGGAATCGACGCTAATGAATCAAACAAGCACCCATGTTTTCCTTCAGACCTTGTTAATTACCTTGGAAGGTGCTCATGGTTCAAGTGTTGTTAGAGCTTTAATAGATACTGGTTCACAACGCTCTTATATTTTAAATTCTACAGTACGGAAACTTGGTTTGAAATCGAAGCGAACTGAAAAGATTACTCATTGTTTGTTTGGTGGTAATGAGACCATAAGCATTCATTACTGTTATGATGTCACAGTAAGTTCACAAAACTATAAATACACTTTTGAAGTTTTAGATCAACCCCTTATATGCAACGATGTTAGCTCCCTTCTTTACGGTCCTTGGATGCATGAATTGAAAGGTTTACAAATAGATGTATCTGACTATGGTAATTCTGGACCTATTGAAGTTTTACTCGGTGCAGATGTAGCGGAAATACTATACACAGGAAGACGACATATGTTGCAGTGTGGATTGGTGGCGATAGAAACTTATGTTGGCTGGACAGTGATGGGTAAAGTTAAAAAACAAAAATTTGAACTTTGCGCTACTATGACCGTTTTATCCTTGTTTGTAAAACCATCAATTACCGATCTATGGGAATTAGATGTACTTGGTATCCGAGACCCTACAGAAAAGAAGTCAAAAGACGAAATGGCATTAGCAGCAAAAGAAATCTTTCTCCAGACAATTTCTAAAAACGCAGAGGGGAGATATGAAGTGAGATTACCGTGGTTGGATGGACACCCTGCTTTGCCTACAAATTATCATATATCCAAGAAAAGATTAAATTCAAGCTTGGAAAAATTGAAAAGAGATAATCTGTTAGAAAGGTACGAAGAAATCTTCAAAGAATGGTTATCTTTAAATATCATAGAACAAATTGAGTACGACAATAGTCATGGCCATTTTCTGCCACATCGACCTGTATTGAAAGAAGGTTCCACAACTGCAGTGAGACCTGTGTTTGATGCTTCTGCCTGTGAAAAAGATAAACCATCACTAAATCATTGTATCTGTTGTAACTTAGGTAATTTATAAGTAATAGTTCGTATTTAAATATTTAATTTAAGGAAGGTACAATTTATTAAAGCAACTCAACTCGACTATATTTTACAACGGGTAACTTAGAACTGACTTATCTTAAGATACCATAACCATACAACTTATTACGCAGGTCCTAACACCCCCACAGTTAATTAAATACAATTTCCCCAATACAACTAAACAAATATTTCATTTTCCATAATATACATAAACATCATTCAATTATCAATCTTAACACGTGATCGCAGATTATATCTTGAAGTTGAAGCTAATTCTGGCGAAATTTGATTATCACTCGCACCAGTTGTCTCACTTTTTCCACTTTCAGTAGCACTAGTATCAATAACGCCTTCTTTAACTACAACATTATCGTCAGATATAGCAATTGGAATTGAGAAACGTTTTGTTTCAATTGGTCTCATTTGATTAGAATGACGCCTAATTATTTGATCTTTCCCGATTGCTACATCGTACGTTACATTACCATCCCTATTTTCTACCCATCCTTCCCTCCAAGTAGGTGCAGTTACATTATTATAATCTTTAACAAACACTTTTTGACCAATATCAAATTCTCTACATTTATTTGTAATGATAGGTACATCGTCAAATTTATGCTTTGGTATTATCAATTAAATCTAGTCCTTAATTCTCTACCAAACATTAATTTAGCTGGTGTTTCAGCAGTACTTGCATGCTTACTTGTTCGATAGTCAAACAAAAATTGTTGCAATGCTAAACTAATGTCTTTTTTACACTCTATCGCTTTTTTAATTGCATATTTTACAGTTTTAACATTAATTTCAGCTGCACCGTTACTTGCAGGGTGATATGGGGGACTAAAAATATGAACAATTCCATTATTGGTTAAGAAATTTTTAAATTCATTAGATGTAAAAGGAGGACCGTTATCAGAAACAAGTGTTTCTACTAAACCAAACCTTGAGAATAACGATCGTAAACAGGCAATCGTTTTGTCAGCTGTTGTATTTTTTAATTTAAAAACTTCTAACCATTTTGAAAATGAGTCTGTTACTATTAAAAATTTTGAATTTTGTATAGGGCCCAGAAAATCAACATGTATACGCCGCCAAGGACCTGCTGGTCGTGGCCACGGATACACCGGATTTTTATTTAAGTTAGGTAAAAATTTGGTGCAAATTTTACAAATTTTACACAGCTGTTCAATGTGTAGGTCCATATTTGGCCACCAAAAATATGAGCGTGCAACAGATTTCATTTTATTTGCTCCTAGATGACTTAAATGTAAATCGTTTAAAATTATTTGTCTTAATTTTAATGGAATTATAACTCGGTAACCCCACAGAATACAATTTTGTTCAAGATGCAATTGATCTTTTTTTTCAAAATAGCTTTTAAGGTTTTCATCATCGTTATTTTTAGGTATACTATCCCAACCATGCAAACAGTAACCGAAAACAGCATTTAAAATTGGATCTTTGCGCGTTTCTTTCGCAATTTGTTTAAAGTCAATCGGTACGCTATTCGATAAGTAATTTAAATGACCTAGATCGGGTGCATCTTGTTTAGACATTGTCAATGGCAGTCTTGACAAATAGTCTGCGTTGGCATTTCTTTCTGAACTGATAAATTTTATTTCATATTGATAAGCAGATAAAAGAATTGCCCAACGTTGAAGACGACTAGCTGCCATTACAGGTATTCCTTTCTTGCTACCGAAGATCGATACCAAGGGTTTATGGTCAGTAAGCAATGTAAAAAATCGCCCATATAAATATTGATGAAACTTTTTAATTCCAAATATTATACTAAGAGCTTCTTTATCAATTTGTGAATATTGTTGTTCACTTTTTGATAAGCTGCGTGAAGCAAATGCGATAGGTCGACTATCACCATTAGCATACGTATGAGATATGACTGCGCCTAGACCATAAGCACTTGCATCACATGCTAACGTTAATGGTAATTTTGAATTATAATGCACTAAAATTTTGTGTGATGTTAATTCGTTTTTTACAGAAGTAAACACATCCTGACATTTATCATTCCATTCCCACACTGCATCTTTTTTAATAAAGAGTACAATATGTGTAATTTTGAACTGAGATTAGGAATAAACTTTCCATAGTAATTTATTAAACCCAGAAATGCCTTTAATTCTGTTATATTAGATGGTATTTTTGCATTTACAATTGCTTCAATTTTATCTCTGGATGTACTTAAACCATACTTATTTATTGTATGACCAAGGTAAGTTATCTCTTCTTGCAAAAAGTTACATTTGTCTTTTTTTACCTTTAGACCACAATGTTTCAATTTTTCAAAGACGATTTTAAGAGTATTTAAGTGTTCTTGTTCATTTCGACCAGTAATAAGAATATCGTCCAGAAAAATCGCTACACCTTTAATTCCTTTAAGAATTTGGTCTATAATTTGTTGAAAAATACTTGGAGCTGATGAAATACCATATGGTAGGCGATTATATACAAATAACCCCCTATGAGTATTTATCGCGACAAGCTTTTTTGAATTATCATTTAATTCTAGTTGTGCATACGCTTGCGATAAATCGATTTTTGTGAACATTTCTCCTTGTTGCAAATTTGAAAAAATTTCCTCAATTTTAGGCAAAGGATATTTGTTAACATGTAAATTAGGATTTACTGTAATCTTAAAATCGCCACATATACGTATTTGACCATCTTTTTTAATGACTGGTACAATGGGAGTAGCCCATTCATTAAATTCAATAGGTGATAAAATATTTAAGTTAATTAACCTGTCTAACTCAATATCGACTTTTTCTTTTAAACTAAACGGAAGTGGTCTTGCTTTGCAAAACACGGGTTTTGAGTTTTCTTTTAAATATAAGTTAGCTTTAAAACCACGCAATGTTCCCAAACTTTCTTCAAATATCTCAGAAAATTCATTTAATAAAGAATGTTTGGTTAACATTGTTACATTATTTACATGTAAGTTATTACCAATCGTAATGTTTAGTTTGTTCAACCATTCCCTACCAAGAAGGGGTGGTCCACCATTTTTTACAATATACAAATTTAAATCTTTACAGTTATGGTTTTGACAATTTACATCAACTTTTATGTACCCAAGAGTTTGTATGCAGTCTCCTGTATATGAACGTAATTTTATTTTGGTGTCCAAAATAATTAATTCACTGAAATACTTTTGATAAATATGTTCAGAAATTATTGAAATTCCGCTGCCGGTATCAATTTCCATATTTAAATTTATTCCATTTATGAAAGTATCAATAGTAATGGGAGCTGTTTTTTTATTAACAATTACCTTAAATAGATTTTCGTCTGTGTCCGCATCTTGTTCCGTTATGGAATTATTCGAATTTACTTCTTCAACAAAATTATTAGCATTTAATTTACCTGCTACCATTTGACATGCAGGCTTGATGTGCCCTATCTTCTTGCAAGCCACGCAACGTGCATTTCTGAAAAAACATTGTTGGCTTGTATGATTGGTTTTACCACAACATCTGCATGAGGTATTCGTAGAAGAACTTCTTGACGACCTTGCTGTAGTCTGGAACTTGCGCTCTTCGCCATCTTCGTATGTACGTCTCAAGTGCCCAGGTTTAGAAGGTGATGTTCGTTTTTGGACGCCATGTTGAATTTTGCAAACCGCCTGAGATTTATCCATGAAATTAACTTCTTTTTCAGCTCGCTCCATATTTATTGAAATTTCCACTGCTTTTGAGTATTTTAAATCTTTTTCGGCAAATAAACGTTGTTTAATTATCTCACTTTTAAGTCCGTAAACTAATTGATCGCGCAAATTTTCTTCTAAATTTGATTTAAAGTTACATGTTTTAGCTAAACTTTTTAATGCAGTAACATAATCACTAACACTTTCAGTCAATTCTTGTTTTCTTAAACGAAATTTATACCTTTCTGCAATTTCCGAAGGTGCTGGCTCTAGGTGTTTTTTTACAATTTCCACTAATTCATTATAAGTTTTAGCTTCCGGTTTTACGGGATCACAAAGATTTACCATTAATTCATAAGTTTCGTCGCCCACGACCGTTAATAACGTCGGTAATTTTAAATTATCGGCAACACCATTAGCCAGAAAATATTGTTGTAATCTGGCAACATATGTTGTCCAGCTTTTTACGCCAATTTGAAATTCGGATATTTTACCGATCGATCCCATTATCCTCGTCGCCACTGTTGTAACTTAGGTAATTTATAAGTAATAGTTCGTATTTAAATATTTAATTTAAGGAAGGTACAATTTATTAAAGCAACTCAACTCGACTATATTTTACAACGGGTAACTTAGAACTGACTTATCTTAAGATACCATAACCATACAACTTATTACGCAGGTCCTAACAGTATCGAAAAGGGATTAAACTTAATTGAACAAATACCATCAATACTTCTTCGCTTTAGAGAATTCAAGATGGGTGTTATATCAGATATTAAAAAAGCCTTTTTACAAATAAGTATTAGTGAGAAAGACAGAAATTATTTGAAGTTCTTGTGGGTCGATAAAAATGGCCAAGAAATTGTTTTTAGACATAGACGTGTAGTTTTTGGTGTAAACTGTAGCCCATTCTTGCTTGGAGCAACTATAGATTACCATTTGCAGAAATGTTTAGAAATTTCGGCACTTACCGGAAGTCAGTATTCTGTAGAAACTATTAAAAAATTGGCTAGCAGCTTTTATGTTGATAATTGCGTAACAAGTTTACCAGATTCTGAGAGTTTGAATAGATTTATCCAAGAATCAACTACCGCCATGATGGAAGGAAAATTTGAACTAAGAGGGTGGGAGTTTTCTGACAATTCTAAGGACGAAGATTACAGTGTTCAAGTTCTTGGGTTAAGATGGTACCCAAAGCAAGACTTCTTGACCATCAATAAAGACCTTTTTGAAAAGGAAACCCAGGAAGCTCCAGTAACCAAGAGAAGGGCATTATCATTAGCTCAAAGAGTTTTCGATCCTATAGGTTTTACAGCCCCTACCACTTTGGTGCCAAAACTGTTGTTACAACGATTGTGGGAAAAACATATTTCTTGGGATGCCCCAGTAGATGAAGGAATTGCAGAACTGTTTAAAAAATGGTTCATAGAGTTGCGATATCTTGAAAATATTAGAATTGCTCGTTGGATTTCTACAGGCGGAGATGGTGTACAAGATATAGGACTACACACATTTTGCGATGCCAGTCAGAGTTCATACGCGGCTGTTATCTTTTGTAGAGTAAAAAGAGATTATAAAGTATCGGTCCATTTGTTGGCAGCTAAATCCAGGGTAGCACCATTGAAAACAGTGACAATCCCTCGCCTGGAACTCATTGCAGCAACAATAGGAGCCAGACTTTATACCCAAGTAAAGGAGAATCTTGGTTACAAATTTCAAAGTTTTTTCTGGAGCGACTCATCCACCGTATTTTCGTGGATACAGCGTAATGAAGAATGGGGAACTTTTGTGTGGAACCGGGTAAGTGAAATTCGTCGATTAACTTCAGCGGATAGATGGTTACACGTACCTGGTGTAAGTAATCCAGCGGACCTCCCTTCTCGTGGTTGTACACCTAAACAACTTTTGAAATCAAGATGGTGGGAGGGACCGTCCTGGCTGTATCAGGAAGAATGTAATTGGCCTGTGGAAAAGCCAAACACTGACGAGGAAGAAATATATAAAGAGAGAAAGAAAAAACTTGTTACTACTCTTGTTAGTGTAGAAAACACCGATTTTTGGCACATGTCATATTTTAGTAAATTCACCAAAACAGTAAGAACGCTTGGTTGGATTTTTCGATGCATCCACAATATGAAGAATCCTCTTGTTAAGTGTCAAGGTGAATTGACAGTTGAAAATAGTGCGGGAGTGAATAAAAGCAGAGCACCCGTTCAAAGAGTTACGCGTAGTGGTCGGGTTTCAAAATTACCCAAAAGATTTCTTTAAATTGTGTTTGTAATATTTGTTAATATCTATTTACGTTAATTGTTTTTGTTGCAAATTGAAAAACGCTTTAATTGAAATCGTTTCTCAGGTGGGAGTATGTTAGAAACCAATTTTCATTTTTTGTGTTCTAGTAGCAAGGGTGTTTTTGTTTAGTCGTTGTTAGGGAGTTGTTAGGTAGTGAAAAAATATAATATAACAACGTTTTGTTGCATCTATTGTAAAAGTGTTTTTCCTTATTAAACAAGCTGAATTTCCGAGGAATAAAGTTTGAATTTCCTTTATTCCTACAAGTAGTATATGCCGGGAAAACGGGTAGTGGACCATCGGCGATACAACAATAGAACATTTAAAGTTAATTGTAAATAGAAATAAATTTAAAACTGATCTTAAGAAATATTTAATAAGTTCATTTGGGAAAAAAATCCATTCTCCTTTTAAAAAATGGCCGCCATGATGATATATCTAAGGTGGCGCCATCTCCAATTAATTTGATAATGTCATCATCTTTCCCCCTCAAAGTCATAAGACTTTTGTCTGAAATATTTTTTGAAAAAACTTCTCCTTTTCAAGATATTCGCGTGCATCGATTAAAATGGTCTACCCTGTATGAGAACGAGAACAAATTATTTACTTACTTACTTTTTGGCGCATATTCCAAAGTAAGTCGATGTTTTTATACTTCACTTACTACCAAACTTATTAGTTATGGCTCTTCCTACACTCAGCTACACGGTCACGTGTCGTTCACCAGATAATCTAAGACCTTCAACAATTTGTTATGTTCCTAGTTTATTTTTTTATTATTTTATTTTATTTTTCACAATGTTTATTAAATTTTAGAGAGTGTAATGTAATGCGTTTAATGAAATTATTATATAAATAAATTAGAATATGATTTTGAAAGATTTCCTACGGTTAAATTGCACTTATTATTATGTTAAGCTTGATTTTTTTAATGTTGTTTTCAGAAAACACAGCAACAAAAGAAGAATGAACTGTATCAGAGAGAACAAGAAGTAATATAAAAAACAAAACATAATAGTGTATATATTATATATATATTTAAAACTTTGAAAATAAGCTTACAGGGGTGCCTTATATTTGGCTTGCAAGAGCCTATCTACAACTGTTCATGCAAACTTGCAAAACATCTAAAGTAAATTTGAAAAGTGTAAACTAGAAAGCTTATAATAAGCTTGCAGTGACCTTGCAGGTTTGCATATGTAAGCTTATTGCAAGCTGTCAAACTTGTGACTGCAAGTTGACATTAAATTAAAAGCTGGTGATATCTGGGTAGTGTCTACTCCATCTAAACCGCTCTGTGTGCCCTGGGTTCATTTGTTTTTGCTATACTTTGCATATTTTAATATAGGTTCTACATCTAGAACTTATACAGAGTGGTTTGGCTTGCAATGTCCAGAGTGTCCAGACGATATTTCCTAAACTAATAACATTAGGAAAAAACATTTAAATTGAAAGTTATTGGTATTACGTATTCTATATAATAGGGCAAAAAAACATTTTTTTGTTGGCCCATATTTAGTGAAGAAAAAAATTTTTTTTTAATAGCGACAATTTTTTTTATAATTTCAAAAAGAGAATTCAACAATATATAAATTTCAAATTTTAATATGGAATTTATTTAAATAAACAATAACTTAATGTCTTAATAGCAATAGAAGAAATATTTGATTTCATTAACATAGGATGCTATATAACATAAGTTGATTTATTTTGTCACTATTCGATTATTATGGTATTGAATTTCACAAATAACGAAAAAGCTGATATGTTATTAAAACATTAAACTATTGTTTATGTAAATAAATTCATGTCAAAATTTGAAATTTATATATCGTTGAATTCCGAAAAATTCTCTCTTTTTTAAACTATAAAAAAATTGATGTTACTATTTAAAAAAAAAAGTTTTTTGTTCACCAAACACGGCCCAACAAAAAAAATTTTTGTTTGCCCTATAATATAGAATACACAATACTCAATAACTTTTGATTGAAATTTTTTTTTCTAAAGTTAGTTTAGGAAATATCGTCTGGACATTGCAAGCCAAATCACCCTGTATATACTCCATACTTTATCACTGCCAGTGTTCGTACAAGGCACAGATGCGAGCACAAGTTGTGTTTTATTCATAACTTTTATGTAGTAAAATATAAGGTTATTTAAAAGTAAGCTCCCACCTCCCAGTTTGAAACTGCAATTGCTTTGCTAATTTTTGAGATTCTGAAAAAATAAAAACACCACTTTGTAAGGAAACAAGGTTTATTAATCGAGACCAAACAAGAAAAAATTGACCACCTCTATTCTGTTAAATGAGATACAATCGTTCTTCTATGTTATGAACTCTATAGAGTCCAGGCAGCAGCTGACTTTGACAGCTCTGAGGGCAAACAAACGCTACATAAAACACGTATTTTCAGTTTACGCGGGCTAAAATTACAATTGTGAATGCAACTCTCGCGTTCTCTTAACGTGCGCAACCTGTACATGCGAACAGTATAGGCTGTGCTATTACGAATAGAAAAAATTGTGCCCTCAGAGCTGTAAAAAAATAGGTTAATGACGTCATCTGCCCGGTCCCTATTGTGAAGTGCATTAAGTGGAATATTTTCATTGATATTTGATATGGATAAGAGTAGCAGATCTACTAAGAATCACCCTTTCTTTGAGGTAACCCCATAACCAAGTGTTTTTTACAGAATTGCGTATGTGAGGGGGTGCTTTTATTTTTTCAATATCTCACAAATTAGCAAAGCACAATTCAAACTGGGAACTTACTTTTGAATAACCCTATCTAACATAAATACTATGTAATTCACGATCACCAAGATATTCTGTACAATTCTAACACAAATGATGTTATAGGTATACTTAAGATAATTTAGTTGTTCACTACACAATTTTACTGCGGACTCTCGTTACCTAGTTCAGTACATTTGCAAGTATCTCTCAGTGGTATGTTAGTAATTAACAGTTAAAGAAACTATTTTAAGCACCCACCTGAATGTCAATGATTTTTGTAATTCCCTATTCTTATCGACATCCTTAGTTTTTTCAGGTGAATATTTACTTTTGTCTAATACCTCTATGGAACGAGATGGAGTAGATGGGCTTGGTGATGTTGTTGAGCTTGTCGCTTTGTTAGCATTTTTATTAATATCATTCCTTTGTAAAATAAATTGTACATCATTCGAATACTCGCCCCATTTCAATAGTATCTACAACAATTAATTTCAGAGAGGGTAACATCAAGGTTAGGTTCCTACTTTTAAGGGGTTTTCATTAGGAGACAGTTGCCGTTCGTTATTTCGCCACCTTTCAATTAATGTAAAACGACCAGATTTTCCAGTTGCATGTGCCAAAGCATAAACCACATCCTAAAAAATAAATTTAACGTGTACTTAATTTATCGATAATAAAAGTATAGAGTAACGAGTACCTGGCAGGTGGTATTTTCAGATACGCCACATACAATTCTTTGAATTCCTTCAACCCAAACCTTCAATTCCATATTACCATACTACAATGAGGGGTCATTTATTTATTTAACATGTAAGACAATAATTGAATTAGGAATGAAAATTTTACCTCGTTTAATTAATCATTGTAATTACCTTCCAAAGTTAAAAAATTAAATCCCACGAATTAATTGTTATCATGTTTTTAGTGTATACTACGTATATAATATATTCTGTTTGGTCGCATTTTGTATTTATTTAAAATTTTTGGCTTTTTGCATTATTTATTGAATGTTTACCACCTATGTGTCAAAACAAAATGTCAAACCACACCATGTACGCATTCAATCGCTTTTGAGTTTTGTTGATGCAAACTTGTCTGAACACCGCCATCGCTAGCAAATGAAAATCAAATTATTTTCAAATAATGCAAAAATTATTCTGTTAATAAATAATCTTGTGGAATCCAAAAGTTTTGTTGTAATGTGAGAATAAAAACTAATACGAAGGTCGCCCAGTACATAATGCACCGTATTTTCTCAAAAGCATTTGTTTCACAAAAGTGAAACTTAAACATATTATACAAAACAATTAATGTTTACTCCGCATACACATTAAGGAGTTATATTAGAGTTTTTAGAAGCCACGTAAATAGATATTCATTATCATTGAAAAACGTTTCTCCCATAAAGTATGTTGCACCAAAAACGTAAAGATTATGCAACAATATAATTACTTTTCTGTAAATAATAACAAACCTAAAGGAATAATTAACAATTTCTATTGTTTTTTCCAATTATAAATCTTTAACGTTTTTAACGAAATCAAATTGAATTTTGAAATCATGTCTTGGTATGTGAAAATTTGAAAATGTTGCAAAAAATTAAAACTTTAGTTTTAGCGGAAGTTAAAGAAAAAAAAAATTTTTTCTGGTCATGAGATTGTTCGGTAAGCTAAAACTGACAGACGATGAAAAAATCTCATTAAAATCTTGCTTAATTTACGAAAAATAGCACTTTTAGAATTGAGACAATTTCGAAAAACGCCATTTCCTAGCTAAGTAAAAATCACTCGGTATATCTGATATGGGCTAAATAGGTTTTCAGACTAGCACAAATTATTTCCGTAAAAAGTTTTTTTAAAAAATCAAAAATAAAAAAAAATCCATTTGGTGCCGACTTTTTGGCGAGCACTGTATATGGTGACGTGTAACGCTTTTTGCTTTGCACAAAACTTTAAAAACAACGTCTTGTCCCATTGAAATTAGTCCGCCGCTTTAGAGCAGAGTCAGTAGATTAACAGAGTACCGCAAGCCTTTGACGCGACAAATGCCGCCCTGGCGGCCATGTTTAGTCCATATACATAAGATAGACTTACGAAAGTGCGTAATTTTTAATAAAATGCCGTGTTGTTTTGCCGTTAAGTGTATTTGTTTTATTATATTCCGAAAAATTTAGTCAAAACATCATCTACTTTACTAAGCGTGTGGTGAGTGAATCGCGGAAAGGACTAAAAATGGCGGAGGTTGCGGTACTCTGTTAATCTACTGACACTGCTCTAAAGCGGCGGACTAATTTCAATGGGACAAGACGTTGTTTTTAAAGTTTTGTGCAAAGCAAAAAGCGTAGCACGTCACCAGTATGATATACATGTCAACAGTGTTATCATATGCTTTAGAGTAGAGTCCCTATATAGAGAGAGTACCGCAATTGGTTTGGGCGTTACTTTGGAGCTAAAATGGCGGCTGCATATTAAGGTTGTCTTGTCAAGGATCAGCTGTTGTCAGTTGTCAGCTGTCAGTTGTAATAATTTTTCTATCACACCAATACCTTTTCTTCAATTCAAATTTCCCACCCTTTTCTGGAGTCAAAATGGCGTCAATTGCGGTACTCTATCTATATAGGGACTCTACTTTAGAGCGCTACTGTCGGCCCCCTAGTGGAGGACCACAAATTACATTGTAGTTTGGGTAGAGGACTAACGAAGTAATGTAACTCGAAAAATGACTGAGGTTATTGGCAAAAATGGTCTCATCGGAGGTGATGTGTACGTAAGCATCGACGGACTGGGTCATAAACCCAGATCGTTTTCATTATTCACGTTAAAACGGCTACTTATTTCCTTTTCGTATCAAAACTGTCGACAGTGGAACAATCGATTTGAATAGTTGAGGTAGATATTTGGCTTTCCTACCATTCTTTGACAGTATCTTCAGTTTTTCCAATTATCATGATTTTAGAGTTATTGAAAATATTCCGTGCCCTTTTAAATATCATTTTAATATTTTCAGTTGCTTAAAGACAGATGGGTTCTGCATCTGCTGATTTGCAATCTGCATATAGTTCGTATTGAATAGTAGTGATGTAAAAAACTAAAGTATAGGGTGCAAGATCAAAGGTGAGTTTTGGAAAATGATGCAAAAGAAGTCTTCAACGACGTCTATTGTTTTCGATAAGTTTTCATCTTTTCATTCTTCATTCTTGTGTGGTCGTTACTCGTTACAAAAACTGATAGAGTTCTGTGGCAACTGTATACTTAGTCACAGTTTTAATTTTTAAGGTTAGGTATTTGTAAGTTTTCCCGGTTTTCCCGCCTTGGTCAAGTGTTTTTGTTTAATTGGTTTAACTCGATTGTTTTACCTTCTTCACTAATGGAGACCTTAAATGGGAAAAGTGATACAAACGAAAAGTGTGTAGATAACAAAGATCATCAAGAATATCAGTATTTAAATCATATCCACCAAATTATCGAGAATGGTGTAAAACGCAGCGATCGTACGGGTGTCGGCACTTACGGAATATTTGGTGCCCAAATGCGATACAGTTTAAGAGATAATGTATTTCCTCTTTTAACTACAAAACGAGTTTTTTGGCGTGGAGTTGTCGAAGAGTTATTATGGTTTATAAGGGGAAGTACGAATGCTAAGGAATTATCTGAGAAAAATGTCCATATTTGGGATGCGAATAGTTCTCGTGAATTCCTAGATGAAATGGGATTTGTGGACAGAGAAATTGGGGATTTAGGACCAATTTACGGTTTTCAATGGCGACATTTTGGTGCTCCTTATAAGGATATGCATGCTAACTACGACGGAGAAGGAGTAGATCAATTACAGCAAGTGATTGACACAATTCGTAACAACCCAAATGATCGACGTATAATTATGAGCGCCTGGAACCCTGTGGATATACCAAACATGGCTTTGCCACCATGTCATTGCTTGGCGCAGTTTTTTGTTGCAAATGACGAATTATCTTGTTTATTATATCAAAGGTCTGCAGATATGGGTCTAGGAGTGCCATTCAATATTGCCAGTTACTCGTTGTTAACTGTAATGTTAGCACATGTAACAGGTTTGAAGGTAAATGTACTCAAATATCTGCATTGCTTTAATTTGTTAAACACCATTTTAGCCTGGAGAATTTATTCATACCTTAGGTGATACACATGTGTATCTCAATCATGTCGAACCATTGAAGGAACAACTTCAAAGGGTACCTAAACCGTTTCCTCATTTATATTTGAAAAGGAAGGTTTCCAGTATTGATGATTTCAAACTTGAAGACTTTGATTTAGTTGGATATAACCCATATCCCACAATAAAAATGGAATTGGCTGTTTAATGCCTTTAAAGTACTGCATTTTGTACAATTATTATCCAACATTTTCCTAACTTTTTAGCTCTTAAATTGTCTAATTAATAAACTTAACCAGTTTGAAAAACGGTTTTTCCAAATTTACACATATCAAGGACCTGAATAAATAAATAAATAAATCAAAGACTCTAATGTATATCTGTAAAATATAGCTTTATACTGTTTAGATTGATGTTTTGAGATATATTTACTCACTAGTTATTTACTTTGGTCACTTTTTAATGGGTCAGCAAGTCTTCTATATCTTTTATTACTTTGTTTCTGATTTGTGTTTTTCACATGTTCATATTACGTTTTCTATAACTGTACAGTGCTGACTATTTTTTTTCTTATTTGTAAATAAATCTCTACGGGCTTTAAATTTCCCACTGCAAATTTCAGTTGTATTGCACATGTAAAACAATAGGTATAATGAGTTTGTTTGTGTTTTTTAATAAATCAAAGAATTTTTACATGTGGTTTGTTGTTCGCTGCCGTCAGTTTGAATCTAAACATTCATTATGGTGCTTGTACACTTTACTGATACACTATTATGATGATGCAGTGATGAGTGATGTTACTGATATCTTTGGTAAATATATTCAATCATAAAGTAAAAGTAAAAAATACTCCATTATGATCGATTTAGAGGTGTCGCAAGCAGTTGAAACTAGATATTGAAATATTAGCCAGAGACCTATTCCTGTGCAGTGTGCATCTATCAGATCCAAATAAAATCAATAATTATTGTATTAACTCTATCCCACAGAGCAAATTTCCATCTCGGTCGAAATTAGCCGGTATACCACTGCGAAAAACTAATAATAATAATAAGTCTTTATTAATCGCAAAGACAGACTAAAGGTTTATCAATCAGAATGACATAAGGGGTCTTCTGGTCTTCTGCTCTACCTTGCGAGTCCTTTGCAACATAAAGATACAAAGAGATGATAGATACAACATAAAATTAGCAAATATTGTATAAGTGCATAGTGAGTGTGAAATGGGAGATGACTTATGGTACATGATACAAAATACAAAAATATCAACATTTTGACAATTACCTACTAACATAAGATGAATAGTTTAGTTAAATTATTTGTTTTGCTTATTTTGCTGAGACTGCAACTGAAGCCTCAACCCAAACAAGGTCCCAGCAAACAAAGTCACGTACATGACTACACGTCAACGCTACGTATTTTCAATGGTACACTCGGTACACTTTTTCTACTATGTATACTATGTTGTTAGTGAAAAGCTCTAGAATTCGAATATTTTATAATATCGAGATATTTCTTACAAATGGATGAAAATAAAGGTTTAGAAATTATTTGGTGAGTCATATTGTAAGTTATGTTTTAAATCGTTCAAGTGGTGAAGAAGCTGAGTGGCAGCAAGGTCTATTGGACTGTGCTTCTCGTCTGTTGTTAATTTTTCGGTGGGTTTAAATTTGTTCTCCTGGAAAGGTCAAGCTTTTCTTGATTTGTTGGATAAGGATCTGGCCTGTGCCCGAACAACCCGGATCTTAATGCTGTCAATTGCAAATTTGGGAATGTTCTCGATATTATAAAATAACTTAATCCTCCAGCTTTTCACTAACAGCACAAATGCAAGACGTGTACTCTATAGTACACCAAAGGTAGCAGTACACCTAGTCCACGTCCACCTTGTGATCATGCAGGGAGTAGTTGGATTCCTGGATTACGATGGTAGGGTGGTCATAGGCCACAAGTTGGGCCCTTTGTACTACCTCCCTGATGACTAGAGTTGTCCGACCCCGCAACGTCACTCAAGCCGTCCCATACGTGAAGTGAACCTGAGGATGCTGGAAGGGGAAGTGGCTCTAATCGTATCCATGTCGGGGCAGTGTACCCCCAACATGGATCTTCGTTTCAGTAGGACAAGTACGGGACACTCACAAAGTATGTGTAACATCCTTTTTACAAAATGGTGATTCTACCAAGCCCATGCGGTGCATTCTGTCAATTAATTATTATTACATAATTATCCACTTAACGAAAGACCATATAACATGAACAAGGAGAACATGAAATGTCCGTACAGATTTTTCAGTCTGCAGGTTTTTTGAGTGTATGATGCATACACTGGAGGTTTGAACTCCCATTCCAATATGATATACAAAGCCAGAAATAAGGTGACAGTTCTCGAAAACGTAGCGAATTGAAGTCGCTCTACAGAAGTGGACCTCCCATACTTGTTTCCACACATGCTGGATATCAACGGAGATCGATTCGAAATCGAATCAGGATTAAGAGAAGATCCTCGTGTGTTGAGTCATTAGAAGGGTTGGTTGATTGTTGCCAATTCTATTTTTATTAACATTACTTTTTTTATTACCAGCAATTCGACAAAACATAAAGTGACAAGATAAAACTGAAACCATAATAGAAGAGGAAAACAATTCCGGTTACAAATTTATTTTTAAATGGGCATATTTTTTGAAAAGGAAACGTGGGAACCATAAGCCATTAAATAATTATGCCTTCTTTATAATCAATGTGATTCAATTTATAATAATTGTATGCATACACAGAAGGCGTGGATCAGTGTCACTTTTCCTCATTCATGACTTAAAGATTCGCGGCTGGACAAACTGTAGGTAGTAACGTTCATAGGCGTAGAAAGAAAATTTTATAGGGAAGTGATTATTTTAAAGTAGGATTCACCGGGTTTTAGGTATGACTCATTGCAGTAAAGTATGATAATCGACGTGACATAGTTTTCTGTTTCTGTAAATAAAAATATCAGTAAAATGCAATTGAGAAACGGATGTCGTTCCGTTTATTTTATGTGCAAGCAATGAAACGTATGTCAAATAATTTTCTTTGTTTACATTGACATAACCTTACTTCGTGTTCGTACTTCAAGTTGCCACACCGTTTTGAATTTTTTCCAACGTTCCTTTATTCAAATCAGTATTTTTCAATGCTAATCACAAAATCACAAAATGAACAGAAGATCACAAAACTTCTTGTTGATGAAAACAATAAATTTATGACTGGATTGACAGATTACACAAAAATTGACAGTAGGAATTATTGTTACGACATACGAGCGTTTGGATTGATGCATACGATTTGTAGCGATGAGTCATACCTAAAACCCCGTGAATCCGACTATACTTAAAATTTGAAGAAGAAGCTTAGATTATTTTCTATTTTAAGGAGATACATAATCTACCTTGCATTTCCCGTATTCATATTATACAGTATTTGCACAATGTTTATGGTGTACAATAATGTATTTAGTATTGTTATAATTTATATGACCCTTAAATCCAGTACGCCACTCAACATGTATAGGGAAAGCCAAACAAACTTGCGTGCACGTCATCAATGACGTATTTCCATGTCTTTTGTGGCAAAGTTTCCATCGCTAAGTGTATCATAACATTTGTAAAAAAAAACAACTCTAAAAGCAATGCAATTAATATAAGACTTTTGAGATGAAAATGTATGTGCACAAGCTTGTTTTTGTTGGGTTTAGAGGCCTCTCAATGTAAAATGTTGTGATAAAATTTTAATCAACAGACCAGTAAGTAACGACGTAAACCTAGCCACTGTCAGGGAATGGTGCTGTGTTGCCATCTTTTATTCATCGATATTTTGAGGTTACGGATGACAGTAGTATACTGACAGGCATATTTAATTGATTTTTGTCGTCAACAATTTGTAATAGTAATGAATATTTATTTGTGGTTGAATAAGAAATATTTGCTGGGACATTAAATATTTCCTGATCACTTTGACAATACTGTAAATGTAAACGTCATCAAACGCTGATGACGTGCACGCAACTTAGTTTGGCTTTCCCTATAGTCTTGTTTACAGTGACTTTGTCTTGTTGTTTTTTCTTCTCTCTTCAACCAACATCAAAAAGTTGGTTACTAAATTCGTCCCGATGTCTGTGTGTCTGTGTGTCTGTGCGTTGGTCGATGTTACAGGGTTTAGAAAGCTGGAAGTGGTGTCATCTTATAGGAAATTCTTCACTGATTCCAAATCGCTGGTAAATTTTTTGATCGGATCACCCGTTCGCCGTCGGGACGCCATTAAAGTCAAAATACACACCCTTTAATATCTCGAGAATTACAAAAAGAAAAAAATACGTTTCCTTTATTTGTTGAAACCTATTGAGTCATGATACGTAAACATCACCCTCACCCCTCCTGTGGGGTGGAGCGGGGGTGAATTTTCAAAACTTAAATGGGAACACCTATTTTTTATTACTTTTGGATTCTCCATAAAAAACGATACTCAAATTGCAAATTTCACCCCCAACTGCAACCCTTTTTTTGGGGGTGGAAAGGGGGAAAATTGCACGTCCGCAGAAAAACGATCTTTTTTACTTTTTTTTCCTCTAACATTTTTTCGTGATTTACAAATTGTCCGTCACCCTCTCCACTCCCATCCCCCTTAAGGGTGGAAAGAAAAACAATGACTCATTTGTGCAGAATCCGGCGTGGTTATGTCTGAGGTGGGGTGGGGGGGTAGTTATATACATAGATATTGTATATAGTATATGCCATAATTAGTTACAGATTTGAAGTTGGTTGAAATTAAAATTCTATAAGAATTTGCGCCTTTTGATACTTGTTTTTTTCTGCGCACTCCTCGTCAGTGTTGGCCACCCACCTATGGTGTTGGCTTCATGTTTTAACATTGAACTATTATGCTAGTTGCGTATAGCGTACAGTTCAATGTGTTTTAATAACGTTCGTATATGGAAAGGATTTCTATAATCTAAGAAAAATTTAATGTTTTTTCAGTTTTTTCTATTTATTTTATTCACTTCATGTACACGTCGTACCTACCTACCTTTAAAAGTCTGTTGTTTATTTAATAATTGAAGACGAGTCAGCTGTTTGAAATAAACTGTAGACAGAAAATTCCCTGCTTTTTGTTACTACGAGACTTCGTAATATAGTTGGTCAGTTCAATAAATGTGTAAATTTAATTCGTATTGGTTTAAATTGATACAATGACTGACTGTAACGTATGGTGGGCTGGTTAATGTAAAAAAAGAAACTTGTACTAATTTGACGTAAAGTTTACTTACAAAATTAGTCATCATCCGAACTTTTCTAACTTATTTTTTGGCAATATATGTGTTTCAACGTAAAATGCCCAAAAGTGGCCAGGAAGTTGTTTGTGAAGGTTGGTTAACAAAATCACCACCGACAAAAAGAATCTGGAGGGCTGTAAGTATTTTTAACATTTTTTTAATTGTTAGCCTTATCTTATGTACAATTTACAATCTTTTATTTAATAACAGTAGAATGAATCATCACTTTCAATATTAATCCGGTTGTCTTTTTAATAGCGATGGAGAAGACGATGGTTTTGTTTACAAAATTCGGGAGAGTTACCTAGACAATATTTTCTTTCTTACTATGCCGACCGAAAGTGTAGAAAACTGAAGGGTAACATTAATTTGGATTTATGCGAACAAGTCGATACGGGACTCAAATTTGAAGATAGTAAACATAAGTTTGACTTCATGTTTGATATCAAAACTCCCACACGTACTTATTATCTTGCTGCTGAAACTGAAGAAGAAATGAAAGTATGGGTTAACTGTATCTGTAATATTTGTGGTCTTAAAGCTACTACCGATGATGAAGCAGGTAAATATTTTGTTACTTATACCTACCTTGATAAGTAAATTTAAATTACAAGGTCATTTGTTCTAAAAATTTAATTCATGTAGTAATTCATAAAGTATATTGTTACTAATAAAAAGAAATACAAACTGTAGTGAGAAGTGCAGAATTTAAAAATGTTGTCTATAGTGATATCAGTTGTGAGTGGAACATGACTGCATTTGACAATAAATTAAATTCTTACATTAGCTTTGTTTGTTTCTTGTGATTTCATGAAGTTAAATCACTGTAATTATACTTTTTTTAAGGAACAATTACTTATCCACTTATCCACTACCAGCAAAAAAGACATTACTAAAAATCACCAGAAACAAAATAGAGCATCTGTTAGCTAGCAGCACTAAATAATATCACTTTAAAAGAAAGCTTACAAATAATTTTTCTAGGAAAACAATGTTTGAAGTTACAGTATACAGCAGTCGATATCTCTCATATTTTAGTAGATTAAAATAAATAATAACCCTAGGGCCAGAACTATAATTTTTGGTTTTCGCCTACAAAATAGCTGTTGAGCCTCCTCCCCTTTCAATGTTTCAGTTATTAAATAAGGAATCAAAATAATGACAATTGCTTGTCACCCATGATACTATAACTAACAAGATATGCTCACGCGCAGGTTGTGCGCTATCTCTAACTGACGTCACCGTGTGACAAATTTTAAATCATTGTGCAGGCATTCAGTATTAATAAACAGTAAAAATCAAGATGATAGGCATGAAACAGATGAAATTAGCTCAGAGGAAGTAACTTATTATGTCGCTCTTATTTATTATAAGTAACAAAGAGTACAAAATATACTACACTTTCAACTAAGTAATAGAATTACTTCCTAATTAATTGTTGATGTAATAATAACAATTTATATCTAATCCTGTCAATATTTCGATAACATAATTACAAAGTCATCACAGTTCTTTCCCAGTAATATAAAACCAATACTAAGTAACAATCGTTTCATACTCTCTTAATAATATTCCTACTTTAATCAAAATGTAAGTAATTATAATGTATGTGGGGTTCCCATATGTCCTTTTTTAAAGAGGACAGTCCTTTTATTTGTGTCAGCGTCCTTATTTAAAACCTGTCCTTTTTTGTCCTTTTTTCGCTACTTATGCAGAAATGATAAATTTCTGATTCGGCTCATCGATTAGGAATGAATTTTCGACGTTTTATTCAATAGCCGTTAATTACATTCAAAAGTGGTTTAGAATTACCGATTATCCGTCTTCTACTAAGTGGCTAATGCTGAAATCCGAAAATCTGCAGAGTTTCTAATGCCAGAGATTTCTGTGAAAGATCAAAGATTCTTTATTTGATGAAACTAGCCTTTTAATTTCAATGCTGAAAGATTCAAAAGAAAGTTTTCACGATTTACCGGTTGATAAAAAATGGGCTTTTCTGTTTCAAAACGAATCGTGTTTGGATTTGAAGAAATTGGTCTACGCAATCTTTGCCATCCCAACGTCGAATGTTGCTGTTGAGCGAATTTTTTCATTGTGAAAAAAGCAATGAACTGATGACAGAAATTGTCTTAAAATTGGAACTGTTAAAAGTTTAGTACAGATCAAGTTCAATTATTCGTTAACGTGCACTGAAATGTACGATTATTTGTTGAAAAACGATAACTTACTTAGACAAATTCGTTCATTGATCTGATCGTATTGGTCTTCTATTAATTTAGTTGTGTATGAATTCAGTAAACGTTTGTCAATTTAGACTTTTTGCGAAAAATGTCCTTTTTTCTGGCAGAAAGTATGTACGGGAGCCTTAAATGTATGTATTTGTATACAGAATTTAAATCTTTTGTCACACGATGACGTCATGCGCAAACGAGTTTTAAATTCGTTCGTCAATTGAGCATATCTTGTTAGTTATAGTATTATGCTTGTCACCCAACAGGGTGATGAAGACTTGGACAATGCATTAGGTTTAGTTTTTCAATGCAAAGTTCTTAATATCTGATTATTAGCACCCCAAATTATTGTACAAATTAAAAATGTTTTAAGCTTTTTTGTTCACTGTTGACATGAAATTTATTAGTTATACCAAATCCCGAAAGGAGACTGTGATTGGGGAAATGTTGGTCATCTTAGATAAATTACAGTTCCTCATGCTGACATTTGACTCATCACAGTTTCATATTGAGATTCTGCAGTTGTGCAACTGTTGTTCAATAGATTAGCACTGCATTATTGTAGTAAATTCATGTGTAGTGTGTGTAGTATTGTATTCAACAACAGTAGAAAGGTGAAGAAGTTGTTTTACATGGGGAATAGTGGTAGTCAAATTTATGGCGGCAGACGATATTTTGCTTTCTGTGTAATACGGAGGGTGCCATTAAGAAAAGATATGGAGTGTATCGAAAAAACATTTTTTTGTTTTCAGGAGCAACATCATATCATTGTGTAGTGTTTTTCAAGCTGCGTTAAATAAGGTCTAAAGAAAAGTGATTAAATAGTTTCACAATAGATAATATGTACATACTTTAATCAAACACTTGGAACAACTTAACAATTTAATATAAAAAAGTAATAGTTAAACATCAAAAACTAGCGGTTAAGGCCGTCTGATGGACGTGACAATTTATTGAAAGTAAAAAATATTTATGACAGGTCTCTTGTTTTAATCTTAAGGTATAAAAATTTCTAAGAAATACCAACCTAACAATGTTGCCATCTTAAAATTTGGTTGCTCACTCTGTAGTAGCATCTCTAAAAGTGATGACTGACTCACTGATCTATCAACGCCTGGCCCAAACCAATGAACCTAGAAACTTGAAATTTTCAGTGAACCTTCCCCTAATGATGTAGGCACCCACTAAGAAGGGGATTTTCGAAATTCATCCCCTAAGTGGGTGAAATAAGGGTTGAAATTTTAAAATGGTTGATGCGATCTCGGTAACGGGGGCAGATGGAAATCTAAAAATTGCTCAAAAGTACCTGTATTGAAATCCATGAGACACGTATTTCACCTTTTTTCAAAAGTTCTCCAAGGGTTCCAAATTAAGGGATTACATTTTACATCTTTATATACTTAATATAAAAATTAGTTGACGTTTGTGTGTCTCATAAAAACTCGAGAACGGCTGAATCGATTTGGCTAATTTTGGTTTTAAAATATTTGTAGAAGTACAAGGAAGGTTTAAAAGGTGAGAAATAAGTCCTAGGATTTTAGGGCTTCGCCCCCTATTGGTTTCAAAGTTACTATGTTTTTTGTTTAGAAAGGATCCATCCTCTAATGTGGGTATTACGATTGGATATGAATTGTTAACCCTCTGTCTTCCCACAGTTTTAATGTTAAAAATATAACTTTATTTGGCTGACATGTTTCGGCTTACAATAAAAAAGCCATTTTCAAAGCCAAATAAAGTTATATTTTTAACATTAAAACTGTGGGAAGACAGAGGGTTAACAATTTACTATGTTTTTGTTGTAGAGTTTTGATTTTATTAGTAAACATTGTAAAGAAAAGCGCAATGTTTACTGTCAAACTTAAAAGCTGTAATGTAGCGATACCTTTGGAAGTTCAGACTTTTATTGGCGATACGAAGTTCGCCGGGTCTGTTAGTAGAGCATATAAATTTAAGGAGAGTCAACACCATAGGAATCAGCATAACTGTCGTAATGTTGGTTGCATACATAAATTTTGACAAAATTAGTTATTAAATGTACTAAAACGCCGTAAGTTTTGAGTCAAGGAGACGACGGTTTGATAATGTTGGCGTCAGACAATACAGAGTATAAAGCTACAAATATGGTAAATTCACAGCAGTTTGGCTTTGATAGGGAATTACTATTTGTTAAAGTAGATTTTTAAGAATATCTAGTTTATTGTATATTAATTCAAAAACGGCGGCATTTAAAAAATTTTCTGATCACTTTGACAACATAGCCATACTTTGACTTTAGGTAAAATTAAAGAAACCTGCAACATTTGTCTCTGAACCGGGTGGTTTTAATTTCTTGCTCGGCCGCTAGGAGTAAAAACTTTAGCCACCTTGCGGTCGGGCAACTTGAAACCAGTGGCGTAACTGCCTAACCCGCAGACCCTGCAATGCGCGGGGGCCCACCGTACAGAGGGCCCACATGCTATAAAAGAAAAAAGGTTACGCCAGCTAATTCGACATTCCAAAATAACTTAAAATTACAATGCTCTTTATTATAGTTATATTACTAATTCACTTACTATCGGAGTAAAAATGCAAGGCCTCTGACTTTAAGTGGTCACTCATAACGAAAAAACTGAAGGGTGAAATTTCTTCATTTTTGGGCAGTACATTAGTCATTTATATATGTTTAACATGTGTAAAAATCAAAATGGTAGAATCAGTTGTTTAACTTTTATTTTAATTAACAGCAATAAACACAAGATGTCGTTTTTTCATTATAGCTTTAAGACTAATAAACCAATTGGCCTGAAAAGCATCTCACATCGACAAATAAGTATACATTTTTGAAATATATAAGTATCTACCACTCAGTTTCAATAATATAGCCGTAATTAATTTTTAAAGTGGAACGCTTGTGCGATTTGAGCCATAATTAGCGCTTTTTCGCACATACACTGATACAAAAAATTAACGATGTATTGTAAAAATTTAAAACTGTACACCTTTTTGTAGAAATAAAGGGTCTTTTAAGTGCACTTTATTTCATTAAATTATGATTGCTAATTACTGAGATACAAGCTTCTAAAGTCAGAGGCCTTGCATTTTTACTCCGATAGTAGTATTGTATGGTAAAATATTCTTCCTTTTTAATTTGAACAAACGGGAGCGAGTCAGCGTAGGGGTGAGCTGAATGTTGAAAGACTGTTAACTGTTGAGTCACAGTCTAGAATTGTATTCAGACTGTGGTTGAGCAATGAGCATTGAGCAAGTGCACAGCAAGTAGGCACACGGGTTTACTGTAGTTAAATATTTGGCATGTTATGTAAATTATTAATTAAACAAACCTTAAAAGGATGAGACTGTAAACAAGTGAACAAAATTATAGAAAAATTGATAGAGTTTACCGATTCATATTGTGTAGGGAAGGGTAGGGGCCCAGAACAATGTTTGCAGGGGGGCCCAAAGATAGCAGTTACGCCACTGCTTGAAACCTATCACACATTTTTCCCCAGCATTGAGCTTCATTACCTTATATGTTCTATGGTAGTAGGTAGCGCCCATGATACAATAGGTGTTTTCTTTTTGCATCACCACAGGTGTGCCACAGGGTTAGGCAAATGCACAATTATCACGTGATTGAAGCACCTTGCGTCATGTAGACATTTCTGCCTCAGGTTAATATAAAACTTAAATAAAGCTTTTAAAACGAATAGGGTTATTGAGAACTGAGTCAAATTATTTTTATAAAACGAATGGTGTGTATTGACAGAGGTGATTTAAGTGTGCCACAAAATGCAAAAAGAAAACACCTAATAAAAAGAAGTTATGATACGTAGGGATTAAAAATTAGTCAAATCCGCACATATGACGCCACCTTGTGATTGATTTGTGGCGCGCTTTTAAATCAACATGCAGGAATTTGATATATTCTTATTGTTTAGAGCTTTTATTTGCGTATTCCAAATTATTTATTAAAAAGAAAATAAGGTCATTTAGGCAAATTAAGAGAAATCCTGGTCAGTTGGGCTGTAATATGAAGGAAATAGGTAAATGAAAATGTAGTTTTTCTAGGTTGCCATAAATTCCAACAACAAATACAAGTTTTCTAATAATTTAAAAAAGCATTATTTTTTAATGTGCACTCTTTTCTTTATTAAGTTTTTGGGGTTTGCCAAGGGAAGGGGAGGCTTTTTGAGGGAATGGCTCCCTTTTTTAGGGATCTGTTTTTTTGTGGCTTGTATCCAAGCGACTCATGTTTTAAGTTTCGCTCATAATCATCATCACTAAAGCGTTTTGAACAAATTCGAGCACTTTTAACATTAAAATCATTCCTTTTACGCAAGTGTTCCCTTATACCTTCCACTTTCTTGTCTTTTGGAAAGCTAAAAAACTTCATATCTCGAAAGAACCTTTTGGCTGATTGTTGGCACCACATCGATTATACAGAACACCTGATTTTATTAAATTTATTCACTGATCAAAGCTAAGACTGGTAAAACAACGTTATTTGTCCTGTCACCGCATAATAAACATGACGTTTACTCACAAGGTGACGTCAGCTGCTAAACTTGGCCCCTCCCATTCCTGTGCGAAATATTATCTATCTTTTTATTGTATCATCGGTAGCGCCTACTCTTTACGGTAATGTCATAAGCCAGAGGTGAAAGGTCAGATTTGTCCCATCTTCGAACTTAAATTAAGTTTGAAAATTAGGCATGTTTTAAGACCAACCTCGACCTCCTAGGCATTTGAGGGGTCAAGTTATTGGAGAGACTAACTAACTAACTACATACAGTGTGTCTACCTAAGTTGGCAACATATGGGAAACTTTTTTATTATTAATTTTACGAAAAAAAGTTATTCTTTATAAAAAGCTCTGCATGTTCTAAAATCTAAAATACAATCATCAGATATTAAATTTTTTCAGTCGTGTACGCGATTTGGCAAAAAATATGAATTTTGCTCAAGAGTAAAGTACCTTTATTTTTGAAAATATCGAAAATTGTTATTAAAAAAAGTTGATCAGTACTAAAAACTACGTTTAAATATGCAATTATATCCTGCTACTTAAAAAAAATTTTTTTACAACTTTTTCTCAAATTACCTACCTACCGATGCTGATATGATTTCCGTTCCGTTCAGAAACCTCACTGTCAAACATTTCTTGCTATAAAAAATCATTTGTTTATCAGTGCATCCTAGATTTCACGTAACTACACTTAATTTCCATTGTTACTGTAGACAAAAATGGGGGAAAAAAATTTTAAGTAGCAGGATGTAATTGCATATTTGAACGTAGTTTTTAGTTCTGATCAACTTTTTTTAATAACAATTTTCAATATTTTCAAAAATAAGGGTACTTTACTCTTGAGCAAAATTCATATTTTTTGCCAAACCGCGTACACGACTGAAAAAATTTAATATCTGATGATTGTATTTTAGATTTTAGAACATGCAGAGCTTTTTATAAAGAATAACTTTTTTTTCGTAAAATTAATAATAAAAAAGTTTCCCATATGTTGCCAACTTAAGTAGACACACTGTATATAGGTATTTCATTCCAGAAAGATAACAAACTGTTACATAGAACAAGTCAACACGAAAGTTATTACATAGAACTTACATTATTTTTTAATGTGTAACTTAAAAATTAAAAAATGTATAGGCTGCCATTTGAAATGATTACCCCTTTAATGGTTTAAGTGTTATGGAATCACCCTGTATAAGTGACATGTATTCCCAAAGTCCAATTCTGTACTATTGGTGCATCGTGTATATGCCAAGGGTTTAAGCATGACACTACAATCTTACGGAGATTGCCTATTGATGACAGTATTATTAAACATTATTGATCATTTTTTTTTCCAAATGCAGTCACCAGATCGCTAAATCCACAATCTCCTCTCTATCAAGATCACCAAACTGTGTTACTGGATGATTCAACAAAAAGTGTTGCGGATTCTCCACCAATTTCGCCAGTTAGTACAGGTCCATACATTCCTATTTCCGAATGTATTACTGGACGTTTACCATCGCAAGGCGTTCAGGTTTGTTGTAAAATGAATTGCACAGCTATTGAATTAGTGTTCTATTATTTTACCCTTTAACTAAGTGTAATCTTTTAGGATTTCTACAAATTATTACAACATAATATAAAAAATTCATACTTTCGATCATCTTCTCTTACAAAAAGTCACAGTAACGAAATGTACGACACAAGATCACCGACATATCTAAACGATTTTGCTACTGAAGGCGATCCACATTTTTATGATTGCCCACGGTCACATCAACCCACGCAAACTTTACGAAAGGCTTTTACAAATTCGGATATAAGTAAGAGTTCAAATAAACTAGAAAAAACCGTCAACAGTTCACCTTTGCAAAGTCCGACAGATTCGGAAAGTGTATTTACCGATGACGATTGGACACAAAACACATCTATTGAAAGTAATCTCGATTATAAGCTCTTTTTAGTACAAACTTATCAGAATTTTTTTCAGATACGAGATCACTACTTCCCTCTAATAATTCTATGACGGAGCCACTACTATCTGATTCTTTTAGTAAAGTAACATTAGATGATCCAAATAAACGTACAGATCCTCCCCCACGACCTCCAAAACCTACTCTTAATAATTTCAATTTATCAAAAGCAGAGCCATCTACTAAGCCTAGGTAGGTAATGTGGCATATTGTTAGCATGTTACTGTGATGTATTTTTTAGCAATGAGACTGATGTAAATATAATAGACGACAGTGTAGTGGTGCCCCCTGTGAATAGCAATATCAAAGTGAGTTTATGAAATTATGATTGTAGTGAAAGTATATAATGTTTTATTCAGGGGCTAAGTGATGAAATGTATGACTTTCCACGTTCGCATCAAATAGAAACAAATGAAGCTTTAACCAATTCTTTATATCGAAGACATTGTTATAATAATGCAGCACCTGGTAGTGTTGAAGGACAAATATTTCGTTACGATATTTCACCCAAGCCAAGCACAAGTAGCACTCAAGTATTCCAATACGATAACATTGATATACCAGATGAACCTGCTTCTCCTTTATCACAGTCTTCATCAACAGCTATACACTCAAATTTACCAAGTCCATTACTTCCACCTGATACACAGGTTTGTGTACGAATAAGATTTAATCATGGAATTTCACAAATATTTTTTAGCTAATGCCGCCACCTCAAATCAACAGGAGTTTAAAACCGAAACGTAAACTGTCAGATTCCGTTTCTATAACATCAAGCAATGAACCATCTTCACCACGACTGGCACCATCTGTGGATAGAAGTTGTAAACCAGCAATTAATATGCAGGTATACTTTGAAGATTTCATTGTGAACTGTCTAAATCTGTTACTTTAGAATTCTGGCATGCGAAAAGCATTTGAAACTGAATCAGAATGTAGCAGAAGGCAACGTGCTGCGCCTAGTCCCACACCTCAAGATAATTTGTACGGAAATCAGCAGGTATGATATTGAATTTATTATATATTTGTATTGTTTTTAAAATTATATAATCTTATTACAGATGTGTACATTTTTAAGTAGTGTTCAGTACCTTGATTTAGATCACAGTAATTCTCAGTATGGAACCACTCCCCAAAAATCACAACCATTAAGATCTCCCGGCGCCACAACAGTTTACAAACAAGTCGATTTTATGAAAACACAAGCATTTAATTTTACACGAATATGTGTAGAGAAGGAACGGAAAGAGTCCGTATCCTCTTTTAAAAAATAGTTTGTCGATAATTTGTATTTGTTTGGATAGTTTTAACTGCTTATAGTGCAATTATCATACCATTAGTATAGTGATATTTAATTTTTTTACTTTTGTAAAATTTTGTTATTGATGTGCCTTACAATTGTTTATGAATATATATGAGATGTTAAGATTTATTCTTGTTTTAATTTAGTTCAAGTGGCCATAATTTCAGTAACAATTTGTCACATATTTTATGAAAAAATTTGTACACGACAATTTTAACCACATACATATTTGGAAATACATATCTTATTGTAATTGTTGTATTCACTATACATAGAAAATAAAGATATGCATTTGATATAAATTTTTTATTTCTCTTAATGAACTGCTTAAAGGTGTTCAATAATTATTTTAGTCAACAATATGACAAAGTGTCTATGACTAGGTGGGTCGGAAGAAGTTCAGAAATATTATTTCAAGTCGTAATACTGCGGAAAAGTTTGCCGAAATTTGGAAAAAATCACATTTTTATGGTAAGTTCTTCTTTCCCATCTCTGCTATCACTCTTGTAGCAATTGCTCTGTACCCTCGCGGTAATCAGTATTTGAGCTGGCGGTAACCCCGCTATCACCAATGACGCCTTCGGTGTTTGTGGTCCGGTTTGCGCTGCAGATCCGCATCGCCGGCAGTCTTGTCACCTGTTCTACCTTCTGTTTTGTAACCCCCCCATCTAATCGCTAAGCCCCAAACATCTGCCCCATACAACAAAATGGATGTTACCGCCGGGGCTAACACTCCGCGCTTGGACGCTCTCGCTCCGCCTGTGTTCGGTATTATTTTACTTAGTGCTACACAACACTTTCGTGCCTTTTGTCCAAGGTGACTCCCAGGATCTTTTTACTATCCGTTCCGCCTCCAGCAAACTGACCTAACAGCTCCACAGTAACGTCGTAGATCCTTCATTTACCTGTCAGGTCACCTTCGTCTTTTCGGGCACTAAGGTAAGCTGACACGCTGTCATCCACGTGTTTATGCGGTCCACCGCTTTTTGAAGTATTTCCAATTTCCATGCACATAAACTACCTTCATTATTAGCACCACCCGTACTTGATTTGTGCCTTTGCCTTAGATGAGACAGTTCCACCAGCATCGTATACACCCGAGACCTTGCGATTTTACATCTCATCCGAGAAAAGGATGTACATATTTCAATTTTTCTCCGCTTTGGAAAAATGGCCACCTTGGCTTGCATCTTGCATCACCTGGGTGAAATATAAATACGCCCAACCTTAAATCACCGACGCACCTAAGATATGTTAGTTTAGCAATGGAGACTTATTTTCATTTGTTTATTAGAAGTTAGATCAGAATCCACAAATACACTTAGTTGCGCAAAATTAATTAACACGACGTGATAACCCTTTGGCTGCAGCGACAGACTGTTAAATTAAAAACATAATCAATTAGTAAAGAATCTAATAATTATTTAATTGCAAAATTACAAAAAGATTTTTAAATTTAAAGTTTTAAATTACTTACATACCTATTTTAAAATTGTACAATTAGATTCTGTTGTATGAAATTCAAATACTCGGTTTTATTTTTGTTCTTTTATGTTATCCATGTTTCATATCGATAACAAATTTACTGTTCAGAAAACCATTACCTATATTTTTTTGTACATTGGGACTGCCACTTGCCAGCCTTTAATGTTTATCATTATGATACTTCCAAACCTTTTGAAATTGTTTATGGTCGTTTTCTCCATACGTTTCTTTGTTACTACCATATTTTTTATCACCGGCAGCTTTTTCGCGGCCTTTCTTCTCATTAAAGCGATTGCCCTTTTCATTGTAACCCTTTTTCGCATATTTCCCGTGATGGAATTGCTCTTCCTTGCTAGTTGTCTTCTGGGTGTGCCCCTATATATATATATATATTATTAATGAAAAGGTATATTCGATTAATAACTTACCTTTTTAAAACTGCTGTCATCATGAAATTCGCCATACTTCTCATTTCCTACATCTCCATCGTCTTCATCGAAAAATTCGTATTTCTTTACGTAATGATTTTTTTTCCTGATAATGCGTTTTCCTTTTGTACGATGGCCTTTTTTATGCTTACCGTCTTCATCAAACTGTGGTAAAACAAAACATAACAAAAAGAACTTAATTATTATAAATACAACATACAAGTGCATGTTTTCCAAGATCGTTATGCTTATGTTTTTCACTATAATATTTATGCTCATCCAGTTCTTTTTCTTCCTTTTTACCTTGATCATCGTAATGTCCGTTATGATCTTCTTTGTCAAAATGACCATGCGTACTTTTTTCGTTTGTGTCGCTACCATTGTTATTCTTGTCTCCATCATCTTTGTTACTTGCGTGATGATCACTGTAATAGTGCTTTCCACGTGCATTAATTTTATTGCCGGATTCATCCACCTTTTTCTTTGATGCTGCTTTTGCTGAATCCTCATTATTGTATGCGAAAACCAAAGGCGGCTGAAGAATTTTCTTAATAAACTTCTTTTTAGGTACTAATACTTGTGATCCTGTTGCAACTGTTTCATTTTTTTGTAAAGTTATATTATTCCTGTCATCCAATTTAGTTGTTGAAGTAGTACTGGCATGAAACAATACTGTCGTGCAAATAAATATACTTAATAATGACAAATTATTAATAATAATTAAGAAAAAATACATTTTTATTATACACCATCCAAACTTTAACTGAATTAATTGTAACAATCGAAAATATTTATAATTTTTACAGTTGAACGCTTCATTACAGACTGCAATTACTGCTTCAATAATTTTCTAATTGAAAAATCCTCCTGTTAAATTGTGTTTATACATATTATAATTTAAATTTATTATTCAATATTGTGGCATTTTTTCATTAACGTTACGTAATTTTACATAATTTAAAAAAAGTTTTTATGAAGCTATTTCCTTAAGTTCACATAATTTGAATATGTAATTAGGTTTGTATTTCTCTGTTGTGTAACTCCAATTATTGTTTTATAATTGTGTTGGACATGGATAGCGAGTTCTAAATTTTCTCATATATCTAAATGGTACCTACTAAGTAAGTACCTACTTATTGTAAGCGCACTGCACGTTCTCATTCTCAGCGCTGGGAGTCCGAAACAAGGGACGAGACCAACGAGGGACATACAGAAGAGTCTGAAAGAAAAGTTACCTTGGGGTATAACCACATATATTGAACAACACATATACGTGTTCTTCAGCAAAAAGGCAAAGAAGTGTAAATCATCATGCAGTGAAAATCATAAGGAATGGACGAGTCCTGCAAGTAGTTAAAGATGGTACAGACACGCTGATTCGTAACAGAAAACGGCAACCAGGATAGAATTTATTATCTACAAAAGAGTCGAGGCACACAAAATCAAAGCAACATATAGCCAAGGCTTGCTATACAAATTACATGCCGCAAACGGAACCCAATCAGCACGATAAGAAACGATCAACTTAAATCCCAATCTGAAGCTCAAGAAAAACTTCCCATGAATATATGTTTAATCATTTCCGTCATCTTAATAACACTCATTAACGAAGCAAACCTTCTCATTTAATGTCGACTCTTGATCGAGACTCATCAACATCCTACTCCGCGCCCTCGTCAAACAACGGCCTATGTCAAGATATGTGCACAACCTTGAGTACCTATGAGTTATGACTTATGATCAAGCACCACGACATACGTCCAGTTAACCAAACCCTCCGGTACCATGCCACGAACACAAACATGACATCTTTAGTAGGCGATAGACGATTCATTCGAGAAGGTGTGGAAGGGCTTATTCCCGTGAAAACATGAATAAGATATGATGATGATGGTTAATACCGCCATCACTTTGTGCCGCTTAGTAGAAACATGATTCACAACGTTAAAGGAACATTTTTATCATTAAACCTTGGCTAGTTATTTTCTAAAAACTAACCCCATCTTTCCAAAAGTGTAAAGTGTAAACTATGAAAATGTGTTAGTGTTATTACAATGTGCAAAATTGTTCTGTCGGAAACATTAGTTTCATTAAGACCATGAACTTACTGAATATGGTATATGGATGATGAAGAGGCACAAGTAAAACTGAAACATATTCCATATACCTACTCCCATCTTAGATATACCCAAGGAGCAATGCAATGTTGAACCGATATTGGTTGAATATTGTCATTTATTGGCGCGATATAGTAGTCCAATAATGGACCAATCTTGGAAGTGCAACAATGAATAATAATGGCGCAATATTGCAATACAATGTTGGTACTGTATTGAAAACGATCACAATACAATATTTCTGAGACTTGGTAGGTACAATATTGTCCATAAATATAGGTACAATGTTGATATTAATATTGGTTTAATATTGATTTGCAATATAAATACCATATTTTTACGTCACTTTAAGACCTTTAGAACGTTAGTTACGACCGTTATAGGTCGTCACCCAAGTATATGCATAATGTAATTATCAATGCAAACAATTATTTAAGCATCCGTACAAAAAAAGGGAAAAACTACATTTTTACGTACAACTGTAATTTTAATTATTTAACTTAATTTTTGAACCAAGCCGTTTTTACCTGAACTGAAAGTTGACGATGACGAGGTTAGTAGGGTAAGTATTATACTTGCTTGAAAGTTTCCCTTAACCAGATTCGAACCTTTATCGGATGGGTTCCGGTTCCGAAGGCCGACATTCTACCGCTGCGCTGATGTGACACATACGTACTTCTCATTTCATTCTTCATAACTTAGCGCTGTTTCGCGTTATATTAATAGTTTAAATTATATTTGAAAAAATACATAAAAGAAATGTTAGTCACCGGGAATTCATAAATGATAAGCCATCATCATCTATAAATTCTATAAGAGAGTACATCTACTATTCAATAATTAGGTACGACTAACGTAACTGATAGTTTTTACGCAAAAAGCTTTGGAAAAAACCGAAATTTAAGAAATGACAATAACTGTGAAGTGAACTCAGTGAACTCAGTGAACTCCAGTAGAGTTCATTGAGTCAATTGCCAACTTGGTGAGAAAGAAAATTATCAATATCAATAAAATCTATTACTCACTGATATCAGACGTCATAATGACATCTCATAAGTGACGTGAAAAAATGGTGACCTTTAAGACGTCATTATATCGTCAGTAATAGGTCGAGTGACGTTAACAACAAATAAGACCTGTAAAGGACCAGTGGCGTATTTAACGGGCGTGCGAGTCGTGTGGCGCACGACTAGGCCCTCGCAAAACGAGGCCCTCAGGCCCTCCAAAAAATAAAATTAATGATAATAAATTATACATAATATGTAAGAGACATTACATTTTGTGTTTTTTCCATAATATAATAACTAGACCTTTTTTACCACCTAATGTGGCCCTCCCTACTTTTGCACGACGAAGCCCTGGACCTTAAATACGCCACTGTAAAGGACGTCAAAATAACATCACTCTGTTTGCTGAGACGTATGTACATTCTTATGAAATTTTGCAATTATGTGGGAAAACAATGTTAACCCAACACTGTGAACCGAGATTGGATTAATCTAGCCAATCTACGAAATGTTAGACCGGTACAATATTGGTGCATAATATCGTTATACGTACATCCAATATTGGCACTATATAACAAATGTTAAATTGCGCCAATATTGGCATACTATTGAATTCAATATACCACGTTTTTCTTATAAAATCTAGTAATTACGTGGAAAAACAATATTGGTCCTACACATTAAGAACTAAGATTGGATCAATCTAGAAAATGTAAGAGCGTGTAATATTGGTACATTATATCCCAGATAGCACGCAAGCTTACGGCAAGCTGTATTTTGATTCGATTTTGGCTTGATTATCCAGCTTAACGTGACTAGTTTAGATCAAGCTTACTCTAAGCTTGCAATTCTAGCATATTATAATACCTTTTAAGCGACAAGGTAAGCAAGGTTGTATCAAGCATAGTACAAGCTTACACTTTTAACAAACCGGAGGTTAAATTTTAGCCCGCATCTCGAGACGCTAATGCATAGCGCAAGCGTTTTACATTACTTGAAGTCATTTTGCATTTTATATTCGCTTTTCTTCTCACTACTAACCTTTTGGTCTTTACCTACCTAAGTACCTAAGTCGTTTTCCGTTTGTCGTGTCGTGTTCTCGTGTTTGCTTAAAGTTACTGTTTTCCGTTTTGATTTTGTCGACATTGTTATTAGTTGTTTGTTATTATTTGTTTCATATTTGTTATTATCATTGTTGTTACTTAGTATAGTTAGTTAAAAACACTTTAGTGCCCAATTCCATTTGGTGAACGCGTGTTTCTGCAGAACGCAGGTAAGTTTTTCGTTTAAGTTAATTTTTGTATCTTTCATGATTCATATTTTTGATTTTATTACATGACAATGCATATTTTTAAAAGTTTTGAGAAATATAGGAACCGGATTTAAGGGTTTAAAATAAATTGTTATTGAACAATAGAGACGTAGAAAGCGGTATTTCCAGGTATTAAGCAATGTAGAATAACAATGATACAAAAATAACCCCATTCTTTATTTAAAATTTTGGTGAATCACTAAGTCCTTTGTCTAAATTATTATTAAATGATAAACGTCAAAGTCTGAAATTTTAATTGTAAACTGTTACAAAAATTATAATTTAGATTAAGGTAATAAAAATGTAATTATTTTTGTGTATCAAAATATTGGTATTGTGTATTTCCATTTTTGTTTGAGCATAATTACAAACTTTTTCGTGCACCGTGTAGTTATTGGTGTATTAATGTCGATATTAATGTATTCGTTTGGTTTAAAAGGGATGCGTAAATAATGCGTATTCTAGTTCAAAAATTCACTAAAGAAATGTGTTATATTTCTACTTAGCACGGTTACTAAGTGGCAAATTTCAAATTTACATTGCTAATGAGGAAACTTAATCAGTACTTAAGGTTTGCATTGATCATAGTCCACATTTGTTTTGAGATTGAACAAAATCCTCCTATATAATATGACATTAATTTTTTGTTTTTTCTTTACAGAGATCAACGTCTCCAGAAAAAGATGTAAATATTTTGTTATTATAATATAATAATTAGATATGTAATTACAATTGTAACATATTAATGTTAAATAAAAATTAAAAAATAAAACCATCGCAGTATGCAGTATGTTGTTAAATTTGTTACCTACTTTGTTTTGGAGAGATGCGAAAGCCAATTCATATATACACATTGGGTAAAATTAATTCATACTTGAATCAAGGTTAATATAGGCTTAATAGGTTTGAACAATGAGCGTTATGGAAGCTGATAAAGTAAGCTTAACACACGCTTGATGCGTGTAAAATAGAAATAGCATACTTGATTTGAGTTGGATACAGCTTGGCATTACGTGACAAGCTGGAAACTAAGATGGCACAGCAACCTTGATTCCAGCTTTTAAATTAAGCGTGACACAAACTTGATGTGTGTAAAGTTGGATGCATGATTTCAGTTGGATACAAGCTTGACAGCTTTACGTGACAAGCTGGAAGTAAGCTGGCATGGCAACCTTGATTTTAGCTTTTAAATTAAGCGTGACACGAGCTTGATGCGTGTAAAGATGGATGCTTGATTTCAGTTCGATATAAGCTTGACAGCTGTACGTGGCAACCTTGAAACAAGCTCGCATGGCAATTTTGAAGCAAGCTCACATGGCAACCTTGAAGCAAGCTCGCATGGCAACCTTGAAGCAAGCTCGCATGGCAACCTTGAAGCAAGCTGGCATGGCAAGCTTAATTCCAGCTTGTAAAGTAAGTGTGACATAAGCTTGATGTGTGTCAAGTTTTATGCTTGATTTCAGTTGGATATAAGCTTGGCAGCTTTACATGACAAGCTGGAAACAAGCTGCCACTGCTGGCATGGCAACCTTGATTTCAGCTTGTTTCAAACCATTTTTGCTATCTGGGATACAAGCAATATTGGCACTATATAATAAATATTAAATTGCGCCAATATTGGCTGAATATTGAATTCATTAAGTATACCACGTTTTTCTTATAAAATGTAGTAATTACGTGGAAAAACAATATTGGTCCTACACATTAAGAACTAAGATTGGATCAATCTAGAAAATGTTAGAGCGTGTAATATTGGTACATTATATACAAGCAATATTGGCACTATATAATAAATATTAAATTGCGCCAATATTGGCTGAATATTGAATTCATTATACCATTTTTTCTAATAAAATTTAGCAATTAAGTGGAAAAACAATATTGGTCCCACATTGAGAATAGAGATTGGGTCAATCTAGGAAATCTTAGAACGGTGCAATATTGATGCGTTACATATACAACCAATATTGGCACTATGCAATAAATGCCAGATTGCGCCAATATTGGCACAATATTGTTTATATTGTACCAGCATTTACTTGTGAAAAGTAGCAAGTACGTTGAAAAACAATATTGGCTCAATGTTTTGATGTGATATTGGGTCAATCTACTAAATGCTATAATGGGTCAATATTGGCTCAACATTTGGTATATTGAACCAATATTACCGTGTTTCAACTTTGGATTTGCAACATTGGGCCAATATTGGTGGAATATAAACAATGTTGGCCAATATTCCAATATTGGTGCAATGTGATACCAAGCATTTGCCAATATTCATTGCTACTTGGGTAATGGTTCAATAAAACAAAGTTGACATATTGTTAGAGAACGCGCCTTCATCCATTCGTTCATTCCAACACAAATTATTACAAAAAAATAACGTGGTTTTCCTGGTAGGCCTATTCCACGATTTATTGTGGTCCTTTTTGATTAAATAATTCTTTTTCTTCACCCTGCTGGATACAAGTAAATTGTTCTAACAAAAGATGTCTCCTCGCTGATATTGTAAAAACCATAAGGCTTCGGGCGTGAATGCGCGCCAGCCGGCGGTTCTTCGGCGTTGCGGGCCTTGGTATCAGTAAAGATCTGCCACTGTAGTGACATGAGCTTTCTTTGTTTACACAATTTCGAAGCGCATGCATTAAAGAAGATATACATGTAGTAGTATATCTACTTTAATCTCATATCTACTTTAATGCATGAGATTAAAGGCTATCTACTTTAACGCGAATCCAACTTGCAGCCGCATGATGCGGTTCTGTTCGCCTTAGGTTTGATCATAGAAGAAATACCTACAGTGTTGTCTCTGCTCTGACCCACGTAGAGCACTGACCTGTTAATACAGGTCAGTGACGTAGAGTCCATATATAGCGACTCTAGACCCTAGACCCACGAGACCCACGGATACAGAAGCGACACTACCCGTTTCGGCAGATGTAAACATTTGTAAAAAACTGGTATACATATTTTACTTTTATATAGGTATTGGATATTTTAATAAACAGTACCGCTCAAATACTTCCTTTTAAGATGGCCGTCGAACTAAAATGAGCGCTTCAAACATTAAAAAACCGGCGTATCACTTCTGTATGCGTAGGTATTTCTTCTGTGACCGCATCAAAGTACTGAAGGTCTCTTGATATTTTGAAAACATGTAGGAAATTTATAAACTTAGAACATATAATGGGATGGAAGGAGTAATGTGTATAAATTTGCGTCCCCAAGAAGATCAAGAGAGATAGAAATATTATTGATCCAAGATTTGAATGCGCATGTCCACATTTTCACGTTTAAATATTTAACCTAAACTTCACCTCAAAAGGGTTTTGTTTTTATCTTCAAAATTAATTAGAATGCAAATGATTTTCCATTAAACTGTTGTAAGATAAGCTCACATAATTAAAATAACCATAAACTACAATTTTCAATAACATTCACACGAGAGGATAGGAAATTAAGCGTGCGCATTACGGCTTTGTACGACTTATAAATGCATCTTCGTTTCACGCATGTAAATTAATAGCATATCTTCGTCAATCTTCTTGGAGACACTTTTTTTTATACAAAGTATACGATAGGCTCCTTCCATCCCATTATATGTTCTAAGTTTATAAACCACCAACAGCGCATAAAACGTGACAAGACAACACTGTAAATTGTAATCTACGTCCTAACCTTGCACTTTTTAATTATTATTTATTATTATTCTTCATTGTCATTTGTCATCAACATATTTACCAGTGTTTATATTAGCTAAAAATATTTTTTTTAAATTCGTTGTGCTTATAACTAACAAAAATACATTTAAAATGCAATATCAGTTTAGAATTACTAACTCTTCCGTGTAACGTCATATCAGTAGATCGAAATTGTTCAATATTTGCGTATTACCTTGTACAATTTTAGATAGTTATAGTAAAGTTTTCCATATTAATCTGAACTAAACGTATATAAAATAGGACACAAATGTAAATATGGATCGTTTAGCTCAAGACTTATCGGTGGCTCTTGAAGAGTCCGAATCGTGTGGTCCGGTCAGTTTTGAGGTAGGAAGGAAATGGGGAATGCGACGTCGTACACGATCTGCTGGCAATTTAAGTAAGATTGATAAATTTCAGTCGTTAAAATTACTGTGTGTGTTGTAGATATAAGTTTTAATAAATCTGCTGATAATCAATCTGACGACAGCTCTGATTCAGATGACATATCTTCACATTTAGCTTTTTCTCAAATCATTAATAATCGATCACAGTCGTTGCGAATGAAACATCAAATTCAACATTTTTTACGTGATAGATACAATAGATTAGGTACTTTTCGTTTAATCCCTCTCAATGTGTAAAACTCTTTTTATTTAGGTTTACCTATGAGCCACAGTTTAGAAAGTGATTCATTTAATGAGAATTCTCCCGCAAGACCGATAAGAAGGAAAAGGAAATTAAAACGAATGTGTGTTGACGTCACTCCCGTACCTCCATGTGGGAAACGTAAGAGGCCCCAAAGGTTGGATATGGTTGAAAGTTGTCGATCATTAAAGCACAGTCCTAAAATTAAACCTCTGAATCAAGCAATTGTAAGCAAAATCGAGAAGTTTTGTCAGCATACTATGGAGAGTAGTGATGTAAGTTGAGTTACAAACCTCTTACTTAAAATTCATTCTCTTCCTCAACATTTTTTTTCTTATTTACTGCAACCAAGCTTAAAAGCCTCAGAAAATAACTATTTACACATATGTATGTGTAATGTAAATAATAATAGGCCCATGATAGTACCTTGTGGAACACCAGTTTTTACCTGAGAATATTGGCCAGATACACCATTTACTTTGACACATTATGTGTTTTCTTTTTGCACCGCCACAGAGTTAGGTAAAGTCACAATTATCACGTGATTGACGTGGCTTGCGTCATAAGACATTTCTGCCTCAGGTTAAAAATAAAGCTTTTAAAACGAATAGGGTTATTGAGAACTGAGTCAAATTATTTTTATAAAACGAATGGTGTGTTATTGACAGAGCTGACTTAAGTCAACTACAACGTGCAAAAAGAAAACACCTATTGTAATCTATCGCTAAGGTAGCTTGATAGTATGTGTCTATGTGATGCGCACTGCCTCATACCACAATTATATAGATTTTGTAATAGAATTTGGTGGTCAACAGTGTCAAATCCAGCATTCTATTTTATAGTATTTTTTCAACAGACACCTAGGTTCATTTTTTTCTATCTCTTAAAATAAATGGTGTTTCCAAAGTGTCTAATTTGGACCACTCAGTACAACACTATAAAGAAGTAGTAGGGATGTATCATGCAATGTAAAATTTGAATTTGAAGATGAATCAACTTTAACAATATCGTTAATGTATAGTGAGAACGATATAGGTGCTAGAATGAAGGCATGTGGACCACCTTTATTGATTAACAAGTGTTTTGATTTATATGATGCCTCCTGTTTGGCAGATGAGTCAACCCATTTGTAACATTCATCACAATACAGTGTAGTTTGTTTATAATAATAATAATAATAATAATAATAATAATAATAATAATAATAATAATAATAATAATAACGTTTATTGTGCTAATAATCACAGAGATAGATCTTGCACTCGTCAGATAACAAATATAAAAGATATAACAAAATTGAAATAAACATACATGAAACAGATTATAAACAAGTAAATTACAGGTGAGACAAACAACAAGTTAAAATTTTAGTTCTTTAAAATTGCACTTTCTGAATTGCTCGACACTATAAAAAACGTTGTGAGTTAAAAACTTGCGCATTTTTTTTTTGAAAGTCATAATGGGCAGATGTTTAATTGCTTCCGGTAATACATTAAAAAGTTTCGGGGCCAGATAGTCCGGGCCCCTTTGGGTAAGACTCAACCGACAAAAATTGGAACTGTAATAACTGTTAGTTCTTGTTAGGTAATGGTGTCTTTCATTATGTTTAGTGAAATATCATGGTCAACACAGTCAAGTGTCCTACTGACATCACAAAACATTCCAACATGTCAATCATGTTGTAAGCGCTTCGTAAAATAAACGTATTGCAGTGCTTTGACTTTTACATTTGAATTCTATGTTATTGATAGCTTAATTTGTTATTTAAGATTAAGAATAAATGAAATGCTTCAAAAACAATATTGAAGAATTTTTGAAAGTATCGAGGGAACAGTTATAGGTTGATAATTAATTAATTACTAATATGAGCAGGATTTTTTTTCAAATCATACTCCACCTTTCCTGTTTTCTAATAGTTTTGCACAAGAGATTAATCACATACGTTAACGCAGATGCAACATAAGGAGTACTTTTTTTAATGAGAAATAGCCCATCTAATCCATTAAATTTCGTAGGTATTTTTAAGTTTTTGTTTCAAAAAATTTAATAATTAGATGGTGCCTTGCAAGAATTGGACATACTGTATTTCCTATGGTAATACATGAGTAGATTAGTTGATATTTTTGAAATTACGTCATGTGGAATATTTTTGAAAAATTTATTAAACATAGTGTATGGTTTTCCTTAATTCATTATTAGATTTTTCTATATACAAATATTGAATTACAAGTACAATCCCACAAATATGGATATGATGAATAAATAACCCCCTTCTTGTACACTATTATAGATAAGTGATGAGATTTTACCCCCTCAATGTGTCAAATAACTAATAAGAAAAAACAAATTTACCTTCTGCTCACAGTATGCTATGTGGTCCAGTAGTTGACATATACCACAACTTGCGACAAACAGCCAACACTATCCCCAAATATTGAGAGGTAAAGCCTGGCCCGTTTCAGTCATTTGTATATCAACTAAATTGAAATGAATTAGTGACCCATTTATTTTATGAGGGTTCATGGACCTCAACTCTCTCACTTTAGTAAAAGTGGATGCATTCAACCCAAAGGTTATTTCTTAATTCTGCAAAGGTTCTATATAACTTTTTTGGATAGTCCCTCGAGGGCCACTACTCACTAGTACACCTTTTATTTTTTAATTCAGTTTAATCAGTTGTTCATAAAAATTGTGTTCTTCATACAGCACTAATGCATTTTTTAAAAAAAGAGTTCAATGGTAAATGGCGATTGAATTTTTATTGTATGTACTTACTAAAATTTTTGCAGTGATGATTTTGTTTAGTAATGAGCTTATTCAAAATAAACTGTTTATGCTTACAGTATCATATGGAAACTCAGTGTGTAAATGAAAATTGTGAGGTAGCAAGTGAAAGTAGTTTAAGTTGGAGTGGGGATGAAGGTCATGAAGGTGACGATGAACTAACAGACTGGGCGCCATCTGTAGAGAATTCGGTGGATCAGACACCTTGGATTGATCCCGATCCGCGTGAAATTCGTGCGGGTTGTAGACGTTTGGGAGATGAAAGGCCGGGTTTTAGTATTAATACTGGTGCGAACGAAAGAGTGGCCCGTTTTTTACAAGACTCTTCAAAAGCGGAACTTCGTTTATATGGTGCCGAAAGAGAAAAATTGGGTCAGTTGGCGTCATTATATTCATTAGATTTGTGGTTTGAAGGACCAAGTTCGTTATTGCGGAAAACTGGAAGAACGCCTTGTATGCAACCTACTCAAAGACATCACAATGGTCTAATGGCAGCTCATAAACGTATTCGAACACAAGATCGAATCATATCATAGAAAACGTACAAACTTTACATGGGTAGTGTTTAGTTTTTAAAATCTAAGAGTATTTCTATTTAAGGGTAAATAATAATAGCTATGATATAAGATTGAATATGTTTTCTGTATATGTTTGTTTTGCGCTAATGTGATAATGACAAATTAGAAGAAACGTATATAGTAAATGGTATACTAACGACTTCAAATTTAATAATCCTTGCACATGAGATCCAGATACCCTTGAAATTTCATTAAATAAATGATGCTAATGGCCATTTTCAATAAAATTTCCATTAATATAATTAAATAACATATCCCCATATTTTGTTACAGGTAAATAATGAATGTAATAACAAATAATAAATTGTTGCAATGTATTAAAGTTACTCTTGGAGAAGTCTCAATGACGTACATAGCGCACACTAAAGATTGGTTAATTTTAATAGTAAAACAATAACTTATTTTGATTTTACCCATTTACATACACGGAACGCACATGTCAGTAATACAGTGCTGCCAAGTTTACAAAAGTGCAACTACTTTTCTGGAAAAAGTTTAACCTCTCGTCCACGTCCCCTCAGGCCTTTTGTAAGCTCGGTGCCACTCTATTTAAGTTATGTTGTCCCACTCTTTTTAATGGTATTTATGTGTTTATTTATTATTATTTATTATATTAATATTTATATACATTACCAAAATATACTAAAATGATCGTTTCTTAACAATTCAGTTATTATGGACGCTAGTCGTGCGGAAATTAGTTAGGTATACAATAAGTGACAATAAATTATCGTACTTTATAATCCGAAACAATGTAAATTAAGTTTGGTTAATTAAAAATAAAATGGTTTAATAATAAAGTACACATAAGGAATTATTTGTTTAATGAATTGCTTAAATACTAAATAAAAACTAGTTTTTCTTTGATGAACTGCAATATTGAACATTATGTCCTGCAGTTCATAATTAATTAATATTTTATACCCACTGTACAAAAAGTTTGAACACATTTTTAAAACTTAAAACTATTCTTGTATTTGTTTCATTATGAAATATTTTTATTTTTTACATAACATTTTACGCCTAGTTTATTATGAACTTTGTACCTCACATCATGTGGCCTAAAATATTTATACTACAATCAATTTTTAAATATTCAAGTATAAGCGAACCTTTATTTTAATAATGTAAGATTAAAAGCACCTGTTACGATTATCAGAACCTGCTTTCTCCGTAGGAAAACCTGGCGCGGCCCCCATGACATTTTGGTTAATAACAGTATGAGATTGATATTGTTACTAAACTGGATAAAGCCTTGTGGGTCTGATTAGAACCATTGTTAATTGACTAGTTTTGCAGGGTCTTGTATTCTAAATCATTTTTTTGCTCTCGTGATGACTAGAACTATTTTTCACCACATTTTCTTCCTTTTCAGCACTTTCCAGGCTACATTTAAAGCTTTTCCTACCCTGCTTATTTTAAATTGTGGTTTTCTTCTATAATGCCATTTCTCATTTTTTGGCTCTGTTTCACAGGTTTTGTATCCTTATAACGCTTTGGTAGTTGGTATAAAATTTGCTATAGATCCACTGGAAAACTTCAGGTTTTTTGAACCCACTTTTCATGTTTTTAGTCGGCTTGTGTTTGATTTCATGGAGCAATTGCACAGTGAATTGTACTGAGTGCCCATGATTTCAACAGTAAGGAAGAAGTTATTCTCACTTGTATTTTAAACTTACCCGTCTGCACATCCCTGGAATGACTTGTGTCAACGTCAATTGTAATAAGTTCAAAAGATAGGTAACTAGTTAAGATATCAGCAAATCGTTGTGTGGCTGATCCTGGACTTTCAACAGTTTTGGCTAAAGGAGGAATCGAACCATCCAAAATGATGTTTAGACTCGTCAACAATTTCAACTTCCATTATGATGGCAGTCACAGTTAGAGGACAACTGCTTCCATCGTGTATAATACATAAGTCAGAACATCTATATGGTTCATGGACTGGGAAGAAACCAAAATATATAAGATACAACTGTACGTAGTAAGTATTTGAGGACTGCATTAAGATCAGTTTCATGTATTTTAGAAATAGCTAGAGCCAAGACTCAAAACAATGATAGGTGACAGGTACAGCTAGCATAGTGGGAAAACGAGTTGCTCCAATGGAAATGTTCAAATAGAGGAAATGCATGTAAGCGACATTTTCTATGTACCTACCTCTACTATGACAGTGAAAGAAAATAACACCAGAATCATGAGAAGAATCTGATAGTTCTGAAGGATCTCTCTGATCCCTTCACATTTTCTGAAAATTTCTTTGATTTCAACGCAGCTAACCAGGAAAACAAAAGGAAATAAACGGAAGTGATTTTCTTTTGGAATTTTTTCCAATTGAAGGAGAAAAAAATAAATGCAGGAATTTTGTTGGAGAGGTTCTGCACGTCAACAAAGGAACTATTTCGAAGGTTGTAGAGACTGGTATTTTAGAAATTTTAAATTCAAATAATGAAATAAATGTTTAAATTGTTTAATTTATGTTCAATTCATGAGTTGTTTTTTTGAATTAATCATACTTTTATTTTTTAATTAAGCTGTTTCATTTTAATATCTATCCCCATTTTTATGTTTTTAGTAGGTACCTATTACAATATATATTTTTTATCATTTTCGCTGTTACTCATTACAAAGTTATATCCTACACACGCTCAAAACAGAATAGAATAATATTTAGTTAATAAGCTGTTTCTATAGTTTGTCGGTCTACTTGAACACCCACATTTTTTAAAAATTATATTACAAATAAATAATATCGTACCTGTATACATATTTAAAAACTACCAGAGTGCTGTATTTTTTTATATTAATCTTTTTTCATTACGTAAAACGTAAAATTGTTCCAAGTAACTTCACACTATGGCTTTCAAAATAGTAAAACTAGCAAATTGTTTTTCAATTTATTTCAGTATGAAAGTTTTCTTCGATCTTCCTATTTGCCACATTACGTTATCACCACACCACCTACAAACATTTAGGTACAATCAATTTAATAAACCAATACATATATCTTTTTTAATGCAAAGAATTTTAAATAAGATAAACCTTTCTATAACTGAGCTATTTTATATAGGAAATTGGAAAAATAAACTATAAAGTTTGTAGGCCAGGAAGTCGACGGTAAATTGACAATCGAAAATCGGAAAATGAAAAGCGGTCATGCATTATATGTAAATTACCTACTTGCCTAAAGGAAATTTTCGTCGTAATTAAAAAAGGCAAAATCCATAGGGCACGGGCCCCCTTATACATTTTCACGTTATGCGTGAACTATTTTGAAAAATTAGAGTTAATATTACCTATTGTTTCAAAAATGTCTCCGTTGTTTTAAAAATCATTTTAGCGAAATTTTTCATAATTAAAATACATATACAGGGTGAATGAGACCACCCGTATCAGGCTTTTATTTAAAGAACGGTGAGTCGTAGAGAGGTGGGGTAAAAAAAGTGATTATAAAAGCCATAATAAAGAATCGAATGGTGATATCATTATTTCTCGGACAAGTCAGCATTCCTCCAGAAGGCCCCCAACTCCAAAATTTTAAATGGCACCATAAGTCCAAAAAGGTATTTTTTGAAAGATTGTTAAAAAAGAAGAATGGTTTATAGGAAAAATTATTTTATTACTGCCACCCCTTTTAAGTTATATTCGACTAAAGTTGTTAAATTTGAAATTCATTGTTAACAAGAAACATTGAAAAGTCGACTTAAAATCTAGTTACCAATGTTACATGTGTTCAAAATCTCTTCCATTTACTGCTAAGCACTGTTGAGCTCTTCTAGGTACACTATCAGTGGCTCTAATAAGTACTTCTTGAAAGGGAAGAACACATGTAACATTGGTAACTAGATTTTAAAAGTCGACTTTTCAATGTTTCTTGTTAACAATGAATTTCAAATTTAACAACTTTAGTCGAATATAACTTAAAAGGGGTGGCAGTAATAAAATAATTTTTCCTATAAAACTTTCTTCTTTTTTAACAATCTTTCAAAAAATACCTTTTTGGACTTATGGTGCCATTTAAAATTTTGGAGTTGGGGGCCTTCTGGAGGAATGCTGACTTGTCCGAGAAATAATGATATCACCATTCGATTCTTTATTATCGCTTTTATAATCCATTTTTTTACCCCACCTCTCTACGACTCACCGTTCTTTAAATAAAAGACTGATACGGGTGGTCTCATTCACCCTGTATATAGCCGTCTGTCCACTGCTGCACCTACTTTTCAACTATAATCGTTGGAGATGAAACTTTATTTCTATGTCCTATTAAGTATATGTTTCAAAAAAATGTTTTAGGATACGAGGTGTGTAAATTAAGCAATGAGACTAACAACGTAGCGTCAGATCTGGCGACACTCAGGACGCAGGACTTTGGAGCAGGAGCAGGTGAACGAACATGTGATACCAATGAAAGAGTTTCCATGCACACTGCAATTCTCGAAATGGGAATGAATTATAAATCCAGTAAAAGAGTTGTCACAAAACCTTCCCCATGCACACAATGGTATTGTTTTTTCGAGAAACCCTTACAACAAAGATGGATTTCAATTTACAACATGTGATACTACGCCTTCAGTACGAGTTTGAACTCGCTAAAGTCATTTAGTTGTTCGTAGGGTTTTTTTTTCGTGAACAGGTTTTTCTAGTGCGTTCTAAAAATGAGCGACATCAATTTCGAGCAACGATGTGCTATCAGGTTTTGCTGCACAATGCAACGGAAACTTTTGCTTGGTTGATAGTCAGAATGATCGGGGAAGAGTTAAATTTGAATTTGACTCATACCACCGTTCATCAGATTTTCACCAATTAAATTGGGGATAGAAAAATCTTTGAAAAAAATTGTTTTAAGAAACCTTTCGCAAGACCAAAAGGACATGAGGAGGGAAAAGTGTCTTGACTTTTTGGAATCGATTGAAAATGATCCCCATTTTCTGGAACGAGTCTGTGTGTCTGAGTACGACCCGAAAAACAAGCGCCAGAGCATGGACACTTCAACCTTATTCTAAGGCCCAAAAAAGCTAGAATGAGCAAGTCGAATGTCAAATGCATGCTGATTTGTTTTATCTTATGGCAATGTCAATAAACGAGTTTTTGGCCAGGAAAAACATTCCTGTGGCTCCTCGGCCTCCTCTTATTCGCCTGACTTGAGTCCTTTTTCCTCTTCCCGAAATTGAAAAATCGCCTCGAGGGAACTCATTTTGGGACACTCGAAAACATTCAAACGGCTGTAAAACCGACCATCTAAAGGCTATTCCAGTAGGTATCCTAGTTCCAGCACTTCTATGAGGATTGGATGAACCGTCTCCAGGAGGGCTGTGGATTCTCAAGGAAGTTATTTTGAGGGAAACAAATAATACAATATTGAAAATTCTATTCGAATATATAAATTGAAACAAATCAGTCTCATGACTCGCATGTACCTACTTATTACCACAGGATGTAGGTACATAATGTACCTATACATCTGTGTTATTACTGAAATTTGAAATATGCTACAGCTAGGTACTTTATTTTGTCGACAAAACTCATTACAAGTAAATAAATAATGACCCAAATCAATGGAATTGGCAATTATATTCGTATTTTGGATTTTGCGTTATAAATTTAATTGAAGTTGGCTATTATATTATCCACACTACCTAATCTTTATTTAACGTAAACGATAAATTAAAGTGTTAAAAATAATACATAAACACGGAATTTACAACATCCTATAGAGATAAAAAACCGAGGAAGCAGGGAATTACAGTACGAGCAGGTATCGAGGTATCATAATAAATATTTTACGAAGTGTGTACGTCAATACGTGATTTTGATGCTGCACTCGCACGTCAATGATGTACCTACGCAAGCAGCGTGATTGTCATGAGTGAATAATTACAATTAAGTATCGCATTTGGTACATTTTTTTAGTGGAAATTAACCATTTTATTGTATCATTTTCAAGGTTTTGTTACATAGAACTAACTTAGTCAAAAGAGTATTGCTGGAAACACGATGAATTCATACGAAATGATTAACGAGAAATTCAAAGATAATAAGCAACATCTAATTGCGTATGCGTGCAAAAGAACACATCTCCAGTACGTGATGTAGGTAGGTACCTATATTTGTATTTAAAACGGCGAGTTTCCCACATTTTTCTTGCGTGGCGTGGAAAACGTTTTCTTGCGTAAATACAATACACATTTTTAGCGTTGAATAGATATAATTATGTAACTAATTAACAGCGTACCGTTATGAGCTATTTTCACTTCACTCGTGTACATATAACATATGGTCTCATTAGGTAGGTATATGACATATTGCCTTCAAGTGGATAATTTTCTACTAAATTTATTGCAAAATGTGCGAAATTGAGTAATATTTGGAGATTTCCCACTGCAGTTTTCAATTTTGAACACAGAATTGGACCAACCGAACAAACACATTTATTTGTTTAAAATACCTAATAGTTTTGAATTTTGAAGCAGGTGGCTGCCGTAATGGGAAAGATATTAAATTTCAATCGTTATTGGTTGCGGAAATGGAGAAGAATGAAAGATCGTCAACTGATCATTAGGCGACTTACCGAGATTTGCCTCTGTAGGAATCGTACCATCTACTCATCCCAAACAATTATTTTTAGCCTTCATAAAGTGTCTTTTATACACGTCTTTAATTAACTGTCTCCGTGATCAAAGAAAAAAGATGAGATAAATTGTCACATGGAATACTTTCAATCTTTGATTCTAAATTTAAAGTTTTGAATAGGTATAGGTACCTACATGTAAGTCTGTGTCTATATTTTCTCTTCAATACTTTGACCTGATTGTAATTGATGCTTGTCTTTTAAGTGAAACCAAGGTGTTTGCGTGTTTCTTTAGGTCTCCAATTAATAAGTATTTAAGAATATTTATAGCGAAGTATATTGCTTTTTGAAAGATGGATGTGCTAGCTACAATAACCAACGTGGTTGCAGAATTCATAAAAACCCTAATATGATCTCACTCTGGAGGAGCGACTAATTTTGACGTAAACGCATAGTAGAGATCTTAATTAATCACTATTTGGATATGAAAGAATTTCCTCAAAATTAGTCTATGAACACAACCCAGTGTGACCGCACTTCCAAGCCACTTCGCTGAAGAAAATGACTCACTTTTTAAACCAGATGTAACTATGAACGAAATATCGGTCCATCATTGCAGTGCTCCAAATATAAAAACATAGTCAGAGAAATATATACTGAACTCACGAAACGCACCGATCTACAGAAACATCAGTAACCTAGAAGAAAAGTGTTGTGTACGTACCCTTTAAATTATGGTATATGCTTTTACGGATGCTGAACGATTTTACATTTATTTATTAAACGTTATTACATGGACAATACATGCTGCGTACGTACATACATTGAGTCGTTATTCTCTTCCGGTAGATGTCGTCATATTTCTATCTATAATATTTACAGGATGAATCTTAATTACCAACACTCCCCTCACTAACAATGAATTCTACAGAATACAAAATTGATGTACAAAACTTAATTATTCCTAATTCCTATATCTAGCTGGTGGGCGTCTAACACGCTCTGGTCGTCTACATATATTTCCATTAGATGCTGTGGTGATCTCTTCTGCTGAGGCTTGCTGCTTTGAGAGGGCAGATGCGGTTGGTATTATCTGGTCCTTTTCAACAGGCCAGTTAAAATCTATTTCTAAATCTGACGTTGAATTTGGACTTTCCACAATTCTAAGTTGATTTATGTGCCTTTTCCACCTTATACCACTGTCAAGCTTAATACTATAATGCAATTTGCCAATTACTCTCTCTATGGTTCCAAAACACCATTTGTTTTCACCTAAATAATTCCTAGCTATTACTCTCTCTCCTACTTTTAAATTTCTACATCTGTTATTATCGTTTATTTTGTAATCATGTTGTTGTGTAATGTAATCTGGATGTATTTGGTCTAATCGTGTACGTATTTTCCTACCAAACATTCTTGTTGACGGAGAGATACCCGTACCTTGGTGTGCATTTGTTCTATAACTTAATAAAAATTTTTGTAAAGCCAAATTTAGGTCATCTCCGTCAGCAACCATGTTTTTCATACTCTTCTTTAACGTCTGAACAAACCTTTCCGCTTGGCCGTTCGTTGATGGATTATATGGCGCTATTGTTTTATGTATTATGCCATTTACCTTTAAGAAGTTTTGAAATTTAAAACTTGTAAAGGTAGTGGCATTATCTGTCACTAAAATTTGCGGTAATCCGAACGTAGAAAAAATTTCTCGTAATTTATTTATTGTGGTTTCGGTTGTAATGTTTTTCATTAGGTGTACTTCTGGCCATTTACTACATGCGTCTACCAGAATAAGAAAATTGTGACCTTTAAAAGGGCCGGCAAAATCTATGTGAATTCTTTGAAATGGGGAAGTTGCTGGTTCCCAAATGTGTGTCTCACATTTGGTAGGGTTGTTTTTCGTTAAATTACAATTTGTGCAACTTTTTGTTACCGTATCTAAATGTTTGTCTATTTCTGGCCACCAACAAATACTTCTTGCTAAATTTTTCATTTTTACAATGCCTAAATGACCTGTATGTAGTTCGTGTAATATTTGTTTCCGATACTTTGTAGGTATCACTACTCTGTTCCCTCGCATCAATACTTCTTTGTGTATTGCAAATTCGCTTTGCTTTAATCCAAAAAGATCGTTTGAGGATAAGTGTTTATCTAATTTAAGAGCATTCATAATCTTATTAAGTGAAGTTTCTTTTTTTGTTTCTTCCGCAATTAATTTTGAGTTGATCGGTAAAGCTTCTACAGTATCTGTGTATAGCATATCAACAACATCATTAATGTCCTTATCATCATTATTTACTGGTAGTCTAGAAAGACAATCAGCATTTGCGTGAAGCTTTGTATTTCTATATTTTATTTCGTAATTAAATGCTTGTAAAAATAATGCGTAATGCTGCATTCGTAATGCTGTATGAAATGGTAACCCTTTTTCTGGTGAGAAAATCTGTGTAAGCGGTTGATGGTCTGTAAGTAATGTAAATTTATTACCATATAAATACTGGTGAAATTTTTTAATTCCAAATATTATGGCATATGCTTCTTTGTCTATTTGTGCATACTTTTTTTGTGTATTTGATAGCGTTTTTGAAGCATATTGTATGACTCTTTCAATACCATCTGGGTAAACATGAGAAAGAACCGCGCCCACCCCGTAGCTACTCGCGTCTGTTGCTAATACCAATGGCAACTTTGAATCGTAATGTACGAGAAACGTATCGCTTTGGAACAATGCCTTTATGTTAATAAATGATTGTTCACAATTACTGTTCCATTTAAAAACTGTATTTTTATTGAGTAATTTGTAAAGCGGGTGTAATACTGAACTTAAATTTTGAATAAATCTACCGTAGTAGTTTATAAAACCAATGAAAGCTCTAACTTCACTAACATCTTTCGGTCTAGGCATTTCATTAATTGCAAGCATTTTGTCTTTTGTTTTGTGTATTCCCGACTGATTTATTGTATAACCGCAATAATTTATTTCGTTTTGAAAAAAACTACATTTACTAATGTTTATTCTTATATTATTTTCGTGCAATCTTTTAAATACTTCCTCTAAACGTTGCAAGTGTGCCTCGTCAGAGGGTCCTGTTACTTTAATATCATCCAGGAACACCGTAACACCAGGAATACCTTGTAAGATATTTTCTATTTCCCTCTGCCAAATAGCTGGGGCTGATGCTACTCCATATAATAATCGATTACATTGGTATAATCCCTTATGCGTACTTATAGTTAAATATTTTCTGTAATCGGGGTGTACTTCTAGTTGTAAATAAGCCTGTTTTAAATCTAACTTGGAAAAGGTTTTTCCACCTGCCATAGATGAGAATAATTCATCTATCGTGGGCAATGGATGTTCGTCTATGATTAGATTTGGATTGAGTGTTACTTTAAAGTCTCCGCAAATGCGGACTGCATTTCCTTTTTTTAAAATAGGTACAATGGGTGTAGCCCATTCTGATGTACTTACTTTTTCTATAATACCATCTTTTTCCAAGTTAGCTAGTTCCTCTTCGACAAGGGGAATTAATTTAAAAGGTAAAGTACGAGCTTTTAAAAACACCGGTCTGGCATTTTCTTTAACCGTTAATTTCGCCTGAATGTTTTTAATTTTTGACAAATTAGTTTTTGTAATTGAGTTATATTTTTGTAATAAGGTTGTAACCTTAGTGTTAATGGTGTTACTATTCATATCTACCGAATGTATATTTTCCTGCTCTAATGTTATATTTAATTGCCTAATCCATTCCCTACCTAATAATGGTTCCCTACTTCCTTTTGTAATGTACATATTTAGTTCCTTATTTATATTTTCGTGTTTGACATTTACTGTTATAACTCCTAGAATACCTAATGTAATTTTACAATAAGAGAGCAATTGCAAATTTGTAGGTTGCAGTGGTATATGTGCAAAAAGTGATCTATACTGATTTTCATTTAATAATGTGACAGCAGCACCGCTGTCAATTTCAAATTTTACCTGTATATCTTGTACATTTACTGTAGCATAATATTTTTTCCTGTATTGAGGATGTTCTATGAGAAGAATATCTTCCACTTCTATTTGATTAGTGCTAGCGAATGATTTGAAACACACCTTCCGTAAATGCCCTGTTCCGCCGCAAGCCTTGCAGACAACTTTACGACTTAATGTGCATTTATTAGCTAAATGGGAGTCACCACCACATCTATAACAAACATTTTTATCAGACTTAGTAATGTATTTATTAGTACTACTTAGCTTAGTTTTGTTGTGTTGGAAATTGGTACTGGTCCTCGGTATCTTCTTTGTAAAATGCAGCGATTTGTTCTGTATTTGATGTATGTCATTGCTGATCTTCTTGTCTTGAAGTTGATTTGCATCTTTTTCTGACAGCTCCATGGATGTTGCAATTTCGATCGCCTTGTCTAGTGTTAAATCTCTTGTTTCGAGCAACCTGGCTTGAATCCTCTTACTTGTCACTCCAAAAACAAATTGGTTTCGTAGCGCATTTTTCAGGTAATTGTCGAATTTACAGTTCGTACTTAACTTTTGTAGTGCTGCCACAAATTCTTGTAGTGTTTCGCCTTCTTTTTGGCTTCGATTTTGAAACCGAAAAATCTCAGCTACTTCTAAAGGTGTAGGCATGTAGTGCTCTTCCATTTTTTTCTTTATTTCCTCGTACGTTAACTCGTACGGGTTTTGCGGGATACATTTGTCACACAGGATGTTAAATGCTTTTGGTCCCATGTAATGTAGGATGTACGGACTCATGTCTTCATTTACACCGAAAACTTTGCAAGCACCTTCAAACCGCAAGTACCATCTTTGCCACGTGCTTTTGTCTGGATCGAAATTTTCCACATTGAAATTTATTTTGTGTATAGTTGTGGATGAGTTTGGTACAGCACCGTTGTTCTGCATTATGTAATGTAACGTAATATACCTTTATACTGTAGTATAATTTTCTTGAAAGCGTAATTGCTCCACGAGGTTATTTGTAAGGTTATGTAAAATTGTAAGGTGCACTTTTAACGTAAACGTGCATAATAGGTCGATTTACATCCTCGTCGCCATTCTGTTGTGTACGTACCCTTTAAATTATGGTATATGCTTTTACGGATGCTGAACGATTTTACATTTATTTATTAAACGTTATTACATGGACAATACATGCTGCGTACGTACATACATTGAGTCGTTATTCTCTTCCGGTAGATGTCGTCATATTTCTATCTATAATATTTACAGGATGAATCTTAATTACCAACAAAAAGGAAGAACATTACCTGAAATTCAAAACCACGATTAACAGGATTCGAGTGATAAGCCAAACAAGAGTGGCAACCAAAAACTATATGGCATGGTATTTTAACAATTGCTCATACAAGATCGAAAGTGACAGTGTATGCTCTATATGCAACTTGGAAGAAAATGAAACCTTGGAGCACTTTCTTTTGTCATGCCCAATTTATCAGCCTCTACGCGAAACATTCCTCCTAACGACCGGTAAGGAACCGTGCCAGAGAATTGAGGACCTACTGATCATAACAGATAGAGAATATTTAAATAGCCTATACTATTACATAACAAACGCACTTAGAATAAGATCTTTTATTCTAAATGAATAAGGTTTTTGTTTGAACTTGTTTCACCATTAGCTCTTTTTTTTGTGTCAAACTTATAGTATAACATCTGGTCATTAGGTATAATATTATAATAACTTATATAATAAACGTCGAACAAGTTGTAAAAGATTGTTATCTTATACAATAAAAAACTATCTATCTATCTATCTATCTATCTAGTCAGAGAAATGGAAACGTTCTGGTTCTCTCCACTAAAGGAATTCTTTCTGTGAAGCGTCATAAATTTTCCATTAGAATAAAACTGCCATTTGGAACTGAATGTGTCAGATTACCTAATTCAGATAAACCACACACAACGTTAAATGTGACACAGAAATAATACCGAGCAATAAAAATTAAAATTCTTTTTCTTCTTTTCCTTTAAAACAGAATTTATTATACGTAATGATTTATTTGTCTACGTATACCTATCGATTACTTCTTATTATTAATAAACAACATAGTTATTATTTTTAATTCTCTAAGGAATGTTCCAGCTCCCTGTTCTTTGTAACTAATTGTTTTTATAGCTTTTGTATGTAAATAGTTTAAAATTATGAAGAAACATATATACCTACCATAATCTGTCGGTTTTGATATCAGACTTTGATGTCCTCAGTTCGATAAATTATGGCTACAATTTTCTGGATTGTTGAGAGACCTTTGCTGCTAATAAATGTTGTGCATAAATTGGTATTGTGATTGTCGTTCTCCCTCCATATATTTCTAATTCGTTGGGTAGATTGACAGATTGACACACTAGTGTTCGACTATAGTCCAATCAAAAAATCGCTTTGATAGAAACCCTTTAAATACTTGGCCTTTCTGTTTCGTATGACTGCGTTTTGCTTTTGTCAACTGATTTAGGAAACTGTCTCTGCTGCTGCCAATTGAGACGAGCTTACGATGGTATATCCACTATTGAAGAAATGAAGACAGTTTTACCATATTCGCTAATAAAGTCTACAAGGAAAGCAGTTAAAAATCTCTTGGAGCGCTACTACACATAGGTATAGGTACCAATTCTCAGCTGTGCCGTATAGTTTGAAACGTTCGTGGATGCACGAAGGTACAACGGAGCGTGTAATAAAATTAAATTAAGAGTGACTACAACCGTGTATTCTAGGCGGCATGGCATTTCACAGTACAAGACTGCAGAAGATATATCAACGGTCTCACTTTCACCACTGTTTGTTAAAGATGGCTTGTCGCGCAATGGTTGCTACCGTGACGGTAACTGATGGGTTACTTAAATCCTTTTTTTTTAGGACAAGCATTGTTTATTCATGGCATATTATTTTGAACATTGATAACGGGCTTTTAGGTGGCCTTGGCTTATTACACAAGGAAACAAATTACCCGCTTCCGACAGTTACCTTGATTTTGTACTCTGAAATCTGAATTTGTCTGGTATCCTTAAGTGCTCCCATCTCTCGTATAATGATAATGTAGAATAATAATCAAGTTTGCCCTTGCCTTATACTGACTGTTGGGTGTCTTGCCGACTGCGGTGTTAGAGGATTGACTCCAATACATTGTCAGTCCTGTCCTGTTTATGCTTAAACGTAATCCCCAGTTGCTTCACTGCAGGGAACAGCATCTCCATATGTTTTTTCGTCGTCGGTGACATGCATTATTAATTCAATTCGGTAGCTGTGCATCAGGCCCGTGCGCAGGATTTGTCCATGGGGGGGGGGGGGGGGGGCGAGTTGGGAACAGGGAAGACCTCAAACATTCTTAAACCATAAATTATCATTATTATAATTTGGCTGAAAATCAGTCAGTCTCATGGAGGCAGTGTTGGTGTTTCGACTGTAATGTTCATTAGGAGCAGTACTAGCAGTAGCAGTAGCAACCTAAATTTCCACAAAAATGTATAAAAATGTATGTATCTTATCTATGTAAGTATGTACTCATATAGGTACACCCTGGGGTACCTCCCGATGGCCTATAGTGGCCAGCTAGTATATTATGCTCTGATATGATATAATAGGTAATGTTCTCTTTATGTTGAACGTATGAATTTCATAACAAGATTAGCGTAATTAGCTAACAAAAATAATATAATCTTGAGGTTTATTTCTCTAGCCGTGCAATAGGTACCTATTCAATGGGTTGGAGGAAGAAGTAAACGGCTACAATTCTTTAGGCGGCATTTATACCTATAAATGCCATTAGTTTATTCAAAAATAAAATGTAATCAACGTTTCGCCGTGTATATAGCAGTGCTTTATTAAAATTATAAGTTTGAAATCTGTAACAAGTTAAAAGCATGTTAACAAGAGAAGTGAAACATTGTGTAATAATTTTTATCTGCCACTTGTCTAATAAAAATTATTACACAATATGTTTCACTTCTCTTGTTAACATGCTTTTAACTTGTTAGTGTTACCGTTGATTGAAATATTAATATTTCAATCAACGGTGTTACAGATTTCAAACTTATAATTTTGATAAAGCTCTGCTATGTACAGGGCGAAACGTTAATTACATTTTATTTTTGAATAAACTAATGGCATTTATATAAATGCCTCCTAAAGAATTGTAGCCGTTTACTTCTTCCTCCAACCCATTGAATATAATATAATGATAAACAAAAAATGGGGTGATTCCATTCTATGACGAAGTACGAACCCCCATCCTAGCTACGCAACTGCTATCTGCAATAATTGTCATCATAATCGATGATTTAAACAATTCGCGCCTGGCTGTGTGCTACATAGGCTACTGGTAAACTTCTGGCAAGTGATACTATATTTCAACGGCTCATGGGGGGGGGGGGGGTGTTTGAACCCCCCCCCCCCCTTGCGCACGGGCCTGCTGTGCATGCTTAATAGCCTTGTTGTACAACCTCTGGTTATTCGATGATGATTTGGATAGTTTATATTGTTTTGAAGGTTGCTTTGTCAAGGAAAACTGTTTCTGTTTTCCCCACTGAACTAATATAAATACCTATAGTTCAGTACCCCCCCCCCCTCCTGTTTTGGTATACATCTGAAAGTAATACAATCCATATATGTACTGAGTGAGCAATAATAACTTCCAGTGATTTTTACATTGAGGGGGGTTCAAGGAACATATTGTACATATATTCGCCATCGGTACAATTTTTCATTAACGGTGTACGATCTGGTAATGGTGAAGGACGATGCGACGGTTTTCATGGGTTGTTCGCGCTAATCGCTAAATAAAGAGTTGTATAAATAAACATCCATGTTAACGGATCGTCGTGGTGGCAACAACTGACTGAACTTTTGTTCCGCGTTCATAGCTATACATCCAAGGTTCGTTAGAAGTTACGATGTGATTTAAAGCTCTTAATCGTCGCCAAATTCTGCGGAATCAAATGAAACGGGCTTCCAACGAGCAACCAACCGTTCAACTCTTGGTGCAAAATCTTTTGTACCACATTCCTCGTGAACCTCTCAACAAGAAGAACGCACTACGCACAACATCAATATTTTATCGAATTACCGTTCTTTTCGATGAATTTCCGAACAGTGATGAACTGTTACTTTTTGATGATGATCTCAAAAACAAAAATCAGTTCAGTGAGACAATTTCGTTGTAAAGTTGTAGATAATTTTCTTGGGTCAATTCCATTTCTTTCCTGACTTTATCACTCCAAACTCCCTCTATAGATTCGTGCTAATTATGTGTATGGTTAGGTGCCTATATGCTATATGCAGGCTTTTACCAAAGAGTATAATTCTCTTTGCTTTTACTGACATTTACCCTAGTCGTTGATTGAAATATTAATATTCAATCAACGCCCTAGTACATGAATCTGTGGGCGTGATAAAAAATTACGAATAGTATGCGTGGGAATTTTTGGAGTACGAATTTCAAAACAATGGATACATTTCAATATTTATTTTAAGTATGTATACTAATTAGATTTTACATTTTACATTAAAAAAAAGTAACGTTCCTACAGTGTATTTGGTTTTATGTACGTAGAAGTACCAAAGTAAATACTTTTTTAATTCAATTAATTAAATAAAACGTAAAACAATTTTAGTGTACCTACTGTCATCTGTTTAATTACTTATCTAATTCGAAAAACACGCAATTTCCATTAATTTTACATAAATATTAATTTTTGAAAAATTACGAGTTAACATATTTGTGTAACGGAGTGCGTATAGGTATAATAAACATAGGTAAAAGAAACATTTAATAAATTTCTAGTGCAAGTAACGAGATTTAAATTTACTTTATAGGTACTTATCCGCCGTACAAAGATTGACAGTGAAGAAATTCAAATTAAACAAGTTCCCTTCGAGTAAAAAGGTCGCTATATTGGTTGACTATTAAGTTAAGCTTAAGATTATTTGTCAGGTACTTACTTTTGAATTAGTAATTTAATCATAAAGGACATTCTAGCCGGTTAATGACGGTAATCCGTACGTCATACCGAGAGTTTATGCGTCGTTTGGTAGTTTAGTGCAAGCTTCACAAACAGCTGGCGGCAGTCGTCTTTAGAACTCGAACTCGGGCGTCGCTTGCCAGGCGGCGTCCATAGACGTCTCTCGCACAAAATGACAATACATCGAATTTAGCAATAAATTATGTTAAATTTTAAATTTGTGTGAAGTGACTTGTGACTTTTCTCTCAATAAACATTATACCGAGCTATATAACATCAATTATGGGTGAAAGAGAACGAATTATGAAGAATCCTATAAGGGTAGGATTCTATGATATTGAAAGGACTATAGGAAAAGGAAATTTTGCTGTTGTAAAGTTAGCAAGGCATCGTATAACTAGAACGGAGGTATGTTTAATTCATAATATTCGATTTTATTAAATCTTAACCGCGAAACAAAACAATTCTTACTCATTCCGTATTGACATTTTCATCAACTCAGTTAGCCTGTTGAAGTGTTTACTTTTTTGAAAATGTTGAAAGAGAAAAGCCAATTTCTCTTAAGTGTTCAAATAATCTGTAAATGCGGGAATTAGTCGTCAGAATTTGTATAGCTACCTACTTATTAAATAGCGTTTTTTTTTTAATTGGCGCAACGAAATATTTTGGAACAATTAGGCGATTTCGTAAATAGGTATATCTATTAAAATAGCGAATGCCAAGGAATTAATATTTCAACACATAGTCTAGTGAGTAGTGATAGCTAAATATTTTTTTTTTAAATTGTAAGAATAGATTCTCTTAACAAACGGATGAAGAGTAGAGAAATTTATTTAGGTAGTAATAAAAAAGGTTAATTATAGTGATAGACATATAAATGATAGACACTAGGTTAGGCTTTGAACCACACCGTACGTGCGTCAGAAATGACGTCAATCGACTATAAAAGGATGTCGAGATTTATTCGCAGATAGATTATGAACATCACCTTGGAACATATTAATGTGTGCATTCATTGTTTGTATGATTATTGTATTAATACAACTTTCTCTCGTTTATTTTCCGCATATCGTGAATATTTCGGTTAGGGAAAAACTAAACGAATTGGCACCACTGCATTTCCACACTTATTCGCGGCGAATGACGTAAAAAAAATTTCAAATTAAAATGCGACGATTTTTTTGCGTCAGATGAAATTATTTGCTTAAAAAAAGATTTTCCACACGACACCAAATTCCAATAGAGATCGTTTTAATACATTTGATTAACACACTTGTTTGTTTTATATCTACATACCTACATAAAAAATTAAAGCACGTACCTGGTACCTATTTGTAATTTCTGTAAAATCTCAAGTTTTACCGATTACGATTTGTAGTAAGTAACCTCAGTAAACTGTAGGTAAATGTTTGCATTTAAGACGTCTTACGACTGTATGAAACCAAAATAATATGGATCGCAATTAAAATTTCAGTTTTATCCGATTGCAAATATGTTTCATTGTTATAAAATGAATATTTGCATTTCTTCATTGTATTGTACAATTTCGATTACTTTTAAACAATTTGCAAATGTTACTTACTTTGAAATTGTTCATAAGAATTCATTCCTCGTTAATACCTGCTTATATTTTTTTTGCTTTCCAAAGTATTTTTAAATAAGTATACCGGTAGGTACCTACTTTTATTTGGCCAAGCTACCTTTGACGTAAATATTCGGCTAAATTTCGAAAATTCATCAATTTTTTTTTCGTTTTAATATTCATGCTTTTGTATTACATATTTGCATATAATTAGATTCCCATTGGCACGATGATATCTATATAATTTTGTTGATACTAAGAACCGGCGGATTTGAAGCATTGAGTGATGGATCTTAGTAAATTAAAAAGTCGATAAATGTGCAACCTGCAACAATTTTGAAATGGTGAAGAAGAATGACGGAATCATTTTGTGAGAAGTCAAATTGTTTGGTGCTTTATAAGACTTTAAAAACCAAAACTCAGAGAATGTCACGTAAAAACAAAGGGGATTGGACGGCAATGCACTAGCATTAACAATAAAAGTAATGAAGATCAGTTGAACGGGTCCATTGCAGTTTGAGCTTTCAATTAAATAAATTTGCGTTGTTCCAAACGTTCTGAGTTGATTAATATTGTAATGAGATGACGTATTAGTTCTTAATTGCCTAAATACTCAACGATCTTCATTTCCCTAATTTTGGTATTCATTTTTGTAATTAAAACATTTAAATATAGCATATACGTAGGTACGCTGTATTTAATCAAATTTTACTTACAATCAGAATCCCACAACAGGTGGAAAAATAAAACGTGTGCAAACTTAACGTAAAAACGTCTTGTTTGAGTAGCTTTAGGGTTAAGGGAAAACCATTGTATTATGTATAATTGACGTCGACAACGGTGGATATTAATTTAATAATGACCACAGAGGTGGTAACATTGATTTAAACCAATCGATTCTGCTTTTTTCTTCCATTATCTATTGACTCATTCCCCTGTTATGCTTAACAAACTATTTATTGATTGTTTTTTCCCCAGGTTGCCATTAAAATAATTGATAAAACTCAATTAGATGCTGGAAATTTACAAAAGGTTTATAGAGAAGTAGATATAATGAAACGTTTGGATCATCCCCACATCATTAAACTTTATCAGGTAAGTTTTATGGAATTGACAATACACTTAGGAGTAGCGTGAGAATACGTAGGTACCTACAATCGTTAGGTTCGTTAACATTACCTTCAACTTGACTGTCCCTGACGCTGTACGACGCCTGTGACGTCAAGCGTCGCCTGTACCATTACTCTGTAACCTCATTATTCATGCTTTTTCCAGAGTTTCCAATATTTTATTAAATTGATTTCTGTAAGTTTATTTTGGAAATTATGTGTAACGCACGAATAATTCTCAAATTTAAGGGTTAGAGATTAGTTCTCCAAAAAAATTTCGATTCACATATCCTCAAACGGAATGTAGCGTAAAATCTTGTTTAACATAAGAATTCAATAAAGCCTGTCGATATATTGTTATAGATTTAAACGGTAGGACATAACCAATAAAATTTGTATTCGAAAGAAAACAATTTCCTGAATGCCATTCAACTTTATTTATTTATGCTTGCGCGTTATATGCTGTGTTTAGGTATATAGATGTACGTATGTAAATGGTTTTTTTTTAAATATTAATTTGGCCCTTTAAATAACTACTTGCGTAAGTGGGGAAATTGTTTTGACGTAAGTTCTGGCGTATTTGCGAATCCATAATATTTAAAGCCGGACATATATAAGGTATGTAGTTTCATTTGGCACAGAATATGTAACGAATCGAGAAATACACATACCACCTGGGTTACTTTATATTAAAATTGATTTTCTGCATGAAAGTACGAAATAAATATGTCAAGATTCATTTACCGGCGCTTATATACGACATATAGGTAGAGCTCGATAGTATGATGGAATCACAAAAACAATGCGGGGGCGTAAATCTTTTAAGCTTCAAACAGAAGAAAATCAGGCTTCCTATCCAAATACAAAATCGCATAGAAGGGATCTATAATTAGCGAAGATTGTATTTCGCTACAGTGTTATTTATACCGGGTGTTTTTTTTTGGAGCCTTAGTTTTTCTTAGGTACCTACCATAACGTTCATTCGATGCAACCGGGCGACCTCTCAAGACGAATTGAGTTTTGCGAATGGCTAATGTTAAGGGAACAGCAAGATGTTAATTTTTTGGGGAATTTATTTGGTCAGACGACTAGACGAGGCCAAGTTTGTGTTTTCCAATTACCTGATCATGTTGTTGCCTTTTTTTTATTAACCATTTGGTATGGGATAGTTTTAGTTACACAAGTTAATTCTTCGGCCTATCGCGTTAAAAGATTAGAGCAAACTTTACTGAACGTACGATAAGCACGTGCCGCGATGCTGTCCATTTCACCATAAATAACAATTATATTCCAAACATCTTAATATGTAAAACCGTTTATGTTAACGCAGCGTTTCCCAAAGTGTGGGTCGCGACTCGGCACCGGGCCGTAGAAAAATTTTGCCGGGTCACGAAAAAAAATGGTAAAAACACAAAAAAAGTTGTTTAAGTACCTATTAGTTTTTTTACATCAGTTAGACGTTATACACTAGGAATAGTGGAAAACTGTGCATCTGCACTCTTTCACATAACTTTATTGCTCTCGTCCGCGCGTTGTGCTGCTAACGTTGATAGTTTACTTTATTTACTAATTTTAAATGAATATAATTTTTTAATGGAGAAGTTTCATGATGTTAATAATACTATATTTAACCAATTAACATTAAAATATAGATTAAAACTAATATACCAGTACAAAAATTTTTAAAATCCGTCAATAAATGACTGAGAAATAAGTTATTAAAGTTTACGTATTTAGGGCGGAACGACAGTAGTGTGACGTCATTTTACCTAATCGAGTTAATTAGAGGCAATACATTATTTGTATTGTAGGAGGATTTTTTAGCATCAGTCATCTTGTAATAAACAAAACACGCATGATAGGCGCAACTGAGTGCACCCCAATAACCGTGCACGTATGTACTAAGCGAATACGAACAGGTAAAGTGACGTCACACGCTGGATCAAGATACAAAATTATTCTTCACTTTAAAGGCTCGTAACTTTTTCATTTGTAGAGATATTTCAATGATTCTTTCACATTTTTGTTTCATTTTACTTATATTTTCATAATTAATTTATAGCAAAAAATTGGAAACTTCTCCATTACTTTTATTTTTCTTATAGAATTATTTTGAAATTTTTGTGTATGAAATAAAAATAAAACAAACAAACAATTAACTAGATTCTTAATTAAAAAATAAAATTTGTTTTTTCATAAGATAGGTCGCCAAAAATTTTAAAACCTCGTACCGGGTCGCGGTCAAAAAAGTTTGGGAAACGCTGTGTTAACGTATAACAGATGACGGTCGATTTGTTTAAAATTCAATTGCTATATGTAATGTCGTGGCCGATTGCTAAAAAAATCCGAAAAAAAAGGTATCAGTGAAATGGGAATAAGTCAGAAACTATTAAAGATAGGTATAGGCGAACATGTAATACCAAAATACGCGCATTTTGATTCTCTATCAAATGCAATAGTAACAAATTGGTCATTTCATTTAAAAAATCTGACTTTTTAGTGATTGAATTTTCTTAAATTTGCCACATAAGTAGGTGAGGTCGTACGCAACTTAACTTTTTTAAGTACACCAAACGAAAGCTCTATTCTTTCTCTATGCGCTGGTAAAAACTGGATTGCCATAACAACGGTTTTCAAGTAATCCATTCTCAAAGTATACGTCCGCTATTTTAAAAAAAAAGTGAAAATAACTTAAATTGTAGATATTGATATCAAAAGAGCTGAAATTTCACGTAGAATCCAAAATGCAATAAAAATAAGTACAAATTTTCAAAAATCTCCCGATAAAACTTTTCCAGTATCGTTTAACTAAAGCTCCCAAAAAAACACCCTGTACAGGGTGGTGGTTTTCGTGTTTATACGAGCGAAACATCACTATAGGATTATTCAGGAGGCGAAAAAAAAGCCACGATCAAAAGTCAAATGACCTATACTCCGCGCCTCACTCCTTTACCTATCGTTCGAATGTGCTCGCTAACCAACATTGAATTTTGAAAAATGTTTCTACTGATGATGGGCTGATAACGTTTGTGGAAATAAATTCGAAAAGCCGCCTCATGTTCCCGCCTCCTTCGTTTCGTCTATCCTTCGTGAAATGATTTAAGCGCTTAAACCAGTACTGCCTATTTGAAAATTCAGCTCCTGTTCACTTCTCTGCAAGAGTGTGAAAACTGGGTGCTTATGAAAATGACATTCGACCGTTTTATGGAATGCAGTGTTTGTCCAGCCTATTACTGGCGACCTTGTTAACCATAACAATTTAATACCCTTATCCCCAATTGTCTGAGAGTTTTTCACGAATTTCCTTTGCTTTCTTCTAGGTTTTTAAGCGCAGAACGCCTTTCTTATATGCCGCTTTATTCCTCGCTTGCCGACACATCCGTCCTTAATTTACGCTGATATTTTTGCTACTGAGAGCGAGACACAGCGCCTTCTCTGTGCTGCATGCTTAAAGGTCCACCAGGGGATGCCCCTGCGCTTGTTATTTTTTAATGCGTTCCTTCAACATTTTCTATAAAGCTCACTAGTCGTACTCATTGAATTTTTTGTCATTTTTGCACTTGGCAATCTGTCGTGTGCCCTGATTTGTAAGCGTTCCTCACTCTCCCACGATCACTCAGAAAATCCAGATCCAGCACCTGTCAGACTACGGATGTGCTATTTCTCTTCACAAACGTCGGGGAGGACCTAACTATGATTAAATTCACCGTAATTACTAATTCACAGAAATTTAAAGGTCTCCCTTTTGTTTTTCTTTATTTATTATGTTTGTAAAGTGATAGCAACAAGGTTGTTTGATAAAAGTCGATATAGTTTACGTCAACCGTATGGAATCGGAGCTACAAATTAAAAATAATACGCAATAAAAATTTTAAAAGTACATAGGTACTTATGTAAAGATAATTACTATTTTTGTAATGATAACTGACATTTTATCTTTTTGCCGTCACTAAGACAATACTAGATTAATATTTACAAAGATTTCGTCTTTTTATTGTTCCGCGTGATATCTTTTTGAATCTTTGCTTTCCTACTTACTTCTTCAAATCCTCATATGTCATCATGGATAAATATTGAACATATTATAAGTTTTATTGCGATATACACGGTGTCTAACTCCAATACGAATTTGATATATTTTAATTATTAACTTACAGTGAATAAATTGTGAATACTTCATGACACTATAGCGCTTGTGTTGGTTTACTCAAAAGTTATTAACCTTTGTTCATAATGCCTACATAGCTTCTCCATGTATAGAGAATGTAAGCGCACCAGTGAGTTGATATGGTGAAACCGGTAGTCGAAGCAGCCCAAAGAGAAGATGACTGGTTTTTTGAAAATGTGCTAATTGACCCCGAGCCATTTTGATTTTAGGTGCAGGGAAGAAAGTGGTATTTCCTTAACTCTAACTCTGGTAACAATCGGCGAGAGAGTGTAACATTACTTTCTTCTCATCCTTCTCCTTCCCCACTTTTGCTAGCATTTCTTTTTCACTCTGTCTTCCTCCCTCAGTTTTTCGCACTCTTTTGGCATACCCATACGTTCCACTTTCTCTTCTTCCTCCCCGCACAGCCTGCATTTTCTATCTCGTCCTCGCCCTCCCTCCAGTATTATTTTGTTTCCTCTCTCCTCATTACCACACCTAAATCGCGCTATCATTTTCTTCTTCACTTTACTTTTCCTGCCTTTCAGGTATTCCGGTAACGTCTCTGCTATTATCTTTCCATATTCATATTTTGTCGCGTATCTGTTTCTTCTGTAAAATATAATGATATTCTTCTATTTCTTTCTGTCCATTTGTCTTCCTTCTCTCTTTTACTTCATTCCAGTACTCTTTCGATATAGTGTAACCCGTTCTTCACTCTACTGCTTCTTCGTACTTCACTGCGGTCTTCTCCGCTTTTACTCTTATATTTTGTATCTTCTGCTACTATATATCCTGGTGTCTCTCTGCTCAGCCTCCGTACCCACCTCCAGTATCTTTCCTGTATCCTTTCCATTCTCTCCTGCTCTTTTTACTCCCATATCTCCGCTCTTTTGCCGCAATATTTTGGACGCTAGTTAAACTTTATATTTAACAAAAAATTTCAAACCAAGAAACTCGTTTCTAAGATATTTCTGCATATGCCTTCGTTTCCTTAGTTAGTAATCGAAAAAATTACGTAGGAAATGTGCTTTTTTTCCCATGTCTATAGGACGTATTTTTCGAGGCATCGACAAATAAGGGTGTTTTCCTGATTCGTAAATTCTCTCCGATTGACAATTTTCCAAAAGCACAGTTTTCCTGTCCTTCGCATATTTCTTATTTGTGACAATTATTAATTAGTGTACTAAATGTAAAAACAAAAGTACAATGAAAATAAATTCAAGCTATTTTTGAAATGAGTCTCTGGAAGTTGAAATCAATAATTTTGAAAACAAGTTAATGAAAGTACATATGTTATTCGGAGAACGAGGAAAATTTACTTTCTCATTTTCCGCAACTCAATCGTTACTGTAAACTCTCACTTATATTGTTCAAATCTTATTTGTACGTATGTACTTTACTATTAATTATTCTGTTCTATTTACAGGTCATGGAAACGAAGAACATGATCTATTTAGTATCTGAATATGCTAGCCAAGGGGAAATATTTGGTAAGCATTTATTGATGCCATTTCGTAAAATTATTTGTCTTTCCTCTTGAAAATCAGCACCCACGCTCGGTTCTAACCTTGAGTTCTGACGTCATTCTGCGTTAGGGGATAAAATTCGTACAAAAGCGAATTTCTGCATTCTGTAGCAAAGTTTTTATAAATGGAAGCATTCGTTTCAATAAGTTATTGTGTGGGGTTAATATTTTATTGAGAAACTATATCTCTGTTTTAAACGTTTTAGTACCGAATAAGTTAATTAATATTTAATAATGAATGAACTAGCACTGCACATGACAAATTAATGATAAAATTCTTCGGAACGTAGTTCATTTGAAATTTATGTCACGATAATATGAATTGCATAAAAATTGCAAAAAGCTGTAACCTAATTTACATCATATTTTTAACACATCTCCTCCTAAAAAATGCATGGTTTCTTGGTTTGAAAATGTGCTTTCAGTCACGCTTCAAGTTTTTCGTAGAAGTTTTCTTGAGTTGTGTATTGATTGATTTATTTATTAGTGGTTTTTGTAATTTGGAAATAACAAACTATATCTACAGTTTAAAGCATGAGATCCGCGTATTAATTTATTCATATAAACATTGATTTTGGTAGTCATGTTTTTAAATTACATTAGGTAATATCGTGGTCATCGTCTTTTGTAGTAGACAGTTATCATTTTGTAATCGAGATTCTTTTGACAATTAGAGTGTTTGATTTATAATCTTTTGACAGTAATAATAGTTTTTTCGTGAGATTATCAATTTGATTTTATAGACACAGCTAAACAAAAACAATGTATAGGTACCTACTTAATTAATTCTCTCTAAACTTGCATTATGGAAAAGTAATTATTATATTTTAATTTTTTTATATTTCAAGTTTATTTAAAAATAAAAATTCGAGTGGAATCACAAACAAAAACAAAACATTGACCTGAAAACTTTTTGATAAATAGTATATTGGGTATGAAAAATATTTACCTACCGAATAACCGAAGTACATGGGATATTGTTCTGATATTTAATATTTTCAATAGGTACCAAAAAGTGACAACATTAATAATTGACCGCAAGTGTTTTTAATAAATTGCTAATTGCTGTCACACTTGTGGTAAATATGTTTATCGAAAATAATTTTATTTTCGTATAAATGTGCATGTACACTCAAAGTATAGTACGCCAAGGGCATGTTATCTATCCAAACTAAATTTAGATAGCGATGTTTTTAACCTTTTTTATTTTTATTGAAATAATTTTTGTTTTTATTAAGATTAATGCGATGAATTAGATGTGATTGAATTGTTTGTCTGTACCAATTTGGAACACTGTTGCTAAGGCACAAATTACCCAATTCTTCAAAAACATGAGCATCCAATTACCTTACACGAAATTACGTTTTTCGCGTAGAGTGAAAATACACACATTCCAATCTTTCAAAAGCAAAGCCCAATTAATATTTTAGTTTTCAATTTTGGCGAAATTTTGGAGAAGTTTTATTATTTTCTGATTAGTCCACCTAACGGAATGTTGTCTTAGCAATTTCGTTGGTCAGTTTTGGTCTTCGTTACAGGTACTTTTTGGCCGCTCTCGGTAGATTATTAATTCGATTGCAAAGCTTTGTAATTGACCCTGACAATTTAAACTAAGATGTTTGGCATTTTGCAAATGTATTATATTCAATGCCTTTATGCAAATTAACAAGATTCTACCGTTTCCGGACTCGCCATGTTGTAGTAGGGTCATATTTTGATTTAGTAATAAATAATTATTAAAGGTTGTCTCGTGATAAGTATATTTGCCTAAACTTTCTATTACCTTCAGAATAAATAATGTACGTTTCTTTCTCTTTCCTATACAGACGAGAAGTGTGTCCTCATGTTTTATCTTTTTCAGATTATATTGCAAGGTACGGACGTATGACAGAAGAAACGGCAAGAAAAACCTTTTGGCAAATACTTTCAGCGGTAGAATATTGCCACAATCGTAATATAGTACATCGAGATTTAAAGGTAGGTCCTTTCAGGATTCTATAGTATCAATATTCTAGTTGAACCACCTTTGTATATAAATTCCTTAGCTCGCCCCCAACCCTTAAAATGACGCCGCCGTCGGGACGCAATCGATCTATACCTAATGACGTCATTGCTTGTATGTAGGAGTACTCGGAATTTAACTTCCGCCTCCGAAATGAAATACTTTACGTTATTTCTTACATAACATTTTACAAACCCATTTATGTAGTATAAATTATTCGTATAATTCTTAGTGAGGGCGTTAATTAATTTTCATACGACAAAGCGGAGCATGCAATAACTTGCAGCTTTTTTAAATACCATTAAAGCCATACAAATAATTTCCATTAAAGTCGGGCGTCGGGTTGATGTCTGAATATTTTATTCGGCTGTACTCACCGGTGGATAGAATTTATTTTAAAATTTATAACGCCGGTAGCGTAAAACAATGGACAGTAGCGTTTATTGAACTTTAAGCTGTGATTACACTTCCTGAACTAAACGGCCGGGTGCTTTATTGTTCTTCGATATTCTGTTCAAATTAGACAATTTGGCGTTGTTTTCACCATTTAACAACTAATGCGGAACTTAAAAGGTTGTTCTGTACGAGACGGTAAATTCATTGTCACGAGTATTTACTACAAGTCATGTATGCAAATTGCGAGTAAACTCGCTCTTTTAAAGCTGCTTGGTCGTGAAATCAATATGTCATTGACTTGGAAATTGAAGGTAAATTACTCGCGCTATATTATACGTAGGTATCTACCTATGTGTAATTTACAAAGAAATCTCCAGTACTGATTGACATCAGTTTTTGCATGTTAAATATTAAAAACGAAATTTTTAGATTCGCTCCTCATTTTTGGAAACGTCAGGTTCTCAATAATTTCAAAACCTCACAGCAAATATTATCATCTTTATTGCCTAGGCCTAGGTATTAGCGGGTCCTTGAATTGTTTGCTAACAGTATTTAAACTCGTGAAGGTACTTAACAACAAATTAAAAAAAAATATATGGAAATACCATAGCCGAAATAGTGACTGTTTTACATATTTTCAATAACGATAGTGCTCTTTTCACGAAGTAACGGAATGGTCACATAGCTACATATAGGTACTTCCATTATTATGATACAAGTTTCAATGTCAAACTTGAACATGTTTGAATATTTATGCAGAAACTCCACCTTCTTTATTAAAGAGCGAATAAATTACACATTCTTTCATTATTCTTTACACGATCAGAGTGTAATTTCGTTATTACATAAGTAATACGTAGTGGGTACGTGGAAAATTCACTCCTTGTTTAAGTTTATCGTGAATTTATATCAAAAGCTAATTTATGTAGTAATTATGTCAGCATTTGAGGTACCGCCTCACTAGGGCCGGCTCTAGGGTTTTTGCCGCCCTAGGCGAAAACATTCTGCGCCCTCATTAAAGTGCCTTCTTCGGGGTCTGCCGAGTATCGAACTTCGGAAAAACGTTTTTGTTAATAATTTTTATAACAAAGAATTTGATTTTATAACCTTTGATAATTGACTGGGATATGTAAATAAAACGAATGTCAATTTTAAGTCTTAATGGTACTTTTCTTGCTTTCTGCTTAGCAAATTCTTGTATGAGGGAGAAATTGTCGCCAGACTCACAAGTCTTTCCTGGCACATTGTACTACGTAGATATTTGAAAAACTTCGTTCCGCACTCCCAACGGAAAGTAGCAACGTAAGCAAAATACGAAGGGCTACACAAATGTTAGGAAATCCATTTTCAAGATTATGTTGGTAAATGTAGTCGCAACCAGGGTGGGTCGGGGCAAATTGCGGGGTTGACGCCACACTACAACGTTACAACCTTACACTTCGTCCTCCGCGAAGCACAGCGAGGTTGCCAAACTGAGTAGTGTACTTCCTTATTTTCTGAGACAACTTAAATAAAATAAAATACTCTTCACCTTTCATTACCTAGCAATTCGTCTGCCTAAGCTAGTAGCGCGCAGAAGTACCTTTGGTTTGGATTCCCCCCTTTCACGTTGGCAAAATTATCATAGCCTTGCCACATATTTTCAATAGGAATTCCCATTTGTTTAAGATTATCAACTACAATTTGGGCCTTTTACCTTTCTACATTCTACATCTTGAAAAATTCTCATTAGGTAACATTATTGTTCATAGATTCTTTTAAGTATCTATGACATTGTTAAGGTTACCAAGACCGAAAACAATCATGATAGAAAAATTAAATTTTTTGGATTAGTTTACAGTAAAACTAGCCTTATTACATTTTTTCCACTTCACACTGCTTTCAAAAATTCTTTTCTACTGTGTAAGTCGTAAGCATATATTTCTTTTTTTCTCCATTGTGATGACATCAAAGAGAAAATTTCTACATTTGTATCACGTGCAAATTTCGAGAAATTCTGAAAACCGTACCTATAGGTAATGTCGCTGTAGTGGTTGAAAAAAATACGACATTGTATAGGTACAAGACTTCAGCAACGTACTTTTGTTCGTTTTCAAGAAAAAGGGTTCAAGAATAAATGATAGCTATTGATGAATAGAAATGTCGCAAATGCGCGTATGTCACTATAATGTCATTTTCGAATATTTTTAACAACTGTTATATCAAAAAATATTCCCTTAGATTCACACTTCTAAGGAATTGTAGTCAAAACTATTAATACAGACATATAATATATCATTGGTCAATTTTCTCTAATTTGCTATGTAGACACTTGGAGGGGGGGGGGGGGGGCACGTGATCATATTTTCGAGAGAAATATACTTGTGGCCGGTTGGTTACCAAATTTCCTTAATTCATCTGTCGTGGTTTCATAACTGTGATTGAAAAAAATATTTTTTTGGTCATCTTATAGTCATCACTTCATCAGTTATATGGTTGATGTATGGTATAACAGAACTGTAGAAATTATAAGCTCAACCGTAAATTTAGCTTTGAACCAGTTATTATTGCCATTTTGCTCTGTTCTTGAAGCGTTGGACAGTGCATCCTAAGATAGATAATACCTAACTGCAATATTTAGAATGGAGCATACTTTTTTGTAATTAATAACTATAGATATTTTTAGATATCAGCTCAAAATTTACTCAGAATTGTACTTTGCAAGAAATAACTTTTTTTTCGTCGTAATGCCGAACGAGTTTCTTCCCAAAAGTTTAACGGGTCCTTTTGTACATTTTTAGGCGAAAACTCTTGTTCTTTATCCTCTCTCATTCTTCACCAATAGTTTTTTCTTATTTATTTTAGTTCAGCTTTTCTGTTGTCAGAAACAACGTTTTCCTATGGACTACAACGTTTTTTTTTGGCTCTTGGCATGAGTCTCCTTGGGTTCTGTGTAAAACAATAAACCATAACACATGTGGTACTGATGCCTATTTTCACAGATCTTGAATTTTAGTCTTCTTTAACTTTGGTTGTGTATTCCCTATACCTTTTGAGTTTTGTTATTGCCTAACTTCGTTTGTAAAAGCAAAGAGACTTATTATATACTCCTTGGTAAAAGTAAGAATGATGTAGGTACATATACATAATATACATAAATGATATACAACTTAGAAAAGGAAGAAGCGATTTAAGAATGTAATTTCTAAAATAAAGCGCTAAGTAGGTACATCTTACCAATAATGCAACAGCCATAATCTTTCAGGCCCATTGTCAATTTTATATCGTTAGGGGAATCGCTTTTATCGATTTATCGACTTATAACTATAATGTGCTAAACAATAAAATGTTCACGTGCCGACAATTTTTAAAGACGTAAAAGTTTTTGGTACTTTTCAAATTTACATTCATGGTGTTAAATGTAACACGCTTGGTAGGAATTGACATGATCTTTTTAAAGTTAATCTAATCATTTATTAAATATAGTAATATATCGTAATTTACGTTACATACGAATATATTTTATCTTTTTGTGGCGCAATTAATTCGTCACTTTAATACCTAATACCAAAGAGCATAATTATATTCTCTATGCTAATACTGACACAGTAGAATCAAAGAGTATAATTCTCTTTGGTAGAATATATTCCGCGCCCTATTCGCATACTTACGCATACTATTGCACTACCTAAGTTCTCCCCTGTGAAAATGGTTTTCTTAAATCACCATGACTAGTCCATTGTTGCTGTATTATTTATGATAGTTAGATATAAATTCGCATTACTTGCTTCCATTTTTAAATAACTACATCCAGGGATAATATGAAATTAATAAACCTAATTATCGATGGATTATTAAATTTATTATCTTGTTAGGGTTTATTATTTCATTATAGCAATTCAATTTCACCTTCGTTTCCTTTTAAATCAGATACTTATTAGTTTTTTAATGACACTTTTCTTATGCTTTAGGCTGAAAATCTTTTGTTGGACTCCAATAATAATATAAAAATTGCCGATTTTGGTTTTTCCAATTATTTTACAAGCGGCGGCCAATTATCTACATGGTGTGGATCGCCTCCTTACGCCGCTCCCGAAGTATTTGAGGGAAAAAAATATACGGGTCCTGAAATCGACATTTGGGTAAGTTTACGCTGTTTTTTACCGAATAAAATGACGTTAATTGAAAATTTTTCATAGAGTTTGGGAGTTGTATTATATGTCCTTGTTTGTGGAGCTTTACCGTTTGATGGATGCTCTCTTCAAGCTTTGCGAGATAGAGTGCTGTCAGGAAGGTTTAGGATACCATATTTTATGAGTTCAGGTACTTATTTTATTATCATTTTACACTGGTATTTTGCACATATAATGCAATTAGTATGTAGTACAGGTGCAATTTTCATACTTGCGTGCTGAAAAACATTCATTACCAATAAATTGAAGTAGGTAACAAATTTGTAATTGTTAATTTCTTCAATATTAGGGCCTGATTATAGCTTACAACCTTAAACCTAAAATTAAAAAAAGATTGACCTCAACTCACGACACTATATCTACCTACCTACCAAATTAGTTACTACTACGTAACAACATATTGATTTTTTAAATTTTAGTTACTAATGACGTAAATCTTTTACGTGCATATTGCAACCTCGAAATCTTATGTCTGATGTCTGATAAATTTTTATAAGTACCTACCTATTTCATTTATTCTAAGCCGCTTTCAGCTGCAAATAGACTGTTTTATAAAATTAACTTTCCCTTACGTTCGTACCATTTTTCACTTAAAAACATGAAAAAAGTTGAAAATCTAATTATATTTTTAAAAAAAACTGGAGGAATATATAATAAGTAATGCAAATTCAACTTTTTTTCTTTCCTCCTCCATCAATTTAAATCTTTTAGTTTTGAGGGTTTGAATCGAAATGTTCAAATTAGTGACCCCATTATTCGGATACTATCTTATTAAAACAGTAGGAGAACCAAATTTTCACAAACGAGTGACAGATTTAACTTCGTAATCAGAATGATACACAATTCAATTCTAAAGTATGAGGTAAGATTATGGAACGAAATTTATAATTTATTTTGGTTCTTATCTATACGTGGAAGAACATTTCAATTAATATTACCAATTTACTCTCAATTAAGAAATTAACTGTAGATAGATACTTTTCTGGAGCGCGTGAAAATTAATATTAGCTATATTATAAATCCTTTAAATGTCCAATAAAACTATACTAATAAGATTGTGGGACGTTTTCTCTAATTTGTTTGCACGTTAATTAGAGCTATTTCAAATATTCACAAAAAACATAAACGGATGTATTAAGTAAAGTCAAATAATTTTAGCAAACATATTTCTTAAAGTAAACAAATTGAGTTAGATAAACGTCAGTGGTTCGTGGGTTTGTATAAATAAATTACAAATGTCTAATAAACGCACGGACGGAATTACTGCCCACTAGAAAAATTTTTTGGTTCCGTACCTGTAATATATTTTATGTTTTATTTTCAAAATTCCTTTATAAATAATAAATGTGTCCAATTTCACGAGATATTCACATTTTCTGTGCGTGTTCTTGTCTTGTGACGCACAGCTTTGACGTCAATTTGAACCCCAGGTACGTACCAATATAACGGGAGATTAATTACCATTATATGGAACTGTGTAGCATTTTTTCACAATTTTTCCATCGCGTACCGTATTTAATTGAAATTCCCAGTACTGACACATATCTATGTATTTTAAAAAAAAGCACTTCCGCCTTTCAAATAGTTGGAAGTAAGTATACCTATACCTACTCAGACACTCAGTAGCGTTATTCATTCACACTGTCAATTAGGTGTACTTAAGTATATTTATTTCTTGACAGGCAATCGTTAAAATGTTCTATAAAAATTTGGCCACAGCATTGTCAAATATTATGAGATCTTAGATGTTTTCCAACAGAGCATAAAGAGTATTTTTAGACTAATCCTCAACCTTGGTACTTCATTTCTAATTATAAAAGGCAATGACCTGAATTTTTGCATAATAATTTCATGAACATTCCTTTATAGGTACTATTAGGTATGCACTACAAACATATAAGACTTGAATAAAATCATCGTCAAACTTATGTCTATTAAATTGTGTATCATTTCAGATTGTGAGTCTTTGATTAGGAAAATGCTTGTACTTGATCCAAGTAAACGCTATGGAATATCCCAAATAAAGAGGCATAGATGGATGCAAGCGGATGTTCCATCATCGTTACCATCATCAGTTCCTTCAAGCACCACACAACCAAACGAGCAAATATTACGATTAATGCAAAGTTTGGGAATTGACGGTACAAAAACAAGAGAGGTGTGTTACATTTAACTATTCAGCTTTAGTTATTATACCTATTGTAAAAATTTCAGTCTATTCGAATGGGAAGTTATGATCATCATGCAGCTATTTATTACCTTTTATTGGATAAGTTAAGAAATCAACTAGTAAGCGGTGAAACTCATACAGGAAATCGTGACGTTCAAAGACGGCGACCTTCAAATATAGCCGAACAAGCTATGCGAAAAATCGGTAGAGCAAGTACAAGTGAAGATTGTAGAAGGTTGCTGCAACATTCCACAACAGCACCGACGTCGAGTAACAGTAAACTTAGTAATATTCAAAGAACACCTGACACGGCCAGAACGTGTGATTCTCCCTCGGCACATGGTATTGACGCAGCTAAGTTATTGGCGGCAACTAATAGTGATGATGCTCTTAAAATACTACAACAATCAACAACAACAACATTCGCTATGTCTAGTGAAGCATCTAAACTCATGGCTACGTTACAATCTTCTCCTGTTCCACCCGCAACCCAAGATGTACCACCTTTTCGTGATTACCTAAATCACATACACACCTATTCTTATATGCAAAACACATTCGGACAGCAAACGTTAGATACAGACAATAAAGGTTCACTAAGCAGGTTTAGTCCAGGGTATGTAGAACATTTATGTTGTAGTGTTGTAGTGTATTAAATTTTCCCTACTATGTACCTATTTAAAAGAAAGAATCACGAAGTATTCTTAACTACTCTTTTTTTGCATTTAACTATACAGTAATTTATTGTTATTTATCCTTATTATATAAGGATATACCTATGTAGATTTAAAAATAAATGTTTATGTTTATGTTACTTATAATTTCTTAACCTAAACCAACTTGCCTTTGGAACTTACACATTTACGTTAATAACACTATCAATGTAGATGTGAGGAAAATTTTGAAACAAACCTTTTCATTTCTATACGTAACAATTTAGGTAATGATTGGTCATTTCTTTGTTAATAAGTTAATACACAGTGTATAGCAATGCAATGGGAGCTAAATGCCTCTATGTAAATTATAAGCAAGAAGAAGGTTCTTTAAGTGATTAAAAAAGTTAATCTTATTGGCATGTGGAGTAAGTATAGTTATAGATTAGTCTGAAAGGTAAATGTAGAGAACGTCCAATTTTGTTAATTATTTTTAGTCCATCTGCACTTCATCCACTAATTTTTCGCACTTTCTAATGTGTTTTATATGTTATAGTTTATGTTACCTGCTTACTAATTTAAACTAATTAAAAATCAAAGCTTACGGTAGGACTGCTTTAACATATTAATTGCACATTTATGTAATTGTGTAAGTTCCCTGTAAGTTAAGAGGGCATTATCTATGGTGGAATTACAAGAAGTAACATAAACATTTTTGTCATTTATTTAACAGAATTAGTTATTACTTTCTATTGGTGTTTGGACGAGGGCTTAACTGTTATTTATTTGTAAATCATCATAAAAATTAAATCAATCAAGACCGGAGAAATTAAAAAGTGAAAATCAAGCTTTACAACCCGTGTATCTTAAAATTTTAAAAATGCCTCGACCCAAGACATGTTTTCAGGTGGACACTGATGTACTTATTTTGTTATTAGTATCATTGCTGTAGCAGGAGACGCTTTAATTTTGAAATGGCAACTGGTACGTTATAAAATATATTGTTTTGGGAAGGGCTGTTAAATAGCGTTTGGGTTTTAAAGCTTGGGCTATTGTGGAGGAATTTGAGTTTTAAACATCTGATCACAATACATATTTATAAACATGTTTATAGTTTTTTTAAACCAATTAGGAAGTAAATGGTTTCCGAGTTACCTATTCTTAGATCAGAAAATACCCTTTTTCTGTTCCACACCGAAAGTGGATATCAGGAACTGGAAATTTGCAACTAAAGAGATAACGATGGTGGTGCTGCAAATCATTGAAAATGGTAGATATAGTTGTACGTAGACTTGTTTTTGAGTTTATGTGCATTATCTGCATTTGGTGATGTGTTAATTACCTAATTAAATCAATTAAAAGAAACTAACTCAAGTAAATGGATACATAAAGTGATTGACTGGAGGCAATGTTCCATTTCAAACTTTGAAGCCCCTGTAATGTTGTCAAAATAAATCTCGCTGTTGTTCCGGCTGTAAGAACTTAAGCGCCAAATTTTCCCCACTTTAAATCGTCTCAGCCTCAAATTGCCTTACACTGTTCATCAGAGGTCCTGGAAAATGCTTAAGTTTAAAATTCTCCGCCAACTTAAAGTGTAAATGTAAAAAAACGTAACACCATTCGACAGAGCTAATTTAATAACCTTTCCAAAAATCTGAGATAACATATCCGTTGCCATTTGGAAAAATGAGAGAGTACAAACTATCTTCAATAAGATGATACTAAGTAGGCAAATATGTCCCCTGCAAACAAAACTACATACAGTATTTTTTTAAATTTTTATATACATACAGAGCTTGATTTACACTGTTTGTTGGAATATTCTAAATTGACAAAATATTTGCTATTACGATAATTCGGTTATATATAAAAAAATTGCGCCCGTAAGGACCCTCCACATAAAGAAAAATTTCGTATCTTTCATTAGAATCAGAAATATTCTGTAGAAGCTGGCGACAGATGCCCTCCAGTACCAAACAGGTGCACAAACCATGTATAGTACCATTTCGTACCACATGAGTACCTATAGGCTTAATGCATTTTGCATTTTGCTACACTTCATTTTTTGCTGGAGGGACTGCAGAGGTTTACGGGCGCGTTGGTTTATGTATGAGCCATAGTTTTCTGTGTAGGGGAATAACATACCATTAGATACTAAATAAATTTGTATCCCTCTTCTACAACCACTCCAACGGTTTTTGACCTTTCTTGGATTTTTGACCATTTATGGAAGAACTACAAGCCATAGTGAATTTTTAGATCTCTTTGAATTTGTAGAGTATTAAATTTCCTGCAAAATGAGATGCAGTTGACAATCCCAGCGTTAGCAAATGTAAATGGCCAAACTGCTTGATGTGTTGAAAACAGCTGAGAGTAGAGTTATTATTATTACCTATACTACATTTCCGCTTTATTATACTTGGTTAAAGGTTAAAATCTATTTTGCCTTGACAATAAGGTGCTTTTCAATGCAAAGAGTTAGAAACTTTAATTGTTTAATAGTCCATGAATGATTTTGACATTCATAACACATTTGATGAATAAATGATCCATCTACCAATTTCTTGTTCCAGGGGATTCCGTAGTGGAGAAATTCAAACACAGTATTCCAGTTCAACAGATGAAGGAGTAGAAACAGATTTAGAAGATCACAATCCTCGGTTAAGCTATACATCCTCCAGTTCCTCTAGTGGGGTAACCACTAATTTCAATACATCGAAAAGTCTTAGTCAAAATTTAAGTTGTGATAGTAATTTTGAAAGTCTCGATTATCAGTTGTCTGATTCAAGCGAATTAACAAGCAGTTTGCCAAGTTGTACGACAACCGATCGAAATTTACCTGATCCGGTATTAACTAGTGCCAGTGCTATTCCCCCACCTGCTAATTTCTCCATCAATACGAGGTCTAGCTTACATAGGCACCATCCGCTTCTTTATATGCCTAGTTTAAAACCAGTTAATAGAACAGTCACACGATCGCCCGTCGACTTTAGAGAAGGAAGACGTGCTAGTGACGGTTTAGTAGCGCAACAGGTTACAGATTCCTCAACTGGTGGTGTTGTTGCTTTTAATTCACAAAAATTAAGCGAAAATTGTAAAGCGAAAGGTGTTTTGGAATTACATTTAGTGCAGCGTGAAGCACAAAGATTACAGATTCAATATCAAGCGAGAGAACCACCCGAAGAGGCATCACAAAGGCAAAAACAGCATAGTCAATATTTGCAACCACGTACAAATAAAAGAATTAGTTTACCGGATAATTTTAGTTACGCAAATACAAGTCCAGAACCGCTTCAACTGCAAACTGCCATGCAACATCGTCTCCTGCAACAAAAGCGACAAATTTTACAAAAACAAAGTGCAATGTCACATCAATCATCCACCAATAGTTTAGAAACCAGTAGTTCCCTAGCTAGAAGACATATGCTAAGGCAAGCGAGTTATAAAATTGCCCAACAACAACCTGTATTACCTCCATTACCATTAAATGAAACTGAGAATAAAGACTTATTAACGTTCCAGGCTATCGTTGAAGGTTCTGGAGAAGCTTGGAACTCGTTACCTGGAAGTTTACAAACTTCTTGTCAGATCTCAGAACCAATACCTCCACCTCCAACGTGGCAATCGCCATTACCTACGTGGAGTCAGGTACCGCAATATCTATAGAGCACTTAGACAGGTTTCTACTGAATATAAAAAATGTAATTTGCAAAAAAATTACATTTACTCACTTTCCAAATTGAATGAATGATACTTAACTTTTGCCATATATGCCTGAGTAAAACTGCAATAAAAAAATTTGCGTGAAAAATGTGGTATAATGTCGAAAATAATGTCCAATGAAAACTTTGGAGACAAGACAAGAACATTTTGTTTATTCAGTGGGATATGCCAAATGTATGACTGTGGTTATGGTTCATCACCAAAACCTTTAAGGGTATTTGGGTTGGAATGGGATTATCTGTTAGGGGTGTCTGTCAAATGACTACAGCACTTTTGCAAGTTATGTATTACGTTATTCTTACCAATTTTCTAACATTGTCATTTGAATTTTGATCGCTCACACTTTGACGAATCGATTGTCAAATGATCAACTAGCTAATATCTATTTAAACGATTAGGTCTGATAGTGTATTATCTTGGCCACATTTACATGTGTATATCTCAAAAAACATCTTCTTTTATATAACTATGTTAAGTATGTTAATGTATGTTGGTACATTGCGACCACTTTCTTGAGCATTATGAAAGGTATCCAATTTTGCACATAAAAAATAACTTAGGGGTGAGGGGGGTACATTTGAACACATTACAAAACATTTTTTATATTCACAAAACTAATTTTCCTGATAAAATGGCTAATACTACCATTTTAACAAACGATTAATATAATATAAAAGTAAAATATGTTGAAAAGTAAGAAAATGAACTGACCTTATTTTAACGTTGCATTTGTTCAAATTTGCCCCCTACATGGGGCACCTTTGAACTGACCTCGGGGTAGTTTTGAACAAATTTGATCGATATTGTGTGGACTGAAATGATATTAGCACCATTATACGTAAAGTACCACCATGTATTATGGGGGTTCTGGTAACTTCAGAACGTCGCTGCATTTAGGGTTTTCTGGCATTAATAGTACATTGTGTATCGAGTAGGAAAAGCGTAACATTCCCGGGCGATGTGAATATTGTTGGGCGAGGCGTCAGCCGAGCTCAACAACACAGAGTCGGGGAATGTTGCTTTTCCTACGAGGTACACATACTATTTTTCCGCCGATCGTTAAAAAACAGACTAAAAACATGGAAATTCTAAAAATTATTTTATGAAGAAAAAAATAAGCGATGCCTTGAAAATATAACGAACGTCGGTATCCATGGATCCAGAAATGAATCTTTAGAGTACAGAAATGAATATTTCCTTACAGTAATCGTTGGCTGCCTAGCAACGACTATATGCACCGGAATCTTGTCCTTTTCCTTTCAAAATTCTGTCAGAAATGTCACAATTTTTGAACGATCGGCGGAAAAAACATTTGCTCCTCTAAATCATCTGAACCATCATGAACTGAGTAACCATCAACATCATCTGTTTCAGACTCGAGGCATTCATTTGTCTTGTTTTTTCTTATTTTCTCTTTGTCTATCTGTGATGCCGTCGTCTCTCCAGTTAAGAGTAGGTTTCTTTTTTTTTGCCAAACGTCTCAAAGTTTCTTCTTCAATATTATTTTTTCTAGGGCCTCGGTTAAAATCCCAGATTTATATTTTCTAGGTTTTGGGTTCAAACTCCTCTTACGAGGAGCCGCTTTTGGTAAAGACCTTGCCATTTCGGGGGTTAGAATAGAGGTATTAAAATAATACTTTCCTAAGTCAGCTCCATATTTGTGTCGGAGCAATCGGCCTGCAAAGCATTGGAACAGCTAGGTAAAGAATTCAATGTTTCTATATTGGATTTAGGCACTGACTTCATTGAGGGGCCGCATTTGAGGGACCAACCTGCGATTCTTCTAAATTACATATTTGCGTATTCTGCTGTAAAGGCCTATCTGTCACAAGGGATGCTTCGAAGTCCTCATCTGAGAAAACATTTCTGGAAAATGGCGACGTTCCCGTTTTTACAAATCTAGACGTGATATTTTTAATCGTGAACGAATTTACATATGCACTGTTTGCTAATTCGGCCAAATCATGCAGGCTTAATGTTTTTCCAGGGTTACTGAGTTGCCAGTCATTTTGGGCCAGAGCATACTTAGATTTGAATGGACTCATTACCGACACATCCAATGACTGCATTCGATGTGTGCAGTAAGGAGGTAAAGTCAACAAGACCATTCCATTTTCTTTGGCGTATATGACAGCTTCCAATGAGCAATGGCTTTCATGGTTATCCATTAATTAAAATCAATCAATCCTTCGAGGATTTGGTATGTTTCTGAATATGCTGCAACACTTTAATAAATAGAGGACCCGTCATCCGACCACTTGTTAGGCAGTTTGTCAGACCAAGAGCTCCAGACAGATCTCTTAGCATTTGATCAGCTTGACTCTTGGAAACACAAATGCTGGGGGGATTGTATTTTCACTGACCAGCACAATAGCACACATTGTCACTAGCTGTCCTCTTTCACCGAGACGACCTGACCCATTTGTTTTGTACCTTTAGTCACTTTAGTGCTTGGACTACCGTAGTTATGCCAGTCTCGATTAGGTTCAAAATTTTTTCCACCGTAAATAGGTAATACCTAAGAGCTCGGTCATAATTGACAAAAAAAATTGGCTCACGTTTGATTTATTAAAACTTGTTGAACGCGCCAAACTTGTGTTTTCAGGTTTTCAGCGTCAGCTGTTGATGGCGTCGCATAAAAGGTTTCAACCAGTATGCCAGCCATTTTTGACACATCACAATTTGTTAGATACATGCGTTTGACTAGCTTAGCGCAACTATAAGCTAGTTTTCTCTTGTTGCGTAGTAAAAACCTGTCAGGCCGTATATTTTGAGCTGTAATCTCATCCACCTTCTGGTCTCATCTTCCTCTATAATCTCTGGCTTAGATCTCTTTTTCGTATATGTTCGCACCATTTTCTAAAAAAAAGAAGATAGGTAAGTCAACAAGATTTTGTTGCAATGTTCATATCTGCCCCGAATTGCCATATTCAATATTTTCGTGAATAACAAAATAAATATTAATCACAAAAATGTAGTAAAATATGCATTAAATCAGTATTCCTCAGCAATTACTTTGCCCTAGAAATTTAAATAAATATACTTACCTAATCAAAGTTACTATACACTTCAAAACAAAAATTACAAAAATAAATTTACTGACACAAACACGAAAAGCATGTGCTCACACCACAAACATTGCGTAATAACTAAACCAACGCCAGCTGCGTTGTCATACCAGCCCTAAAATAGTTGAAATTACCCGCCACATGTTGACATTGCAGTAAATTGGAATGTGTTCAAATGTAGCCCCCCCCCCCCCCCCCCCCCCAAGCAGTTCTATTGGTAACTCTTTTTCGTCATGGTAAAGTAATGAAATGTCATTGTTAGTTCAAGTTCCCTTATACAATGTGGTGTATATTAATTAGGTATGTACCCCAAAATGCCACATCATTGGTATTATTGTGTGCAAAGTGCTTTCCTATACTGAACTTATGAATATATTTCCAACTGTTACTATAATTCGTTTTGATAATGTATCAATAAGCTTGACGTAATTTTGTTTCAAGTGTTCATTAGAAACCTGAAAAGTTTTTAGTACAAATCTTTATTTTGTTTTACTATGTTGTAGTAGTATACAAATATTATTTGTATTAGTTTACTGTTATTCCTGTATGCAGCTACTAAATATAGTGATATTTAATGAGTTTTAAGTTTTTTGTTTAACAAAATAATAGCATGCACGTTTTATTTTCAGTTTTTGAAAGTGTGTTTTATTTATTTGAGTAAGATCGTAGAGAAACAATGTCCTTTTTATAATAGGGGCCTCAGTTCACAAGTAATGCATGGCCTCCTTTATTACCTCTGAGCGAGAGTCCAATCTTAGAACTTACGGAACAAATGGAATCCATGTGAAGATGAATTTTGCGAGCATTTACAAGATAATATTGCTCATGGTCACACACCAAAATCATAAAAAGAGTGGAAATACATTATTAGATTTAGTGTCTGTAGAAATTCTAAAATGTTTAGCAACTTTTGAGGGTCAAAAATATTGTTAATATTCCTAACTTTTGTTTTTAATATTTACCTCGAGATACTAAATATTTTTTGTTTTGTCACATTTTTTTGAGTGTAAACATTCCATAAAGTTGTTTTTACGATTGGTTCTTGAAATAAAGCGATAATATTATAGGAGCCAAATTTTTACTGATGAACAATCAAATAATTTAAATCAGACTGTAATAATATGATAATAATGTTGGTCATTGTAGTATATAGAAGCATAGACTTAGTACAGTAATTAAGCTCAGCGATTTTGTGTATTAAGTCTAGTGAAATAAAAGAAAAATCTTTACATCAGTATAGCACATATCATCAAGAAAGTATATAATCTATTTAAAGGTGCAGTAAATAGAAAGTGTAGTACTTAGCTTGATGCGATATTATGGTAGAAAGCAATAATATATTTGTATATTTGTAAACGTGCCTGTTTTGTTTGATTGCTGTTTATGATACGCTAATGCTTTTGTTAAAAGTTCATAATAAACTCCATACAAACATGAGAAATTTTATTACAACAAAATAGTGACATGTGTAAGTACATTATATGTTATACTTAAACACAATATAAAGAGCTGCCTTAAAGTACAATATAAATATGATCTGGTATAATAGTACACATTGGAGAATTTTTTTCATTTAAAAGGCACATGTTCTGGACGGTAGTACAGAGTAAGTAATACTGGTCAAAACTTGACACATTAAAAAAAAAACAAAATTACAATCTCGTTATTGTATGTTAAAAAAATAAACTAAAAAAATACTGGGGACTTTATCACTTTTAAGTTAAACATTTAATCTACATAATATACAAAACATACTTAAAATTAATCTATAAGTAGCATTTAAACAAATGGTGAAAAATTATGGATGTGAGTATCAAAAACATTCACTTATCGTAGAATTAGAAATGACAATGCAAACATGTATTCGGATGATTAAAATACAAACTAAGCAAAATTAATCAGGTAACTAATTTGAACAGTTTGTAAAATTTACAAACTCGACAAATGAATAGAGCACTAAAAAAGAGATGTTTGCATTTTAATCTTAAAGTACCAATAAGATAAAAACAAAATGTATATGTAAAGTATACACAGTCCATGTTAAATACACGTATAGACAAATATAGATGATATTAACATAATATGGCAGAAAATAATGTTAACAAAAGCATAATGATTTTATGAAAAATGTTTAAATTTGTAAATTGTATAAAAACGATTTCAACTTCATTTCGTAATTAGTACCTTTTGCTTCATTATAACTAATATCTGAGATGTTTTCTCTTCAATTTCAGACACTGAAAGTAGAAATTAAATAGTCAATTTTTCTATGGAAACATAATAAAGTATTTATGTATTATTCAACACAAGAAAAAGCATTACTAATTAAACAATTAAAGACTGATTCTGTATTTAAAGTGTAAAAATTTGATTTATCACTATATTCTATGCTTGCATACCTTTTTAAACATTTCACAGTATGTCATAACCAGTACAGAAGTGACTTTAATTAAGTGTTTATGTAAAGATCCAGTCTCTGTGACCTTTTTATGCCTACACCATTTTAAAACAATTTTTATTAAGAACTAGAGTGACTAACACTACTATTAGACATACGAGGAATACGAGAGACTAACAAAGAAGTAACAAATGACGAACTTACAACACGCTGTATATTTTTACACATTTGGAAAAAAATTTAATTTTGAACAAAAAATTGTTAATACATACCCACTCAAAACTTAAAAAAAAAACAAATACTTAATAACGTTTTTCACTTATCATGTGAATATATAAATAAATAAATAAAGGAATAAATTAGAATGAATGTACCAAGATCTCTGACACAAGAATTTATTGTTGTGGAACATCTATGCAATTAGAAGAGGAAGATGTTCAAGATAATGTTAATTAATGTTATACCTTGTGTCCCACGCTAGGGGTACCCCATGGGATTTAACATGGGAAAATTGAAATTATTTTTTTCCCTGCTTCCCAAATTAAAAAATCGCAAAAATTTTGACGCAGATTTAAAGTGGCTCTTAAAACGTTTCTAAAAACAATTTTTTGATTACAATTTGATAATTAATAAATTAATTACAGGCATTTGAAATTCGAAATGTTGAAGGTTTTTCGCGCATGCGATTCAGATCGGCTATCTTCGGCTACAATCTACTTTTAGCATCCATATAGCTTTAAAAACCGAAGATAGCCGATCTGAATCGCATGCGCGAAAAACCTTCAACATTTCGAATTTCAAATGCCTGTAATTAATTTATTAATTATCAAATTGTAATTAAAAAATTGTTTTTAGAAACGTTTTAAGTGCCACTTTAAATCTGCGTCAAAATTTTTGCGATTTTTTAATTTGGGAAGCAGGAAAAAAATAATTTCAATTTTCCCATGTTAAATCCCATGGGGTACCCCTAGCGTGGGACACAAGGTATAGGGTATAGAATTGATTGATGCACCATAGGCATTTCAATAAAAAAATCTTAATATTCGATTATTTGTTTCCCTAATTATTTTAGAGAAAAAGTCTTTGTTTTTGCTTTTAAAAATAACAAAACGAGTTTTGACAGCAAGTCGAAAAACTAGAGAGTGGCAAGTAAATGGAAGCGGCAGATTGAGTTGTTGCTGGTACATCAAGATGTGTATGATTATGTGGTTGGTTTTGGAAGAAGGTGCGGACCCTGATGATTTTGTTAAAAAACAAAAAGAGTTTAAAAAGTCGGGTGCGTTAGCACAACTAATCTTGGTTAGTGCATTGAATGAAAGTAATGACGAGCTGACAGCCACATGTAAAAGGTCTGATGAAACTTGGATATAATGGCTGGGCATAAATGAGCAAAGATCCTTGCGATAATATAGCTACGAGTTGGAGCGCTTAGTTAAAAGTAAGTTGCCAGACCTATTGCTCTTGTGTAGAATCATGTGACGTGCTAGAGCCAGATGTATGGCAGGAGGAAACAGAACGTTACTTGAGAGTGGAAGATCGTTGATTCAAGCCAAGAAATTACCCATTCAACTATGGGCAGAAGCAGTGAACACTGCTGCTTTTGTTTTGAACAGGACAGGCCCAACAGTAATAAAAAATAAATATCCTATTGAGCTTCGGACGTGAAAGAAAGTTCAAAGCATTAATCATTTCAGAGTTGTTGGAACTGAATGTTATGTTCACATTCCAAAAGAAAATAGGAGATAAAAAGGGACAAGAAAAGTACCAAACACTACTTTGTTGGTTACTGTGATGAAAAGGATGGATTTCGGGTGTGGCTTCCTGATCAAGATAAGGTGATTAGAAGTCGTGACGTCATTTTCGAAAATGAAGAACCTGTTACAATATAAATACAATACAAAACAGTTTTACAACTGATGAGGCCGGCATAAGTTGCCCTTCCACACTTCAGGTTTCTTTGGGTGATGACCTCTTTCCTGTTGAGACGGTCGTGGTACCTGAGATTGGATCGATGTTACTCCTGAAGAGGGACCTACTCCCGAGGTGACTGCTGGTGGCGGAGGCTAGTCTTCTCCCGAGCCTGAAGAGGTTCAAATTCATAATGAAAGAAGGTATCCTTCGAGGGAGAGGAAAAAGGTACCTTTTATACACTACGAGGTAAATTTTTATGCTTCTTGTAATATTGTCGCTATAGAACCCTGCAATATAAGTGAGACTAGAAAAAAAAGTCGACGCTGAAAAGTGGGACGAGGCCATAAATCGCGAACGTGATAGTCTAAAATTAAATAATACAATATGGGTATTAGCAGATCGTCCGAAGGGCAAAAATATTGTCAAAAATAATTGGGTGTTTAAAAGCAAAAGTTTGCGCGAAAGGCTTTACCCAGCGATATGGGCTGGATTATGAAGAGACTTTCTCGCCCTTAATTAGGTTCAGTACGTTTGGGTTGCTATTTACAACTGCAGTCAGGTTAGGTTGACCACATTGTGCGTTTTTCAAAGTTACTTGTCAAATTTGGTATGTACAAGAATAACCCTGTAACTGCACCTTTGATGTGTAGTAAGTCAAATCTCGAGAACACTGAGGCTGATCAGTGTGAGATTGATGTCCCGTGTCAGGCTTTGATTGGGTCTCTAATGTAGGTATTTGGCGGTATGTACAAGGCCAGACATTTGTTATGCTGTTACTTATCTGAGCCAGTTTAATAACTGTTACAATAGAGAAATTTGGACCTTAACAAAACGTGTGCTTAGGTACCTCAAGGGTACCTACACCTGAGTTATGGTTAGTTTTCACTAAATCTAGTGATGGGGTCATTGGCTTTGCTGGAGTGGCAGCAGCAATGAGGAAGTCCTACACAGGTTACATATTCAAATTCAGTGATAGTGTCATTTCCTGTTTACCATATAAGAACCAAGCACATAGATATAAGGTATCATTTAGTGAGAGAATGCCTTGATTAATAAGTGTATCAATGGGCTTGTTCAGCAGATAAAGCAGCTTTACAACTGTTGTAAAAATATTTCATACGATTGGTTTATACATTTAGAACAAGGGCGAGAACCAATCATATTGAAGAATCTTACAACAGTTGTAAAGCTGCTTTATCTGCTGAACAAGCCCATTAGGTATTATGTACTTAAAGAGTGATGACATGCTCACTAAGGCGTTACCGTAATTCCCTTCGTCAACATTAAAATAAAAAGGAAAAGTGTTAAAAATAGGCGGCATTGCTGTTTATTACTTTTAACGTTGGCTAAACTTAAGTTTTGTTTTATATCATGTTACTTGTCAGATTATTATACAAGTTTGTTCAATGTTTTTTTTTGGTTAAGAAGATGAATTAAAAATATGCTTGTTAAGTGAATATAAAAGTGTTTGTTAATAAAACCTCAATAAATTCAGTTACATCAACTGCAACAATTGAAAGCAAGTGTCTTCCGGGATTTGAAAATTCGACCAATAAAAAAATTGCATTTATATGTGGCGCTAATTTTTGGGGAGGAGCTTAACTATTTCTGTTTGGTAAACGGAGAGTAGATGTAGTACTGTATAGAGCTTATACCATTATTGACACGTTGCAATTTTAAAATAGAAACAGTTGATCATCTGCCCTACATGAATTAACATAATTAAAACAGTTATAATTATTATTATTAAAGAAGAAAAGGAATATTTACTGTACACTTACATGTAATTTGCATCTTCTAGTAATTCGTATGCCTGGTACCCCTCATTAAAGGCACTAACAACGCTGGAGGCCCCGCTTGCCTTAAAAATGGATGGTGCAGTAATTCAGATGCTGTGGCACGTTGAGTTGGATCCCTAACAAGCATTCGTTCTAAAAATCCTTGCAAACGTGGTGACACTTTATGACTATTTTTAAATTTAGGAGGTGGCATTTCTCTAATTCTTCTCATAGCTTGTAACGGTGGCTCGTTGAAAAATGGCGGTTCACCGTCGACCATCTCTATAACCATTATACCTAAAGACCATATATCAACTTCGGGACCGTACGGTAATCTACTAATAACTTCGGGTGACATCCAATAAGGTGTACCGACGAGAGATTTGCGTTTAGGTAACTCCTGAGAAACTTGTGCGCAAAATCCGAAATCGGACAACTTGACTCGACCGTCGGGCGCTAATAAAATTGAATCCGATTTAATATCTCGATGTATAACACCCTGCGAATGAAGGTAAGCTAACGCTTTAAGACACTGTTTGCAAACTGTAGCGATTTGCTCTTCGTCCATTCTCGAGTGTGTTACAATATCGGTTAAAGCGCCACCTTCCAGAAATTCCATTACAACCCACAATTCGTCATTGACTAAGTAACTATCGAACATCTCCACGATATTGGCGTGATGATAATCTCTCATAATAACAACTTCGTTAAATAATAATTCCCGTCTTTGCTGTTTTCGTAGATCCATTTTTTTAACAGCCACTTGACGGCCCGTATTTCGATCACGCGCGATACATACCGTACCGGTCGATCCTTCCCCAATTTTCATGAATTGTTCTAGTGATTCGCGTGGATCTTTAGGCGATACGACCATTTGTAAAGCTGCTCGGAATTGTTCGTGTGTAAGCCTTTGCTCGTGGTGTTGTTTACTCGCCGTAGAAACTGTCGGTGGTATGGTTGGGTGAGGTAAGACCTGCGTTCCATTTTTAATATTTTGATTTTGATCAGGTCGTGTCGGAAATCCAAGTTGTGCAACATTCTGATGTGAACTAGAACTAGACTGAGTGTGAGTAGCATAATTAGGTCCGGGAGGTGGAGGTGCCGCCATAGAATTGGCAGGCGAAACTTGTGGATGATCACGAACAGGATAACCTACATACGGTTCTTGTGTATTTCCATTGAGATGGGAATTTGTGTTTTCGTGATTGCTTAACGAACGTTCGGCCGGCGATCCCTCTCGTACTTGAGGTTTACTTACACATGGTTCTCTTCGTAATGACGGATATTGTAATATCTGTTCTTCGGGAACCGAAGGTGGGACGTTAGTGTTATGGTGATCTCTGCGTAATCTAGGTGGACTGGAAGATCTCAAAGAATTTGAGCGTGCCACATTAGATGTTTTCGGAAGAATAATCCCATTGGAAACTGGAGGTTTATTTGGTTGTTGCGGAAGAACACGATTTTCGACTTTACTGTGCTCGCCCCGTACTATTGTTTTTAGATCTAATATCTCTGTTGGCGTAATTTCGGATGGATCAACTAAAGGTAAAGGACGATTTGTCGATTTTAATATTTGGTTATTTCCTACTATAGATGCCCACTGTAAAGGTAGACCTACATATCGACCTTCTCTTTTATCAAAACCTGTATGTACACGATGTTCAAAGTTTGTAGGTGGAGATATTTGGGGTTTCTTCTTTTTCTTCGAAAACATAATTATTATTAATTTATTAAATGGCCCCAATTATTAATAGTCTATCCTTTCTAAACTTAAATCAAAACAAACTTAACCTGCTTGCACTCAACCGTGATAATTATAACATTGAAATAGAAATTAATTTAATAGATCACAGTAACGAATAATATTAATATTTTTAACAAATCACTAACAATAATATAATATTACGATGATTTATGTTATTGACATTTTCTTGGGTTTTAATAATTATAATGTATAAAAATTCAACGCCGCGGTTGACAAATTTAAGAAACAATAAAGGAATGTCAATTACCGTTAAACAGTATTCCCATTATTCCTACGTTCCATTTCATAAATTATTGTAATTCAAAAATGTTCAGAAAAACAGAGTGATGCAAACTTTTAAATTTTATTTTTGTATACAGGGTGTTTGAGACTTTGAGAAGCTCTCGCTTTCCTAGTATCTGCATGGAACTGTTGGCAAACACATTAGTATAACACCCCATTACATTTTAAGTATAAAAACAAGCAAAGATGTTATATTACCTAATAATAATAACAATAATCTTTATTTCCATTATGTGTAACAAAATTTGCTTCTTACACAATAAATAAAATGATTTATTCTTAAATTTACAACAAGAAAATTAAATTAAATTGGAAATTACTTGGTTTTATAATGTACAAGTCAGCGAGGAGTGCAATACGTATTTCGAGTTATTGAATATAAACATGGTTTAGGTTGGTAGACTAAGTCAATGGTTAATAATATTGCTACGGATTTGTATAGGGTTAGCCAGAATGTTGGGAGAGACATCAACATATCAGACAGGACGACACCAATGCCTCATGCCCTGGAATGTCAGTTTCTTCGGGACTCTGATGGGCAAGCCTCTCTCCTCACCCCTGGTCCCGTGTCCATGCTCCAACACCCTCAAAACCTCCCTGCTCTTATGAACTTTCAGTAAAACTGTCAGTTTATAAAGATTGTTTATATTTAAAACTGATAGGTCGCTGTACAACGTTGTGGCCGAGTCAAGCCCTCCCTCTCCTTAAAATTCTCCAAAGTAAGTTATTTTGGGCATCGATTGCAGAGCTGTACGGTATCATCAGCAAATAAGTCGGTGCGACCGTCTATTTCTTTCTCAAGGGTTAGCAGGTGGTTCATTCGCCAATTCGCATTCGCATTCGCATATTCGCTTTGGTATCTCACAAATATGATTTTCAAAGGCTTCAACAACTCCTTGAGTTTAGGTGATGAAAATCGCTGTTCACGCATCACGAATCCATTGTTCGACGTGCTGTGTCGGAGCTGGAATTGTCGTGACGGAAATCTTGAAACATAGTTCAGTGAATGAGTGCTGAAAAGAGAGGTGTAGAGTGCAAGGAATATGCGAGAATTTTTGACTTCACGACTTTGTTAGTTGGTAAACATGCCTAGGTCTAGTTTCCACCATAATTCGATTCTGCTCCGGTACGAAGCAAGTGTAATGTCTGCTTCGACTGGAGTCGAGTAGAAGCGAGGAAAATTAATATTTAGTGGAGCCAACCTTATTAACAAACTTTAGAATATAAATGAACTGCAGAAACGTTTGTTTACATTGGTTAGTACAGCCAGGACAAGAATAGCGTAATTCAGTCTATTTGTCTATTTATTGTAGTTTGCAATGCAATGTTGTCCAATTGTCAACGTCGCAACTAACATAGTAATTAAAATCTATAATGCCTATCTGTAATGTAATATCAAATCAATCAAATGATAAACTAAAACATTAAGGGATGTGCGAGTATTAAATGTTAACAATCTCTCGTCAGTGTTGGCTTCATGTTTTAATAACGTTCGTATGTGGAAAGGAGTATCTGCACCTTTTTATAATCTAAGTAACAAACGTAACCTTTAAACAGCAACATACAGTTAGTTAAAGTGTAAAAATATCAGGTTTATTTTCCATTTTGGATATTTTTCAGAGAATAAGTACCTACTAGGAGCGGATTAACGCATCGGTGGAAAGCAACAGTCCCCATCCCCATGGGACGAGCTTCAGGTTGGAAGGGGGAGGGGGAAAAGAGACAATTTTTGGGTTTTTCCTCAACTGCACGTTGTATGATTTATTCAAGTATATTTTGATAAGCCTCACCTGTGAATGCATGTGAGAATAACAAATGGGCATTGTCCTTCACCCTTTTTCTTCCAGGTTTCACCAGCAGAATGTCACGATCACAGTTGTGGTTAACTCATTCAATTTCCAAAACACATTATTATCTTTGACGAAACTTTAAAATAAAGATCACATAAAATCTATTGTTAAAATGTTTTTAGTCATCATACTAGTTAAAATCGTAAAAATCATCCAACGGAAACCTTCACGAGTAATGACCACTTTTACACAAAATTACTTTCTTTAAACGCTAACTATCAAAAATAAACTAGTTTTTGAATTTTTAAGCCGTTGCAAAATTTATAATAAAAACATTCTGGCAAGTTGCCACGAGACTTTCCCACGTATTAACACTTTTTCAAAAAATAAGTGTTGAATTCAGAAAAAATACTCTTTTAAACTACATAAAAAAAACTGCAACTTTATCTTATAAAAAAAATGAGTGCCGCCATTTTAGCTTATACCGGAAGTGGCGTCATCAAAGGTAATATGAGCATTTTCGTCCTTGGCCCGAATGCAATCCATTGGCGAAAACCGCATTTCGATAACTTTAATAGTTTCCGAGTATCGAGCGTTGCAGTCATTTTTTAACAATTATTTTCTTTAACACTTTTTTCAAAAAATAAGTATAGTACCTACAATATATATTGCTGAATTCTGAAGAAATACTCTTTTAAACAACATAAAAAAACTGCAACTTTATTTTATAAAAAAATGAGTGCCATTTTAGCTTATACCGGAAGTGATGTTATCAAAGGTAACATCAGCATTTTCGTCCTTGAACCGAATGCAATCGATGGCGAAAACCGCATTTCGATAACTTTAATAACTTCTGAGTTTCGAGCGTTGCAAGGAATGTGTACGGACAGACTACAAAGTACAGACTCAGACGACAGACTACAGACGACAGACGGATTCTTTTTTCCATTTTTTGAATCTACGTATTCAGAAACGTAAAGACATGTAAAAATTTGCACAGGTCAATTTTTTTTTGGAACACTAATACAATACTTCCCTTTCACTTCGTACTTGGGAAGTAAAAGGTGCTATCGCGTCAACAGCCTCGTCCCCACCTTAATTTTGGAATATATGATCAGGTGTGCACAGTCGCTGCGGAAGCAATATTTTGCTAGGGGGGGGGGGGACACACAACTATGTCGAGGGTTAGGGTTGCCATATTGAAATTGCAAACTTTCGGGACGCCGACTACAACGGGGGGGGGGGGGGGGCAAAAATAACATCGAAAATTTTTCAATCAGAACCAAAGTATAAGTTATTTAATATTATTCTCCCCGTACTAGTTTTAATTTTTGAACCAATCATACTCCGATTTACCTATTTGCGCCAGCAAATTTCTATTTTCAATGTTAAGCAATTTATTATAGAATTCAGTGCATGTTATATCCTTACAATTGTAAGCGGTTAGCGGAGACCCTCAGGCGAACATATCATAACACTTTCAGCCTTGCCTCGCGTGATATCAAGTGTTTCGGTACATTTCATTAACATACCTACCTACTATGTAAATCGGGGCATTTCGGGACGCAATTTTCTTTCGGGACAAAGGTCTCCAAATCGGTACAATCCCGATAAATCGGGACGTATGGCAACCCTATCGAGGGTTCTTTCTAGCTTATCTGCATCCTGCTTAATTTTCCGTGTTTCCAGCAATTTTTTCAGCATCTTCATTTTTTACAAGATGAATTGCTTCCATTTTTGTAAGTTACGAAATGAAGTCCTCATCTAAATCACGAGAAACGGGTGGTATGCTGAGGTTTTGGAAGTTAGGGAAAGTGCGAAATGCTTTTACGCCCAGCGATAGACATTTACGAGGATTAGGTACTCTGGGACAGGAAATATTAGTTCAATACGTGGCCCCCCTGCAACTGCTTTGATTTGAGTACTTCTCATGGTTCTGGAAAGCTTTTGAAGGAGATTGAAAAGGTTCCACTTTGCCACACTGTGGTGCAATTGCAACCAGTACCAAATACTGCTTCCACTCCGCTGTGGTTTCCGAATTTGTCTGAATGCAACGCAAGCTTTATTCCTCCACAAACATTTCTCATTTAGTCGACCTCCCCTTGGATGATGTCGAAGACAGCGATGACGGTTGACGTAGGTATTATTTGTCTAGCTCGTATTTTCAGAGTGTTGTAGAAGTGAATGTACACCTATCCATTCTGTTAACGCTGATTTCCCTCAATAATTTGTGAAGTTACAACGTTGTAACCGCAAGTTTCCTTAAAGAAAGCAAGAAATCGTGGAGGGGACAAATTGCCCCCCCCCCCCCCCCCCCCCCATTCCGAAACGCGTGGGTGTGCAGGTGCAAATAAACACATAAAGAAATAATGATGAACAAACGGAAATAAAAAAACCAATTCAATATATGCAGCCTTCTACCTTCCACGCTCAGTGGAGACCCAACGATATCCTCAACGTTAATTCCTAGCAAGCCAAAAAATGGTGAATAAATATAAATATAAACCCAGTGCAAATCGAATCTATTAACAAACGTCTGCTTGGGGGGCAGTAGTCCTTTTGTACACTAACTGTTGCGCAAATTAATTGTCTCCGATTTTGTAACAGGGCAGTGTCCGCCTTCGCACATTACTTATAAATTAAAGTTTATGTAATTTATGCAAATAGATTCTTTACTTCCATTAGTACTCAAAGCGTGTTAAAGGATGATTATTATGCAATGATATTTGAAAAAAATGGAAATTTGCTTAAATTGTTGTTGAAAGTGAAACAATTCTTTCGTTAAGCTCTCTTACAAAGGTCCTAAGTACACGTTTTCCTCTAATGAGCGAATTAAAAAGTAGGTAGGTACACCACACTACAAACTTTTGCCACTGAGATTAGAACCAAGGAGATTAATTCAACCAAATGTTTAATCAATGCGTTATAAGGTTATTGAATGAATTAGAGCGCTCGTGCGCAAAGTTTATACATACAATATATAATTGGCTCATAATATTTAACATTACCCAACAGATAACCTGTAAAAAAGTCGGTACAAAGGTGGACACAACTGCCGATTAACGTATGTAGCTATATGAAATCTACTGACCAAATTCTACTGTTTACATTATATTTTAAATGACTTAATTTAAGTAACGCATGCGCCAATTAAATAAAATGTGTGCCATTAACCAATAATGCACTGTAATCTGTAATATAGAATTAGTAAGGTTTATATGGAGTGTATGTGTGTTTGTGCTATTATTCGTGTACTGCACAACCCCCGTTTATGGTGTGTATACAAAATTGTATTTTGAGCGCCAGTTTACATATTATAAACGTTAGAAATTGGTCTTACCCAATTTTTCATTTAAAAAGAAATTTTCATTGACATTGTTGTAGTGTAATATCACGTTTATTTATTTCGTATTCAATGCTTGCATAAATAAGTATATTTAACATTTTATTTATATGTAGGTCATTTTTTTAATTAGTGTGTATTTTTTCAAATTTTACCGAAACTTTCATTCTAAAATATACATTTTCATGCCGAATACGTCTTGGTGGTGATTGGCATAACGATAAAAACGTCCAAAAATTTAATTGACTCGAAGTGCGATACATATTAAAACTTAGTGGCAGATTTAAAACTTAATTATTAACATTTACATCACGAAATGTAGGTAGGTAATTAAAGTTTACACTTCTCAATGTCATTGAAAAGCGTAGGTAGTGGGCTGACGTCTTTTAAGTTCAACATTTCTTACATGTTTACATTTTCTTACGTTCGTCTGTCCTCAGTTACGGATAATGACCTATTTGTGATATGTTTTTTGAACATTTCAACAATGGGATAAATCGAATTTTCCGTTTCCGTGTAGCTGACACTTTTTACGAAAATATATTTTCTAATTTACATCTTTGACTACCGTTGCGTTGGCCTAAAATGAAGACCACCCATAATTTTACAGGGGGCATGGTCATCGCCGATTTATAAATTAATATAAAAACATATAGGTAGGTACACAACGCAATTGAAAAGAAAATGGTCCGGGAGCCGGCCACCTTTTTTGCAATGAATTAATATACTTTTTATCGTGAGCGACTTTATTGTAACGAGACGGTAAACTTTTTCCTCTGCGAAAATGTTCGCAAATGGGTCCTACGGGCTGCGCAGGGGTAAAACACGTTGCTCTGGTAATTACAAAAAATTGATTAATATCACTTAATTTTTTAGCTAACTGTGAAGTTTTTTTGTAAGTAATTCAAAATAACATTTGTCGTACAACAAAAATTAGTCCATCAAGAATGTCCCCATCTGAAGACATGTAGGTATTAATACATTAACAAAAATAATGAATATCAAGCTGATTTTTTTTCTGTAGTTTAGTAAATATTTGCATAATTAAATCCCCACTGTGTCCCACAAATTAATTGGGCCGTTTTCCCATGATATTCATCCATTTTTTGTCATTTCCAAATTAACGTGTTTTTCCCCTGTGCACCCCCGTAGGACCCATTTGCGAACATTTTCGCAGAGGAAAAAGTTTACCGTCTTGTTACAATAAAGCCGCTCACGAAGTATCAAAAGTATATTAATTGATTGCAAAAAAGGTGGCCGGTTCCCGGACTAAAAGAGACCACGTCGTTAGAATTTTTTTTTGTGTATTATAATTTATAAGTTTAGTACCTACCGTCCACATTTCGATGGGACTAAATGAATACCTATAACTCTGTTAATATTTTAGCTGGCGACTTGTAGTTTCCGCTTTTCTGTGCTCGTTTTTGGAGACAAAATCGATGACGTAAACAAATTTTTGCTTAACATTTTTAGTTTTAAAGATACAGGGCGAAATTGAAAATTGTCCAAATTGGCGAGGGTGTAATATCTCGGTTATTATAAAAGATATTTTCATTCTGTAAACACATTTTTAAGACACTCTTTTCAGAGGATCAACGTGGCATCGCCAGATTTGCACTCCGACGTTTCGGCTCCTAGATAAAATCATCAGGTCAAAGAGTTAAACACGGACCTGGATTTGTTTTTTATTATTTTTGTTTGCTTTTTCGTTATTATAAAAGTAGTAACAGAAAAATTGCGATTATTTTTACGTTTAGCGTGTCAAAAGTCCATCAAACGTGTTTTTTTCAGTTTATTTGTACTACGGTCCTGGATATAATATTGTTATGTAATTTCTTTTTGTTATTTACTCTTTATGCCAATTTAGCAAAAAGACAAATCTCTCACGGACTTGTGGGGTCTGCACACAGAAATACGGTACATCAAATGGTTTATTATCAACAAACTATCAATCAAAATCAAACCAAACATATAAGTCTCTGAAATACAATACAGTAACCAAGTAACATACACTCTAAACCGGACGTCCGATTTTGCAGTAAATGTCTCTCTGTAATATTCACAATGAAAGGCGACGCGCTCCGGCCGGCACAATATCTTCTTAACCAAAAAACACTCTCACTTAAGCTTCCTCTTCCTCCAATACTCCCCATCTACTACCGCTGCCTGGTACCCACTGTCCCTCTCTTCTATTCCCCCGCACTCCCGCCTGCGCGCACTACTCTAGGTACCATTACAATATGAATGAACGAAATTCCAATGCTGCAGTGATATTGTGGCTAGCACTTTAATTAATTTAATACCCTAAACCTACATCAAACTAATAAAAATATCTACGTACAATTATATACTAAAATATTGAATAATTACTTAATTTGTTGAATAATTATTGAGTATCTATAATCATGAATTGTAGTCAAAACACATCTAATTACCACTACTTAAACTAAGTATGTAATATGTACCAGCACAGATAAAATACAGTGTTACCAGTAATGAAAGGAGATTATTTTTGAGCTTACGTTACGGCAACAATAAAAGTAAATTCCTGGAGTTTTTATGCAAAACACTTATCAAAGATTTATCTGTAATTTTAGCGCATTTAATTCACAAAAAGAAAAAATCAACTACAAAAGTACAAAATAATAATGTTCAAACTGATTCCCTTCATGATCTAAACAAAGCTGATACCTATCTATGGGCTATTTTTCGCAATGTATTTAAAATTATCAAGAGTCCTTCTTGTATTTGCCTAAATGCTTGTTCTGTAGCACAACTCAAATCATTTATTGTTCTGCGTGGTTTACTATAAATTTTTAACAAATTCGCAAAGAAAAAAATGTAACATGCACAAATCAGGTGATGTAGGAGGCCACTTTACAAATATAGGTACATGAATTCCTATCACAGTGGAAAATTATTGTCTAAAAACGGCCTAACAACTTGCGAATTGTGAGGAGGTGCACCATCTTGTTGAAAGGGGATCGATTGTCTTGATAAATAATATATCTTACGTTGGTATTCAAAACAAAGCAAGCTACGCTAATTCCAAATCGTTCTTGTAGCTCCCTAACCAATGTAATTGCAGCATTGGAATTTCGTTCATTCATATTATATCCAGGACCATAGCCTACAGAATCAAAATATCTTTTATAATAACCGAGATATGACACCCTCGCCAAATTGGAAAATTTTCAATTTCGCCCTGTATTTTTAAAACTCAAAATCTTCATACATTTGTCTCCAAAAACGATCACAGGAAGGCGGAAACCACAAGTCACTAGCTCTAATATTAAGAGAGTTACCCATTTAATCCCATCGAAATGTGAACGTACTGTGCGTGTGCATGTTTTCAAGACTGTATGGTTATTTTTCAATGATATAGTGAGATAGGAAAGGGAGTAAGGAGTAGTCCAAGGGGTGTGTGTTGTCTACCATTTTGTTTGTTACTGTATGCCATGGTTGTTACGGGCGGGATGATTGCTGTAGTAGTTGTAGTACCTTATAGAAAAAACAGAAAAGCAGGTCCGTGAAGTTGGGAAAAAGTTGAAAGTACTAACGTTCGTTTTGAGGTTTTCATTAGTGCTTCAAAAAATTTGCTAGCGAAATTTACTAGAAGGCCGTAGATCACACCGCACGCACAAATAGCTTGACTTTCGGGCTCAGGCGAAGGCCAACCTATAACGAAGCTCCATAGAAATTACTCGAACAGAAAATTTACAAAAGCAATAAGCTGGAATACCTATAGAAGCTGCCTACGTATAAATGCCATAAAATGTATAAAGATAAAGTTACCATTTAAAGACTTAGACAAAAATAATAACAACATTAAATTGTTAACTTAAGAAACTAGGTAATAAATATGTTTAACTTAATTTATAAAAAAATAAATTTTATTATTCTTTGCATGACGAAAAAAGAGAAAAGTAACTGTAAAGTTATACTACTGTAACAAGGATAAAAATCCAATAATAAGATATTTAAAAAAAACTTTAGTATAAATTTTACCGAGTTTTAAGAGCAGGAATGATTTTCTTTCTAAAATGTATTTCATCAGGGAAAAATAAATCAGAATGATTAATCATTCTGATTTATTTTTATTTAAATAAGTCATTATAACTTATTGGTACGTGCAGAGTCGACTTTTGACCCTTTTTTGTTTTTAATATTTATAATTTTTGAATTTGGAATTGGACATTTGTTTGTATACAGGGTTGGGATAAAGTATGGAACCAAGTAAATATCTTTAAAACGAGAAGGACGATATTTATGAAATGCCTCGTTCTTACAAATTATTTCCACTAAACTTAGTATGAACGGATTTGGATAAACAAAATCTATTAAAATGTGCAAAAATGTGCAGGGTGCTCCATTTAAATTAAAAAGTTGAGCGTATTTCCAGTGAAACCGGAAAAATATGGTAACAGATGCGTTATGCGTCATTGAACTTACCTGCAAAATTTCATAAATTTAATATCGTCCTTCTCGTTGGTTCCATACTTTATCCCAACCCTGTATATGAGAAACTGCAATTATTTTAACGTTTTCTATCATTTGGCCTACTGTTATAAACTCGACCAGCCTGTATAAATTCTATAGGTAATGTAAATCAAAATGTAGTTTACCGTCAAAAACAAAACTCAAATCTCTAAATTTAATTACTCGTTCAAGAACTATATTATTTTTACACTATTTATGTAAATTCAGTTGGGGAAATGATATAAATTTGCATTTATTTCAGTTTATAATTTAGTTGTTAGATGAACCTACATACGACCTTTTGAATAAAGTTATTTAGAAAACGTTTAAAGTAAATTTCTGGTAAACTTTTTGAAGCAATAAAAGGTACTAACGAAGCACTAATCGAATCGTCGAAAGCTCCAAGTTTTCGACAACTTCATCGACCTTAAAATAACTATAAAGTAAAACACCTAAAACAAAGTTCTAAAGAAACTAAAAATGAAATCATATTTACGAGTTATTGTTTTGATACAGCTTTGACGGTTTTCATTTTCATCCTCGATTTATCATCTGTCCATCATTATTCCTATTAGAAAAATTTGTTTCCTGCAAGAAACAATACTTCGGCTATTTCTTTAATATTTGTGTGGAGAACTGACGTGTTGTTGAAATTTTAGAAATCTTCTGCATTTAGAAATATAATTTCGTAAATGTCACAATTGTAGCATTTTTATTTAAAAATTCGATTATTAATAGATACATTCCCTGCTTTAGCAACGACTGATCAGCATTCTAAGATTATCAGATTTGCACCATGAATTCAAATACAAATAGATTTTAAGTTTGGTAAGCAAAGCAAAGAATGGTGCCATATTTCGTCACCGAAACAAACACATTTTGGGCAATCACTTAGGTGCTGTTATTTTTGTTAAAGAAGGTAATCCCATAATAATAATCCTAAATCCATGTTTATATTTCCTTCTTTTTTACCGTATTTGTACTTTCCTCGGGTACTCGGGAAAGTTCTGAGACACACTTAAGTCACTTACCTGTTCTTTGCCAAATGTCATAAAACAAACTTCCAAAATTTAGTTTTAGAAAAAATGATGTCTTTAGAAAGTCGTTACCCAACCCTTAAAAGTGTTACATGTTACTTATAAGTTATGACATTTCACCATACCTACTTTTTGCAAACAGTACGCAGTTACTTCTCAGTGAAGGATAAACATAACAACTTCAAAACACCAAGTGTACGTGGTTATACATCAAATTAGAAGAGTGGATGTTAAAGGTAAAATATAGTTTGTACTTTACACCCCATTTCTAGTGGAGTAGAATAACATCGTTTTACCTGACCTCACATCAGTTTCGCTATTCTTTTCTTTTGGCACAATAAACGGTTTTATCAATTATTGTTACAATGATTAATTTATTATTATTATAGGTATGCTGTTTAAAAGCACTAATACAAACATACCTATTTCGAAATAATCAAGCAGAATTCTGCAACTATTTTCAATTAACCTATAACCTAATTTACAATTAATGATTGACAGCAAAAATCAATTTAGAAATTGTTGACAAGCATATGTAAGGAAGATTATGAATGATTTATATCCATGCGTTTTACAAAATCAAGGACGTGGTATTATTTTCTGTAACAGTTTATTATCGTACTAACAGGCACTATTTTTAAGGTCCAATTGTAGATAAGTTTTACATAGGTATATTACCTACTGAAGCACCGTAGGGATCTAAAAATTTAAAGTAGTGTAAAATTGTAACATTCCTTTTGAAAAATAATTTTCCCATTTGAGGGTACATATTGTGCTGATGATTTTGCCTTAAAATCTTCTGAATACTATGAAATTTTCTGAAAATGGCTATACGAATGTATGGGAATTAAAAAAATGCCAGTTTTCAAGAAATATTCAATTATTTACGAATTCTTATTTTGAAAAACTATTAAAAGTTGTGATACAAAACGAGTAGTTCCACGCAAGGTACATCCACACGGAAGCCATCGTCCTACATGTCACCACAGCAGTGGGTGTTTTTCATAACTCGATAAGCTGCATCATCATATGGTTTCAAAAATAATTACACCATTTCATCAAATGATCTGAAAGAATGTTGCCAGCTAAATTCAATCCTTCTGAATCATTTGTAAGTTTAGGATTGAAGTTGTTAGCCAATCCTCTATTGTTCTTATGACCGCTTAAAGGTCTTCGTGTTGGCACAAATTGAAATTAAATTATTTTTTTTTATATCTATACTAACTTGTTTCAGGGAATGGGGGAATAGGGGCCACTTCTTCATTTTTGATATAATAATGCACTGATGCGTCCGGCATTGCAAAAGCTGATTTCCTACAATTTGCCTTTCCCCTTCCCTTGGTTGGGGATATATTTTTCATAAGTTAACACACAGTACTTACTGTAATCCTAGCGGTATTTCAATCTAATTTATAGCCTTTTCTTCTTAAGCGATAAAGCTTCCTCTGTCTGGAGGCTGGCCACTATTAATATTTGATGGCGTTCATCAAGATATGTTAATGAGATTGTGTGCTTTCTACGCAGTGGTATCATACATCATCTATGATCTCTTGTGACATCGTGTAAGAAACAAAAATTCCACAAAACACAAATTTCTAGATTACATAAAATGAGTAAGTTGTGCAGTATAGAAGGCACAAAAACTCAACATTTTGTTAATTGGTTTATACAGATGTGGTGAAAAAAGAGGTAACTAAAACAACTTTTCTAAGAACATAATTTTACACTTAGCAATGAACATGGTTACTACTAAACGTCGATATAGATCACGATGGCTAATTTGGCCATAACTTCCAATAGTTCCTTATTTGTGGTTGCAATTAAAACCCGTATTTTTCGAACCGACGTAGGTGATTGCCAATTATCAAGGAGGGACTTCCTTGTTCAGCAATTTACTTGATATATCCATCTTCACGGATGGATCTAAAATCTAAAATCTAAAATTTAAAATATAAAATCTAAAATCTAAAATCCAACTACTAGACAAACTTCCAACTACTTCAGGCAGAACTATCAGGAAAGTTCTCATAAACAGCATAGAGAATAAAGTAATTAAAACTTGCAATGCAATGACAGCAGCGCTGTTCCCCAATCACTAGGCCACTGAACTTACACTAGTAACTGTAAGCAACCTAATAACCCAACGCACCCAAGCTCAGTGTAAGGCTACGCTAGATGAACGTAAGGTTGCAGAGCTCATCAGTTAATACAAGATAGCGACAATTTAGCCATTTAATTTTGAGGAATTTTCAACATCCATCATCTTAAGGGCTGCACGAATTAGTCTTCTCGGGTTTAATTTTATTACCTATTTGGTCACAAAGTGATTTTTTTTAATTTTCTATTGGGGTGTGGCTCTCTTAAGTGCGCTGTCCTAGATTACGGTCTAGTTGGCTAGTGGTAAATCCGATCCTAACTATACACTTAAGTAAAAATAGGCATGTCCTTCGGGATTCGAATCCGAAAGGCTCTGGTTCAGACTAGTTATATAGGTAGAAGTGTGTCCAATACGCAATGGATACCATTTGGAACAAGTTTTATAATAATTTTTTTAAGTTTACAGTTACTTTTGGTTAAGGTCTCCAAATTCAATGAGCGTTTTTAATAGTTGTGCTGTATTGTATTGTCGAATGATGGCAACATATCCTTTTAGAACCAAAATTGGGGTTGTAGCTAAGACGGGAGTTGAGTTCAAGTGTAGCGTTGCGTATTGTTGGCAAGTTGTGATCAAATACAGATTTTCAAATACTGATGTCATTGGGGGTTTTAATAAAGTTGTCCCCAAAAAGGATCAATCCTTTTAATTACAGCCGAAGATGCAGAAGTATCTTCGTGGCATGAAATGCATTATGCGGGGTGAAAATAATATTGTAGTCTCATTAATTATAAAAAATTACTGGCTCAATAGTTATTATATCCTATTGTCACTGATCCTAAATCAATTAAAAATCCATAGGCGTTTGATAACCTTGATTCTTTGAAATGTTCAGCTTTTAAGCAATTTATTTTATGTTCTTATGAATACTAAAACCATTTCGACTACGCATAAGGGAAGAATGTTATGTCTAAGTCTGACGCAAATAGCTCAATTTGGCACAGTTCAGATGTCTTCGAATTCAAATTTTGAACCATTTTGTATGGCCAACTTAATTCGTTACGTGAAAATGGTTCAGACTATCTATACTGACATAGATACTATTGTCTTTTCTAGATTTCAAGTACATCGAATATAATTTAGATATGTAGTATTTATGAGAGTATAATAATAGTTAATTAATTTTTGTTTATCCTATACCTACCTTTTTTCCCAATGAATGTAGATTTATCTAATAGGGAAGCTTTTCACGTAAGGTTTCATGCCAACGTTCATTTACACGTTTATCTGAATTTGGACAAACAGAAAGTAATAAGAATTAATCAGTTTTGGCTGCTTCCTTCCATATTCAACCGTTTCATGAAGCAAGCAAAGTGCGAAACCGATAAATGATAATATTACCTATATCAATCATTCATTGTACCGTACCTTTTTAAAATTCGTAATCAAAACCACCTATACGACTTTCCCCTCGCATGCGTAGCACGTATAGTTTATCGTTAACTATTTATTGAGCACGATTTAATAGGAACAAGCGAATTTAAGCTAGTGAAACCTTCACAGGGTTAAAGTGCAAAATTTAATGGTAAGCCACGCGATTTTTAATAGTTTCACCTACATATTTTTGAATGGCGTTGACTATACAGGGTGGTCAGAAATTCACTCATCGACGGGTAAGGGTAGTATTGGGGACGTTGCTCTAATGAAATAAATGCAAAAAAAATCTAGTAAAAGTCGTACCGTTTCTGAGTTATCCGCAGATGAAGTTAGCCAATAAGAGCGCTGCGCGGGCGAATTCAAACAGCCATCCACAGGCAGTGTTGCCAAGCGTACTCGAGGCATGCATCCGCCAAAGAAAGCGAAAAGAAAAACTCTCTTCGGAAGCGGGGATCTAACCCGCAACCTTCAGATTGAGAGTTTCGCGTCTTACCGTCTACGCTGCCGAAGCACTACAATAATTCATAAACAAAATATTAAGTTATTTGTGCTACAATTCCTTTGATTTTAGTAGCCACTAGGGCGGACTGTTTGTTAGTAATCATAATTAATCGGTAATTCACGACATTTTTCGGGAAGTCGGTGGTGGGACCAAAGGAATTTTTTATGGGGATTGGTTTTGAATTAGTTGATAATGCTTGCTAGATTAATCTTTAGTTTTTGTACAAAAATCGTTTATATAGTTACAGATATAAAAAAAAACACCTCCGACTTCTCGAAAAATGTTGCTTAGAAACGTTAAGCCTGTATTACATTATACTAGAAAACTTTGACTACTTTCCAAACTAGATTCCATACTAAACTAGAAATATAAAAACACCCCTACTACTTTTTTGCTACACTTTATTTGCGCAAACTCCGCAAGTACAGCATAGAGTTATTGCCAACAACAATAAACAACAACAAACATGAAGGAATAATCGTTGGAGGTTAAACTCAAATTGTGATTAAACTTAAAAATTAGTCAGATCATTTCCCCACTTTATTCTCTTATTTGAAGCCATTTACATAACTAACAAACTTACAAAAGTAAACTGCTTAATTAAGTAAATGTTGGTAATCCCTTAAGTTTGCTCCAGTGCGCAGGAATAGTTTAGAAACTTGGATAGAAACTTGGACCGCACCTAGTTTGCAAACTTGGACGGAATTCCTGTATTACATTATCCAAGTTTTCTAGTTTACAAACTAGTCAAAGTTTTCTAGACAAAAAAAGTATAATGTAATACAAGCTTTAGGAATGAGCCAATGACTATTTACATTTCCGCTTTGGCTCCACGAATTTCTGAAGCAAACCGATCATCCTTCTTTAAGAACTCGGCCAACATAAAAACGTCTACTCGAGGAAGGGTATTCGACTTAGCTTTTAAATATATAAGTTCCATTTACCATCGTAAAAATCACTTTCGCAACGGCATTATTAAATCAAGCTAGCCGACTGACAGCAAACGATACCAGCATGTGACGTCACTATCTGTTTCAAACTGATTTAGCGCAAACACTCATGTTTGAACACTTTAATTCTTTTTTTCTCGAAAATGGTTCGGGTTATTTAACTTTTTTGAACTACTACAGTTTACACACACGACTCTAAAGCAGAATCTGATATTTATTTTGAAATTTATTTTTATGAACTCACCCATTTGTAGTGCTTCGACAGCGTAGACGGTAAGACGCGAAACTCTCAATCTCAAGGTTGCGGGTTAGATCCCCGCTTCGGAAGAGAGTTTTTCTTTTCGCTTTCTTTGGCGGATGCATGCCTCGAGTACGCTTGGCAACACTGCCTGTGGATGGCTGTTTGAATTCGCCCGCGCAGCGCTCTTATTGGCTAACTTCATCTGCGGATAACTCAGAAACGGTACGACTTTTACTAGATTTTTTTTGTATTTATTTCATTAGAGCAACGTCCCCAATACTACCCTTACCCGTCGATGAGTGAATTTCTGACCACCCTGTATAATTCAGATCTTTAACTAGAACGTTGTATTTAAATATGAGATAACGTTAATATGCCTACATTCTACCATAATAGATTCTATTATGATTCTACAAACAACTTTTATTAGTTTAATTTTTGAAACTTTGAGTCTGTGCATCAAGAACAACCGTCTTTTATTCTTTGGACGTTGAATGGAACATGAAAATTTTGGTGTTTCAAAAATACGCGGATTATCCATTTTATTGTTATATTATTGGTTTAACCTGCTTACGTCTTACTTTTTAACAATAACCACAGTTAAGGATGTTTGTAATCCGTAATTTTGTTGATAACGTCGTTTCAGACTTCACGTAATTCTAAAGTTATCATCTAGTACTATAAAGCATTTTTATTTATTCTTTTTATCGCTAACTTTTTTAATATAATCCAAACGTTACCATATTCCTTTTCATACTCCTCCGAACATTGTCAGTTACATTATTGCATGTAAGTAATTTTTTTTATTTAAACGTTTCAGATAAAGAAATGGGGTAATGGGCGAAGTTCCCGTTCATTAATGGAGTGGTAAGTTAAACATTTTTAGTATTGTAATTTGTACTATTCTCTGAAGTAATACAATCAAATATGTACATATATCTTTTTCTATGGAAACTGGTGGAAGATATCAGGTATTTATGACGTCAAATTGTGTCAACTTTACTTATTTATAACGCAAGTGCAAATAGTAAAGTGTATCCACATCTATTCAGTCAGTAAATAGGATTAATCTAAATTCAATGTTAATAATGAAATAACCTCAAAATGGTATTATATGGAAACGATAACGTATTTGAGGTTGTTCAGCTATTATAGTGTTTCAGTTTGGAAGTGATTCAGTAAAAATTTAACGCGTTTTTAAGCTGTAAGTATTGATATTACAGAAAACCAGTCGAGATTATATAAATAAAAGCTATTGTTCAAATGTATGACGCAAATGAAAAATACCCAGCAATAAATTTACTGAGGAACTTTATTATGAGATGAGAATTCTCGTATTTTTCTACAGAAACTGTTGGGTGATATACTTAATTATTGTGTAAATTTCCAATTTTAATTTTTTTATTAAAAGGTTAAATTGATCACGTGAAATATGACACACTGTTGCGAAGGGCTAATATCTAATTAACCATTTCATTTTTCTTCAAATACGTACCTAATTGATACAAAATATCAACGAAAGGTTTAGTTAATTTAAAACAACTTTAATTTAGATACCTACTAACAGTAGATCTAGACTACAGAAATGCCGTTGATATTTAACGAGGTTTCTAATGTAAAATTGTCCGTAGGTACTTTGTTTTTGGTTTCCATGCTACATGTGGTTAATTTTGTATTTGAAGTCATTGTTTATGAAAAATTGTATACCAGGAAACTTTAACCCCCCCTTCAGCTGCCCCCCACCACGCGCGAATTAAAAAAATGACAGCTCTGAAATAGAAGCTATTTATGCGCTTTCGAACCCCACAATAATCAAATTTTGAGCTCGATCCTCTTTGCAGGAATTTTAATTTAAAAGTGGGAGGGGGGGCTGAGTGAACGTTCACCCCCCCCCCCCCCCACCTCTTTTTATTATTGTTGTTAATTGGCTTTAAGTTCCCTCTTCTGTGTTTGGTAGAAGGGGTGGTTTTCCTACTAAGAGGTTGCAACTTGGAAATGAAGTGTTACATATTTTTGTAGTCGATTAATGCTGGAACTACATGCATTAAAGAAATTATAGATTTAATGGTATTTTCTATGAGCTACTTCTTCAGCGGAACTAATTTTGGGGTTGTTTTAAGGTAAGGGGTAGCGCTCGAAAATCAAAACTGAACTAATTTAAGAGCTAATTATGCGCCTATGCGCGATCCTCCGTTGTTATTTTTACGAAGGGGGGGGGCTATGTGAACGTTCACTCACCCTCCTCCACCTCGTAAAAATACCCATGCCCACTTTCAAATGAAAATTCCTGCTAAGGGGATCGAGCTCAAAATTTGATTCTTGCGAGGTTTGAAAGCTCCTAAATAGCTTCCCGCGTGGTGGGGGGCCAGCTGAACGGGCGTGAAACTTTATACGCAAATCGATGAAAGTTTAGCACAACATTCGTGTCTTTTTATATAAAATTTTATTGAAAAATTCATAAATCCAATCAAGGGCAATTCTGAGTGAAAAAATGTTTTCGGCTGTTATTATTTAAAAATGTGAAATAAAGTAACTTTTTTTTAACAATTTAATTTGATATGTCACTAACACGCGAAGTATTCCGGGTAATGGACAGAGTAACCACATGGAACATCAATGGGTCCCGTGACTGAAAAGAAGAAATAGAAGTGTTTCTTCATAACAATGAAATAGATATTTGCGTGTGAATATCGTGTACATCAAATGATCCACCCGGACATAGACCAAAGGAGTATTATTTAGATTTTAGTCTATGACCCGGATAATGATGCAAAAGGCTGTAACGCTTATAGTGGAAACATAGCGCATTATTAAGACCTTCCAATACAAACACCCGAAATTCTAACTTGTTGAGTATTCTGACGAAATCACTTTTTGCTTTAATGAGATTGTTAATCATCATAACAAAGAAAGTATTACAAATTTGTATTGTGATTTAACCATCATCTCACATCATGTCCCGTTTTTTAATTATTATTAACTTCGTCTCATCATAATTCTAATCAAAACTCAATTACCTATTATTAAGCCTAAAGATAACTGGGTCTAAACTAGTCTAATTGCTAGACCGATTTTTAGATAATTTAAAATAAACAATTATGGGAGATGTTTGAAGAATTCATCAGTTGTTTTCCTTTTTCGTTGTAATGGTCACAAGACAATCCGCAATGGTTCCAAAGGTATTGTAGCCAGGTCGGAATAATATAAGATAATCTTCTAAACAGTAGACACACTCTATCAAAAAATTTGGGCTGTCTATAAGTAGGTAGGTATAACGTAGCAACTCCAATTTTAAGTGAGGCACTGCATTCAAATGACCCTGATTTACTTTTCTAAATGTTCTTGTCGAATAAACTTCATTCTATTCTGAAATTCAGAGTAATTACGGCATTTATTTATAGTTATATCACAGAATCGTAATCGTCTTTATTCTGTGGTTATATGTAGTTTCTTTTAAATTCCAAAAGGTTTCTCTTAACAGCTTGTCAATCAGAAACTTTCGGATGTTATCGGTTTTACACTGCAACCCTTAAAAATGTTTGAACTATATCGAACTTTCCATCTGACCGAAAGCTTCAGCAGTGATCCAAGTGGTTTTATTTTTCAATATCATGATCAACATTATTATTAAAGCGACAATGAAAGCAATTAACGATTGGATTGTAAGATTGAAAGATAACGCAAAAGACGTAGATTATTAACATTAAAAGGCTCCTAAGGAGAGGTCTGCAATTCATATTGCTAAAATAACCATTTTTGGACGTAATCATCTAATAAGAAAAACTATATGCATAGCACAAATTCTATGTGGCATAGTGATCCATTAATGTAAACCTTTTGATTTCAAATTAAATATTTAACTTACAATCTTACAATCTTGGTCTAAAGTTCTGTAAAAGTAGTAACTCTCCTTAGGTGCACGGAAATTTCGACTAATTTTTAATTTGAAACCAGAAGGTTTACAATACTTGATCACTATAGGTACTACATACACTGTGTCCAAGATAAGGAGGGCCACTATGGGGATTTCGGAAACGGTAAGAGATAGAGTTTTGGTTAAATGGGAGAAAAGTTGCGCAATTTTGAGTTTAGTAAAATGAAATTATTAAACTGACGAAATTCCGAACCGTTCCGAAGTTATGCGACAAAATGCGAATTTTCAGGTTTTCGTTTTTGACAAATTGTTACTTTGTCGTTGATGTTAACTAAAAATTAAAGGAACCTTCTACAGGTACTTTTTAACGTTCTTTAACATGGCATACAGCAAATTGGAATCCGACGTTTTGTTTTCGAGCAACCATCATCAACTTTGTTTTTTTAAATACGGTCCTGATTTTTTTATGCATAATATTAGAAGAGCTTTTTATTCTGCATTCCAGCATGTATCACACTTTATGGTTTAATTGCGATTTTATACTTACTTTACGATTAGCGGAAAAAATCCTAAGTACGAACCTGTATCCCCCCTCAATAACATCCAAACTGCATTTTATTTATAAATGAACTTTTGCTAACTGTGCTTTCCTCATCAAATTAATGAAATGACACAGAGTTTTCAATTTTGAACACAAATTTTATAACCAAGTACATAATTACAAACAATCAACAACCCGTCATAATTGAACAGAAAACATTTGATGAAACGAAAATTGAAACATGACACATACCAATAATTAAAAAAAAATTATAATAAATGCTCGAAAAGCCCTCCTTCGTTCTCCAATCGTAAATAGCATCTTCTAACTGTAGAATCCAAAGCATTCTTTAACATTGCAGGTGTTACAGTTTGGAATGCGTTAAGTACAAACCTTCGGAGTTCTTCTTCTATTCCAAAGATATCTTTGTAAACATAATTTCTTATGTACCCCCAAAGAAAAAAATCCAGCGGGGTTCTATCGGAAGAACGGCTGGCCAGGGTGTTTCAGAATTGGTGCTTAAAACTCTTTCGGAAAACCTATTTGAAAGGTAATCCTTAACCACCCGTGAATTGTGCGCAAGTGCACCGTCCTGCTGAAACCAACAATTGTGTACTACGGCTTAGGGTAAAATATCAAGAGCATCTTTCAAAGTAGAATCTAGTAAATTTAAGTACAATAGTAAAATAAGTATAAAATAGCAATTAAACCATAAAGTGTGATACGTGCTTGAATGCAGAATAAAAAGCTCTTCTAATATTATGCATAAAAAAATCAGGACCGTGTTTAAAAAAACAAAGTTGATGATGGTTGCTCGAGAACGAAACGTCGGATTCCAATTTGCTGTATGCCATGTTAAAGAACGTTAAAAAGTACCTGTAGAAGGTTCTTTTACTTTTTATTTAACATCAACGACAAAGTAACAATTTTTCAAAAACGAAATCCTGAAAATTCGTTTTTTGTCGCATAACTTAGGAACGGTTCGGAATTTCGTCAGTTTAAAAATTTCATTTTACTAAACTCAAAATTGCTCAACTTTTCTCCCATTTAACCGAAACTCTATCTCTTACCGTTTCCGAAATCCCCATAGTGGCCCTCCTTATCTTGGACACAGTGTATATAGAATTTGTCCTATGCATAGTTTTTTTTAATTAAATGTTTACGTTCAAAATGGCCATTTTAGCAATATGAATTGCAGAGCTTTCCTTAGCAGCCTTTAAGTATTTTCTGATGGCCTTTTAAGTCTGTACTATTTTGAGCTTAGTGTTTCTTGTGACCGAAGCGCTATTTTTCGCTGTTTTGGATTAAAGGTTAAAAATAAAAGGTTAAACCACGATTCGAAAAAAATGTCATTATATATAGTTTTTTTAAAGAAATTTGGAAAAAAGGATGGATGCTTCGGTTGGCGCGGTGAAGTGCAGTGCACGGGGAAGCTGTTATCGTACACTATTCCTATGAAGCGCATGGTTTTGTACAATGCAAAAGAATAATCACATTGTTGTGGTTTGCCGCTCGCTGTTTACGATGTGGTAGAACACTTCTCGCGCGAATGTGCGTCTTTCTTTCGTGATAATCATAACATTTATTTTGAATTACAAGAAAACAAATTTTGTTTTCAATAAAGGAATAATGCAGCTTGATTTCAGTAATAGGTACAAATTTAGCATTTAAAACAAGAATTTTTTCTTTAGTTTCCGTATATTGGAAAATAGTAAATTTTTAGTTATAGCTCACAAAACCAGTTAATTATATCAATAATCAACATTTATGGACTTTCGACTTTTGAGAAGTATGTGTGCCACAAAATTTTTAAATTTGGTAACAATTTATGGAACAATAACAATTTTATGATAAGGTAAAACCGACCGTCATCCAGGAAAATGCTAAATACAGTGTTTTTATTGCTGTTAATTAAAATAATAGGTAAACCAAAGAACGTAATCGTTTTTTGATTAAACAATTGATTGTACCATTTTGATTTTTAAACATGTTAAACATATATAAATGACTAATATATAGTCCAAAAATGAAAAAAATTCATCCCCCCCCCCCTCAGTTTTTTTATTATGACCACTCAAAGTGCATTTTTACTCCGAGAGTAATGAATGTCCATACCACACGCGTCTATTAGGTATTCGCGCAAAAAACGTTGTGCCCTAACAATTTCTGAGTACATTGCTGTAAATATTATAGAATCAAATTGTTTAAGACAAAGTGAAGCCGTGAAGGGTGACAGAAGTCCCGAAGTTACATTTTTGTCCTTTTTTTAGCGAGTAAGTTCTACATCTACGGCATCACATGCCTTGTTTAAGGTCTCTCTTCTCATTCTTTTTCTAATCTCTTCCTTCTATTCAATAGGGTGTTTCATGACTTAAGGTTCATAGGCTAGAATGCGTTTCTTAAGTCATTTTAAGCCAAAAATGTCTAATAAACATGGGTGTAAAAATTTTCCCCAGCGATTGCAAGGCACAGAAATAAATGAAAAAACAAACCATGCTTCATTTTTTCTTCTAAATGTCAGTTGTTCCGTTCTTTACATTATTAAGTGTAATTTTTTGATTAAATACGAAAATTTTGTAAGAATATTTTTGAATTGAAGAGAATTCCTTGTGTGGCTGTTTTTACGGTTGGTAAGTATTTTCGCCCACTTAGACATTTTTGACTTAAATAGCACGTTCTTAATCTATGGACTTGAGTCACGAGGCACAGTATAGAGATTCTGCAGCCTCAGAAAAATGCTATGGTTATTTTCTGTTGACCTTTAATAATAATCATTTCATACGTTTCTAAACTGTGTACTTTCGTATATTGCTCGTTTTTGATTAATATGTAGGTACATATCTTAGAGTTACCATTCGATGAGATTATACTGTTGAAATTCGTAATTGCCATACTTCTGGTTGCAGTTGCCACTTAATGGGATTCTTTTAAATGTATTCCATACCCATATAGATTTTAGATTTGAATGGGATGGGAGAAAGAGAACATCTTCGGAGTAAGCAGACATCTGAAGATACACAACTTGGAAGTTTGTACACCCTTTTGTTCTTTATCAATCTTCTTTACATATTTTTCATTTATTTTGCGTGTACACAGCATTCCGTGTCGTATGCTAGGAGCGTTTTCAAATTTTTTAGTGAAAACGTATTGTCAGTGTATGTATATCCACTTCGTTCTTTTTCGTCAAATTTTTTATTGAAAACGTATTGTCAGTGTATATCCACTTCGTTCTTTTTCGATTCTTATTTGTTTTTTAGTAGGTAGTGCGTTCATACAATTTCTCTACTGTGGCTAACACGCTATTTTCTTGACAATTTGTGTTTTTTTTTGTTCCTTTTCAGTTTTCATTGACTTAGTGTGAGAAGTCCTAATTTCAAACGTATATATCACTACGAATAAGATGTGGACGCAATAATTTCATAAGTTTTAAAGGTTAAGTACATGGTTGAGAATCTCTTGAGAAGGAAGTGTATTACTTATTCAAAATAAGGTACTTCCCTCAGGCATTATAGTTATTACCTCTTCATTTATCTACTTGGACTGGTCTTAGGACGTTTGTAAATGGTTCATAGTGTGGGAAATTGAAGTTGTAATCTTACAAACCACTTAATGTCTGAATGTCATGAATATTTAAAACAGTGAACAGGCACATAATTACATTACATGTCAAGACATTTACGTTCACTATTCCACAGTTTAATTGTAAAAATTAAAGTCGAGCTTCACAAGACTTCCAAGAGAAAGGATTACTATGAGGTGTTAATCGTTTTGCAGTATAAAAAATGAACTTGAAGTCTTAAAGTAATGGTATTTAGAAGTGTAACATGTGTTACTCATTTGAGACATTAAGGATTAAGTACTGCAAGATGTGTTCTATCGGTAATGCAATTTGTAACCTTGTTTAAGTTATCTTGACCTCAATACATTCAACGATCAGGTTCCCAGTGGGACATACCTACTACAGTAGTCTAAAAGAAACCTCATTGTTGTTTAATTCCGTTCCTTTTAACATTCTCCTTCAACCAATTTGGGTTACTATACTTGAAGTGTAATGAAAGAATGATGACCTAAGCAGTTCCTTGTACTTGTACAATTTTTTGCATTAATTCTTTCGCACTGCTGGGATTTTAAGGGTTACCTACCATGATGTTTTTGCAACCCTAATTCATTCACTTCATGCGGTGTACTATAAAATTTGCAAATTATGAATTCTTCCTAAGACTACGAGGGAGGCAACTAAGAAAAAATAATGACGTTTCTGTGTTCAAATTTTGTTATGACCTACATTCTTTATTAACACCACCAGGCAATAGGTGTACGAAAGTGCATCATTGGTTGCATATGTGGATGTGAAAATCTCTTCATAACAAAGATGACTACTTTTAAAATAAAAGACCCTGAGATTAATGAAAGAATAACAAAAACAAACATTCTTGAATGAATGGACCTTGTTTGATTAATAAAGTGAGTAATACTGCAATTAACTTCAATGAAAGTAACGAAAACATTTTTTTTAATCAATAGCAACTTTATACATTGTTTTCTAAGTGCCTATACAGGGTTATTGGTACCCCATTGCCTTTTTTTACGAGGTGAAAATATTACAACTGCTTCGCCTGCAAATCGGATCAATTTTTCATACATTTTCAACTTTAACCACCCTTATAGCATGATTATGAATGATCGAGTCTGGTTTTTTTGTACGGTAACCCTTATCTGTCCCAATTCCAGGGGAGATTTAATAGATTTATATCTTTTATTTTCTTAAGAATTTTGAAAAGGCGAAGAGATCTATTTAAACATTTTAGAAAATAATCAAATTAAAAGCACAATTAATTACGTTGTTGCATGGAGAAAAGAAAGAATAAAATTGAAGAAATCGCGGAATTTGATTTAATAATTGAAGAAGACCGTCCAACACAACGAAATGTGACGAATAATGCACTCTTAGGCGATTGGATCAATAAGTGTAGATTTTCACAGAATTTCTTGTTCAATCCTCATAATTTTCGCAAATATTAAAAATTCTGGCAAGTTGCCACGAGACTTCCCTCGTATTAACACTTTTTTCAAAAAATAAATACTACTGAATTCAGAAAAAAATACTCTTAAACTACATAAAAACTGCAATTTTATCTTATAAAAAAATGAGTGCCGCCATTTTAGCTTACACCGGAAGTGACGTAATCAAAGGTAATATCAGCATTTTCGTTCTTGGCCCGAATGCAATCGATTGGCGAAAACCGCATTTCGATAACTTTAATAGTTTCTGAGTATAGAGCGTTGCAGTCATTTTTTAAAAATGATTTTTTTAACACATTTTTCAAAAAATAAGTATAGCACAATATATATTGCTGAATTCAGAAAAAAATACTCTTTTAAACTACATAAAAAAACTGCAACTTTATCGGGGGTAAATACATATTAAGATGTTGATTTTTTATCGATAAAATTGCTTTTTACACGAAAATTTTATTACCATGGTTACAAACTCGAGAATCAACACCTTAGATAAATTCACGAGCGCGTAGCTGTAGGTGTTGGATTCGAGAGTTTTTACCAAATGGTAATCAAATTTGAGTTCCTTAAAAAGCAATTTTATCGAAAGAAAAAAATTAACATCGAATGTATTTTAGGGAGATTAATGCACTACTTGTAGTATTTCAAAAAAAATTTTGACGTTTGACGAATTGCACCAAAGCCTGCTAAATTTCGAGTTTATAGTTAAATAAAAAGCAATGAAAGTATGTTCTAAAATGTACGTAAGAGAGAGAGATGATGAAACAAGGTGAAAATTTTTATCACTTATTAAAAATGTACCTAGCTTTTTATCGATTATTGGTAATTCATATGTGATTGGTCGTTTTAAACGAAATTCATTAATTTCATTGGTTTATTTTTCTGGAGTGTATTAATCTTATAAAAAAAATGAGTGCCGCCATTTTAGCTTACACCGGAAATGACGTCATCAAAGGTAATATCAGCATTTTCGTCCTTGGCCCAAATGTAATTCATTAGCGAAAACCGCATTTCGATAACTTTAATAGCTTCTGAGTATCGAGCGTTGCAGTCGATTTTTAATAATTATTTTTTTTAACACTTTTTTCAAAAAATAAGTAAGCACAATACACCATGTCCAAGATAAGAATGCACAGCATGGGGATCTTGAAAACGGTAGAAGATACAGGGTGGCTTAAATTAGAAAAAAGTTGCGCTATTTAGAGTATGTTCACATGCTGGCCGCAAAAGTTCATTATTGTTTATCGTTTTCAAAATTCTCAAAAAAATGTGATTTTTTGGATTTTCGTTTCTTTTCATTTTTTTATTTATTTTAACTGATATTAAAAAACTACCGGCACTTTCTCATTGCCACTTTTTAAGCTCTACAAAATGGCGCGTTCAAATTTTTAATCCGACGTTTCGTATCCGAGAAACCATCATCAACTTTATTTTTTTATATGGCCTCAAACAAAGAGACACTCTGTATTCGGTAGCATTATTCATTACAAATTCAACGATGTATCACACATTATGGTTTTGAAGCCAAAAAATGGGAAAAACGTGAGTTATAAGGTTTTTTATTTTTTAAATTAGTAGGCATTGGAATAATCGCAATATTTATGTTTTATCTGTCACATTATTGTTGAAAACGTAATTTGGTGTTGTGTAAGTTGTTTTACGGGAATTTGAAGTGTTTTAATTTTGTTCTTGTTAAAGTTACTTATTCGTTAGTTTGTTGCTTCGTGCCTTTAATTTATTTACAAGTGTTACCATGGAAAGAGAACGTTTCACAAACGAAGAAAAATGTGATATGTTGACGTGTTACATCTTGTGAAAATCTTGAAAATCCTGAAATATCAACAAGACTAATTGAACGTCGAACTGGAGTAGCTAGATCTACAGCCCATTTCGTTTTACAAAAGAATAAATTTCATCCCTATAAATTTAGAATTTGCCAGGGTCTTAGACCTGGTGACGAGAGAAGGCGAGCAAGTTTTTGTGAATGGTGTACCAGAAAATGTGAAGAAGATCAAAATTTTCCTTTTAAAGTAATTTGGTCTGATGAGAGCATGATAACCAACAATGGCATTTTCAACCGGCGTAATAAACATTATTGGGCAACAGACAATCCTCATTTAATAAAAGAAGCAAGGCATCAACATCGATTTGGATTTAATCTGTGGGTAGGCATTTTGGGTGGCAGAATAATAGGACCTTTTATTTATCACAACAATTTAAATTCCGAACGATATCTCGACCTACTGCAGATTGATTTGGAGAATGCCTTGGATGAATTACCATTACTTATGGTTAACAACTGCTGGTTTCAGCAAGATGGTGCCCCAGCGTATAATTCAAGAAATGTGCGAGAATATTTGTCCCAGAGGTTTCCTGGAAAATGCATTGGAACTCACAGTGAAGTAGCATGGCCAGCCCGATCACCTGACTTAACCCCATTTGATTTTTTCCTGTGGGGTTATTTAAAAAACCAAGTGTATGACGCCATTTTTGAAAATGAAGAACAGTTATTGGCATTGGTTTTAGCAGCAGTTAATACAATCACACCAGAAATGTTAGACCATGTTTTGAATTCTTCTGTAGACAGCATACTTGTGCCTAGAAAATAATGGCAACCTATTCGAGCAATTATTATAATTTTTTGACATTGTGTTTCTGTTATTGTACCAGCGCCTACTAATTTAAAAAATAAAAAACCTTATAACTCACGTTTTTCCCATTTTTTGGCTTCAAAACCATAATGTGTGATACATCGTTGAAATTGTAATGAATAATGCTACCGAATACAGAGTGTCTCTTTGTTTGAGGCCATATAAAAAAATAAAGTTGATGATGGTTTCTCGGATACGAAACGTCGGATTAAAAATTTGAACACGGCATTTTGTAGAGCTTAAAAAGTGGCAATGAGAAAGTGCCGGTAGTTTTTTAATATCAGTTAAAATAAATAAAAAAATGAAAAGAAACGAAAATCCAAAAAATCACATTTTTTGAGAATTTTGAAAACGATAAACAATAATGAACTTTTGCGGCCAGCATGTGAACATACTCTAAATAGCGCAACTTTTTTCTAATTTAAGCCACCCTGTATCTTCTACCGTTTTCAAGATCCCCATGCTGTGCATTCTTATCTTGGACACGGTGTATATATTGCCGAATTCAGAAAAAAATTCTCTTTTAAACTACATAAAAAAACTGCAACTTTATCTTATAAAAAAAATGAGTGTCGCCATTTTAGCTTACACCGGAAGTGACGTCATCAAAGGTAAGATCAGCATTTTCGTCCTTGGCCCGAATGTAATCGATTGGCGAAAACCGCATTTCGATAACTTTAATAGTTTCTGAGTTTAGAGCGTTGCAAGGAATGTGTACGTACAGACTACAGACTACAGACTACAGACGGAAATTTTTTTTTTGCATATTTTGAATCTACGTATTCGGAAACGCAAAGATATGTAAAAATTTCCATAGGTCAAATTTTTTTTTTGGAAAACTAATACAATACTTCCCTTTTACTTCGTACTCGGGAAGTAAAAATGGAGATCACCCAATTATCCAATGGAAATATTTTCGAAAAAAATAATATATCTTCTACCCAAGTAGCAATGAATATTGGCAAATGCTTGGTATCACATTGCACCAATATTGGAATATTGGCCAACATTGTTTATATTCCACCAATATTGGCCCAATGTTGCAAATCCAAAGTTGAAACACGGTAATATTGGTTCAATATTCAAAATGTTGAGCCAATATTGACCCATTATAGCATTTTGTAGATTGACCCAATATCACTTCATAACATTGAACCAATATTGTTTTTCGACGTACTTGCTACTTTTCACAAGTAAATTCTGGTACAATATAAGCAATATTGTGCCAATATTGGCGCAAGTTGGCATTTATTGCATAGTGCCAATATTGGTTGTATATAACGCATCAATATTGTACCGTTCTAAGATTTCCCAGATTGACCCAATCTCGGTTCTCAATGTGGGACCAATATTGATTTTCCACATAATTGCTAAATTTTATTAGAAAAAAATGATGTAATGAATTCAATATTCAGCCAATATTGGCGCAATTAAATATTTATTATATAGTGCCAATATTGTTTGTATATAATGTACCAATATTACACGCTCTAATATTTTCTAGATTGGTCCAATCTTAGTTCTTAATGTAGGACCAATATTGTTTTTCCACGTAATTACTACATTTTATAAGAAAAACGTGGTGCAATGAATTCAATATTATGCCAATATTGGCGCAATTTAACATTTATTATATAGTGCCACTATTGATTGTATGTAACGCACCAATATTGTACCGCTTTAATCTTTCCTAGATTGATACAATCTCGGTTCTCAATATGGGACCAATATTGTTTTTCCACGTAATTACTATAAATTTTATAAGAAAAACATGGTATAATAAATTCAATATTCAGCCAATATTGGCGCAATTTAATATTTATTATATAGTGCCCATATTGCTTGTATATAATGTACCAATATTACACGCTCTTAACATTTTCTAGAATCTAGATTGATCCAATCTTAGTTCTTAATGTGTAGGACCAATATTGTTTTTCCACGTAATTACTACATTTTATAAGAAAAACGTGGTGTAATGAATTCAATATTATGCCAATATTGGCGCAATTTAACATTGGTTACATAGTGCCAATATTGGATGTACGTATAACGATATAATGCACCAATATTGTACCCGTCTAACACTTCCTAGATTGGCTAGATTAATCCAATCTCGGTTCACAGTGTTGGGTTAATATTGTTTTCCCACATAATTGCAAAATTTCATAAGAATGTACATACACGTCACTTATGAGATGTCATTATGACGTCTGATATGAGTGAGTAATAGATTTTATTGATATTGATAATTTTCTTTCTCACCAAGTTGGCAATTGACTCAATGAACTCTACTGGAGTTCACTGAGTTCACTTCACAGTTATTGTCATTTCTTAAATTTCGGTTTTTTCCAAAGCTTTTGCGTAAAAACTATCAGTTACGTTAGTCGTACCTAATTATTCAATAGTAGATGTACTCTCTTATAGAATTTATAGATGATGATGGCTTATCATTTATGAATTCCCGGTGACTAACATTTCTTTTATGTATTTTTTCAAACATAATTTAAACTATTAATATAACGCGAAACAGCGCTAAGTTATGAAGAATGAAATGAGAAGTACGTATGTGTCACATCAGCGTAGCGGTAGAATGTCGGCCTTCGGAACCGGAACCCATCCGATAAAGGTTCGAATCCGGTTAAGGGAAACTTTCAAGCAAGTATAATACTTACCCAGTGAACTCTATACATACAGAGTTCACTGTACTTTACCCTACTAAAATCGTCAACTTTCAGTTCAGGTAAAAACGGGTTGGTTCAAAAATTAAGTTAAATAATTAAAATTACAGTTCTACGTAAAAATGTAGTTTTTCCCTTTTTTTGTACGGATGCTTAAATAATTGTTTGCATTGATAATTGCATTATGCATATACTTGGGTGACGACCTATAACGGTCGTAACTAACGTTCTAAAAGTCTTAAAGTGATGTAAAAATATGGTGTTTATATTGCAAATCAATATTAAACCAATATTAATATCAACATTGTACCTATATTTATGGACAATATTGTACCTACCAAGTCTCAGAAATATTGCATTGTGATCGTTTTCAATACAGTACCAACATTGTATTGCAATATTGCGCCATTATTATTCATTGTTGCATTTCCAAGATTGGTCCATTATTGGGCTACTATATCGCGCCAATAAATGACAATATTCAACCAATATCGGTTCAACATTGCATTGCTCCTTGGGTACTGATTGGGGCATGGAAAATAAATATTTTAATGTGCAATATGCGGAATCTCTTCTCTTTCTGCTTAACTTGTTATCTAACAATGCCTTTTTAAAAATAATTTTTTATGCATCATTTCTCAAATATCTCCCTTTCTTGATATCTTATGGCCGTTGAGAAATGTAACGAGACCATAAGCCAAAACATATTTATTGTTTTAAAATAGTATACGCCTTACTCATAGTTTAAATTAAATGAGTACGTTGATAATGACTGATTACAGTGAAATGAAAATTATTAAAATAGTGATAAATTATTATGTACGCAATTATCTGCTATAGACTTAATAAGTAGGGAGACTTTGTGACTTTATAAGTAAATGTTTCTATTTCTGTAAGTTTTGCGTCATTAATGTCTTATCGATTCGTACTAATCAACCAAAAGTAATTACTCTACATTATATTGACGTATTTTTGTTCATTCTTTATACAATTTAATATTTAATGCAGGTCTATCACATGAATGAGAAAGTAAAGCAGTTAGTTATGACGGTATAGTTGTGACAAAGAAGCGGCCACTATTTTTAAATTTTAAATGCCGTGTATGTTGATATTATGTAGATAAAAGACAAATTAGTAAAACTGTCAAAAAGATGTATTTTTATTTGCTTCAAGAAAGGGTAGCTTTGATGTCATTTTTTTTATTTTAGGCTGTCGCATTGTTTTTAGTCTAAAGACTAACTTAATTTAATTTTTAATTTTTAAAATGACTTTTATGGGCCCAAATTTAGCTCATGCCCGTACAGAATACATTTTTTCGTTAATTTCCTAACTATAATAATTAATAAATTGTCGCAAAGTTTCTGCTTGTCCATAAGTAACTTAACTTCCTTAATTTTAAGTATATCCTGGTCCAAAGACTCTAATTTGTCTTCTTTACTTCGTTGAATGATCAATCGGTTATTAAGGTAGTTCCTCCGCGGAACGATTTGCGACACAATTTGTTCAAACTTGGCGTATACGTTATTAAATACGTTATCCAAACATCTGTGGAGCTTAAATGAGGTTTACCGTCCCTAAGTCGAGATATTTACACTTAAAATTGGCATAATTGACATATAACCCATATACAAAAAACACCACCCACGTAGCACATATCTTTCAAAGGCGTCCCAAAGACATTCTAAGGACTTCTATATGTCCACATAAGTCCCCAGGACATCCGAAAGACATTCTGAGAACTTCTGAATGTCCGCATAAGGCCACAGGACATCCCTTGCAGATCTCGTGTTATGTGGGCACTGACACATTATCAATTGTACTGTCAAAACTAAATGTCAGAATTTAATGAAAAACTAAAGAATGCTAGAGAGGGATTATACGAATATTGTGAAAACATTTGAGAATTGTTTACCGTCTACTTTGAAGATATAGCCTTGAGAAACATGACGTTTTTGGTATTATTAGATATGTTTAGGCAAGCGAACGATTGTATACGCAATCTGTTCCATGACAACGCGGACAGTCCGAACAAAAAGTGTACTTCCATTGGCGTGAGAAAAATGGTTAATAATAGAAGTTACTATGGTTACATGGGACGAAACTTTTGGTTGAGATTGTCGCGGAGGAACTACCTTAAACAGAAACGACCGGACCCAGAGACGAATTTAATGTTACCTTAATGTCTCTGCAAATTTCCCATAAAAATTTCCCCTCATTTTGTGTTTTTCGTAAAACACGCTTCAAGCGAATTATTACGGTATTAATCAATGACAATTCACTGCCCGTCCTTTGAACTACACAAATGTTAAACCCACTAGGCAAGTGTAATACTGTCGCATACCTGGGCGTGTGGGAATCGCGGGTTGCAGACGAGCTTGCGAGAGCTGCAAACGAAGAACCACTTATGGAAGCCGAAACGATTATATGTATCACAGACAAAATGGATATTTAGGCAATATTCACAAAAGAGCACTATGGACATTGTTAAAAAAGCTAAACCTGGCTATTTAAACCTATTCCGTTGGGAGAAAGTAACACAATAGTTAATGGAATGCCAGATTTTCATACCGGAAAAAATGGCCACCCTTCGTCACGGTTGAAAGTGTTGGGGGTGTTTGAAGATCTCAACGCCTTTGTGGATTTTCCTTTGGGAGAAGAAAGGGAAATGGGTTAGAGACTTGGCATCTTGAAACAGAATATTATGACCGTTTAGGAGAGAATGCTCAGCGACAGTGAACTTGAAGCTAAAAATGCGAGTCCTAATCGTTCTACCAACCACAAGGACAAGGAATGCGATAGGGGTTCGAATTTATTGTTGGGGAAGGGGAAGATCTGAGACCTTTTATTAAACGACCTTGATTTCGTGTTTCCCAAGATTCTTCCCAATATGATTTGTGACTTTGTGGATATCAGGTAAGACAGCAATACTTCTGGTGATCTTCTCCTCGGTGTTGCGAGGTTTTAGAGCTAGATGAAGTTTTTTACTTATGTTTTTGATTTTCGTGTCCTGATGAAGGACCCACAACCTGGGGAGAAACGTTAACTTTTCGTTTAACTTTGACACGGTTCGACCTCGGTCGATTTTATTTTACCGAGTTTGGCCGCGGAAGCCTCGCTGTTCTGTGGTGAAAAAATTGCCTTTATTTCATTTTATCTTTCCAAATTTTGCAATTCTGCAACACAAACACTCAGAATAGCGGAAAATAATTGCAAAATATAGTATCGCACTGTATTTATACATACATTGTATAAAAAATTAAAATATATTACAGTTTTCTGATTCTTCGCATTTTTCTAGACATATAATTTGACAATTGTTTCTACAGATTGGTCCATTCGTTCCAGTTTCGCTTTCGTCTCAACGAGCTTTGCTCGGTCTTGGGAATGTTTGAATGATTATTATCGATCGAAGCACATGCTTACAAAAATGTTGATTTTTAAATTATCTAATAACCTATGAACTTTTCAGTCAAAACACAAACCGTATGGAAAGTAGTAAGTAATTTCGCATTTAACAACGCATTCCTCTTATTGTCCCACGCAATGGGTAGGGATGAAATATGTTCCAAAATGATTTGAATAATAACCGTTAATATTGGCCTTGCAAAATGGCATTTGCAAGGCAACAAATTCGTGGTAATGGACAAATGAACTGCAATTTTGAAATAGAAACAATTACGAGTTCGTTATAGATTACTAAATCTCCAAGTGAACAATAATCTTAACGATACCGATAAATAAGTAGAGGGGGGAATCGTTGTTCACTTAAATTTTAATTTTGCTATAAAATTGACATATAAAAACGACGTGATATGAAGTCTATAAATGCCTATTTAAAATTTAAAATCTATTATAAATATGTTCACGTAAGATATTTATTTGTTTGATTTTATAATACCGAACGTTTTTATTTTATAAGTAGAATCTTCCGTTCTGCTTTAGTGCATACTTACTTGCGTTATGGGCAATTACTATACTATAAAATAAATGAGGAGGACGATTGCTCTAGAGTAGATAATGTAATGGTTGCCGGTTTATATGCATGTTGTAATTTGGTGACGAGTTTTAAATTATAGTGCGCGGGGTCATAACAATTATATTGTTGTTATCTGTATGGTAATGCCGAGTTATATTAATATACATGTTTTAATTTTAGCTTTTCTGGTCTGTGGTCCCGCCGATTAGAGGAGGACAAAATTACATCCCCTTGGATTATCGGCGGGTATACTCCATCTTCAACGAAAAAGGAGTTTTTTCCTCTTCCCAAATTTCACACGGAATCGTATCGTGGATATGTTAATAAAATTGTACGCTCAGATTCAAGTGAAAGTGTTTTAAATAATTGCAAACAATTTAGCGATAGCGTTCCATGTAAGTCCATTTATGAAACCATCGAATTAACGCGTGGAAATAATTTTAGTGCATATAGTAATCGAATTCATTCTTCTAAATTTACAATGGACACGGAAGAGGAAATAAAAGTTTTAATTCAAATTAAAGCCGAGAAACATAGTACGTACTATAGAAACCTACGTGTAGGTGACTGTAATAACTATAACACCGAACAGATGGCAAAACCCGTTATACAGCAAGACATTGTCACGCAAGAATACGTTTCCGATAGCAAAACATTTAATCCTCCAGGTGCAACAGTAAACGTACCTGATGTCGAGCCACAACTACCGGACGACACGACATCGAATAAAGGGTCGGAAACGAATTCTTGTAAACAAAGGCATCGTCGTATTGGGGTGTTCGAATTAGATCAAGAATTTACGGACGAAGACACTGTTTTTGTAAGCGTTAAAACGTTACGTGAAAAGTATATGGCGATGTTACAAGAAGTTAACAAATCGACTACCGATAATGTACGTACTAAGAAAGATAGATTTTTTGGTGGTAGAGATAGTACAGAATCTCCTGGGATTGACGATACATTCCTTGCTCCTCCGCCTAGCGGTTATTGTAGTTCTTCTGCATCAGGAGCTAGCGATGATGAAAGGGAAAAACATTGGTTTAAGTATCCCCAATTGCGTAGAAGTGGAAGTACCGATTCCGCTGTTGGATTAAATCAAAGTGATGATGAAGTGACCGATAATTCACCAACGTTTGATAAGAAAGACGAAGCACTTCATTATTCCTTTGTAAAAAGTCCTTACAGTCCACGAAGATCTGTTGATCACATAAATGTTCCTTCAAAAACTTTAATAGAAGCAAAATTTGTTCCATATCTCTTAGATCGTAAGGGTAGTGTTTGTGGTAGTGAATGTAATGAAGGTGATGATAAAAACGGTGGTGACAGCCGAAGACCAAGCTGTTATACGGACGATGGCGAGGAACCTCCGCGTTTTCGGTTTTGGCGTACACCGTCGATTGTAGTGAGTGATTATTCTGATGATGTCGTCGGTCTGACTTTAGAGGATATAGAATTTTTTCGAAATCAAAGAAAGGAGGCATCGTCATCCCCGGATTCTAGCTTACACAGTTCGTGTAGCAATTTGAATTATTGTGGTTCAACTATTAGCAATTTGGACGCTGAGTATATTTTAAGAACACCGTTCAGAAAACTTTCTGATTGTTCGACCTGTTCAACTTTCAGTGGGGATGAAGATACTGAAGTTCAATATCGGCCAGTTAAAGAAAATATTAAGGTAAGGATACGTTTTATTTATATTTAAACTTTTCAATTCGGTTCCGCTTTAAAGGCCATAGCAATTGTTCCACCCACGATTGTTAATTATACAATTCCCATTTCAATTCAGCACTGACGTCTGACTTAAATTAACTAGTTTGCGTCAATGAACACTCCCACCTGTTACCGTGATTATTCAGCTGTACTACGTTTTTACTTAAACAAAGAATTTATTTGTTTTTCATTATAGTTGTGTACAAAACATCCACAAATTACTTTTGTTACTCCATACATCGAAACGTACAATTAAATGGTACTTAAGAATTGGGTAATTCGATCAATTTATGTAACCCAAGGGGATTTTTAATTATTTGTGCTTGAAATAACTACTAAAATGGCCCACATTTGTTTATTACTTCCGATTGTTATTAATACAACATAAATGCAACCAGAGTCGGATTTACCATAAGGCTAGAAAGGCTATAGCCTAGGGCGGCGCATTTTAGGGGGGCGGCAAATGTTGGAGTTAATTAAGTAAAATTAAATAATAAAGTGACATCTAGTGAGATCATGACTCATAGGTTTCAAAAAATAAAGGAAACGTGTTTTTTTCTTTTTGTAGTGGGATGTGTCGTTCTCGAGATATTCAAGGGTAGGTATATATTTTGACTTTAATGGCGTCCCGACGGTGAACGAGTGACCCGATCAAAAAATTTACCAAAGATTTGGAATGGCACAGGCATCCGGACGAATTTAGTAGTGGTTGAGAATACAATATTTTAGTTTGTGAATACATTAAATTTTGTTTAACAGCAGTAAAAACAAAAAGCGAAAATAATCGTAGATGGGGGCGGCAAAATATTTCCACCCTAGGGGCGGCAAATTCGTAAATCCGCCTCTGAATGCAACAAATACATTATTGTTGTCTGAAGTTGCGTCAAATGTTAAGGCAATGGTTCATTATTGTTCTCATTTAATTCGAAATAAGGTCCGTTAAGCTGGCACAACCCCTATAGCACAATCAGTTGAAACGTACCACATAATTTAGTACTCATTTATTACTAATTAATTACCCAAAAGTCAAATTTATTACTGTTGATTTTTAAAAAAAAAAAGTGGTTGTGCCAGCTTAACCGTTAAGCTAGCACAACCCAAAAAAAAAAAACTATTAAGTAGCTAACACCACACTAATAATTGATTACTAATTAATTACTAATTAATTACTCACTATTTACCAAGGACTTAACCATATTTAAGCTCTCAAGCCCCGCGCAGTCCAAAATTAGACGCGCACAGTAATGTGGGGTAACCTACCTCCGCCAAATCGATATTCGTTATTTTAAACATTTTTCCAATGATATGTGAACGTACTGTAAGACAACTAAGTGTTTGTAATTTGTAAATTAATGAAGGTGCAGCCGGATATCGGATATTGTTTTTTATGCTATGAATGAATTATACCAGCCCTACCAGATAAAAGGCAGCTTGCGATGCACCAATCAAAATACATCGACATTAATTGAAAATCAATGGTAACATAATGTTTGAACATAGGTTAGAAATTGATTACTCCAGCACAATCAGTTCAAATTAATTTTTACATGTATTAATCGATGTATTAATGCTTTAATATAACTTAGGAATTTATTACTCCAGCACAATCAGTTCAAATTAATTTTAACATTGACTAATCGATGTATGAATACTTTAAAGTAAGTTAGGAATTTATTACTCCAGCACAATCAGTTCAAATTAATTTTTACATGTATTAATCGATGTATGAATGCTTTAATATAAGTTAGGAATTTATTACTCCAGCACAATCAGTTCAAATTAATTTTTACATGGATTAATCGATGTATGAATGCTTTAATATAAGTTAGGAATTTATTACTCCAGCACAATCAGTTCAAATTAATTTTTACATGTATTAATCGATGTATTAATGCTTTAATATAACTTAGGAATTTATTACTCCAGCACAATCAGTTCAAATTAATTTTAACATTGACTAATCGATGTATGAATACTTTAAAGTAAGTTAGGAATTTATTACTCCAGCACAATCAGTTCAAATTAATTTTTACATGTATTAATCGATGTATGAATGCTTTAATATAAGTTAGGAATTTATTACTCCAGCACAATCAGTTCAAATTAATTTTTACATGTATTAATCGATGTATGAATGCTTTAATATAAGTTAGGAATTTATTACTCCAGCACAATCAGTTCAAATTAATTTTTACATGTATTAATCGATGTATGAATGCTTTAATATAACTTAGGAATTTATTACTCCAGCACAATCAGTTCAAATTAATTTTAACATTGACTAATCGATGTATGAATACTTTAAAGTAAGTTAGGAATTTATTACTCCAGCACAATCAGTTCAAAAAAATTCTTACATGTATTAATCGATGTATGAATGCTTTAATATAAGTTAGGAATTTATTACTCCAGCACAATCAGTTCAAATTAATTTTTACATGTATTAATCGATGTATGAATGCTTTAATATAAGTTAGGAATTTATTACTCCAGCACAATCAGTTCAAATTAATTTTAACATTGACTAATCGATGTATGAATACTTTAAAGTAAGTTAGAAATTGATTACTCCAGCACAATCAGTTCAAATTAATTTTTACATGTATTAATCGATGTATGAATGCTTTAATATAAGTTAGGAATTTATTACTCCAGCACAATCAGTTCAAATTAATTTTAACATTGACTAATCGATGTATGAATACTTTAAAGTAAGTTAGAAATTGATTACTCCAGCACAATCAGTTCAAATTAATTTTTACATGTATTAATCGATGTATTAATGCTTTAATATAAGTTAGGAGTTTATTACTCCAGCACAATCAGTTCAAATTAATTTTAACATTGACTAATCGATGTATGAATACTTTAAAGTAAGTTAGGAATTGATTACTCCAGCACAATCAGTTCAAATTAATTTTTACATGTATTAGTCGATGTATTAATGCTTTAATATAAGTTAGGAATTTATTACTCCAGCACAATCAGTTCAAATTAATTTTAACATTGACTAATCGATGTATGAATACTTTAATGTAAGTTAGGAATTTATTACTCCAGCACAATCAGTTCAAATTAATTTTAACATTGACGAATCGATGTATGAATACTTTAAAGTAAGTTAGGAATTGATTACTCCAGCACAATCAGTTCAAATTAATTTTAACATTGACTAATCGATGTATGAATACTTTAAAGTAAGTTAGGAATTTATTACTCCAGCACAATCAGTTCAAAAAAATTCTTACATGTATTAATCGATGTATGAATGCTTTAATATAAGTTAGGAATTTATTACTCCAGCACAATCAGTTCAAATTAATTTTAACATTGACTAATCGATGTATGAATACTTTAAAGTAAGTTAGGAATTTATTACTCCAGCACAATCAGTTCAAAAAATTCTTACATGTATTAATCGATGTATGGATGCTTTAATATAAGTTAGGAATTTATTACTCCAGCACAATCAGTTCAAATTAATTTTAACATTGACTAATCGATGTATGAATACTTTAATGTAAGTTAGGAATTTATTACTCCAGCACAATCAGTTCAAATTAATTTTAACATTGACGAATCGATGTATGAATACTTTAAAGTAAGTTAGGAATTGATTACTCCAGCACAATCAGTTCAAATTAATTTATACATGTATTAATCGATGTATAAATGCTTTAATATAAGTTAGGAATTGATTACTCCAGCACAATCGATTAATCCATGTAAAAATTAATTTGAACTGATTGTGCTGGAGTAATAAATTCCTAACTTATATTAAAGCATTCATACATCGATTAATCCATGTAAAAATTAATTTGAACTGATTGTGCTGGAGTAATAAATTCCTAACTTATATTAAAGCATTCATACATCGATTAATCCATGTAAAAATTAATTTGAACTGATTGTGCTGGAGTAATAAATTCCTAACTTACTTTAAAGTATTCATACATCGATTAGTCAATGTTAAAATTAATTTGAACTGATTGTGCTGGAGTAATAAATTCCTAACTTATATTAAAGCATTCATACATCGATTAATACATGTAAAAATTAATTTGAACTGATTGTGCTGGAGTAATAAATTCCTAACTTATATTAAAGCATTCATACATCGATTAATACATGTAAAAATTAATTTGAACTGATTGTGCTGGAGTAATAAATTCCTAACTTACTTTAAAGTATTCATACATCGATTAGTCAATGTTAAAATTAATTTGAACTGATTGTGCTGGAGTAATCAATTCCTAACTTACTTTAAAGTATTCATACATCGATTAGTCAATGTTAAAATTAATTTGAACTGATTGTGCTGGAGTAATCAATTTCTAAGTTATATTAAAGCATTCATACATCGATTAATACATGTAAAAATTAATTTGAACTGATTGTGCTGGAGTAATCAATTTCTAACCTATGTTCAAACACTATGTTACGATTGATTTTCAATTAATGTCGATGTATTTTGATTGGTGCATCGCAAGCTGCCTTTTATCTGGTAGGGCTGGTATAATTCATTCATAGCATAAAAAACAATATCCGATATCCGGCTGCACCTTCATTAATTTACAAATTACAAACACTTAGTTGTCTTACAGTACGTTCACATATCATTGGAAAAATGTTTAAAATAACGAATATCGATTTGGCGGAGGTAGGTTACCCCACATTACTGTGCGCGTCTAATTTTGGACTGCGCGGGGCTTGAGAGCTTAAATATGGTTAAGTCCTTGGTAAATAGTGAGTAATTAATTAGTAATTAATTAGTAATCAATTATTAGTGTGGTGTTAGCTACTTAATAGTTTTTTTTTTGGGTTGTGCTAGCTTAACGGTTAAGCTGGCACAACCACTTTTTTTTTTTTTAAATCAACAGTAATAAATTTGACTTTTGGGTAATTAATTAGTAATAAATGAGTACTAAATTATGTGGTACGTTTCAACTGATTGTGCTATAGGGGTTGTGCCAGCTTAACGGACCATTCGAAATATCTATAACAATACATTTTCATTAAGTAATTCTTTTTCATGTCTACACGTTCTCATTCAACGGTTGCCGGTTGGCTCTTAAGAAATAGGAGGTGATAATAATTAGCTATCTAGGATAATAATTAAAAAAAAAAGGTCAAAACGGGTAAAAATAGTACCAGCCTTGCCCCTAATTGTATTGTAAACTTATTAATCATGCTTGATTTGATAAACACAGTGAAAACTGCACCACAAATGAGGGAAATTGGAAGTTTAATAAAAATGTTTGTAATTCAAAAATTTTGAATCGACAATCCGGTTTACTTATTATATTCTTGCCAATTAGTCAAAGGGGTGGCAAAAATTAATTAGAAGTATATTTGATATTAAAGCATTGATCTTTCGTGTTTAAGGACCGATTTTAGCGGATATAAATACCTAAGTCGCATCCTAATTCTTTGAGTCAAAGACTACTTATTCGTATTGTGTTAATGGTAAATACGTAAAACTGTCATTCATACTTTTGGTACCTACCTATATCTTACAATGAAGATACCATTTGATCCATGTCTCGATCCATGTCCAAAATAATTATACAAATCAAAATTTTCAATTAGGTAATATGATGGCTTTCTCATAATTTGTGCCGTTGAATATCTACAGATAAAATCAATATTATTCTACATTAATCTACTGAACATAAACTGACTGGCAAGAAACCACTTTAAAAAGTATTAATTTAACTGTCAGAGTCAAAAGTTTAGTCACCTTACTTTAATCGTTTATTAAAAAAAAACGATTGGGCCGATATTTGCTAAACAAATTTTATCTTAATCACCATTTAATTGTGTGTAAGTAAACGTAATTTCATATTTTTTATTGAATTTAGCGAATTAGCGAAATATGTTCTAGAAAATACGTTTTTTTTAACGTCAATTTGCCGACGATTTTGCCAGTACATATTGTGCTATCGAGGTAAAAAGCAAAAATCGTTAAAAATTACTATCTATACAGGCCGTTTCATTATGGATGGCCACCGGCAATATCTTCAAAACCAAAGGTCTTCATTTAATGGGATAAAAGATTTTATAACTAAGTCAGGCATGAGAAATTCAATGAAAATATTTTTAAACTATAAAAAAAAGAGGGCGTAACTGCTACGACCAACATTAAAAATCGTTGTTTTCAGTGGAAATGCCTTAGGTACTAAGCTACAATTTAAAATAAGTTTTTTTAAAACTTAGTTCATTTCAAACAACTTTTGTTTAAAACATTTTTTGATGTTTCAAATAATAAAGCTAGGGGGCGCGGCCAAACCTTACGAAACAAAAACCACTGTAACCTCTATAATTTTTAGCCGATTTGAATGAATTTTTGGTTATTTGAAAGGGCATTCAGCGCAGATTCTGGGCTCATAATCATACTTGACAATAATCGTTTAATACATTTGATAGAGGAGGTTATCTTCAACTGAAGTTGTTTTTCCAAATTTTCTCTAAAATTTTAAATGGAAGGATATCATTCTTTTGTGTTGGTTTTGTAGAACTTTAATGGTCTAAGATACTGGCGAAAACCCCGTTTTGATATCTCAGAGAAAGTGAAAACCGCAAAACGATATCTCTATTTATAACGAAGGTATTAACAAAAATGTTTAAATATCGTTTTGCGCTTTTCACTATTTTTTTTAGTTTTTAGTACTCTACTTATTATCGTAAGAAAAAATATATGATTTCATTTAACTTTTTAGAGATATTTAAAGAAATAGGGTAAGTGATAAATCAACGCCCTCTCGCAGAACAATGGAAAAATATATTGTTGTTTTATTTTTATAGAAAAATACTTCCAAAAATGCTCTTTTAATCAAAAGTTGTTTCAGTAAAATCGGCCAAGCGAAACTGACACTACAAGCATTTTTCTTTTTCGGTGTAAAACCTTCCCCTACCACTTTATTTGACAGCTGTCAAAAAAATTGATGTAAGGTTTTTTGTTGAAAAATGATCGTAGATTGCCATGACAATATTTTCAGACCCACTTCATTGGGACTTTAAGCGAGAAAATTAAGCTTTTATGAACTATTATACCAAATACGCCCCCTAGCGGCCATCCTGGGAACTCGAAAATAATTTCCAGAGTTTTTTTATGGCCACATTTATAATAATAAAAAAAATTTCATTGTTGTCAGATGAGCAGGTCCTGAGATACAGCCGCTTACCTTGCTTATTTGGCCACCCGGTACGTGCCACCTCTGGCACGCGTGCCATAGGTTCGCCACCCCTGCCTTAGACCATTAAAGTTCTACAAAACCAACACAAAAGAATGATACCCTTCCATTTAAAATTTTAGAGAACATTTGGAAAAACAACTTCAGTAGAAGATAACCTCCTCTATCAAATGTATTAAACCATTACGCTGCAAAAATGTTAAACGAATTGGGCAATATGTTATATTTCTCACTTTCCACATTTAAGACTAAACTTAAAGTTAAGTTATTGTTAAGTTTAGAGTAAATTTCTGTTTATGTTTACAGAATTATCTGCATTTTCGTTATATAATGAATATGTAAAATTATGTTGTGTTTAACCTTAGGTGGGTGTGGTAGACCGACGTCAGTCGAACACCCTCCCTTTTGTGTATAATTGTAATTGCACAATAAATATAAATAATAAAAAAAATAATAATAATAATTATTGTCAAGTATGATTATAAGCCCAGAATCTGCGTTGAATGCCCTTTCAAATAACCAAAAATTCCTTCAAATCGGCTAAAAATTATAGAAGTTACAGTGGTTTTTGTTTCGTAAGGTTTGGCCGCGCCCCCTGGCTTTATTATTGGAAACATCAAAAAATGTTTTAAACAAAAGTTGTTTGAAATGAACTAAGCTTTAAAAAAACTTATTTTAAATTGTAGCTTAGTAGGGCATTTCCACTGAAAAAAACGATTTTTAATGTTTGTCGTAGCAGTTACGCCCTCTTGCGGTTGTTTTTATAGTTTAAAAATATTTTCATTGAATTTTTCATGCCAGATTTAGTTATAAGATTTTTTATCCCATTAAATTGAGACCTTTGGTTTTGAAGATATTGCCGGTGGCCATCCAAAATGGAACGGCCTTATATGAAAAAACACAAAATATTGTTTATTTATCAGAGGAAGATCTTTCAGATAGCCTGTGTTTGGACATTTGCTTGTAGAATTCTCAATAGTAATTTTTTGTGCACTGATAAATAGCATTTTCAAAGGGCTTTCCAATAGTGTATTACACATGGGGTAGTGTAATTGAAAAAAAAATAGGAGTGGGGTAGCCGGAGCCTAAGGGGTGAGTTGGAGAAGATTTCTATATGAGTCATATTGGTTCTCCCTCAATGTTCCAGAAACGTTTTCGGGAAATTTTACTCACCTGTTAAGTTTGCCAAAATAATAATGACCTCTGACAAGTTTTCAGATTGACACCTGGTACTGTAATAAATTCAAGTGTTGTCCAATCTTACCGATTTTATACCAAAAAATCGCTCTTGTGTTTTTTCCCTGGCGGAGCTGCAATTTTCCTTTTTTCTCTGCTTGTTGCTGGTTCGTTGCGCTTTTCTTGGACATGGATTTAATTGAAATTATTGATAATATTTATTCCTCTGTATATATGTCTTCATAGTACTTTCAAATCATTTGTAATATTACTTTTCGATTTCAAATGAACTGATTCAGGGTTTTCCCTAGGTCAAAGGTCACCAAGTTAAAAATTGGAATTTTGGGACAGGGTTTAGGCTTATTCGATCTGATCATTTTTGGTCAGGGTCAAGTTACCCCTGTGCACTGTTTGGCCGCTAGAGGGGCGAGAGATATGAAAAGTTCATAAATTTGAAGGGTATGAGTGACTCACAGAGCCGCCACACACAAAGTGTGTTTTTTTACTGTTGTGGATTAATATAACTTTATCCATTCCGAGAATAGTTTTTAGGGGTGCATTAAGTACTTTCTCAAAGTTAGGTACGCATATGTTTTATTTTGCGATTTATCGGGGAAACACATATGGCAATACATGTAATCAGAGGATTAACCTTATCGCTATTTTGCTTTGAAATAACCACGTATACTTCTCATAAGTAAAGTATCCTCCTACTTTAAATTGCAGAGGTTCCTTTCTGACTATATTGCCACGTTACCCGTATTTTTAGCTTACTTTAATTTCCAGTTTGATTTCCATTTTAGTGACCCATTCATCGTCATGTAATATGTGAATGGAAAGAAAAATGAATTAAAATTATCACATTTTGCTTCAAGCACAATCGTCCTGTCATTTCATCTTACCATCTTATTCTAGCTAGGACGTAGGACAACCACAAACGATTAATAATTAGCTGTTCAATTATACATTTATTCGATTCGAGCATTGTTTAATTTGTATATTATCAACTTTTTACAGAGACTCTTTGAACCCTCTTTTATAACGCAGAAAGTGATAGAAGACAGATAGAAGAACACTTCATTATACATACTATGATATTACTCTTGCTGCACAAAGTTGTCACTTTTTTGGCGCTACAACTAAAAGAATTGAAAATCGTAAGAGGTACATACAAATACAAGGCAGTAACATCAAAATTATATTTAAGAGAGTGATGTGATGCATTGTGTAATAGGTACGTGGAAGTTAATTTGTTTTTGGTAAATAGAGCCATGTTTTCTGTAATTAACGGTTGCAGTATCAGCTTTACAAAAAATATTAGACATATCAAGTTGTAATAGGTTCATTAATTAATTAATTATTAAGTTGTGCGGGATGGCTTTCATTTTGATTCCCAGATAAATGTTGGTGGCATTGTGTCTATACGTTTGTGTTACTGTCAAAAGTAGAAGTTTTATGACAAAGCTAAAAGGTATATTAAAATTCCAATAAATTACTAATTAATCGTGATAAAAAGAATGTTACACAAATTTCCGACCAAAGATTAATGGAAATTGCAAAAAGTCAATTCTCGAACGGAAATATTTTTTTTATTTCCAACGCTATTCCTTGTTGATAATTAATATGCTGAACATTATCTTTTACTGTTTACGAGATCTCCACGTTTAAATGGATGTTTTGGACACGCTGTATATTTGACGATTGAAGAATCTGATATTTAATTAGTTATAACTAACAGTAAATTTTAATGAACTTTTAAAAATATGTATATAATACATGACTTTGTTGTTTTGTTCGTCAGGTGGTTTTAGTGATTAAAATTATATTTTGGGTGTGCGAAGTTCCGTTAATTTGATATTGATAGCAAAGTTCAAAAATTCATTCCCATCACAAAATTCTCAATGTACCTACACGAAAAACTGCCGGAGGAAACATTTGGAGTAACATCGCGTTCAAACTGACGTGAGTCATAAATTACATTAATGTCTATCAAGATTAAGTTAATAACAGAGAACTTGATTCATCGATTAATGGCATTTGGAAAATTGTTGGTTATTAAAACAATCAAGGTTAGGCGAGGGGGATGTAGCAATTTTTAAAAAATATTACCCGCTTTGGATATTTCGCGAAAATATCACAAGATAATAAAACGATGACCATATTAGGAATTGGTACCTAAATTGGTTAACCTGGGACCTCCATTTTAGACTACTAAACTGTTTTAATTGCTCTTCATTACATTATGGTATGGTAAACCAGTTATAAATCGCAGTAGTAAAAGTGAAGTTCATAGGATCAATATAATCAATCTGAAGATTTATAAGTTATTTAAATATTAATTATCCGTTAAGCGTAAACAATCTAATGAGAATTTTCGTTTTTATGTTATAAACTACACCTTTTTAGGAAATTCTGTTAAAAACCGTGAAACATGAAAAAAAACAGAGTCAGTCCAAGTCTGATCAATTATTGACGCAAAAGCAAACAAGTTGATTAATTATTTATGTAATTATGTATGTGTTTATTTTTTTTAAACGAACACGAAGTACATCTGCGCAGCTGAAAGCGTATAGATAATAAATAGATTGCCGATATTATTGTTGGGCAATAGCTAAGTAATAAATTGGAGGGATAATGTTTACAGGTACGCAGCCAAATGTCATTTGCTATAATACCTTTTGTGTCGTATTCTCATTATCGGTTTTGCATTCAGCCCTTGCAAGAGATTCCGTTCAGTTCAAAAACAATAGCGTTAGTTTCTTCATTTGTGCAGTAATTTTAAAATTTTCCAACTTCTTTCATTATGAGGCATATTAGTCTTCGAATCAGTTTTCTTTCCCTGTTGAACCAAAAAGACTTCCCTAGAAACAGTTTTTCATCATAAATACCCCATGTAACTAATGCGAAGCAGGAAACCATTGTTTTTAAGGAAAAATTCTTTTCCTACTTCATCACCTATTTTCGTATTTATATATGGGTAACGCGTGTCTAGCTACATAATAAATAAAACCAATAAGTTATAAATAAACTATGTAGCCAAAGATATCATCCTGTTATATGCAAGTTAACTTATGTATTGAATTTAAAGTATCCTAATTATGAAAAGAATTAAGGTTAACGGGTATTTGCATACGTTTTAAAGAAAAGGAAGGTGGTCGCATTGACGTCAATGTTTATAAGTCATTGCTCTTCACTATGTAAATGATATCTTAAAAAAGTTTTATTTACCTTCTCATACATGCTCTCCTAATAAGTATCTCGAAGTTCAGATCTCGTCTAATGAAAAACTGAGATTTTCTTTGTCTAAGGTAAATTGTGTTACGACCAGTTTTTTATTGACCTTCGCCCATTGATTGTTTGTCAAGTTCATTGTATGTAATTACCTGTTTCTTCACATTCAAATATTAAATGGAATTAGGCTTTGGAAGTTTCTTCTACAACTGCCGGAAGGTGCATAAATTGCAATGGTTTGGTTGGCGTTTGAGGATTAACACGTTCACGTTAGTCACGTTGTAACTTAAGACTTTTTTTAAAACTATAAAACGATTACGTGCATGTGCAGTAATAATGTTCGCCATAAATAGTCCTTTGAAGTGCAATAATAAATTTATTATCTCTACATGCAAATTGTGCTTTTCTTTGAGAATGATCTCTCATATTCTACCAATAATATATACTGCAAGCGTGTTGTCGCAATTAATACCTGCCTCAGTCATTCGAAGTGGAAGTACAAAATTCAAATGCTGCTCCATCCAGCCAATATTCTAGTTTTATTGTTCAGATTTTAAAAACCTAATAAAAATATGAAGAACATCCTACATTTTACATTCATCCTAGCTCACCATAATTCCTTCAGCTTTTTGACTATTCCATAAACAATTAACTTCATTATTTGGAACTTTTAGCATTTAGCATTTACTCGTCATAAGAATTTGTAGTTTATGGAAATGATTGAATCCTTGTAAAGGTCATTTCAATGCCATTTCAGTTGCGGTCTGCTTGACTCAGTGATGTAAATGATGACGGAAATCTGGGTTTCAGACTTAAACTCGAAAGCATGTTGGCAAGTATAGTATGTAAATTAAATTGGTAGAAGTAATAATTTAAGATAGGATCTTGCTTCATTCCTGGGAAATACAAATGTTGAGTACCTATAGCTGCACCGTACGTGTTGGCACATTAAATATTGCTTGCTGTGGGTTCTCTACTATTAATAGTGTTAGTAATCACCGGCGTTGATATACACGCATGCCTGAAGGTACCTTATAATGAGCGTTTACTAAATACTAAACGTGAAATATGTAAAATAGAGGAAATATGAGAGTGAATGGTGGGGTTTCTTGGGAGGGGGGGGGGGGGGGGGTAATTGCGAAACAAGTATTGTGCTTTGTTATTTGTTTTACTTTATTCAGAAATAAAAAGGTTTTAAAACAAAAAAATACATATTATTTCTGTCCAAAAAAAGACGTGCGTGTCTTACGCTTTTCATACTCTCAGAGACAGAACTCGATTCTGTTAGCAAAGGGATGGACCGCTCGTACCTCTGTACAAAGCGCTGATTCAGTCTTCCTTGCATAGTGCACAATCGTAGAATACTTCTATCTCTACTCTACATTTTACTATCGTGATTGTTCTACTGACCTGTGGATCAGCAGGTCACCTTTAGAGAGGAAAACTTCTAGCTAAACCTTCGTCCCTTGGCGTTTAGGTTAGTCCGGTCCTCAATACCGAAAACTATCAGTCTCCCTTGAGGATGACCTTGTTCGCTGAGTGGAATACACGACACACAGCTTGCCGCTTAACCACCACCAAGTCTTTAGGTTCCCCCCGGAACCCAAATGGCAGCCTTGCGAAGCTTACGGACAAGGGCGCCCATAAGGAGTGGCAAAAGGGGGCAGTTTCCCCTCCTGGACTCGCACTCTAAGCAGTAATAATTTCTGAAATAACGAAACGCTTTTAATTTAAATATAACTGATTGTTCAATCCACTCATACACTACATGATCTTCTCCAAATCCCCCCCCCCCCCCCCCCCAAATTACTGTATTGGCGCCCATGCTTACGGGGCTTTAGATGTGCAGCTCCTTAAAATGATGGGAAGTTGCCAGCCACCTTTTTCAACTACTCCAGGGAATGGTTGTTCTCAGCGTCTATGAATTCTGTGATGCGTTTCCTTTTTTTCCGGTATTGAGGCCTGGCGTCTTGTAACTGAGGAAGAGGTATGTCCTGGACCAATTTATTATTTATTGGTGTTTGAAATGTTTTTATCCATGTGGGAAGTGTAAAATTGGTTCTTCTAACTTCCCACACACCACGTAACTCTATCCAGACGCCAGGGCTACTAGAGGGATAAACTGAAAAAGTGACACAGGATCAGGATATGTATTTGAATAGAAGTGTAATTCCAATGGGGATAAATTGTCAAAAATTTTACTTAGTGGAGATAAAGAAAAATTTGTCTATCTTAATAATATTTATGAGCATCGTGAAGCGAAATATAACTAAATACACCTCTGTGCCACGCAGGATGCCAATTCAAACTTAGCTGATATAATTCCAATCAGTGCTACCGATATTTAGGAGTCAAGGTGCGGCCTATGCGGTATCAGTATCAACTCAAAAGATGGCTTTGGTACCAAACCATTCATCAGTATAATTACTTTTCGTTCTGTATTCAATATCCGTCCGTCGGTCCATGTGTCCGTCGCATGGTTTCCAGTGTGATAGAGGAAATTATTACTACTATTCATCGGTAATTTATCTTGCATTAAAAAATCTGTTTCTTACTGCCATTATTCAAGGTCACGAGTTTTCGATTGCATTTTTCCGTCTTTAATTCTCGCTCCTTCTTCGTCGTTCTTAGTCGTCCCTCACTGATAACAGCGCATAACAGGGGATTTGGATAAGATGATTCATAACTTCTCTGAATGGCAAATCTCTTCGCAAACCATCAATTCGTCACCCATCGAATTTGCTCAGTTTGTAAATTCTGAACTGTCGTAAGTCGTACTCTTGGGAACATATAAGGTTATTCACTAGGTCACCAGATCTTAATCCAGCTGACCATTGGTGATGGGGTTACCTCAAAGAAAGCTTATTTCTTGGTAGAACGGGGAACGTACTTTTGAATAACGTCATAGATTAAATAGATGATTTAAAATCATAAAGATTTTAATTTATCCAAAGTCTCAAAAGTCAAGAATTCACTTGAAAAAAGTGTCAAATGGGTCATTGTTTCATGATGATTTTATGTCATTCTATTCAAAACATCGGGTTGTATTGTAACAGGATTCTTTCATAGCATGTATTTGTGATTTAATGTCTTCACGATGAGTGTTGTAGAGGGCAGGGCCGGTGCTAAGGTCGTTGACGCCTGCCTGCCATTTCTACTGCCCCCCCCCCCCCCCCAATTATGCGCACATAAAAACATCGAAAAATTATCAACAATTTCAGAAAATTCTCACTGATCCAAATCTGTCACCAAAATAATCACCTACAATTCATATTCTCTTTTAGTAAAATAAAAACTTTAGATGGGTAAGGAAAAAATTTGAAAAGAACTAGAAAATGTAATTATAATATAAGAATAGGTATGTAATAGACATTGTTAATATATTTTCAAAAGTTTCAGAATTTTTACTTAGGTGTTACTCTGAACGCCGAATCGATGTGAATATTTTCAAATGGCAGTACTTCAGGAAATGCCGGAAGTAGCTATAGTAACTTCGTTATTTTAAACGTCAACGTGAACCCCTATTTTCTTATTCCTCTTTTGGATTCTACGTCAATTTCAGTCCTTTTGATACCCACATATGGTCTATGGTTTTTCAGTTACTTTCACTTAAAAAAAATGGCGGATGCAGACGGTACTTTGAGAGTTCTACACTTGAAAACCGTTGTAGCTATGGCAACCGTGTTTGCACCAGCGCATAGAGGAAGAATAGGGATATGCTGCCATTTTGAAAATATTTTACATCGATTCGGCTTTCAGAGTAACACTTAACTAAATCTCTCAAAAAACACCCTGTATAACCCTGTTAACGAATACATTGCAACGTCTAGAAGTGTATAAAACACGGCCACCCTAAACTTATCCTTTGGAGATTGTGCCGTTTCACAAATTGGTTACTTTTTTAATTTTCATTTTTGAAATGTTGTTTTTTTAAATGAAATTATGAACAAAGCTTGCCCGGAGATTTATTGATTCGAGTATTGATTGGAAGGATGACGTATCAGTATATGTATGTATATGGATCAAAATTGGACTTCCATTGTTATTTTAATATGTTGGTGGGCTCAATACACTATAATTTAATATTTTCGAATTTTAATTAATTAGTTTGCTAAAATTTAGTTTGTCGGTATCGTGCACTGATTAATATAGGATAACTGGCTAGTAGTTCATGAGTTCTAGCATTTGTCTCCCAGAGTCAATTAAATGATACAAATCATGACCATTATACGTGATCAGTCTATAAAATGGGAAGCTTTTAATGAACTTAAGTATACTAATAAATAGTAACTAAAATATTTTGGCATACAACGAATCAACTACGTAATGAGAACATTTTTAACTGCTCGAAGGTTACTCTCAATAATTTCTTATTTAATCATTGTGAGACGTTACATTGTGACGCGGATTAATTTAGAACTAAAATTTAACCGGAAATGAAATAGCTTAAGGTATGTTACACTAGAAAAAATTATTCCAAACGGTTGGTTTAATAATTAATATTTGTATAAATCCGCTAGGTACGTATACGTATATGTTAGTCACCTACACTATTCATTTTGTTTGCCCAAAGGCAAACAGTAATCATCAATTCATCTCTAGAACGAAGATGTTTGATAAAGTCGGTTTAAATTTTGTCTTACCATTTTAGGCTGACTGATTTTTTATCAACTATACTTTTGAGGAACTATCTTAATAACATCGCAATCCACAAATCTGGCGATGTTACGTTAAATATTTTAAGTACGGCGGATTCAAAGTTATAAAACTATGAAATTTGGTTCTTGCCCACCGAATATCGGACCAGCCGTTTGCCCATCGATGAGTCGAATTGCATGCGAAGATCCAACGTCATATCTCATATAACTGTAACGTTTCTAATAGCTGCAAATGACGAATTAAGAGCATTTATACAGAATTTAGGCGATCAAGATGACGAAATCCACGAGACGCGTTTTACGGTGGTCGCACTAATGCTAGCAAAGTTTAGTAGATAAGTAACAGTTTATATTATCATTTTCAATTTAACATGAAGTAAAGATATTTTCAAAATCCAGATGGTGAAGTTTAAAATATAAAAACATTAAACAATAAAGACGTTGAAGTCTTTTGTTGTTATAGTGGAAGAATGTCGAATTCTTTTCCAAAAATTTCAGATAACTCCACCAAAGGAATCAAAATATTCTCCCCTGCAGAACTTTTGCAGTCTCTCGTTCGAAATCATGCAAATTTTGTCTTGCGCAACGGAACTTTTGTCTTGCGCACCGTAAGTTCTATCGGGCTCAAGGTAAATAATTGTGTTTTACGCACCGTAGATTGTGTACAAAAAAATGGCGGATCAAGAAGTTTTAAAAAGAAATTCAAAAATGTTTTCCCACAACATTTTGTAGAAAAAACTTAAAGAAACAATTATGTAGACGTATCTTAAGTAAAATCTTTTAAAAAATAAAGTACTTGATATGTAGCTAAAATCTTTATTACGAGTTTCTATGGCGATCGATTTCGGCAAGTTTTGCCATCATCAGGCCTAGCTGTAAGTACATATGGTGTAATTGTATATTAATATAAGGTGTGGGGGTTTTTTACCGTCTGGGTGAATTTTATGAGAACATGAATGAAAGTTGTGGTGAGTTCTTTGGTCAATCTGTAAAAGGGAGGGTTATTATATAAATGAAAAAATATTTAATAAAATCAGTACCTTTTGTTGAGGGGGAAGTAACATGTAGAATTTGGTGAAATATAAGAAACGATCACCAAATTCTACATGTTACTTCCCCCTCAACAAAAGGTACTGATTTTATTAAATATTTTTTCATTTATATAATAACCCTCCCTTTTACAGATTGACCAAAGAACTCACCACAACTTTCATTCATGTTCTCATAAAATTCACCCAGACGGTAAAAAACCCCCACACCTTATATTAATATACAATTACACCATATGTACTTACAGCTAGGCCTGATGATGGCAAAACTTGCCGAAATCGATCGCCATAGAAACTCGTAATAAAGATTTTAGCTACATATCAAGTACTTTATTTTTTAATATTATCAAGCTAAATAAATGGAGAAATTCATACAACTAAAATCTTTTACTTCATATTAATCAAGAAAAGGACGAAATAATGTTCTTCTAAAATTGCTAAATATTTTGTTGCTTATTTTTGATTCGTGGACATACTTCTAAGACAACTAATACCTACATGAAATATTTGTTTTTTTTCTGAAAATTAGAAATGTTTTTTGTTAATTCAAATCAATTAATTACAAAAAAAATTATTAAAATTGTTCTACTGTACTTGCGGTTTTAAATAGTTTCTGCGAAATGCGATTTAATACTAGACGAACGTGTTTCCTTTTCTTTTCTAATTAATTTTATTTAAAATGAAGAAGAAATCATCTAATTGGATTTCACAAAAAAAACACTCAGACTCAATCAAAATATTAAAGGATTTAATCTGAAAGAAACAATTATTTTATAAAAATATGTTAATAAGAATACTGAAACTGACTTTCCATTTTCCGCATTGAGGTAGTACCGAGTTTGGGGACCTTTTTAACAAATCAAAATCATTTTTGTATGTATTTTTAACTACGTAATTTGATTTTTTTCCCATTACGTAGTGTAATTTCCCTGTAAAATGTGAAAGTGAAATTCCCTAATCGATTTATTTAATAGTAGACTAACATTCACGAAATCAAATATACTAAATAATTCGTAAAAGAATACGGAAGGCGAACAGTTGTACAAGTACCTTCAATCAGTACCGGTAAGATTTTCTGCTAAAAAAATTTGTTTTTGATTTGTTCATTTAAACAACTACTACGTTTTTTAATTTACACTTATTTGTTGTTACAGATTTTACATACATTTTCATTGCAGTTACAATACAGGGTTATTCTAAATGATGGACAGATGGACCCAATTTTAAAAATTCGTATTGATTGAAGTACAAATTCAAAATGAACAATCTTTATACGAATGAAAAGAGGAAGTTTCAAAGTTTTTTTTAACACGTTATATAATGTGTCCACCGTTTGCTGCACCGCAAAAATCTACGCGGTAGCCAAACTCGTCCCACACCTATTACGGCAGTTCAGTGATACGGTTCCGCAGATCGTTCAGAGTTGTTGGTAGAGGCGGGACGTAAACAGATTGCTAAGAAATGGTCACATGGGGTGAGATCAGAAGATTTCGGTGGCCAGATGTGTAGAGCCAGGTCTTCATTTCCCCTGCGACCTATCCAGCGCTGAGGAAGGGATTCATTCAAAAAGCCTCGTACTCCGAGGTGCCAATCCCACGCATGTATAGGTTAAAAAAAACTTTGAAACTTCCTCTTTTCATTGATATAAAGATTGTCCCACACCTATTACGGCAGTTCAGTGATACGGTTCCGCAGATCGTTCAGAGTTGTTGGTAGAGGCGGGACGTAAACAGATTGCTAAGAAATGGTCACATGGGGTGAGATCAGAAGATTTCGGTGGCCAGATGTGTAGAGCCAGGTCTTCATTTCCCCTGCGACCTATCCAGCGCTGAGGAAGGGATTCATTCAAAAAGCCTCGTACTCCGAGGTGCCAATCCCACGCATGTATAGGTTAAAAAAAACTTTGAAACTTCCTCTTTTCATTGATATAAAGATTGTCCCACACCTATTACTGCAGTTCAGTGATACGGTTCCGCAGATCGTTCAGAGTTGTTGGTAGAGGCGGGACGTAAACAGATTGCTAAGAAATGGTCACATGGGGTGAGATCAGAAGATTTCGGTGGCCAGATGTGTAGAGCCAGGTCTTCATTTCCCCTGCGACCTATCCAGCGCTGAGGAAGGGATTCATTCAAAAAGCCTCGTACTCCGAGGTGCCAATCCCACGCATGTATAGGTTAAAAAAAACTTTGAAACTTCCTCTTTTCATTGATATAAAGATTGTTCATTTTGAATTTGTACTTTAATAAATACGAATTTGTAAAATTGGGTCAATCATTTAGAATAAGCCTGTGTAACTAAATAGAACATGGTTTCCGCCGAGGTTTTCCGCTTTTTACCTATTGCAAATTGTGATTGGCTGCCAAAATTGTTTCAGTATGAATCTTTTCTTGAAGAGCTCGATGAAGACACGTAGAAGTCGTTAAAAAATTAATAAAATACTAAATATGGAGATCGTGTTATGGTCGAGACGAATATGTACATGCTTTTATAAACACTTCAAAGAAGGGAATCGTATAGTGATACTTAACGAAGTTTGAAGAGAAGGGGGTGTGTTTTTTACGTAGTTTGGTGGTAAAACTACAAATTTCACTTTTAGCTATGAGCAAGGAGTATACAGAGTGGTTTGGCTTGCAATGTCCAGACGATATTTCCTAAACTAATAACATTAGGAAAAAACATTTAAATTGAAAGTTATTGAGTATTACGTACCTACTCTAAAAAAACATTTTTTTGTTGAGCCATTTTGGGTGAACAAAAAAAATTTTTTTTAAATAGCGAATATAATTTCAAAAAGAGAAAATTTTTCTGAATTCAACAATGTATAAATTTCAAATTTTGATAACACGTTATATAATGTGTCCACCGTTTGCTGCACCGCAAAAATCTACGCGGTAGCCAAACTCGTCCCACACCTATTACGGCAGTAATATTTAAATAAACAATAAAAAAGAAATATTTGATTTCATTAACATAGGACGCTGGCACATCATCTGTCAACAAATTTTTCATGTTTTAAGTAACAAAAACATAATAAGTTGATTTATTTTGTCATTATTCGATCACTATGGTAAGTATTGAATTTCACAAATAACGAAAATGCTGTTATTAAGGCATTAAATTATTGTATATTTAAATAAATTCCAAATCAAAATTTGAAATTTATACATTGTTGAATTCAGAAAAATGTTCGCTTTTTGCAATTATAAAAAAATGGTTGCTATTTAAAATTTTTTTTTGTTCACCAAAAATGGCTCAACAAAAAATTTTTTTTTCCTATAATATAGAATACGTAATACTCAATAACTTTCAATTTAAATGTTTTTTCCTAATGATATTAGTTTAGGAAATATCGTCTGGACATTGCAAGCCAAACCACCCTGTATAGTAAGTTATACTCAGTGGCGGATTACCCATTAGGCACGATAGGCACGTGCCTAGGGGCCGCAAGCTCCAAGGGGCCGCAACGCAAACCATTGACGAAAATTATCACGAATTTGTTCTGGAGATAATTTTCTTCTTTTTCCCTTTTTCAGTTTTGAATCTTCGAAATTCTCATGAAAAGTGAGAAATCCCACGATCTAGCAACACAGGTTGTGCTGTGTCTACTTTTATTCTTCTAAAATGTCAACCAAGTACCAAAACCTTTTGTAATAATTTTAAACTTTACGAAAAAAAAAATCCAATTTTCCTTCTACATTTACTGTATCTACTATCTATATTCTAAGAATAAGATTATGTATTATCAAAAATCATTGTACCTACAACAATTTTTACTAATGGTTTCGTCGAAGTCGAAAAACTAAACAATTCTTTGAATAGGTTACTACGAAAATAGGTACATAATACTCTGTGTTGTTTTACGGCGAAACAAGGATGATAATCTTTATGAGTTTATGACTAAATGTTTTTTTTTCTCTTGTATTCTAAGGTAAGGTGCAGTGCAATCAAATTAAGAAGGTCGAAGACATTACGTCGAAAGCCAAACTACATTAATTTATGTTATTATGACTATATGTGCTGCGATTCCTCGGTGTTTTTTAGCCTTTCAAAAGTAAAATAATAAAAGGATGTATTTTACAAAGTTAATTTACAAATCTGTGTATCATCACATCATTGATTAATCTTAATCATTTAATAAATTAAGAGTTAAAAATAAGGGGTGCTAAAATTGATCTAATTCAATAATAGTAAATTCCTTATCAGGATATTTAGGGGTCCGGTTTTATACATTCTTGGTTCCGTGGTTCATGTTAGGGGGCCCCGAACTGATAAGTGCCTAGGGGCCGCTGAGGTCGTAATCCGCCACTGGTTATACTCCTTGCTATGAGTGAGAAGAGAGGTTTGGTAATGAAGATGATGAAAATGTATTGTTCAATTATGAAATACACTTCATTGTAGCTAAATAAATTTTTTTTTAAATACATAATTGTATATATTTTCAACCAACTTCAAAAAGTTGGTTACTAAATTCGTCCGGATCTCTGTGTGTCTGTGCGTTGCTCCATGTTACAGGGTTTATAAAGCTGGAAGTGGTGTCATCTTATAGGAAATTCTTTACTGACGGTCAATTTTTTGATCGGATCACCCATTCGCCGTCGGGACGCCGTTAAAGCCATATCTCGAGAACGACACATTCAATTACAAAAAGAAAAAAACACGTTTCCTTTATTTTTTGAAACCTATTGAGTCATGATCACCCTCACCCCGGGGATGAGTTTTGAAAACTTAAGTAGGAACACCTATTTTTTATTGCACTTTTGGATTCTTCATAAAATACGATTCTCAAATTGCAAATTTCACTCCCAACTGCAACCCCTTTTTTGGGAGTGGAAAAGGGGAAAATTGCACATGTCCGCAGAACTTACTTTTTTTCTCTCCGCTCCCATCTCCCTTACGGGTGGAAAGAAAAACAATGACTCATTTGTGCAGAATCCGGGGTACTTGTGTCTGAGGTGGGTGGGGAGGGGGGTAGTTATATATGTAGATATATATTGCATATAGTAGGTATATGCCATAATTAGTTACAGATTTGAAGTTGGTTGAAATTAGAATTCTATAAGAACTCGCGCCTTTTGATACTTGTTTTAAATAAACATGTACGGTATTGTGAAAATGTATTGTTTTTCAAAATAAAAGAAAGGCTTTATTTAATCTGTTTATTATTTGAAAAATGTATTTAAGAACCTGAGGTTATTATGCGAAGACAACAAATATTCTCAGCCTCAGGTTACGTTGAAACCAAAAAAACAATTTCAGCCCTTAGATGCGACAATACCTCTCTACATTACACAAGTTGAAATGCAAAAAAAATAGATGTCCGTAAATAATTTGATAAATAAAAGGCAAAGATAGGTATGCAAGATTAAAGAACTTCATCTTCGAACTCAATGACACTACAGAATTTTACTTAATCAAATCGAAAATTGCGTATCAACCCATAATCTTAATTTAATATCACCATCCGAAGCCAAAATGACACTACATTTAATCAAATCTAAAATCGAATAATTAAGATTCTCATCACAAAGAATTCAACATCCCCCATCAAAAAATCAACACTTGTAGATTACATAAGATTATGCAAGATTAAATTATAGCATTCACAGATCGAATTACAGCATCCACAGACCGAATTACATTATCCAACGTAAAAAACATTAAAATTACTTACGTCGCCCACGTGGGCCTTGCCCACCCACCGTGACGCCAAAAACGGGGCGTGGGGGAAGAAGTTGCCCGTGTTCTAGTAGGTACTACTGTATCTCTTCTATTTTGTAGCCTTTTTATATCGAATTTGTCTAGTAGAGCTTTGTGGCAAAAGTCCCGTTCAGGGTAAATACCACACGTTTTGTAATACAGTAGCTTTAGAAATTTTCAAGCAGTTTTTGGAAAGCGGAAAATAACTCGAGGACTCGAGCACATCTTCTTCTCGGATAGAAAGTAAAATCGCAGGTACCGTGCCGATGGGATGTTTGACATCTCTGGTTGAGGGTGGGATTCCTTCGGTTAGGGAAAATTCTAGTGGGGAGCTATTAAGCAAAGCAGTATGTACGTATAGAGAATAGGGATGCTTGGAAATCTAACGCTATCAAAGTCAAAGAAGTGTAGAGAATTCCATAAATTATTTGGCTTGGAGGTCATTTTTGAAGTTGTCATTACCCATCATTTCTGCCCTAAAAATTTGATAAATGTATCTGTTACAATATAGAAAATATGGGAGTTTTTAGAAAACGGTGGTACGTACATTTCTTTTCCCCCATTTCACCTATTTTATATCTACAGTTTCCGATATCTCCATTTTATCCTAGATACACTGTATAAGACACTGCCTAAACAAATTTAAATAGTTATACATACACTTCTTAAAAAATAATTAAAAAATGCATTTAACCGGACCCTTATAATTGTGCAGTAATTAAAATATTAACCCTTTTATATTTGAGTTGTTTCCTGTGGTCGGTTTTCATTCTTCCTTCACGTTTCTCCGTGACCTGAAACTATAATATAACGAGAACTTTAATATGCCGTAAATGATAAGAACTAATAAATTAGGGAATTTTTTAAGAGATTCCCTATAACAGTTGTAATGTAGAAAGAAAAAAAAATATTTTATTCGTTCTAAGCGCATTGATTGTATTTTTAATTACGCTTAATTGCATCCCACTGAGACCATTGAATTAAATAAATTGAACTGACTGAATAAAATCCGATCGTATACGCAAGGTTATTTTCGAGTTTTTGCTTAGTATTTTAAAGCCTCAAACTACATTAAATTCTAACGGTTTCTCATTGCGAGACAATTACTTATTTATAAAAAATAATTGCACGTTACCTGGATAAAAAACCGAAATACCGATATAATCCCTTCTATCTCCTGAAGTTGTTAAATGCCGCAGTTTTAACTCGAATAGACGTACTATTTACTCTTACCTTCATACATAAATACTTTTTTGATTTGTAGGATATCACTGTAATTACCCCAGACTTAATTGAAATGTTATTTAATTACATTTGACATTTATTCTTTTCATATTTCCTGCAATAAATGATAATTAAAAGCGTGTACGTAAGATATATGACAACGAACTACACGGCATTACATAACTGCGCGGGAGCATAAAAAAAAGCGCACTAGAAAAACTCACCTAATTTAAATTTTGTTTGTTATGTTAAAATATTCCAGCTAATTTTACCAGTAGTAACTACATCTGGGAAATTTTGTAATAACATTTTTACTAGTAAAGGTACACGTACGATTTCTTATGCGGGCTCTGGTTGCAAAACAAGTGTGGGTAGTTTAGTATTAAATTCAACGCGGAGCGGTTTGGTTTGAATTGAATAACCCGCGCGATAAGGATTATAAATAATCCCCCAATATTTGTATTTGGTGAATTTCGCGATCTTAACTGTGGCATTAAATAATAATTACGCACGAGATTAAGTCGCACGCATTAACCAGTTGCGTCAGATTCAACTTGACAGTTTAAAGTGAATAAAATTTGTGTCTCCGCGCTAGTTAAGTGTAGTTTTCATAAACTTACAACTTTTTAAATGGATAACTTTCCTTTATTATTAGGTCTGACGTCAATTAAATAAAAGAAGTTTACGACATATTTGAAATGTACTGTGACACAAGTACTTTTTCGTACAGATGGGTAGTGTCATTAAAACATACTTCATCTGACAATTTACGTTCTTGTCATCGGTACGTTACTAATAGATACTATATTATAGTTCAAAGCTAATGGACCACATTTCATTGAATTGTTTAACAGTGCCCGAACAGCATTTGAGAGTAATTTTGATATCTATTTAGATGAAAATTGCTTTAACGTGATTGTATAGGCTATTATGTTATTTTCGTAAAATTTTAATGGGGTTTATTTATACGCATCTCGTTCAAGTACGTTATTGCAATTATTTTACGCTGAATAGTTGTTTTAATTAAGAAGTTTGGTAATACACTCTGTGATAATTTAAATAAAAGCATTACATCAATTTACAATTACTATTTGGGAATCTTACACATAGTACATAATGTAATTTTTTTTATTGAATTTCTGGCTTTAGTTTATTTAAATGTTATTCGTTACTTTATGGAATCTTCTCAACACTATGTTTATGAATCGAGTAAGACCCTATTTGTTTATTGTTTATTCGTTTACTATACTACGTTCTACTGTGTTTCATGTCTCCATCTTTCCACACGTTTCCATTTTATTTCTATTAATTTTCACAAATATGTATATCCAATGTTGTACGGTAGCTTATTTAGTATTTATTATCACTGTTAACCATAATAGATATTTATGTATCAAGTATGCAAAATTATGTTTTAGCGGATGAGTCTAGATGTTAGAAGAAAACTTCGACGAACATTTTTTTGCATGAAATTTTCTAAATTATCAAATTAATTTTATAAAAATTTATTTTGGTGCGTACAGAACAGTTGTAAACATCATATTTAGCTTTGAAATAGTTGTTATGGCATAATTGTATGGCAACAACAGATAAATACGGAAACACACAGTAAACACGTCAAAATGAATGAAAATCCAGCAACAATTACTGAAAAAGATAAAAATATTGTTCTAAATTTACTTCCCGCTAAATCTCGAGAACAAAACGAGAAAGAGTATGTCTGTTTTCATGTGTCTAAATAGGTATTTTCTATTCAAATGTATTATTAATAAATAATAGTCTTTAGCGTACTTGTCCCCTAAAGATGTATTTTTAATTTTCATAAAATTACTTTCTTCGAACGCTCACTGTCAACAAACACATTTCAGTAGCGCTATCTAGTGGTCATTTGTAACAATATAAAGGGCAACCCTCTTAAATATGATCTATTTCAAAATCATATGGTATAGTCTCATTAGTTTTCGCTGGATGGCTTAACGAAAATACTTCGTCGCTATACACCTCTGTACGTGGAAATTGAAAAAAACTTGGACCGATTGTGGTCCAAAAGTTGAATGCATTGTTGTTGAGTGAGACCTTTACGATAATCGTAAAAATCATCCAACGGAAGCCTTCGCGAGTAATTTTCATTTTTTCATAAAATTACTTTCTTCGAACGCTCACTGTCAACAAACACATTTCAGTAGCGTTATCTAGTGGTTATTTGTAACAATATAAAGGGCAACCCTCTTAAATATGATCTATTTCAAAATCATATGGTGTAGTCTCATTAGTTTTCGCTGGATGGCTTAACGAAAATACTTCGTCGCTATACACCTCTGTATGTTGTGCAAAAATGGAAAAATACTCGGATCGTTTATATTTGATTTTAGCGGAACATACAGAGTGAATTTACTGACAATACCGAACCGTATATGTAGTACCCAAGTACCTATATTTCATTGTGACATTTCCTTTATTTATGTGCTGATTTCGAACAGAAAATATGTTGTAAATTGGATTTTAATTGTCTACCATTTTTGTTTTTTCCACAAAATTCCCCGTAAATAATTGCAAGTAAAAAGATCGCGGAACATATCGTGCATTGGTTCTTATCTATTGCTCATCAAAGACTCTTGATTTAAGGATTTTTTCACCAGTCTGTAACTTGTGTTGTAGCCATCTTCCAATAAAATATTTCAATTCTTACGTAAAAAATTTAAATAAGTAAACTACTGCCATTCATATGCCGCTATAAAGTATATTTAAAATAAAAAGTTTATGTGGAGTGGAGTTATGTTATGTATGGAGTTCCACAACGTAGGTTTGGAGAAAATTAATTGTACCTTACATCTTCTATGCCTACTATAAATTTCTTTGTCAGAATTTTTTTTATTGCAGTTATTGAACCTATAACCCTTGGGGTCAATCTATGTGGTACTAAAAATTGCGTCCGCACATGTCTGCCTGTCTGTCAGTCTGTCTGTCTGTCTGACAGTCCGTCTGATGGATATGCCTCAAAAAACTGTAAGAGATATGTTATGTTAGGTACATGGGATGGTTTATAAGGACTTGATCCAGGTTCCATCCGGTTTTCCCGGAGTCAAAGTCACCAAGTAAAAATCGCATTTTTGGAACAGAGTATTTGAAATGTCCATAAATTTCTAATGGTAATAGTGACTCATAGAGCCGGAACACACAAAGTGTATTTTTTGTACTCTTGTTAAAACTAAATTCCATTGGGGATCTTCTTTCCACCAGTATATGAGAATGTTTTTTTTGTTACGATGTTACGCATAGGTGCAACAATTTGTAAAGTGACACTTCCCGCATCAAAAAATTTGAAAAAGTCACTTATTAATCTCGAATGGTAACAAGATGTTTATTAATACAAATCAGAAATTTTACGTTTACTTTGCTCTCTTTATTGTCAACGTATTGATTTTACTTCCCGAGTACGAAGTAAAAGGGAAGTATTGTATTAGTTTTCTGAATACGTAGATTCAAAAAATGAAAAAAAATGTCCGTCTATCGTCTGTAGTCTGTAGTCTGTCCGTACACATTCCTTGCATAAACTCAGAAACTATTAAAGTTATCGAAATGCGGTTTTCGCCATCCGATTGCATTCGGGCCAAGGGCGGAATGCTAATATTACCTTTGATGAGGTCACTTCCGATATAAGCTAAAATGGCGGCACTCATTTTTTTATAAGATAAAGTTCCGGTTTTTTTATGTAGTTTAAAAGTATTTTTTTCTGAATTCGGCAATATAAATTGTGCTATATTTATTTTTTTAAAAAAGTGTAATAACGAGGGAAGTCTCGTGGCAACTTGCCAGAATTTTTTTGTTAGTTTTTTGTCAGTATGTTAATCCGTAATTTTATAACATATTAAAAGTTATGTGCTTCATAAATAATTTTCAAATACCGTGATTTCGCTTTTAATTTGAACAAGAGTTGATAAATAGCGAATTTTATATACGTCTACCGTATTTTTTAATAATAAACTAGTGATACACAAAATTTAACGGCATTTTATCGTCTTTTTTAATGGTGTAATAATATACAAAGATTCCATTGAAAAAAGATAGGTATTTCAGAAACAAAAGGCGACTGAAATTTTTTTCATTTATTTAAGTAGGTAGTAAAAAGGAGTACTTAAACCTTTTTAACCCTTTAACGGCTAGCGTACCCATATGGTAACATCGACAGGCGCACGTATTTTCACTTCCTACACTTTGTTTACTCCGAATAAGAACTGCATTCTTGCAGTTTATTGCGTGCAAGTGGTCCATAGTGTGAAGTGATATTGTTGCAAAGTAATCAGAAACCATAGAAATCCATTATCAGTGTGTTGTTTTAGGACAAATTTTTACCTCTAGAAAATCATGGACATAAGATTTGTGTAAGCGTATTATTTTTTGTATGAGTAATTTTCTCCGTGGGCTACTTCTAAATTCCGTAGAATATACTCTAATCTTCATGTATTTGTTTTCAAATTAGTTGTTCCTCTTATAGTTTCCCGGTAAATCGCCCTTATTTTTTACTGTTACCGTACGGTAACGCTAGCGTAATGTGATATCAAAAATGGCAATTTCCTGTACAGGCGAGGACATACACTAGAATAAGCACTGATTTGGACCCAGATGAAATCTTCATAGAGCCACCTGCTGCGGAAAATGTTTTGACGGACGAAGACTCTGGGGATGAAGATGAAGGTGGTTTGCTAGACAACCTGAGCAGAAGGCAGCTTACAGCACTGGCTGAAGTTCGTTTCGTTGATGGTGAGGATGGTGAAAATGCAGCTGCAGGTCGACCAGGGAAAGAAGACATTACGTAGGTTGACGGAGATGTGATGCCTAGAGCAAACGTATTTCCGGTTAGGAACTATGATGAATTCAAAAACCTAACCCCTCGTGAGTTGTTCGAAAAGTTCATTGATGACGAAATAATTTCATTCCTCGTTGAAGAATCGAAATTATATGCATTATTTTGCAATCAGCCCGACCCAAAAATTACTCCTGATGAAATGCGATGTGCTATAGCCATTCTGATTCTCAGTGGTTACAATACACTGCCAGGCAGAGATTTCTACTGGGATTCGAAAAATGATTTAGGAAATATCATGGTCATAAGTTCAATGAGGAGGGATAAATTTAGGCATATAAGAAATCGTCCAAAGTTATCTGGCCATGTTCGGAAAACCACTATGCGGTGCTGGGAGGCCATCCACATGTAGGAGTAGGAGCAGCGTTAGTGTCAACAGAGTGTCTGACGATGTGCGCTATGATGAAAAAACCACCTTCTGGTCTATACTGAAGGTAAAAAGAGACGCAGATGTGCTGGGGAGGGTTGTTCATCAAGTGTCCCAAGCATGTGTATAAAATGTGGCGTTGGGTTATGCATAGAATGTAATCTCATATTCCATACCAAATAAAAGATTGATTTTTGAGAATCTCATATCTTTGACTCTTCATCTGGCTAGCGTTACCATATGGTAACGCTGGTTTTTTGTAAATAAAAATTATATTACTATGAAATTTGAATTTTTTTTGCCTGAATAATAAACATTGAACACATACAATTCCCATATGCAATTGCACTTGACAAAAAAAAATTTCGCCGTTAATGGGTTAATGAGACTTAAATTCTGTGTAAAATTTTGATTCTAATCTAAATATCGCTTTTATACTTTAGATTTTCGAATAATTTTTGAGTAAATATGCTACTGAAAGTTAAGTTAGGTAAGACAGTTCACGCGTGAGATATGTCAAAGTCAAAAATGTTCAGTTTGTCTTGCCATTCCATTATGAATAGACTTGACAAACGAACAACGCTTGCAAATTATTGAATTTTATTATCAAAATTCGTGCTCTGTGAAAAATATGTTTCGTAAGTTACGTCCATTTTGATGGTCGTCATAATCGACCCACCGAGCAGATTTTTCAAGCCATTGGGGCCTTAGAGAAGCTGGATGAAAATCAGCTTCTTTATCGAAATATTGTCTTCAGCGACGAGGCTCATTTTTCGCTCCATGGGTACTTGAATAAGCATAAATTTGGTCCGAAGAGCAGCACCCTGAAAAATGCACTGTTTGGTGCAGTTTATGGGTCGGCGGTATCATTGGACCGTACTTCTTCAAAGACGATTATGGCCGCAACGTAACGGTACCGTTCGATGATCTCGGACTTTTTTTGGAATTGGACATGGTAGATATGTAGTTTCAACAGGACGCGATACCACAAACCAATTGAAAGGCAAATTTGGTGAGCCTTCAATTATTCTCACATTTTAGCGCTGTCAATTGGTCGCCTCGTTTGTGCGATTTCACCCTACTAGACTATTTTTTTCGGTGGTACGTGTCTTTCGTCTATAGGGACAAGCCAACCACGTTTGCTGCCTTGCAAGACAACATTACACGTGAGGTACCGGCCGAAATGTTGGAAAAAGTGTGCCAAAATTGAACTTTTAGAATGGACCACCTGATCTGTAGCCCTGGGCAACATTCGCATGATATAATTTTTAAAAAGTAAATGGCAAGCATTAATTTATCGATTCAAGTACCTAAATGTATTTCATTCAATTTTACAATTTTTTTGTGTTTTCTTCAATTTTCAAAAACTAAAACGCTTAAAAAATCACCCTATATTCATATGCTGGCAAGCTTTAATGTACAACCGTATTTATACAGGGTTTTTCAACGAAAAGGAGCCACCCTTTATAACTTCTAACAGAATCAAAATTTGAAAAATCGGCGATACCCGTCTATAATAATATCGAGGGGGACACTTTTTGACATAAGTTTGAGATTTCATACCTTAACCCCCTGGGTCCCACAAACATACCCTTAATTTTTTTAAATGGCAACATGGGTCATGTGATACGTCATTTGAAAGGTCTTTTGATATCTTGCATTACTGCGTTTAAAATTTTAAAATCGTTCAATTCGTTTGTGAGATATTTTAATTTAAAGTTTTAGAGAACTGATATAATTTTCTTCAAAATGGTTGTTTTTTATTTATTTTTTTGCTTTTATAGTCAAGATAAATTGATACGAAATTCATTGTATTAAACTTTTTTTTATTTACATGGAAATAAAACTTAAAATAAATTAAAAAGTCAGTAATACTTTTATATTGCATTATTATAACGACAAATTATATCAGTTCTCTAAAACTTTAAATTAAAATATCTCACAAACGAATTGAACGATTTTAAAATTTTAAACGCAGTAATGCAAGATATCAAAAGACCTTTCAAATGACGTATCACATGACCCATGTTGCCATTTAAAAAAATTAAGGGTATGTTTGTGGGACCCAGGGGGTTAAGGTATGAAATCTCAAACTTATGTCAAAAAGTGTCCCCCTCGATATTATTATAGACGGGTATCGCCGATTTTTCAAATTTTGATTCTGTTAGAAGTTATAAAGGGTGGCTCCTTTTCGTTGAAAAACCCTGTATGGTAAGTACTTCTCAATAAGTACAAATGTGGAAGTGGCAAGTCTTCTACGTGTAATGTTCCCACACATTCACTTAATTGCTAAACTCGACAGTAGTAATTGCAGATAATTTCGCTCGGTTAGTCTAAGAAAACCTACTTTTATATTATGTGCAAGATTCCTTAAGTTAACAAAATGTAATATTTCATCCCCATCTTGTTTTTTGTGAACAACAAAATGAGTTTTTTGTTATTAGACTGTTTATTTATACAGGATATTTTATTTTACATTTTTACTATAATTAATTATTAAGTCTACATTCGAAAATACGGTTTCCATTTTGATTTGTATAATGTCGTTACATCAAAAAGATAATTTTGTTGTATATAAATTATCCACTTTTATAACATTTACAAGATGAATTCTATAACTGAATATTTTATAATAGTACATAATTTTGATCAGTGGTCAGCAGGTGCTATAATTTATTTAATTACCATTTACAAAAAGCGGTAAAACTCAATTGAAATTTATAAGGTGCAGTTCCATAAATAGAAACTTTTTCATGTACAAGTTAACATCATCATTAGTGCCCATCAGTATTACACGATATCCTATTAGTATTTCTCTATAAGGAGGTTATTTAATATGAAACTTTAATTTCCTATATAATATTTATGTTAACGGATTCCTAGCGGTTTTAAATATCACAACAATGTTTATTATTCTTAAGTTAACGATCGGTCTGATTAATGACAGAAAATACATTATACATATGTATAAGGATTCAATTAATCTACCTTATGACTGAAACAGTTAGTATAGATCGGGACAGTATTAGTATATTAAAAAACTGCTTGTTTTTTTTTAATTGAATCGTATCGATGTCTTTGGCCGATTATCTTTTATCTCGTGAATTAATTAAATTGAAATTAAGCGACCGGATTTTCTTGCACTTCAAACTATGTATAGAATGTGTTTTTGCTAATTGGAATTATTGGGCGTTTATGGCACTTTAATATTAATTATACTACGAAATTTTTTTTTTGTTATGTATATACCCATATATATTTAGATTATGTGCAATAAAATTTGATATAAGTAGTAAAAAAAAAAATAAAGTCAAAATGTATAGGCTTCGCTAATTAAATTTGATAAATATAATCTTCGTCGAAGGTACACTGACATATCAGATATATCCATTAAAATTCGATGAATTTTGTCGGCCGCCAGGTCTACAATATAAATGAAATATTTATTCCAGATTTGTTTTTGTCAATAAATTCAGCGGATTAGTTTCATGTGTGGGATGGAGGCGCTTAATTACGTCGTGTTTTTTTGTAAGCACGATCGGCGTGAAATGACCGTTTTGATTTAGTATGTAAAGCATATTATTGAACTGATATGTTTGAGGTATGTTGATTCCAGGATGTTAGCCTGAAATATTACTTCATTTACTGAAAATGAACATCAGATGTCAAAGAATTTCGATAGTTGGTACTTTAGTGAGTACCATTCGTATATCTGGTTACTTCATCTTGTCAGTACCAGTACTGTTCAGCTTATAATATCAATGTTCAAGTACTGACAAAAGGAACGATTTAACTTTGGATACATTAGGAAAAACTGAGGTGTTTTATTTTAAACCTGCAGAGAAATTAAGTACGTTGAGTAGGTACTTCGTTGTTCGATTAACCATTCAAAGACATAACATGGACATCGACATGCCACATATGTTTATTTATAAGCCAAACATTCCGAAAATCGGCCTTTTCTCCGAATATAAGACTAGCGATTTGATAAAATTTTGCATGCGGCCCCGTATTCGGAATTCATCAGGATCGCGCGGGGTTCCGTTCGGACGGTTCGGTAGCGTCGGTGTCAAAAGGGTACTTTTTCGTCTAAATTTCGGCGCTCCCGGGACGGTTCCGGGCGGTAACCCCGGCGGCCCTCCTTCGTAAGTTAAGCTTCGAGGACTCGCACCCTCCTTTCGATGGGGCTTTGCCCCCCCCCCCCCGTTCGCGGCGTCCACCATAAGTTTTACTGAATATATTTAAAAGTGCCTTTCTTAGGAATCTCTATATTGTATTGTATTGTATTGTATTGTATTGTATTGTATTGTTTTTAAGATGTACACCGTATGATCTACGTATTTTTTGGAAAGCCAATTTTTTAAATTTAATTTAAAGAATTTATTATGTAGTGCATCCAATTTAAAATGTATTGGCATAATGAGGATATTGGGAATGGTAAAGATACAGGGTGGGATAAATGGAGAAAAAGATTTTTAAAAATCTGCTCCCTGTAACAAGTGAAGGGTAGAAACTAAAACACTGCATTCTTTAAAACTCTTTAATTATTCATTTGTGATTAGAGGATTTTACAGTTGAACTTAAAAAATTCCATGCCTTTCTTGATTTCATGTCCTTTGTTTTACATTTGTGGGGCATATTTTGTTATTGTTTATATTTGTTTATAAAAATCCTCACAAGAAAATACTTTTCACGAATTTAATTAAAAATTAATAGGTACTTAGGTATTTAATCGGAGTACGATTTGACACGTAAGCAATTGTGCATCAAACCCAAACATGATATTTAAGAAAAAATGTTTTCAAAATTTTAATTAAGCTAATCCTTAAAAAGTAACAACTTGGAGAATTGCTATAGGTATTGGCCGCTATTTTGAATTTACCAACAAACGAAAAACGGCATTCTACTTGTAACCATGTCTACTAACTTTTCACCAAGGGAATTTAGTTTGGGTTAAAATTTGAATAGTATTTGCTCCCAAAATAAATGGGCCCCTTTGGAGCGATTTTAACGAGGAGCTTGTTTTACGGATGAAGGTTTCTTTAAGATCTCGAGTTCGATTTTTTTTCGATTAATATGCACGGGAAAGAAATAAAAAAAGATGTAAAACAATTGAATGCGAAGGGTTTACAAACAATTATTATTTCTTAGTTCTAAGTTAAATTTTGAAAAAAACCTTCATTTCTGCCTTAGCATCACTTTTCTATTTGTGTAATGTTGAGTTTTCAAATTTTCTTACTCGTCAAAACCTACTACAATTTTGTATTTTGTCGAATTTGAATATAACCATGTGATATATCAATGAAAGGCATTGTTTATGAGGTTTTGAATCCTTCAAAAATCTAATATTGCGTCCATAAGAAATCTAGAAGGTATGGATTTTTTTGAGTTGATTAGTAAAATTAGGAGAGGATTGTATTTTATTTCGGAAAATGTTGGAATTTTTTTAAAATAAAACTAGCCTTTTAAAATGCAAATGGTTTTTTAAATTATACACACTGTAGTGCATTCTGAGCGAAATAACTAGTTACACTACTTTTAATAAGTTTAAACAGTTTTTATATTTTATGGCCGTGTTGTTGTAAATGAGACGTTATCCTTTATATAATTATATCGAACCATAGAAAATGTATTTTCATTGTAAATTTTGTATCAAACATTAACCGGGTTCATTCTTTAAGTACCACCTTGTAGAGTACTTAAACCTTTATCACTCATCTTATATACCGGGTGTTATATTGTAACATTTTTACTTCCCGAGTACGAAGTAAAAGGAAAGTATTGTATTAGTTTAAAAAAAAAAATTTGACCTATGCAAATTTTTACATATCTTTGCGTTTCTGAATACGTAGATTCAAAATATGAAAAAAAAATGTTCCGTCTGTCGTCTGTAGTCTGTAGTCTGTCCGTACACATTCCTTGCAACGCTCTAAACTCAGAAACTATTAAAGTTATCGAAATGCGGTTTTCACCAATCGATTACATTCGGGCCAAGGACGAAAATGCTGATTATATGACGTCACTTCCGGTATAAGCTAAAATGGCGGCACTCGTTTTTTATAAGATAAAGTTGCAGTTTTTTATGTAGTTTAAAAGAGTGTTTTTTTCTGAATTCAGCAATATATATTGTGCTATACTTATTTTTTGAAAAAAGTGTTAAAAAAATCATTTTTAAAAAATGACTGCAACGCTCTATACTCAGAAACTATTAAAGTTATCGAAATGCGGTTTTCGCCAATCGATTACATTCGGGCCAAGAACGAAAATGCTGATATTACCTTTGATTACGTCACTTGCGGTGTAAGCTAAAAAAAATTTTTTTTATAAGATAAAATTGCAGTTTTTTTATGTAGTTTAAGAGTATTTTTTTTTTGAATTCAGTAGTATTTATTTTTTCAAAAAAGTATTAATACGAGGGAAGTCTCGTGGCAACTTGCCAGAATTTTGTAATATCCTGCACCTTATCATTATTGATGTGTTGTTTTGCCAGGTGACTGAAGTTTTTATATCTACTTTTTATTTGTTACGAAATAGATATACTATCAGTTTTCATTTCATATACCTAACTATTGACATATAGCACCTAACGAATACCGTACGTGGGTCACTAACAATTGTACTTATACATAGTTAGAATACTTTGTTGTCCCTGCAGGAGGTCTATGTGGTACATGCTCTCCAAATTCAAAAAATTCTTCTTCCAACTGCCGATTGAAGGTAACTTCCATTAACATATTATTATTGATCATTAATGGAATTTGAATGTATAGGTTGTTAGAACTACAGTGATTCAAGCGATTAAAGGAATAGATATGCGTAATTTTCGAGTTTAAGAAGAAATTTAAAATGAACAACAAACTTTAATTGGTCCTTTAATCTGATATAATACGTGATGGTAGCTTCGTGAGTTGCAAAATCTTGAAGAACTATTAGAATTCCAATATGTAAAGCGTCCGCGTCATCGTGATTTTCACACTGATGTGGCTTACCTAACTCATTAATAAGGACATACTTATAGCAAAGAGAACCCTTTATATACTCTTTGCTTATAGTTAATCCGAATTTCTGGAAGAACTTTGCAAAGTACCTACCTTTGATGTAGAATTATGTTGAGCAGTTTGTTCCTTGTCGTCTGCTATTGAAGGTATTTTATAACTGAGGTACTTTTTTTTTAGAATTTTCTCGCCACACTTCTCATTCTCTTCATCGGTGAAGCAACATTTTACAAGATTCCATTAATATTCTTTTTGTGACTGTTGTGATATTTCTAAAAAAATGTCTAAAGTATATGGCATTTCTTCATTATTGAGTTGTATCTAATTCTTCCAATGTTTTCCTAGTCCGCACTCAAATTTGATAGAGAGTTCGAGTTATCCAACCCGGTGTAGGTCAGGAAGTTGAGTATGCATTTAGTAAGTTCTATATCGTGTTCTAAATGTAAGGATTGAGTTTGATACTGATACTGTTACTGATTTACGAGGCCAAAATGGTTAAGTGGACATGCGGCAATTTTATTCTTAGTTAGTTTCTTTATTTTTAAAATTGTTCATTTATATTAGAAGTATTGACTGCAGTAGGTGAGTGTGGTGAGATACCAATATGTTTCCAAACAGCTACGATGGCGGCTTTGATTGTCCTTATTTTAAGAAGACAGTTCAATGAACTCTTGGCATTTATTTCCTCAACTTCTTGATTGTTAAAATGCTTCCTTTAATAATTTCTCGTTTAAATATTGGTAGTTAGGTGGCGAGAGGTTGCTGTGGACAGTGAGATAAGGTTTTGCAGCTCAGCTGCTTCAACTCTGTAAGGTCAACTGTGCGAAGCAAAGATGTGCAATATCATGGTAACTAATTGGCTCTTTTCTGTTGACCAATGCATCGCGCTGGTGAATTAATCCTGCTGTAGCCACCGTTGTGTCGTGTCCTCTGTGTACAATTTTGACTTTAGGAAGTGTTCGGAGCTTCATATCCGCCTACTCACCGAGACTCTTTTGTCGAATGGAATTGGCAAAAGTTACAATTTTGTGAAGAAATGGGTTGTTCTGATGAATCTTTTTTTTCGATCAAGTTATGTGACATGTCTCCAAATGATTGTAAGAGGCGACATTTGCTTATTGATCATCTATACTTTTTGTTGTATCTGCTTCAATGGTTGCATCAATGTGTGTGTTTATCAACATCGTATGATCGCCCATGGCCCCCTTTTGTCTTCAAGTCTGGTGTACGAAACTTTTTAAATCGTGCTATTGTGCATTGCCGCATTGCGCATTCAACAATATGTAACTTAAAAAAATAAGTATAATGCAATCAGCAAAAGAATCAATCTACTTTACATGAGTACAAATTTAAATGTTTGAAGTAGCTACACCAACATTTTGCCATTGTATCATTTTAATTTGCCGACTGATTTCGATATTGATGAACCCTGTTTACGATAAAAAATCGTCCATTGGTAGATTAAGGTTGACTATTCTCTCAAACGTCAGATTATGATTTTACAAAATCCCAATTAAAATTCCGTTTGCAATTCATCTGATTTTTCTAACTGTATTTTATAATTCTCTATGTACGATTAATAAATATGTCTCAGTCAACATAAGTTAGCTGTATTCATGGTTGTTTTCAAACCATAAACTTCTAGATTTGTTGCTACAATCGGTACGTATTTATATAAAATATTCGAGTTATGTAAAAGTCTGCCTACATTTCATTTAATTTGCATGTGTTGTACCTACTATAACAAATCGGACTACAAGTTAGATATTTAAATTACGAAATCCTTTTATGAATAAATAGAAATAGTCTCATTATTTTAATTTCTAGTAATAAATCCATAAATCGAACACATTTAGAGAACTAGTTCCTATTTTTTGAATATTTAATTGCTGGGAGTGTAAACCTTTTCCTCCAGTTTGAATAAAGTGCTTGTATTTAAAATAAAACGTACTTAAATGTACCTTAACACTCTTAACGATAAATAAAACCTTTCTTTGGTGTCATGTTATTTTAGAAATAGAAGTTTCACACCTCATCGGGAATTTTGCCCACAGCAACGACAATTTTTAAAAAAATTGACAAGTCATCATTTTAAATTATTTTGCGGAAGTTAGTCTGATTATGATTGTTTTTTATAACGTGCACCTTTCAATACATCATCGAGTCCTTGATTTTCCATTTCTTCTTCTAATTTGTCCTGTTCACATAGGTATTACCGTTGAGTGAAAGATATGTTACATACTACCATTGAATAAAGAAGTAGTAACCTATTTGTTTATGGACGTTTTAAACTATCTCTCTTTAGTCTATTTTATGCAATAATTGTAGAGCTATATATTCTAAATCTTCCTTGTCTGACAGTATTACCCTTGTTTATATACCTACCCTTGTTTAATGTGTATAAACAAGGGTATTACCAAGCGGAGGGCTATAACCTTACAAGTGTTTATACCCTGTGCTTCAAAAACATGTATACACTTTAAACTATCGTAGATTTCCCGCTCTAAAAAGGCTAATGTTATATTTATTCACCAGGTGGCAGCATAATCGTTAGTAGTAATATCAACATATTAATATTTACATTGGACTTTAAGCTTTCTAATTTCCTGAAATTTAACTTTGTAGAACGGTAAATAAATTGTCTATGGAAGTTCAAAGTGTGTATACATTTTTTTGAAGCACCCCGTATACTCCGCATTGCTTAGATGTCACTTATTTAGTTAACATTTCAGTAACTGCAAACATTTCTCCGCGCCTTGAGTTCGATTCCTAAAATGGATTTATCTTCTCATATCAAGGATGTAAGGCCGATTAGTTTCTACCCTCGTTATCCAAAATATTCGTACATGCCGTGTGATGTGCATCTCTCGTTTCGCAATGGCATTTTTTACCTGTTTCCTAATCATTACAGCACATTGGTGCTTCTTTTCGCATCATCATCATCTCCCTTCAGCACGAATAAGGAACAATTCGTACCTTATAGTACTACTCGTACCATCTACTTGTTTCAGACCACCGATACGCCCGAATATCTCGGGAAGTACAAAACGCAATGGGAAAAGAAAAAATACGTCTGAAAAATTTTGTAAGGCTCTATTGAATGATACTAATCGGAGGTTCCCTTCCCAATCACCGGGAGTGGGGCGGAGGCAACTTCGTAATCTTACCCCCCTTTTTTATGCAAGTTGGCATTCTGCGTTAAAAAATATGAACTTTTTGTGTGAACCTTTTTTTTTGAAGTTCGTAACAAATGGCGCTGTAATCGCGAAAAGAATATTTAATCTTCCGATTACGTATTACGATTTATAGTTATGATGTGGCTCCCCTTCTATCCTCCGGGGGTGGCGGAGGGGACTTCGGACGTATTGTTTCTTTTCTCAACGCGTTTTGTACTTCGTGAGATATTCGAGGGGTACGGGTGGTTTGAAATTGAACCACCTGGTATATTTACAATTCACATATTACAGCGGTACTTAGATATACTGCCAAACTATCTTCTTCATGTTCCTTAGGAAAGCCCCTCTTAATGTATTTAAGTGGATATTTAAGGTAGATGTGTATTAGATTTGACAATGTTAATTAATGAGTATCCTGCTTCCGATTATCTTCCAAAGTAACTGTTGACGTTTCAAGTTTTATGTTTGTGACTGTTTTTTTTTTTAATATTACCTCTTCTTTTCAGTAGATTAGTTTGTATTTTTGATTATTTTGTGTTTAGACATCTTTTGTAAACTAACCGTTTGTTGTTTCGTTGTTCTTCAATTTGGACAGATAAGTTCCTTTTGTTCTTTGAGGAATTCGTTTATGGTATTTACCCAAATGTAAATTTTTTGGAATCATTGTATATGATCCTATCGGGATTTGCGTAAATTTGGATTCTGTAAGGATGAAATAACCCCTCCCCCCCCCGTTCCTAGTGGGGAGTAGAATTGTCAATGCTTCAAGTATCACAAAATCGTGCTCAATGATATTAATGGTGGAAGGTTTTCTATTTTTCATGTAGTTCGGTAGTTTCAGAAGTATTTAATTTTGCTTTTTTTCACGGGGAGGTAATCGCTTCCACTATGTTGCATGAAATCACGGCCTTGGTTATTATATTAAATAATGGTTCAATCCAGCGCTGTTTTCTTGAACGCCTAATTTTTGCTGATTTGAAATGGTAAAATGATAAAATTGATACCAGGCTAGATTTTCGAATCTTAGGAAAACCAATTCGAAACTTTGAGTTGTTACTATTATCATACCTCTGTTGGTTTTTCCCGTAATCGAACTTTTTTCCCTATATCGACCTTTTATTGAACTGTTCTGCCTTATGCCTACCCATATGCCTAAAATCCGTCATTAGTTTCTTTTTTAATTTCGGGAGTTTCAGCTTATATCAGAACGTCATTTGAATAATTCAAATTATTGTTATTAAACTGCCTGTTTTGTGCGATTATCGTTTCGTTATTTAATGAATTCGGTGTCCCGTAATTGTGAAGTTCATCGTAATTCTCTCGTTTATAGGTGTTGCCCTAAGGCTGACTATTTTTCAAGATTCTGTAGTCTAATCTGCTCTTAGTTTGCAAGGTGCTTCCGGCCAAAGGAATATTAAATTTCTCATATGCCCTTAGGACCATTGGTTCTTTCTTCACTTTCACTTGGTCCATCGGCTGAGAGTGACAGACTTCTATTAGTCGAGCCCACTGAATCCTTGTTTTTATGTAGATTGATCTTCATCTATCCCTTATCCTTATCCTTACAGGCATCAAAAATTTTAACAGTAGGTAAATCAATGAATTATAATGTAAAATACAGATAAAGAAGAGTGGTGGTCTTAAATAATCAACATCTTGGGTAGTTTTGGCCACACAAGGGGGTTAATGTAATACAATAAACACTCTCAACGTCCCCTTCTAACTTCTTTAATTGATGCAAAATAACAATGATGAATAAATCGATGAGAATAGATAAATTTTAGACTGCATTTGGTGCTCATTCCTTGCAGTTTAACCGCTAACCACAATGTAAGAAGATGTTAAAAGCTCATGTCTTTACTTAGGTAGATAGTTTATTTTTCTAAAGTGGCAATGTCGCAAAGACTTAATTAAACTGTTTCCACCGAGTTAACATTAACCGTATGCCATGGCCAGCTATATGTTCTTGCTCAATCTACTTTTGAATATGTATGGCGTATGATAGGCATGAGATCGAGGGATCAAAGCTATGCCTTGTAGGTTTTCATTACAAATTTAGCAAATTTTCTGCGGCTAACCGTTGTTAGTTTGGCAACATCCATGTCACAGTGTCACTGAATAGATTTTGCGAGGCATGTTTTAATGTCAGATCCCGATCAATTAATGAAAACTCAAGAGGTTTTAATTTAAAGGACGCAAAGTTATATTTTTTCGGGTATAAGAAGAAACTAGAGGTTCTACGAATTTTTTTGACTTTACTAATTTATATAATACTAAAAGTTTTTTTTTTTGTAAATACGAATGATAGTAAGTCTTGCACTGCCAAATAATAATTTTAGAATTTTACAATATTGCCAAGTTAAAGAAATCAAAATATCCCATGCACGACACAAAGCCGTGAATTCGTTCATGTGACCATACAAATGTGAAAGGAAATTCAAACACACGACACACATACACGCGTCGGATTGGGAATGTCTATTCTTAATTTTATTATAATTTTTTATGAGAACGATCATTTTTTTCAATTTATTTCCGTGTAGGCAAAGGTTAGACACCTTTGCGGACACTAATACCCCGATATAAATAACATAAACGAGTCCAAGTCAAAAATTATTTCAAAGGCAATAATTAAAAAGCGTAGCAAGATTACAGGAAAATATTTCCGTGCAGATTAACAATAAAGGTATATAATGATACAGCAATGATATAAATCCGGATGTGACGCTCATACGTCATTATTTATGGCTGCAAGGGGGGGGTCCAAATGTATCATTAGTTTTAGTGGTAGGGTAACAACACACACTATTGTTGTTTTATAGGCGTCAATTGCACATTGCAAATGTTCATACTTTTTTTTTACATTTTAGTAATTGGAGGATGTTATTATAACAACTAATTGTATGCCAGAGCGATGGGTTTGGTCGTTATGAAGTATTTTACCATTTGAATTACTTGTTATTGGAATTATATAACTTACCGTTGTAATTCCATAATATAACCTTAGATAACGTAATTTGTGTTATTGATAGTATTTTTATAAGTAAATAATATATTTAATTATATTAATAATAATTAATCTCAGGATATAATAAAATATATACATAGTCAAGTTCCACTACGTAATAGGTATATGCCATATACACTGTGTCCAAGATAAGGAGGGCCACTATGGGGATTTCGGAAACGGTAAGAGATAGAGTTTCGGTTAAATGGGAGAAAAGTTGGGAAATTTTGAGTTTACTAAAATGAAATTTTTAAACTGACGAAATTCCGAACCGTTCCGAAGTTATGCGACAAACAACGAATTTTCAGGATTTCGTTTTTGACAAATTGTTACGTTGTCGTTGATGTTATCTAAAAAGTAAAGGAACCTTCTACAGGTACTTTTTAACGGTCTTTAACATGGCATGCAGGAAATTGGAATCCGACGTTTCGTTTTCGAGCAACCATCATCAACTTTGATTTTTTATATACGGTCCTGATTTTTTTATGCATAATACTAGAGGAGCTTTTTATTCTGCATTCAAGGATGTATCACACTTTATGATTTAATTGCGATTTTATACTTACTTTACGATTAGCGGAAAAAATCCTAAGTACGAGCCTGTATCCCCCCTCAATAACATTCAAACTGAATTTTATTTTATAAATGGACTTTTGCTAACTGTGCTTTCCTCATCAAATTAATGAAATGACACAGAATTTCCAATTTTGAACACAAATTTTATAACTAAGTACATAATTACCAACAATCAACAACAAATCATAAATGAACAGAAAACATTTGATGAAACGAAAATTTAAACATGACACATACCAATAATTAAAAAAAAATTATAATAAATGCTCGAAAAGCCCTCCTTCGTTCTCCAATCGTCAATAGCATCTTCTAACTGTAGAATCCAAAGCATTCTTTAACATTGCAGGTGTTACAGTTTGGAATGCGTTAAGTACAAACCTTCGGAATTCTTCTTCTATTCCAAAGATATCTTTGTAAACATAATTTCTTACGTATCCCCAAAGAAAAAAATCCAGCGGGGTTATATCGGAAGAACGAGCTGGCCAGGGTGTTTCAGAATTGGTGCTTAAAACTCTTTCGGAAAACCTATTTGATAGGTAATCCTTAACCACCCGTGAATTGTGCGCAAGTGCACCATCCTGCTGAAACCAACAATTGCGTACTACGGCATAGGGTCAAATATCAAAAGCATCTTCCAAAGTATAGAATCTAGTAAATTTAAGTACAATAGTAAAATAAGTATAAAATAGCAATTAAACTATAAAGTGTGATACATGCTTGAATGCAGAATGAAAAGCTCTTCTAATATTATGCATAAAAAAATCAGGACCGTATTTAAAAAAACAAAGTTGATGATGGTTGCTCGAAAACGAAACGTCGTATTCCAATTTGCTGTTTGCCATGTTAAAGAACGTTAAAAAGTACCTGTAGAAGGTTTTTTTACTTTTTAGTTAACATCAACGACAAAGTAACAATTTGTCAAAAACGAAATCCTGAAAATTCGCTTTTTGTCGCATAACTTCGGAACGGTTCGGAATTTCGTCAGTTTAAAAATTTCATTTTACTGAACACAAAATTGCCCAACTTTTCTCCCATTTAACCGAAACTCTATCTTTTACCGTTTCCGAAATCCCCATAGTGGCCCTCCTTATCTTGGACACAGTGTATAATTTGCGTAATAAATAAATAAGTAACCGATCATTCTTATTTGATAATTATTTATTAAACATTTTATTAAATGTGCCAGTGTTATGTGTGTTGCCTATAAAAACGGATTTATATTGTTTATAAATTGCTGTAATACTAACATCGAGTTTATTCACTAATCACTACCGTGTCGTCATGTACAACAACCTCTCTGCAGATATGATAAGCTAGCCTTTGACGTTTCGTTCGCTATTGTCGTACAAGATTGTCTGTGTGTCTTTAGCAAGCTCTGAATGCTGCAGTACATATTCATTCAAAACGGGGATTTAATAATTGACGATATTATAAATGCCGGTTTTTTGTGGTTATATAATAATTAGGGAGGAACAGCCCTGATGATAAATCTTCCAGAAGTGACTTTTTGTCTCTAGAACTGTCGCATATGGCGGATTTTAGAAATACTTATGGAGTCAGATTGAAATTCTGATTCTAGGTTTTCTTGTCATTTCATATATCAATCCAAAATAATTTTCGAAATGTAATGTAAAACTAGAAAGTCTAAGCATTCCAGTTAGGACTAGAGCTTTTTGCACTTTTAATATAAAAATGGGAGTCTTAAAGAAGAAATCGCAATTGACCTGGTTATCCATATATTCAAACTTCAATCGCATAAAGCTTTTTATCTGTTCTAAAAGTTATCATTGCGTATGTGAAGTAATAAAGCATAAGTTATTAAAATTAGTAGCCAAGTGTGATTATTATTTATTATGGGTATGCAGTAACCGCAAAAACTTAAATTTTCAAGAGACTACTTCATTTGTGAAAATATTCTACTTGATTTTCAGAATAGTTAGTTAAAATGTAATGGTAGTTAGCTAGAAGAAACACGGGAGCAATTCGTTTGTAATACTGGCAATTTCGGCGAAACTGTCGATACAATTGACAATTGCAGCAAAACATTGAAAAAGATGGTGTACAGCTTGTAAGCATCATCAATGTTGTGCTGCAATCATCGTCTATTCAAGACGGTAAAAACAAGTCATCCCGGTGAGAGCTATTTATTACAAGAAAAGGAGATGTGACAGCCTATGGTACGCTCCGGCAAGATTTATGGCCCAAAAATGCCCCTACCACAGACTCATGGAACATCTGTACTGATTTTCAATTTTAAGGACGAATAGCGATTCATGTAAAATGTGATTTCATTAGTGAAGCGCAAATGCTTGTGAAAATTGTTTTCGACGTCTCTAGAAAATTATATTACGTTTTGAATTTGTGAGTCTACTAGGTTTTGCAGGATTACATATCCGTAGTACATTCTCAGTCTCACCATTACCTACTAATTTTAACAATTTCTTTACGATAATGTTGTTTGGAATAAAGCTATCAGATTATCAAATTTTGAACCATTTTTAGCAAAAAAATGCCCCGACAAGAGATGAGATTTGATTTTTTTTTTAAATTTTGACATTTTTATTTTACATGCTTTGTTGAAATTGCGAGGACACTCCGAATCCGAAACTTCGACCTGATCCCATGAGTATATCTATGCCCAACAACTTGAGTCGCCATGGTGGTGGCTATAAAAAAATTATGTCTGTGCTATTAAAAAATCCTCGAAAAAAGTAATTAAAATTAGTTATTAAAAATCACAAATTTTCTCGGAGAAACGCTCTAGTTTGGAAACAGAAAGCTTTTGTATTTACAAATTGAGCTAAATCGACTTCCTCTTGGTTCTTGTATCACCATACCGACACAATGAACGACGGTGACGCTGTGATGATTTTAGTAGTGCTTTAACTGTTTTGTATATACTGTATAAAGGTTCACGACACTGCTGTAGATAATGAGGTGTGGTATATTGTCGCTTTGGGACAAATTGTGAAAGGTTCCTTAAATGTTTAGCAATTGCATCGAAATGAAAATATTAGTATATGAAGAACAAACAAAGATAAAAGTGGCATGTCAAAGGAACATTGTTAATTGCATCAAATGCATCAATATGCTAAGGTTCAATTTTCAATTTTTTGTTTTTGTACATTAGAAGGTTGTAGGTCCTTTGTATTCGCTCGATGCCTCGTTTGACCACCCCGCAATGTCGCATAGGCTAGCCCACATTTGATGACTCTGGTAGGAGAGGTCATGACTCCTCAAACGTGGATCCTCTCAGTTGAACCTTTTCGTCGTCATCCTCCACGAACCAAGGCACATTAGTTTTTGTGCTTACACGATTATAATATATAGAGTTTGAGTGTGAGACACCAGGAGTATCGAGTATTTTTTTTTAAATTTTAATTCATTTAAGATCCATGAAATAGAACTTTACGGTGTCTAATTCCATTCGTTGTGCAACGTTCCCTACTTCCGTTTAATACAAATAAACACTTCTACGAATGTTGACAAGGCCAGGTGCATTGTACAAGATTTTTTGAATTATAAAACCAATTACAACAAAAATACATAAAACATGAAAAAAAAAGGTTTAATGCTGTTGGGTGATGACGATCTCCGTTTAATTATGGAAAGCAAGTCAGGTTATCTTTAAAAAAACTACACGTACCTACAGTTCATAATTCTATCCTTGTCTATAAAGTTGATCAAAACCTATTTCTTCATAATTTTGCCAGTATACATAACAATGTGAGATGGTGAGTTGTCAATTTTATTCAATCGTCAATTTACATGTTAATCATGGTACCTCATCTGGAACTATTATTCTCACTTTAGTATTGAATAGTGTAACTGTAGTGTTCACGTTGATATTTCGAAGAATTTAGCTCATTTGGTTTTTCTTTTGTTCCGACGATCCAATGGATTTAGTTTCGGTGGATTTACGATTATACTTTTCTTTTCCTTCGTTTTCGATCAGTTTGCAACTGAGTAACAAATCGTGAAACAATTTCAGTGTCAGTTCCGTAAAATCCATTCTTCGTAGCAGTTAGACGTTTGTTACATCGAATTTTCCATAAGTGTCTCTAAATGAATGCACACAAAATTCAAATTCCACTAAAACCTAATCCTGTTGACCGTGAAATTTTCTGACCGAACACTAGTAGTAGACAGAAACCATGTAGGCTATTTTTTTTAAGGAGATGAGACTGCGGTTTTTGTTAATGGAGAAAGTTAGGGGAACATAGTTTCCAATGGGTCGTGGCGAGCTGAAATTGTACGTGTTATTGGAGGTTTTGGTGTGCGTGTGCGTGTGTGACGGGGTCTCCATAATACTGGAGAGTCCTTGTTCATGTAATGGATCTTATGGAGATATACACTTTTTTCGTATGCGTTCGTATGAGATTGGCCAAAGATTTAATCGAGACGAGAAAAAATCTACCGCGGGTATGAATAGAATTAACAGAAAGGTAATTTAGATCTTCGATTTTTTCAAGATTTCTAGGTTTCTAGAGCACAACACAGTGTTCCTAATCGCAGTTTTAAATGAGTTGTCGCATCACTTAATTTGGCACAAGTCCAGGCTCTACATACGAAGTAAAAGTAAAATGGGTCTGGATGAGTGTTAACGATACGCGAAACACTAAAAAGGTGTTTACATAATCCAAAACATTCGTAATCAAATTACCCACTATTGTAAGCGATGTTCCATTGATTTTTACGTTAATACATTTTAATTGTAAGAAATTGCAAATAAATTGTATAGCATTGTTAAATATTTGAAAGGAAACCGCAATTTTTCTACGAGAGATTTTCAATCTCCCTTTTGGTTCATTATAATTATATTATCGGCACTATTTGTAGCACCGGAAATTTAATAACATAACCACATAACATAACAATAATTGTTGTATATTGTGGTCATTTGGGGGGGCCTCGCTTTCTTTTTCGCTCTTACGAGCTTCGAGCACGGATATAGATTTTGCCAATCGTTTCGAATAGGTAATTAATGGCAAGATTGCTAATCTTGGCATTACTTCGATAACTCTTTCAGTTTGTTATAAATGGAGGTGATACCGAATTCCAATACTGAAATTGTGCGTAAATGCGTACTTGTCGCACTATTATGTGCTGGTGACAGTAAAAACTGTTAACAATAAGTGACTTATGAGTAAAGCGAGTGTTCGATCTGAAAATATGGCTTCTCTAACACCGCCACCTGCCGATTACGTTCCATCACCATCATCAAAGCAAAGGAACCTGATGGAAAATCTTCTAGTTGCGAAAATGGAACAGGCGGCACTCGGAAATGCTTCCAGTTCCAGTCGACTATTGCTAAGAACAAACAGCGCAGATTCTACCAGTTCTATGGGATCTGTGAGTTCCAGTACTAGTGATGTATGCAAATGTGACGATTGCCTGCTTGGAATCTCAGATTTGGATGCAGGGGAGCTGACAGATACAGCGGCTAAAAGGAACAAGGTATGAAATACTCTTTGAATTCCATTAGTGTTTTTATTATACTACCAACTACATATGATTGGGTTAAGTAAGTGTTTTACTAATACTGATTAGACCTACTGTAACCAAATATTTCTTTTTAATATAATCCCCCTCCCTCCCACATTGTTTTTAAATTTTGGTTTCTTTTCTATGTTTTATAATTGTTTGGGAATTTAACGTAGGATACTGCGTCCCTCACGTTGGTTTATTTATCTGATTTTTTAAATAAATATCTATGAAGATTTGAAAAACATGGATTAATTTTTGAAGTAACACGGCAATTTTTCATTTTTTTTTCAAATTGGAATGTGAGTATTAGGATATTGCAGGCACCCCTTTTCTGAAAGAACGGTATGGTTTATTAATCCAAAACTGAAAGGAAGAAAAATGTGTATGTGAAGTAAATTATTGATGGCAATTGCATTGTGCAAGTAGTTCAATATCAAATTTAATTGAAATATGCAGTTAAACATGGATACTATTTATTTTTTAAGGCGAAAAGTTTTTGAATGTTTTGTATGGAAAATTACGTGAAATTCGCCTGTTGTACACTTTTGACTGTAAATGTATAACAATTGAAAGACTAACATTTATTTATAACATCTACAGCATGTTATCAACACAACAACAATAAATTCATTTAAATTTGACTGGAAATTTTCAGTGGTGACCTCCATGTCCACCGCCACCGCCGCCGTGTCCACCGCCACCGCCACCGCTGCTAAATCCCCATTTTTTGTGATCCTCATGTCCTCCTTTCTTTCCATATTTGGACTCATGTCCGTAATGGGAATCATGTCCACCCGCATGTTTATGTCCCTTATCGTCATGATAATGAGAACCTTTTTCGTGATGCCCTTTTTTACCGTAATGATCCTCATGGTGTCCTCCTTTATGATGCCCACCCTTTTTGCTTCCTCCCTTCTTGTAACCGTCGGCGTGATGAAATCCTCCATGTTTCTCGTGATGACCTTCATCATGGTCTTCGTCGTAAAAGTGTTTCTCCTTCTTGAACTCATCTAGTTTGTGAACATTATGCCCTCCTTTCGTGCTATGTCCCTTTTTGTAGCTTCCTTTATCGGCGAATTTATGGCCTTTTCCTCCCTTATCTCCTTTGTGGTGCTCTGCATAATATCCATCATCGTGGTGATGGGATTTCTTGTGACCCCCGTGATCGTCATAATGCCCTTTGTGCCCTTCTTTATCATGGTGACCTTTTGAACCCTTTTCGTGGGAATGATGTCCCTTGTAACCCTTATCCCCTTTTTCACCATGACTACCGTGATGATCGGAATGACTCTCTTTACCTCCCCCTTTCTTCCAATCATGATGTCCACTTGCAGCAGCTTCTAAATCTGCTTCACGCTTTTCTCTGTTTATTTCACGACACGATGTTAAACATATTGTTAAAACAAGGACCAAAGACACAATACTAATACCATTAACAACTCCCATTCTACACCACCGTTTCACTTATCCGTCTACGAGATACTGACAATTAATTCGTAAGAAGTGGTATTTATATGATAATTTTTAATAGTTTTGGTTTTTATTTTAGAGAAAATTCAGAACTGTGCGATTATTGAAGTAGAACAATTTGATGGTTGACAAACATTTTATTACATCTTGTGGTCTACACTTTCACCACATGACATAATATTATAGTTTTGTAAGATTGAATTACGTTCGTGCATTATTTCATGGGATTTATCACCAAGACATGTTCAGTAAATTTTGTCTCTCGATGATTAACCTCGGTTGAACATAGTTGTGGCGTAAATCTAAAATGGAGCACTCAACTGCTGGTAACATTTGCACGATACCTAATGTTGATATCGTGATTATCTTCTTAATCATCTGAACATAATATAGTGTAAAATCTAAAAAAATGTAGTAAAATACACCATATAAGAAAATCGAACAAAATCGTTAGTATTAAGCTACCATAAATGTACCATTTGTATAATAAATCTTGCTTGAGATAAGAAGAAACGTGCATACTTTCGAAACCAAGAATTAATTAATGTGATTTAGAATTGATAATAGTATTTTTTTGCTTATTAGGCGTTTAATCCATTAATCATTGATGTCGGTGTGTCCAAGATCAATAGTTTACGTCGTTGAAACATTTGGGATTACAACTTATTTCATTTTTCACTCAACGCTTATTTTTAATACGGAAGCAAAGTGATCAATATTTATAGTAACGGGTTTATTTGCTTAATGTTTGTAAGATTAATATTATCATTCGGATTTTCCCTGAAGTCATATCTATCTCAATTTAATAATAATGAGCTTAAAGTAAATTTTTTCGTTGAATCTAAATGAATTAGATCAGAAAGTGAATTTTCTCTTTGGAGCATGACCAATTTGGAAATTTATTTAATTTAACTATTGTTTACGTTTGAAACATTTTTTGCCAATATCACTTCGGAAGTAGGTAGTAAATCTCTCGGCCGTTCTAATAAATGTTTATTGTTTGATTAAATCACTATTAGGCACGATCCATTTGCTCACTTTGTAGGGAAAGACATTTTCGTTATGTTACAATATTTTCATATTCTACTATGTATGTATTGAAATAAATAGCAAAATAAACGAGTTTTTCATTGGAGATAGTTGATCTTAGAGTTTCATTAATGAAATGGAGAGAGAAATATCTAAATTTAGAAAAATATTTTGAAAATCATTTCTTATTAAATAATTTTGCCATTTGAATAGTAATGTTTTCTTGGCTGTGGGCGATATTTTCTATATAAACAGAAAGCATAGTTTTTCCCTTTTTATTGAAGATTCCATGAGTTAAATATGTATGCGGTTCTATAAATTATGTGGTGTGGGTAATTGTTTTTAACTTTTAACTACTCGCGCGGTGTATTTTGTACACTATCATCAAAAAGTGCTCAGACAACTGTAAAAAAATACAGATGTTTTCAAAAAATGCTAGAGTTGTTACATAAATGTTTATTGAATAAAAAACATAATTAAAAAATATAAAAAAGTTATTAAAAACAAAAATATGCGAAATAAAACATGTTTTAACTGAAAACTAGAAAATAAGTACAAAAGCTCACAAGAACTTGTGCAAAAAGACTACTCGCTAGCATCCTCATCATCGCCAATGTTATTGCAGTCAAGACAGTAATCGCATCTTCTTTGCATTGTCACATGTATGGCACGAAATTGTTGTCGCCCTGTTTTTCTGCCTTCCACAACAATAGCACCTTCCTCGTACTTTTGCTGGAGGTTCTCTGCACGGTCCACTTGAGGTGGTTTGTACTTACCTTTTTTCTATTAGTTTTGCTAAATTTACTTATAATTGGGCTTTTCTTCCACAAAATTCTTTATTTCTTATCTCTAGCCACAAAATATTCTTCACTGTTTTCTTTACTATAGTCACACTATTTGCATTTTCTTCGTCAAGATCTGAGTTATTCAGTTCCTGATCTGCATTTTCCTGTTCATCATCTGTCTCGTATTCTTCTTCCGACTCTGTGTTGTGGTCACTATTCTCTATAGCTTCGTTGATGTTTCTATAAACAAAGTAAATGGCAAATAAGATAAATTTTTGAGTAAACTGTTACAGGGATGAGCTTTTTAGCAACCTTTACGTTTTGTACACGAAATGGATTACCTATGGATAAATGCAGAAAAAAAATGATCAGTACCATTGACTTACTATGATTAATTAACACTAAAAAGCGAAAATAATTAAGGTAAAAACCAATAAACCACATTATAATGGGACCATGCTGAAAAACAAGGAGGTTAAAAGATAAAACACATGTTGCTAAATACTTACGGGAGAACTCCAAAAACCGAATAATTGACAATAAGAAATACAAAAAACTGAGAACAAACCTCACAAGGAGGGCCCCTTCATAAAGGTAGCGTAAATTGAAAAAGACATCTTAAAATATTTGAGAAACGGTAATCAGTATAGCAAAACACGCGAAAAAATGGCCACAATGCCAATTGAAAATTGAAGTAAAACGGGAAATGGAGAAACCTGTAAAATCGATAACAAAATATACGAGGGAAACAAGAATACCAGGGGCGAATCAATAAAAACTGAACACGGGGAAGAAAAGTAAGGCTAAGGGTTGCCAATGAGTAGACTTTTATTGACGTTGAGAACCTCATTCAAAGATAGGGAAGGGTTACGATTGTGGAAATTGAGAATTTCTTTTTGTTCTAATAAATTGAGTTTTATGCTTTTGTCACAAACGTCAATTTTATCTATACTTATTGTTAGTTGCGGAACTCTATAAGTACACTATAATAATAACACGTAATTCCACTAAAAACTTTATTTTTGGAATCCAACACCTTTTCACACTTCGTCTCATCGAAAATGCAAAAAAAGGACAACATCCAATCAACCCTTTTTTACGAAGGGAGTACATGAAAATCAGGTTCAATGGAATTCGGATTGTATAGTCAAAGCGATTGTAACCTTTTTTAAAGGAGGCTTTCTTTTACGAGGTCTATGCTGAATGGTGAGAAAATAAATCATCAACATAAACATTCTTCTAAGACTGGGGTACTATGCTGTGTTTTCTGTGCCATCTTTCTTAATGGAAGGAATCAATTTTGATAAGGTGTTCAGATTAAAGAATCCAAGCACTTAAAAATTCGTCAATTCATAGACAATCTAATGCAATAATGTTCAAGTATTGAAAACAATGTTTTCATGAGAGTTGTTACTGTTGTAAAAAACTATCTATTATAGTCGTGGTTTGGACTACTGTGAGTACATTGAAAATTGCTAGATCTTACCGTGAATTTATGGAACATCGTTGTTCATTGTTTTAGCTAATTACATGTGAAGCAATTTAACGCATTCACAATTAATTATAAATGGTTCTATATTAAACTACAAGAACTAATTTTCAAATAGCCACGTCGATAATAGTTATTTGTGTATCAAGCTTGTAAAAGTGATCTTTTTTGGCCGAATCTGATGATTGCAGCCGAGGCGAAAGCCGAGGCTAACAAATCAGATGAGGCTAAAAAAGAACTTTTAACCGAGGTGCACACAACATTTTTTAGGCGACTATCACAAAAAGATATAAACTTTAATTAAAAAATCAATTTCATAATTTTGACAGTGATAGTTACCTGACAAATACAATCATATATTTGATTATTCATGTCACTTACAGAGTGCTTTGCTCCATCACCTGGACAACAAAAAGTGGTTGTAAAGTAAATGCGGCCGTAAAGTTGTTTATGACAGATGTTAAAAAAAGTGATACTTTACGGCTTTCAAAAGATACGTAAAACAACTATTTATGAAATAGTCGCCTAAAAAAACGTTTTTGTGATTTGCCTCCATTTTGATTATTTAATATTAACGAACGCGGCGTCATCATCTGCGATGTCCTTACGACCATTAATACACGGAACATTTTTCGAAAATGTTTAGGTTGACAATGCTTTTCATGCGTAATTATCTGTCATTACAAAATGTGTCAAAAATATTTTGCGGGGGATTTATTAGGAAACAAATTTGCGACCGTATTTTTGGCAAGTTCACGTATTTCAGGGGCGTACATACAAGATTATCTTGATTATCTTCGATATTCGTGTTTTGTAACTTTGGATAAAACAAAAGGCGACCAGATCAAATTTTTAATTTTAAAATTAAGAAGTTACCAACCACCACAAAAATCCTTAAATTGAGTAAAGTAAAATTTTTTATTATATTTCAAATGAGAGAAATTGATGAATAAGTGCAGTTGGATATTTTGAACATTTACATAAAAATGCAACATGCGACAACTTGTTCCGAGTTGGGGCTTAATGTCTCACACTTGGAGTAGGTACGTTGCCTTAGGGACTGAATTGGTACAGAAAAAGCATTATCAAACATATTATATCTGCATACAAGCATTTTTTAATTTATTCATTTAAGCAGTTAATTAATACAAGGAGACATGGTCGAGACGACCCCAACACATTCAGCGTGATTCCAAGGCTTGCATCCTGTGCACTGGATCCATTTTCCCCTAGGCACACTATTACTAAAACTATCGAAACAGTGTAGGCAGTAGATATGCAATGTTTAGTAGATTTATTTTGGTTTTCTTTACCTTCTCGCTGGAATGTTTTCTTTCTAGATAGATCATTTGGAGCTTGTTCCGCTCTTAGCGCTTCTTTAACTGGGGTATCTGCAAGATAAGTTTAACGGTAGCGTTTATAAAGAAATCGATAACTAAAACCGTACGCGTAATTCTGGAACTGTTGTTGCTGAGAATCAAAGTGTGAGTAAAAATTCGAACCAATTTATTGCACCACGTTGCTTTCTATGAAATGTTCTTTATGAAGATTTACGTTTGAAGGCGTATAAAAGAACAAGTAGTAGTGTAGTGGATAGGGCACCGGGCTACGACGCCGTTGAGCCGCAATCGACTCTCGGCTCCGCCAGGAAATCTTTGGCATCTTTTTCTCAACTCCGAGGTCGACTCAGTCTCCCAAAATGAGTACCTAGAGATTTTCTCTGGGATAATAATGGGCTACTAAAGAGCACAGTGTTTGGCACTCTCCCTCTCTCTGGGTGTGTTTCAGATATGGCCGCACTGAAGTTGAGTGGTTCTAACACACTAATATCCGTATAATATCGTAAGATGTTCTGAAAACGGGACAATTATTATTATTATTAAAATTCAACTGCTTATTGAATCAAATGAGCATCTAGTGCGCAGAAGTTTTGTTGCAGTTCAATTTTTATGACGGTGCGTATACATTTTATTTAGTTACCATTGTTATCATATTGTTGACAGCAAAATGTGGATAACGTACACGCATGGTTATAAAAATTCATCTATATTACAGCAATAGTATATTAAAGTATAAGTGGATAAACAGGTCTTTAAAACACGCGCCGTCGTGCTTGAAATACAGCAAGTGCTTTAAAGACCATTTATCCACGAATACTTTACGCTATTTTTTTTTATTGGTTCACTTTGAAATCTGGTATTAAAATGGAAATAAGAACTAATAATGTGAAATGGTTGAATTCGTATGTGAAATCAGTATACCTTTAGTTGTCATGGAAATGAGAAAAATGGAAATTAATTTGCAATCTGTCATTTTATTTGACGTAACAAAGTACTCCTGTCAGACCAATAACCAATAGAATTCACATTTTTCAAATTGGTGATGCAATCTGTCATTTTATTTGATGTAACAAATTACTCCTGTCAGATCAATAACCAATAGAATTCCCGTTTTTCAAATTTGTTGATGTTGGCATGGCAACTTTAAAACACGCGCGTTTTAAAAAGTGCGATTTAAACACGCTGGGGCGTGGTTTAAAAGGCTAAAATAGGACACCAATAAAAAAAGTAAAGTTAAGCCATTGTTTCATTATTATTCTTATTGATGAAGCTCATTTTTATTTGAATAGTGTCATAAATAAGCAAAATTGTCTCATGTGGAATGATCGTAAAATTCAGAGTGATCTTTACATTCACAAAGGGATGTCATTATTTTTTGGGGAACGCTACTTGAAAAGCTGTGGTTTCAACCAGATAGTGAAATAATTATGTGATATAGTTTATGAGATAATTTATTTTTTATGGAATTTTGTTAAATTATTAGGGATCCTCAGATTCTTTATAGTTTTGTACAGTTTTTCGTCCGTGTGCATGATTACTCTGTTTACAAACGGTCAATCGTTTCAAAATTTGGTTTGTACTAGTTCTTTCTTTCTAGAGATCAAGAATGCTATTGATTTTCAGATTACTAAGTCAGCGGGGACAAAAGTTACAGCGGTTTGTGTGTATTTGGAACGATAGAATTGGGTATATAATTTCCTCTAGGTTCTGACTTTTGCAAGAATATAGAACATGGTCCTTAAACATGCAACTATTCAATATAAATCCCATTCGTGGCCTAGGTCAAAAGTTATGGAGCAAAATTTGAAATCGATATTTATGCAGCAATTTCGTTCTGAAAACTTCCAATGCCATCACATCGATGTCAAATAAATAAATTTAATGCATTTCAAAATTGTTATTATTATGGATCAGGTATGTAAATAAAATGTCCAAACCCATTACATCGGTACCCAAATTATTCGTTTTTGGGGATCAGTTGGATTTTGACCAAAACTTATTTGTCAAAATCATTTCATGCTAAAGATATCCAAAGGCCATCGGTGCCTAATAAGTGAATTTTATACATAACAAAAGTTATCAAAATCGTTATTTATGCACATTGCATCGATGGCTAGCACCACGTGAATTTTACGTAAGGGATGTCAAAATAATTACATCGAATTTTATACGTTTTTGACGATCACATGGATTTTGACCAAAACTTGTCGAAATTGTTATTTATGCACCAATTTTGCGGGGAAAATATTCAGTGTTCGATTCGTCCAGATAGTACAGCTGGATGCCATGAGTGGAGCGAGAAAGATATCATGTCTTGTAGCACTCAGTTTTCGTCTCTTTTAAACCATGGGAACAAGCAATTTGTTTCTGTAAAAGTATAAATGAAAACAATTTTTCCCAAGTATGTTGCTAAACATTGCTGTATAACTGCATAGGAATGTTGCAATTTTTAAGACGAAACATTATGACAAAAAAAAATTAAAATGAATACTGTAGAGTTTACTTATTTTTTCATTTTAATTTTTTGTAAAAATTGATAGGACAGACAATTAATTTTACTGAGTTGTACAATTTTTTCTTTCTCCCATTAAATTCTATAATTGTCTGAGGAGTTGAAGGATTTAAATTTTACATATAACCAGCCATTTATAATATATTAAGCAATTGTGTAGTATGTATCGTTCATTATGAGTAAATTTGGGATGTTTTCGAATCACAAACGGTATACCTAAGTGCTATGATTACGAGATGAATAAAAATAACAGGATTCGCTTTATGTTTTATTCCGGATTTGAACCCGTTTAATTCCTTTTGGAAATTTTATAATCGATCGTATTTACGTAAAATCCTTTTGACTGTTTCGTTTTTAATAAGTTTACGAATCCTATCCTCACGCAAAGGCAGAAGCAGTTATAATCGTTTATGGAGACTGGAGAGAACAATGCCAGTTATTCAATAGCATCTAAGCAGGATGTTAACCTTACATATGACGTAAATTGTCTACCGGTTACTATCTTTTATTTTCACTTTTTACTTAAAAAACGTTTTTCTTATTTACGTCTCTCTGCGTAAATATTACTATGGAAATCAAATTACTCCATTAATACTTCCTTAGATTTAAACGGAGATAAAATCTTGATCTGTTCGGTAACTTCTTGTTCTTATTTTTTATTAAGGTTAATGTTACAATGACCGTCCGACCCGAATTTCTGTATATGAACAACGTCATTGGCGGAGGACTGTTTTTAAATTTTTTTTTTGTGCAGATATGGACTTTGGTATCCACTGTAACTTTCTTTTCTGTGGGCGTTTATCACCATCCTGTTTAAAATAGATTTTTACAATTTCGGATTTTTTTTATCTTATCCAAATTAGAGTTGAACAATTTTCCATGTCTTTCATGAAAGTTAACAGTTGCTTAGGTGATTCTTTAGAGTTGTCCTAATGTTAGGTGCGCCGCTGGTGTATTCGTAGTGTATGATTTTATAGTGGTTCCGAAGATGAGAATCAACCAACTACGACGTAAGCGTGCTTTTCCATTTTACGCCTGCGTGACGGTGCCCTACGTCACACTTTTGAATTTCATATACATATTAAAACATCAGTGAACTTTAGTAGTTTATATAAATATGTTGTTTTAAAGTGGTGATGTTTTCAGTCTGTTCCACAAAATGGTGATGACTAGTAACAGTAAACGAAAATGCTTAATCGGAAACGTAAATTTATGTTTGTATTTAAACTTTATCGGCTTAAACAAACTAACCAAAACAAACAATTTTATATCTAAATTATGTATGTAATGCAAGATTTTAAACGCAAAATAATTAACAATAATTGTGTAGTACCCGATATAATCATGTCCCACGCGGATCACATTCCCAAAATTAAAACTTGTGAACACTCCAAGTGCTCTAAATCTCAGTGTAAACGAGTATCGGAATCGAAATCAGATGTAAACACAAGTGAAAAGGTGTTAAACTCGCCCGAAATTAGATGTTTTCCTTTTCCTTGCATTTTTGATTCGCATCCGAAGAGGAATGTTGGAACTGATAAAAAATCTGGTTCACGTTCTTCATCCCCATCATGTCATTCTCCCACCAGAAATGGCAGAAGACGAAATTCGAAAATTGATCCATTGACTTTTGGTTATGAACAGTATCAAAAAAGTTTGCTCGAGGTGCCATCTTGAACAGATTATGGAGATGCGTCCAGTGACGATTTAAGTTCCGAGTGGGATTCTGATGCTGCTGAAGTTACTGAGGTGCAAGAACACAAGGTTAGATTCATTTATTTAATATTGACCATAATAATATTGCCTTTCGATAAAGGATACGAGGAAAAGCCGTACGCGTAAGTCGAATGAGGATTATCTAATAGATAATTAATTCGCAATTTATAATAACGTAGTTTGTGTTGCTCAAAGAAGCATATAAAGTTTCCACCATTATAATTTACGTCATGTCGAAACTTTCCCTAATAATAATATTCCTTGGTGCCTTGGTGTTCATCACAGCTGTTCATATCTTGTTAACGTCGTCTGCAGTAAATAGAACTACTGTAAACTTATTGAACAATGTGCGTAGATTTTTGAGCCAAGAAACTCTTCGACTTGCAGGGAGCCCTTTCACCATCTAGCAAAATCAATTGGAGTAGACCGTATTTTTGATGTTACCTAGGTTTTGATGTATTAATTATGTTTCTTGGCCAATCTTGTAAGCAGAACTTTTTGATTTATATGTAGAGAGTCTACTGTATCTTGAAAATATACAGTTTCCATTTTTTTACATACCTACAGCAATATTGAATCGTCTTAACAAATGTATTTTTGGGTTTATGTAGCGCTCGCTTTCTCTATTTTATATTGAACTTCTAGGGAATGATCCCACGTTGACAGTCTTTACTCTTTCAAGTCGTCGATTGCTCGCAAAAATTTTCCTTTCACTTTTACGAATAACGAAGATTTTCTTAGTTCTGACGGCATTTTGGGAAACATGTATCCAAATGGGTTTTTTTGATAACTAATTGGGATATACTGAGCACGCGCCTTGATGTTGGTAGGTTGCAATTTTGACCGCACCTCAGTATTCATGACGACAGCCGTTTCCGGAGTTCTACATTTTCACTCCCGTAAGCGATTTTTCAAATCTAAAAACCGATTATATTGTTATTTATGCCTCTTAAAACACGATAAAATTGTTGTTTACTATGTATTTAGGAAATTATATAACGGTTTTTATTACATCAGTACTTCGTAAAACTGAGAATATGTATTGCCAAAAAAGAAGGCATTTTTGAGGCGCATTTTTTAGTGTTGGCTGAAGAAAGAAACAAATTGAGGAGGAAAGTGCCTCAACCAGAAGTATAAGTTTGCCAGAAGGCGCAACAGAAATACAGCCAAAAACCTACTGGAAGAAATGCATTTATTCTGTAAGGACGATTTTAAAAAATAATCCTAAGATTATTTGTAATGGAAGACTTGGGAACACCTAAGACACTCTACCAGCCTATTAACATGCCAAAAATGTCAAAAGAAAATCAGTTCTTTGTATGTTGAAGGGCGAAATAATAATTATTACGGAACCCACGATGACCCCGACTGGTTTTTTTAAATCTTTCAAGTTGTAACTTAGTGCTTCATATTCTTTCTTTTTTTACTACTTTACCATTAGAGGGCGAAATTTGTAAGCTGTAGATGAGTACAGTACCTCGTTCTTACTTACTAGGTAAGGATTACTAGGCTGACTAGGCTGTAGCCTAGGAGCGCTGTCGTTTGTAATCAATTTAGTATTAATTAAGTCGTTAAATCACAATGGTAATAACAGTGCGAGAAAAAAATGTCGGTTATGGTAAAAAAAAGCATATTACCGTTTTCAAATTAAATTTTCATGACATGACCTCTCCTAAAATAAAACGGAGAAAATAATTTTTATTTCATACTGACTAGTAATCTGTGTTTTACCAGACTCATACGAGTCTGGTAAATCGTATTTACTGTACTATAAACTGTATTTACCGTACTTGGAATTTTGTATGGGAATGCAAATGTTGCCATAGCAACATAAAGTGACATAACTTTGGAAACGTCAAATTTTATATAAAGTTAATAGAAAAACTCTTAAGAAATGAATCTATGGCCAGTATGAAATAAAATGTTTTACATTATTTGTACGTTAAATCAGATTACGTTATTCGTTTCGAAATTCCTGCCTCAGCTGCGCTTCGGCAGTAAACATCTCACTCGTTAACGTAAACCTTGATTTACCATACTCATATGTAAATAACTATTCTTCGATAATTTTCTGTTTACATTTCTAGAATGTTTATTAGTAAAAAGGGTGCTCTTATTAATATGTATAGCCTAGGCCGCTAATAAGGCATAATCCGCCGTTGCAACAGACACAGATTTGATGTATTTGTGCTGCTTCGCCATTACAAGCAAATAAAGTACCTGTTCATGATATGCACTACACGAGGAGGAACGTAACCACGCTAAGTATCTGTCGTTAATTACCAAGTCAGGACCTTTAAAAGCATTATTCTTTGCTGTCTTTCCTTATACCACAGAATAAAATCGTCTTTATTCTGTGCTTATACCTACCTTACTTCTCGGTGAAGCAGAAATGTTTGCCACAAAATGTACAAGGTTCGCATTACCCCGTTCATGACATCAACTTGGCTCGTATATTTCAATATGCCAATGCTTAACTTAACTGATTCAATAGCTTCAAATTTGAACCACCCTTGCAGGTCATGCCTTGTTTGCACAATTAAAAAAATACAGAATTTGTTTCACTTCGCGCACCTTCCTCATCTCGTTCTGTCATCTGCGAACTGGAATGAAAATTTTCACCACTCTGCAACTAATTGCGAAGGCTGCCACTGATATTTGTTCTTTGTAGACTGTGGTGGCAAAATGAAGTGAGATTAACGTTTCTTCTTCATTTAACGGCAAAGCTTCCAAAGCTGTGTATTTTACTTGCATTGTTCGGTTTAAAAACAAAAATTGTTGCCAGAATAGAAATAATGGCAAATTATGTTGCGAATAGGTACATAAAAAAGGTCATTTATGAAATGTAAAAACATGACGCCCTTATTTTAGAAATTCTCACGTATCAAACGATTCATGCAAATGATTAACTTTTACAAAGTGTTTACCATATCAAAAACTGTTAAATCGTTTTCTATATAGTAAACAACTGCTATTATCGTGTTTTACGGTAAAAATAAAAATACAATTAGTTTTTAGATTTAAAAAATGGTATTTACCATGTTCGAAATTGGTAATGAAAAAATGTGAACTAGTTTTTTCTTGGTTTTTAGTATATTTTGCTTTCAGTACTAATTGTCAGTTTATCACTTGTTTCTTTACTATGTTCATTAACTCTTGCAGTCCTTCTGCGAGAACTACGTTAATTTCACTGTTACATGTCATAGGTATGTCATGCCATTTTTTTCTGAATACACATTAAGCAAGAGACAGTATGCATCCTTGCCTTTTGATCGCTCCTGATCCCAATGCCATCAAATTGTCCTCTCTGGATGCTATTTGCTTCGAGTATAAATTATTATTTATAATTCTTAGATCACAGGTGTCCAATTCAATGTGTTGTCATATTTTGATATGTATGTCATGCCTTACTTTAACATACAGCCTTATTTATCCCACTGGCTATGGGTTTTGTAGCGTAGCGGTGTACTCGTAGTTTCCATGAAATTCTTATTGAAGCGTATGAAAATACTTATTTTCATTTTCAAAATTTTCAACATCACAGCTAATTAATCTTATATAATTAATGTCTTTGTTGTTAAATTTACTTATGAATGGATTTTACTAGAACACGCGTCATCAACGTCTATGATAATTTTTGCTAAATGTCCTCACAGAGTGAGGTACAATCTGTATGCAAAAAAACCAAATATTTTCTCGCGGTTAATTGTCATGCGTACTATTTAAATTTAATTAACATAAATTTTATGCATGGTATTACTACTTATTTGCCTTTCTATATGTAATGCTTATTTTTCTAATTTTAACTTGCTAATTGGCTACGCGTGCATTTTAGTACGTTTACGAAATGTGGTTTTCACCTAGGAGAGAAATAAGCGATGTTAGCGATGTTATGTCCTTAAAATTTAAGTCATCAGATATAGTTTTTAATGAAATTATGTATTATATTATGTATACCTATACATACCTATAAGTAACAATCATCATAGCAATAAAATTTTATTGTTGTATATGAATAAGATTGTAATCATTTCGGTTGTAAATGTTGAAACTTATATACCTTTGGAGGAATTTCTTCCTTTGTACTAGTTCGCACGATTATGTAGTTTTATGAATAATGACGATAATGAAGTACTAAGTAATGAAATTTTCTCAGTAAATTACGTCAAGAAATTACTTATTGATTGTGTTGGAATGTAGTTTTTGAAGAATCGATGTAAAGACCAACAAAGTTTTGGGAAGTTACTTGGAAAACAATTTCAATAGATATTTTTCATTTCGAGATAAATATTTATGTGGCACATTTTAAATCATAAACATTCTTAAAAAAATTACTTACCACACCTCAGCTACTCATCGTAAGTTGTTGACGGAACTGAAGTCGCTATGTTAATTTTGTGTAGGTTTTCCAAATATACATGGGGTTCCTAATAATGATGTGAAGGTGTAATGTCATTGTGTTAAATTGTAAATATATACAGGGTGTCCCTGAAATGCGTGGACATCGCTTAACCACAGATTCCTGGTTCGAAAATAAGACGATATAACTAAACTTACCTATATACAATTACGTTTTGTTTAGCTAGTATTCAGCTTCAAAGTTCTTTTAAAAAAAAGTTATTTTATCCATAACAACAGAACGCTTGGATCGATTTGGATAATATTCGGTATTGTACTCCTTACAGATGTAGGTCATCTTTTAAGGTGATATTAGTTATTATCAGTGAACCATTAGTGTACGAAACACGGGTAACACGGCATAAACCAGTCAAAAACTTTTTAATGTTAAGGCCAATAACTTTCAAAAAAATAGTTTCAGGGACGGCGCACTGCATTTCTTAACAATAATGTAACCTAATAGTCTGGTATTCTATGAAATAAATGACGATGATATTTTTATTAATGGCAAGTATAGTGTATGCAGTGCGCCGTCCCTCAGATTTTATTTTTTTGTGTCTAAACCTTAACAGATATCATCAATTAACAAGTAACAAAAAAAATTACTATTGAATGTCTCTTTCTGAAACTATTTTTTTGAAAGTTATTGGCCTTAACATTAAAAAGTTTTTGACTGATTTATGCCGTGTTACCCGTGTTTCGTACACTAATGGTTCACTGATAATAACTAATATCACCTTAAAAGATGACCTACATCTGTAAGGAGTACAATACAGAATATTATCCAAATCGATCCAAGCGTTCTGTCGTTATGGATAAAATAACTATTTTTTTAAAGAACTTTGAAGCTGAATACTAGCTAAACGAAACGTAATTGTATATAGGTAAGTTTAGTTATATCGTCTTATTTTCGAACCAGGAATCTGTGGTTAAGCGATGTCCACGCATTTCAGGGACACCCTGTATAGTTCTCCATATTAAACTATCAGTTTTATTATTCGAATAAAATTCTAATAAATTTTTATTCTGCTAATGCTTGACAAATATCCAAATTGAGCCGCTAAACAATTTTCGCAAAATCCTTTCTGCCTGTGCTGCTCCATAATGTTAGATTCACAGTGAACCAAATCAGTTTTGGGAAGGCAAACGTTTGCAGATTTGTTGTAGACAATTCATGAGTATTTTTATCTGTTCAATATCTAAAATTCCATCCAGATGAAAATTTGCCTCGTTCGTCATTCACAAATTAAGGTACCTATGTATTGCTTCTCAGTGTTGACAACATTTTTGGTAAAATATTATTCTTAGTTCCCCATCTCGATTGCTAAAGTGCTAAAATTGAGTACTTTGTAAGGATTATGTGTCAAACGGTTATGAAGAATTCTGCAAAGACGTTCTTTGGATATTTGCGGGGACCTTCCTCAATGCTCTGAATGGAACTATTTTCACGTCGGTGACGAACCCATGCCATAGTTATTTTGCATGTTGGCGCATTATTTCTGTTACTGAAAATGTTACCTATCTTATGGTTTTATGATTTTACGTGAGCTATACAAGTAGTACAAGGTTACACATTTTTTTTTGAAAATGTTATGATTTTGTTCCCACAATAGTTAGTAATTAGTGTTTGGCTTTGACTTTTGTTTCATCTACTTCTTTATCAGCTGTAGTTTCATCCTCCATAGTGCATTCGTTCAGCTTACTTTCAACTTTATTTTTCTTTGTTTGTGCTTTAGTTGTGAGTCCAGAGAGTTATTGTTATTTTCGTTGAGCCGTATTCTAGTTGAACCTGCTATATCTTGCACTATTGGCGCACATAAATTAGTATCGTCAACTGCTTCCTCAACTTCAGTTCATCTACTTCCGGTATTTCCGGAAGTGCTGCCATTTGGAAAATATTTTTATTTAATAGATTAAACACGGTATGACGCATGTGCAAAATTTCAAATTTGTAGCTTTTACCGTTATTGATATACTTCTAACCGACGGTCACCGTGAGACACCCTTTATTTTGATCGCTATTTAGAACGTTGCCCACCATTGTACAGAGTGATTTCAGAAAATGTACCTCACAATTTCCTAAAGCGAACCTTTCCGGTAGAATTTGAATCAAAACAATTATTGCGGAAATTCACTTGATGTTGGTTTTGTAAATTGCCCTTAAGCAAGTTGCCAAATGAAGAAAAAAACATTTGAGCGCATTGATTTTTTGGTTGCGTGAAACGGGGTTTTTTAAACCACACTACACGATCAAGGAAGACTGGGAAATAACTATGGCTGGATAACGACTTACTCATTTGTTAGAAAATATGCCCCTCAAGCTTTCAAAAGAGCTCCCTTTGTCTCCCAAAATGGTTAATAATAAAAATAGTTTCAATTTTTGTTCTGTTCTTTAAAAACCAATTAACTTTTCGGTGTGTTTGAAGTATTCTTTATAGAATTTTTCTACCGTGATAACATTTTTAAATCTATATGCCATATTAAGAGCGTGTTTGCAAAAAAGGGCGCTCAGTCTGCAAATGGACTTCAATTTGTAGGTACTTGTTTTAAATTATTTGTGATTTTCAATTTTTACTGTTAATACGTTATAATTCTGTTGTAGGTAGGTACTTATTGGATTAATTTAGATTAGCGAAGTTCAAATATCGTTCGTCATATAGTGACAATAGACTGAAAATATATGTAGGTACTACAAATAACAGTTACTTACATAGGAAAAAAATTATCAGGAAAACTAACCATTTCGAAAAATTATTGTTTCGGGTACTTGATCAATAACATCCTTATGATCTATATAGTCAATTTCTATTGACTTTAATACATTTAAGCCAATATGTTTTTCTCGAAGAATTTCCTTCATACTCCGTTAGATTTTTTAGAACTTTTCTATAAATTACTGATAATTTTAGCATGATTATCCGCATCCCTTTCCATATGATTGTTATTAATTTATTATCGTTAATGGAAATAATAATGATTCTTCTGTTGATAATTTATTTGTGCTCTTAAGAATACGCAAGTATTTTAGATCTAGAACGTGAGTTTACATTATGACTCTACTCAAATTTATGACGTATAAGTAGGGAATAGAAGATACTTATATGAATATTAGAAATCAAGCAGGTATTTTTGAGAAGATACGTTGACCTTTCATGGGCAGGACTTCGATAGTTATTAATATAATTTGTATTACCACAGAAATTAATTTAAATGTCTGTGATTAATGCGAAATTTTGGGTATAACACAAAAACTATGTGTTTTAGTCACATCAACCAACCTTTTTATTATTTTTGGGCGTATAATCATTATGCACACATCCAACCTACTTTTCTGAATCACCATCACTGAGTTATGAGTTATTTCGGACATTGCTTTTAGTGACTAAACACGTGATCTAGCTATGAAAGGAAAGGAAAGGAAAGTATAATGAGTTTTGTTTTATTTCTGAGCGTTGGTTCAATTGGACACTATTAAATATTTATTTTTGAAAAACTTCAACTGCATCGGAGTTGAAAGTCTCCTAATTTATGGACAAGGCTATCTGTGATTGGTCTACTTTCCACTGTTAGGTACATTTAAATTAAAACATTTGAATGATCTCTACGTGCTTATCTCCTTTTTCAAGAACAAGGTCATCCTCGTTCCTTTTCAACCTTAGGGAAGCAAGCTACCCTTTCCAACTGCAAATGCTGCATCGGTAGGCCTATGAAACAGTTTAACCTGGGTGTTAATGTTTCCAGTTAGTTGTTGGAATGTAGAAATATCTCTAACGTCGCATGTGAGTGTAATTATAAAATACACAGTTGAAGTTGAAGGCAACAAACAAACCGAATTAAAATATGTAAATGACGATTGATTAATATTACATACGAGAGTTGTTTTTAATTTTGCACTTGTTTTGCAAAAACAACCTTGAAGGTAATATGTATTATATTTTTAGGTTCTGACGAAATTTTAGTAGTGCCCATCCCGCACTATATATTATCGAGAAAAATTTTTGCAAATTACCACTAACTAATTAAATTACTAGCTAGCCTAGCTATTTTCACAATATTACATAATGTAGTATTAAATGTCGTTTAGAATGTGAAGTATGGGAATATTCATCATTTATTAAATAGACAGTCACAAAACGCGAATCTTTTTTGCTATAGAGTAAAAACATAGCGTTCTTAAGTGTTTTTTGGGAGGAAGTATTATATTATTCTGGCGTGGTATTCAGACCACAAAAATCTTAATAATTGTTCTAGCAGAAATGACTGTTAATTAGTGAATTACTCCATTTTCCTTTAATGTAACTGGCGTTGACTTTTAGTTGTTCTGCCAAATTGCTCTATAAATATTATGTAAGATAACATAATTCGGATTGAACAGAATTGTTATCTGACATCGTGTCTCTCATTTACATAACACCCGTAGATGTATTATAAAATTCTGATTTAGTGTAAATAACTGTAAAAACTGATTGTTTAGTAGTAATTTATTTTATAATTATTTTCAGTTTGACGCACATAAAAGAGTGGATAATATGTTGTGAACAATACAAATTATGATATTAACTCTTCGAGGACAACTCGTATGGTCTGTAACATTTCAATTATTACATAAATGTAAATAATATTACTGTTCGTAGCTCTAATTAACAATTGCTAATTATTCTAATTAGACACAGTAGCAGAATTGTTTTGTCTTTCTAAATTGAGTACCTAACTTATTAGCCTTCTTAATAGCAGTGGTAGATTATACCCGTTTGTGACATGCTGGTCTAATATTAACCATATGTATTAATAATTAATGATAACTTGGTTGACCTCAAACGAAATTGAGGCTTGTGCGTCAGTATAGCAATACACTGTTACTTTTGTTATATTTAATTATATTACTGTTTATTTACGTTTTTTAAAATTAATTCTCAGATAGTTGTTTAAATGTGGAACGTATTAATTATGATTAGGTATTACCGTCTTGTTATTCGTTTTTGGCACATCATAAATTCAATTAAAAAAGGTCATGTTGATGTTTCGCCAGTGTTGATAACGAAGAAGATCATTTCTTCTCGTCTCTTAGGTTTGTAATTCTAGTTTAGAGGTGAGGGGCGTTGAGTATTATTTTTTCCACATAACACCCATTCAGAGAAATAGTACGAATTGTTATTTCAAATTGTATTAGTGAGTGGATAGAAAAGGGTAATAACCATTGCGCTAACTTGAAATAGTGGATGATGTAACAAGTATGCGATAAGTGCTTACAAGCCATACAATCGCCATAAATTGTAGGGGCATCACACAATTACTTAATTTATTCAATTTTTTTTATGTTCGTTGGTTCACGTGGTTAACGGTTCTGCACATGTACTAAGTTTTATGCCCGTCTGTTTCTTCTGTACAGTACCTTGGAAAGAACAATAGTAAGTAGAAACTGTCAATAAACATCTGATTTAATGTAAGAATAATTGACATTGAATCATGTCAAGCTTGAATAAAAAACTCAAGGGCGAAATGTTGACCTTAATGCTCTATTTTGACACTTTCAATCGTTCAAGTCATCATTCTCTTCAGTGGTCCGAACAGGATTTGGTGCAACACAGACAAGGACATTTACAGGGGTTTCTTCTTTTTTAGATCTGGCTATGTATGAGTTAGGCAAATACTTCACGTTTGACACGAATGTGCGTGTGACATTATAAACAGGGCCGCGGTAAGCATGTGATGCGCTCTGGGCCCGAGACGCCACGCGCCCCAGAATCCCCCCCGTTTAAAATCCACTATTATCCACTCATTTTTTACTTTCGATTTTGAGTCGCGCTAATCTTATGGAAACATACATGATAAATGATAATATCACGCCATACCAGTTCATTAAAATAAAATAAGGAATGGGTTTGGTTGTAGAAAAAATTTAGTACGTATCTTTAATAAAAAATATCGTGTTCACAAAAATAGAGCGCCGTAAGTTGGACCTTAGCGGAGCGAGCCTTATTCATCAGCGGAGCGGACGGCGTTGGAGCGCCGTAGCCGCGTCTTCCGCCAGTTTTCTGAATGCTATATTTTAGGAGGCAGCGGCGAAGCGCTTCGAGCGCTCATACAAGTACAACAAACTACCAAATTAGTCAATTATTTTGTCTAACGCCGTTATAGAACTTTAAAGGTTACACATTATAGGTTTTGTTTAGTATAAAAACGTTGATCAGGCTTTTTATTAATATTAAGTTTGTGAAAAAATTTTTTTGGGCCTAACCGCTTGCGCCCCAAAACCTCTGCGCCCCTGGGCCGGGGCCCACCGGGCCCATATATAAAATAGGCCCTGATTATAAAAATGAAAATAATAACTACTACCAACAATCATTTAGCGAATAATCACAATTTTGAATGTTTAAAAAAATTTGAAAGATTGAACTTATTTGCATTTTAACAATTCCCATTGTGATTCAGTTTGAAGGACAGTGTTATGCCAAGCTTGTCTAAAATACGAATTTTTGGAAGGTGGCGGCATTGAAATTTCATTAATTTGTTAGACTTTTTGTTTCATTAAGCTATTCATCATTCAAGTATGAGAGAGTAGAGGTTTTTTTCTTTAGGTATGATAATTGCATATATGTTACGTCAAATATGCTTTGGGAGTGTTTGCGCCATATTCTCTTGTTATATATTAACTTTTACGGAAATAAAAATTTTTGCAAAAAATCGTTTGGAGGTTTTTCTTTTTCATCGCATATATTTTTCCACCTACGTATGCATGTGATTCCTCATTTTTGTGTGTGTTCGGCATACCTGTTAATGTTATGTGTAACATATTTTACTCCCTAGCACCCCTCCATTGTCTTTGCTTGTTTTCCGGATGCGATTACTGACAGCGTACGGGCGTCTAACACGCTGCAACAGTTCCCTTCCGCCAGCTACCGTTTTAATTCTGAACGAAAACTCTTCCACGCGTTTCGAATTTTTGTTATTAGTTGTTAGAGATTATCAGACGCCATTTTGTAAACCACATCTATTAAGGTACCCCACAAGAAATAATCGAATGCAGTAGGATTAGGAGACCTTGCAGGTCGACGAATAGCTCCATCTATCAGGAAAACTGGTGTCCAGATGAAACGGGAATTATTTGGTATTGTTCCATGTTGTTGGTAAATAAGGTTTTGACGAACTTCGAGCGGAACTTTTCCAAGCAATCCTTGTAGTGCGCTTTATAAAAAGTTAAGATACCTTCCTGATGTTAAATGGCCATGATAAAATCAGGATCGTACCAAACGATCACACATTGAACAAAATGAAGTAGGAGTTACACCTTAACGTTAAGATTCTAGGGTTCCTCGATTAAACTTTTTGCAATTAATTCAAATCGATTCTGTACTTTTGAAGAATGTTGCGAAATTATTTCTGTTCTTTAGCAGTACGAAAGTAATAAGAATATATTGGTCATTCATTGGTAGCACTGAAATAATCATTGGTTTTACATGTTTATTTTTTGTAAATCTAATTATAGACTTCATGCAGGCCGATGTAGGCCTATAATTTAATTAAAGTAAATCAGCGGCGTATATAGACAAAATTTTTGGGAGGGGCCAAGACCAACGTTATGTTAGGTAATTTGGGTAATCTATAGTAGTTACATCCAATGTTTAAATTAGATTCTGGGCAAAGTATGCATTATAATAAATCACATTAGTTCATTTTTGTTACATTTTCTCATTTAGGAGCCCCCCCCCCCTGTCCCCGCCCCCTATATACGCCCCTGAAGTAAATTATAATTCATATTCCCTAAACTTAGTACTCCATGAGTAATTAATTACTTATATAATATACATACATTATTATAATTTTATATAATATAATTAAGTATATGTAAATACGTATCAAATTAGTTAGTGGAATTACTTGATTATTACAAAATAAATTATAGCCAATTTTTGAAATAGTCACGTTTCATAAGGATTAATGAAATTATCGGGTAAAGGATGGGGTAACGTTTCCCAGTCAAGTTCATAAATTTTTTCTTGTATCAACAACAATACAAAACATTAATTTATTGTTTAATTAAGTAATTGATTGTTTATGTAATTTTTATAAAAACTTCTGAGTTTATGTTGAGCCTTGCTATTGACCATCTTTCGCGCTCTTTTAAATTACTATGGATAAAGGTTACACCGGAAGCTTTAATTGGTTGCTTACTACAAGTAAATTTTTAAAGATTGTCACCAAATCTTAAATTTTCAATACATATATGATGTACCAATGACGTTTAATTCCACACATAGATGATTTAAAGATGTAATCGTTGGTGTTAACATATTATTTATGAAATCTGTACCTAGTATGTAAGTCTATCTTTATAATGCTCTCAAATATTTCATTCAATATCATACGGATTAAAAAACGTTTGACATAAAAGTTGTAGGATACGAACCATTGCATATTTGTAAAATATTTATAAACACACAGAGTGCTTCGAATAATCGTGGCTCCGTGCCGGCCGGTTTTTTAAACGGAACACCCTATATTTGATGTCATATTCCGATTGCTCTCTTAAAATGTTCTATGTCCATATTTTTGTTTTTTATTATAGTTATGAATTTTTTTCATGATTTTTCTGAAAAAAAATGGTCTGATTAAAAAATGCTTAGGCTCTTTCAGTTTTAAAATTTTGAGTCAATTTTTGGTACACAAATTAGTAAAGGTCGTTCCTTAGTGAATATATAAATATTTGTCTATTTAATTATACAGGGTGTTTTGCAATAATTCGTAAAATTTTGTAAATTTCGAATAGGAAAAACTTTGTTATTTTAAATGTAACACCCTGTATATTATTATGTAAGTCGATAAAGCTTTTCAATCTCTCCAATTCATGTCTGTACTATGTGCCTTCTAAAACTAGTAGTTTTTACTCGTGTTCCTATTCGAAATTTACAAAACTTTACGAATTATTGCAAACACGCTGTATAATTAAATGGATAAATATTTGTATATTCACTAAGAAACGACCTTTACTAATTGGTGTTATCAAAAATTGACTCAAAATTTTAAAACTGAACGAGCCTAAGCATTCTTAATCACACCGTGTTTTTTCATAAAAAAAATTCATAACTTGGGAACGCTGTATTTAAAACAAAAAACAAAAATATGAACATAGAGCATGTTAAAAGAGCAATCGGAATATAACATCAAATATAGGGTGTTCCATAAAAAAAACAGGTCGGCACGGAACCACGATTATTCGAAACACTCTGTATGTTTATAAACATTTTACAAATATGTAATGGTTCGTATCCTAAACTTTTATTCGAAACTTTTTTTAAACCGTATGATATTGAATGAAATATTGGACTTCCTCGCACTAATGGACTACCCTGTATATCTCAAATTGAAATGTATGTTCATTCTATTCTGATAGTGTGAACATTCCGGATAAATTTTAGTAAATTCTGTTTTTGCTTTAAAATTGTTTCCTGTCAAAAAGGGACGAAACGAAGTACTATTTTTTGAGTGAATATAATTCGTAGTAGGTATACCTACTTAGGTACTGTAAAATGCTTATATATCTGAAATGATGAAAAAATTCCTGTTTCTTCTTCACTATTACCTGCAAGGAATTTCCGGTCTCGTGCGTCAGTCTTCATAAACACGATGTCGTTTATCCTCATGGCAATAAAAAAGTTGCCATAACTTAATTATTGTTTTTAAGATGAATAACCAGATGAATAATATTACTAATCTCAACAATTGAACGTTTCAACGACAGGTTTCAACAACAGGCATGTGAGGCAGTAGCTTAAAATTATTTTTATAGTGTAGGTAAGTAATTGTTCAACAAACATGCAGGACCTAACGAAAGAAACGTTTAAAAGATTTTAAATCTTTCAACTGCTTCTTGCAATACCGGAAAGTGGTGACAGAAGAACATTTCAATTACGTGCATTAATTCAAATTTGCACATTTTTTCATATCAATTATTTTTATATGATTATAGATAGAACTCGATTAAAAGCGTTCAACCTCAATTTCACACATCACTGGTACTTCCCTCACTTCCTTCGACATTTTGCAGAAAAACGAAGTCTTACATAAACTGCTATTACGATATTGGTAAATATTTTCTTTGTTCGCATATTCCTGAAAAATATAATAATTAAATTTATTAAATATCGCCTTATCATAATTTACACTAAGTATATCTGTGCCAGTTTCGTAAGCAACTCCTAATTTCCTGCCATATTTCCGTTTTTCTCCGGAAATAACTAGTCGAGAAAAGTTTCCTTCTCTACCTATTGACGTCAATATTTTATCCCTTATCCTATTCCGTGGCTAATTATCACTTAATTTAATTTTCAAAGATTAATTTATGATTGCGGTTTGTTTAAACTGGCTCAACTCCATTTTTCAATAATCCAGTATTTGGTTAGGCGTTTATACAGAATGATAAATTAAAATAGAATGTTCGGTTTCGGTAATACAAAGAAACAAGAGAATGGTATATCAGCAGGGGTGAGTGCGGTTCGCGGTTTCCTTAAAAATTACCAGACGTTATCTTGGTTGTATCGCATAAAGTAAATTTTCTTCCCTTCTTATGAAACTGACATCATTTACGAAAATTACCTAATTTGATATGTTTTTTTTTATTTATAGCCGTCGGGATGGCGAAAATTGAGAAACATTGTTCAATGGACTCCGTTCTTTCAAATATACAAAAAGCAACGGTATCCTTGGGTGCAATTGGCTGGACATCAAGGAAATTTTAAGGCAGGACCTGACCAAGGCACTATTCTTAAAAAACTTAGCGCTAAGGAAGAACAATGCTTTAAGGTAACATCGGAATTTGTTTTTAAAAAAACTTTATCATTCAGATTCTGTTAATGGTAGATGCTTATGAATGACGCCCTACGGCCTTATGTTCCTGAATATAAAGGGCAAGTAACTAGCGACGATGGGGAATGTTCTTATATTCAACTTCAAGATTTATTAGGAGATTTTAATTCGCCGTGCGTAATGGATTGTAAAATAGGTGTTAGAACATATTTAGAAGAAGAATTAGCGAAAGCTAAAGAAAATCCCAAATTAAGGAAAGATATGTATGAAAAAATGATTCAAATTGACGCTAATGCACCGACGGAAGAAGAACACCGACTTAAAGCGGTTACTAAACCTAGGTATATGGTATGGAGGGAAACAATATCATCAACAGCGACACTTGGATTTAGAATCGAAGGTATTAGAAAATCGGATGGATCTTCTAGCAAAGATTTTAAAACAACCAAAACAAGAGAACAGGTCATTAAAGCTTTTAGTGAATTTACGGACACGTGCTCACATTCCATTGTAAGTTTTTTTCACTCACATTAGACCAAAGTAAACACTTTTCTGTTTCAGCCTAAATACATTCAGAGACTGCAAGCTATTAAAGCAATACTTGAAACTTCAGAATTTTTCAAAGGTCACGAGGTATTTAACGTTTGAGTGTTGACATTCTTATTGCCATTGTTCACTGTAGGTAATTGGAAGCTCATTATTGTTCGTGCACGATCGGTACAACGCTAACGTATGGTTAATTGACTTTGCCAAATCACTTCCGTTACCAAACGATATAAAAATTGATCACAGTTCCTGTTGGAATGTTGGAAATCACGAAGACGGATATCTTATTGGTATTAATAATCTCATATCTATATTCGTAACGATGTTGGAAAAGCAAAGAGTTTGTGTTACCCCTCCCTTAAATTTATCAGATCCCACAGAATCGATTGAATCGAAGGATGTAGAAAATGAAGAAGCTTTAATTTCATAAATTTTTGAAGCTTTATTTCCAGTTCTGTATTTATTAAACTACCTATTCAGTTGTTATTGTTATGTTTTCCTTACTAAGTAGTGTTGGACGTGATTTGTTAGGAGTGATAAAAACCTTTATTTCATTTTATTGTAATAAACTCAACTAATTCTTGTTAATTAAGTTATTTATTTTAATATATACTTAATTTTATTACAAATTTACTTTTTTGTTAGTTATTTTTATTTAATATCCGTTTAGCACACAAAATGCACTGATGTAATGTACCTAATTAATTAAGTAATATAAGCGTATACAATTTTTTAATTTTCTTATGGTTCTCCTGCAAAGAAAGCTATTCAGACCATCCTGTTGTAACCCATATCATTTCATTTGTGATCCTGTTCCAGAGGTTTACTCTGTGCAGTCTGCTCTCAAAACAACCGAAGAATGGTATAAGGAACACTCTTTGTCATTAACCCGGTAAAGACGAAGATAGTTCTCTTCACAAAGAAAAGGTAGGTTGGGCGCCTTCCAGCTCCTCTACTCTTCCAAAAACACCTACCTTTTCCAGAGTCCGTAAAGTATCTAGGTATTACACTTGGCAACAAACTGAACCGTAGTAAGCATATCTAGCTGAAAGCGGAGAAAGGAAATAGGGCCTTCTCGTAATGTCGCCGCGAAATTGGAACTGCTGTGATTAGACCTATGTTCTGTTATGGAGCAATTGCCTGGTGACCTAGAACCAGACTCGCCACAACGATAGCAATTCTCAAATATGTGCAAAGGCTAGCGTGCCTATGACAGCTGTGCCTTGCATGCATAGCCGCCATGGAAGCCCTTCTGGGTCTGTCTGGATATCCACATCAGAGAGCAGGCCATGCTGGCAGCCTTACGTCTAAAAACAAAGGGGTTGTTGAATAAGAGAGGTATGGAGGCAGGACACCCCCGAATTCTAGGAGAGGCAATCAAGCGACTGGCCTCATCCTTCAATTTACTACCACATCTTTAATTACGATGCGGAAGTCACATTCCAACCTAACATATTATCCATCTTCACGAATGGATCTAAAGCAATGGAAGGAACAGGCACCGGAATTACTCCAAAGAATTGAACCTCCATATCGGTCCACTACTAGCCAAAATTCCGTCTGTCAGGCAGAACCATGGTAATTGAAAAAGTACCTCTAGACTGGTTTCCGAATGTCACCAAGTACTAAAGCAAGTGACGAACTCTAATACCCTCAAGATCGTATGGGTTAAAGGACATCCTGGAACAAAAGGCAATGAGAAAGCCGATAAATTAGTGCGGCTGGCCTCAAAACAACTGTTTTATGATCCAGAGTCGCCCCCTCCACTTACAGTATCAACTGTAAACAACTTAATTAATTAAACAAGACACCCAAGCCCAGCACATGGCTAAGTGGAACTTAATGTTACATTGTCGTCATGCGAGAGACGCCCTCAGGGGACCATCTCATAGCTGGGCGCATTTATCCTCAGGTCTATCAAGGAAGAACCCCAAGAAATTATTTATGTCAGTTAGTATTTACACACTTTAATTACTATACTTGTCACTCGACGCTATGTCGGGAGTTCGGGACTATATGGTGCGTGTTCGAAAATGTCTCATTTAAATTGCTCAAGTAACTGTTGGGTTATACGATCACTGTGAAGACGGACATTGTCATGAATCAGAACAATTCCAGAAGTCAGCATGCCCGTTCTTGTGTTTTGAATACTCTCCGTAAGCGTCGCAAAGATTCACATTTCACAATAACAATGTACGGTAATTGTTGTCCCCGGCTGCATAAACTCCATAAGCAACACACCTTTTTGGTCCCAAAAACAGTTGCCATAAACTTGCGCTTGTTGAAAGTTTGTTTAAATTGTTTGGGTTCCATAGCATACTTACTGATGGAGAAGATTTTTTGAAATCCATTGTGACCGATGATGAGAAGTGGGGAAATGAACCGACAATCACGACAATGGAACCCAAACAATTTAAACAAACTTTCAACAAGCGCAAGTTTATGGCAACTGTTTTTGGGACCAAAAAGGTGTGTTGCTTATGGAGTTTATGCAGCCGGGGACAACAATTACCGTACATTGTTATTGTGAAATGTGAATCTTTGCGACGCTTACGGAGAGTATTCAAAACACAAGAAGGGGCATGCTGACTTCTGGAATTGTTCTGATTCATGACAATGTCCGTTTTCACAGTGATCTACCTATACTTAAAAACAATTGAAATAATTAGGAAGGCGAGGCAAACGTACCATCTATTATTTGCAAAAAGTGCCCTAGATACATGTTCTTTAGTTTATAAATTTAAAAATAAAGAATTGAAAAATTTATAGCAAGACCTGAAACGCAACACGACGCGAAAATTGTTTTGTTTTCTACTCATTGTTTATATGTTTTTGGCTTCAAAATGTCTTAAGACGAATATACAACTAGCCTTCCTAATTATTTCAGTTGTTTTTAAGAATCTAGCTCTTATACTTTCAACGGAAAAGCGAATTTTGTAGAAACTTGCAACGAATCTAAAGCGGGCGTTGGAGAACCCCCTTAAATAAAAAGTTACAGCAATATATTGGTTTATATTTGAATGCTCCTTGCAATATAAAGGTAAAATAAATGATTATTTTTAACATTAACGACTTGAAGTATTCTAAAAAAATGTTCGCTAGAATATTTTATGAACCACAAATTTGTACTGTATTGGTACCTCGCCGTCGAGGGCCAAGGGGGGAGCAGAACTAGTGTGGAACGCAATTTTCTAACAGATTGCGCTTTTTTATGTTTTCCTTTATTCAACAATATTATCAATAATTTACGAATTTGATACCTGCTATTTCCACCATACGAAGTGGGCCCCCCTCTGATGAGGGCCCCGCGGGATCCCGCCTGTCCAGTAAGTAAACTTTTACATAACAATTAAAAACGTATTCGATATATAGGTGCTTCGTTGTCCTTCTGTGAGAATAATTCAGTTTAAAAAGCAACATCCGTATTCCAAAACGTTTTGAATTTTTACTTTTCAGTTCTGTTTACATGTTCACATTTAGGCGCTTTCAGCCTTTCGGACATGTCATGTGACATGCCGTCACAGATAAAGTGCTTCCGTCAACAAGGACGAATGCCAAAATTGAATACCTATTAAAAGAGATGTAAGTATTGAGCGCCATAATTAATCCAAAACGTTGGATTCTCGGTGGTCCTACTCTTTCAAATTTAATATAGTTAAGTGGAGAAGGAAGACTACAACAGAAATTCGTCCTTCAAGCACGTATAGATATAAACGAAAGATAAACATCGCCCTCAATACTTACAACGATTGGCATCGAATGAAGAATAAGTACCTAAGTTAAGGACATGTTTTTTCCTTAAAGTGGGCCTTCACGCTCCGATATGTCTCGCAGGCCAAGATGCACAGTTCTCATTATAAAGCGAAAGGCAATTTCCTATAGAAGATGTTGACAGCAAACTTCTTCAAATAATACTAGAAACAAACCCATTTTAGATCATTTTCATTGATACCATCGAATAATTTGTTATTAGTAATTTCATAGAAACGTTTGTTGAAACTGGTATGGGCGATGAACGGCAAATTTTTGAAGATCGTTATTATGGAGTCATTAGTTGTGTCGAAAAGAAATGACAACAGCGGAGGATTATTTACTGGTTCGATAGGTACGTCAGCATCATGTAATGTCACTGCTAAACTTCTCTTTATTAAAATTACCAGAATTTTCGCGAGCTTATAGCGATTGGCAACGGTTTTACGATACTTTCATGGCATTGGTTCACTAATTAGTTGATTAACCAATATTGAAAAATTCTATTATCTTCAAGCGTCTCGAAGAGGAGAACCCGCGAATATGATCACTCAATTACCAATTTCAGACGCAAATTACTCAATCGTATGGGAATTACTCAAAAAACGATCTTTGGAACTCTTAAGGAAATCGTCGATCTGCGCAAGTTTTATCAAAGGAATCGTACACATCATTCAAATACTTTTTGAAAAAATTATAGGTCTTTGGAGATTCTCGGGGAAAATGTAGGTAAGTGATTGGGACACTATTTTAATTTACCTCTTAGTAGCAAAGTTAGATTTTCATTCCAGACGGGAGTGTGAAACATTTAATGTTTTAATAAAAATATCGAGTCCCTTAAAATAGACGATTTAAACACATTCTTATCACAGTGATGCCAAATTTTAGAAGTGGTTAACTCGAAATGCGATAACACAAAGCGAGCGTCAGACACTACAGCTTGGGCGCCACTGATAACTGATAACAGAAATCCTGTATTGTAAAGGAACTCATTTTAGTTATGCTTGTCGACAGGTCAAAAATGTGCAGGTTTGAACAAGTTATGCCGATCAAGTTGGATGCAAAAGGTGTGACCAAAGACTCGCGAAGTTAGATTGTAATTCAATGCCGAGAAGTACTCTGCACAAGCACAGGATTGTTTTTCCGTTCTTCTCGTGTACATCAATTATTGCAGTTGATAAAAGGAGTTATCTTTGGAATTTACAGTATTTACACACTCGTACGTATATTATCAAGGATGGTTTTCACAATAGCATGATAAGTGGTTGAATGAAGAATCAACTTCACATTCCAATCATACGGCATTATCAAGCACCAATTAGGTTTATAATGAGATAGGTAGTTCTTTTATCAACCGCAATAGTTAATGTACAGGAGAAGGATGGAAAAACAAATCAGTGCGGAGTACTTCTCGGCAATTGATCACAGTCTAACTTCGTGACCACTGATAGGTAGAGAGCCATCCTTGTTTTCTAAACTTTAAATTTCCCCATGTTATCAAGGATCACGGGAGTTTCTCAACAACAATCATTTGATATCACAAACGTAAACATACCGGAGGAGTTATCATTAGTAGATCCTTCCTCTAATGTTTCATCGGAAATAGATGTGTTATTTAGGGTGCGAAACATTTTACGAACTATTATGTGTTGGTCAGATTAAATTGGGGAAAAAAGGCCCATACACCAGAAAACTAGTTATCAAGTTTTTTACAATTTGCTTTAAGTTTCGAAAAATTGTTAACCTAATGTCCGGTTATTTCGTAAATTTTTATGCTTATTGACTATGTATGATTTCTGAACTTTTTGTTTAGGTAGGTAGGTATATTATTAAATTTGTTGTGAGCCAAAATCGGAAAGAGATACTTAGATCAAGTGTTCGTAAATGAGCCACACTTTCCCAGTGCATGTCTTATTAACATATTATAACATGAAAGTAAATGGAATTAGGTACTTGTTTTGTTATTATTAGCATATAACTGCGTATGGAGTTGCGTAACGTTAATTACATTTCATAAAAATTATATAAGGCCTTTTAATGCCATTTTTTTCTTTCTTGAAATACCAGTTATAACTAATTCAAATTTTACAGTGGAACTGAGCTTTTTATCACTTTGCAGATCATGCGAGATATTTTACTTTGAACCGGTATGTTTGCGTAGTATAAAGTAACGTCTGGCAACAGTTGAAACTGTTTAAAAAGATGCAGGTGCTCAGCCGATTTTGAATTTTGATCTTTTGATTTTGTGTTTACGAATTAATGTTTAATAATTTCATCTTATTGCATTTATCTTGTTTGGTTTTTTTATGATTAGTTGTGCATCTTTGAAACCTAGTTATTATACATATTGTGTAGTTGTTAGATCGAAAACAACCACCCTGTGTGTAGGTACTGTATTGCTAGTGTTAAGACATATTAACACATACATTAACACATATGTACATACACCTCTTTGCAAGAGTGGATCCAGGGGCATTTTATATCTTTTCAGGTCAGGTCGGTACTCGGTACCTACTGTCGATACAGGTGGGTACTGGATACCGACCCTATTTCAATATACAATAATTTGAACATGTTTCGAATGTCAATAACGCCGACTCAAGGATTTGACAAGTCCAAAACACCGACCGTGGACAAAACGCTAACGACCATTTTGTGGACCGTACCCAAAACGCTAACCGCCATTTCGCCGACTAGGACATTTCGCCGAATCTAATATGCGGTCATTATTTCAACTGTGGGAAAAAGACCGACTGTCCAAATCTCCGACAAACATTTTTAAAGGTTTAGTTACTTAGTTGTACCATAGAGCATGTAATAATATTATATTACATTCTCTATGGTTGTACGGAGTTGCTTTACTTACGACGGTTAAAGTTAAATAATGCTTTATGGCAGTTTTATCCAAACATTATAATTCAACCTGCGAGGTTGAGTTCAGTCGTGCATCGATTGGATTTTAAGCTAATAAGTAATTATTACTAGCAATTAAAACGCATTTTGAGAAAAAGCAAATGATAAATTACAAAATATTTATGACATAAGAAATTCGTTTTTGCGAACTTGGAACGATTTTCAAAGTAGGAACCTCCTCTATTGTATATACTTAAACCACAGATAAGTAATACAGATGGCTCACGCTTATGAGGATTTGGTTGTCCCAATTCAAACGAATTGGAAACAGAATTTTTTTAGTATGGAAACGGTTTCTTGAATAAGGGGACGGCGCTGTTCTCAGTCGGTGCTGTATCGTCGTCGACTACATAATGAAGCCGGACTCCGTACTTACTTTAATAGAGTGTTCAGTCACATAAATTATTACTTCCGTGGGGGTTTTGGTGTGACAAGCTCAAATTCACAAAAAAATGAAAGGTCATGACATACTGATTCAAAATGTCAAGGCCGTTCAAAATCGGTCCATTCATTAGGGCACAAAACACGAAAAACTAGTTAAGCACATGTACGGAAAGAAGAAAAAACATAGAATTTTTTCGTATATAGATCACAATTTTCTTTGTACAGTGAAAGTTATAAATAATTGCTAAACGTTGCCAATTACATTGGGCCTTACGGAAGAATGAAACTTTAAACGCGATTATCTCAGTTCAGGGTCCGTAAAAATTGGACAAATTTTGACCAACTTTTGCCTCTACATCGAATTATCTAATAAAGTAACGCTTAAATCAAAAAATTTTACTCTTAAAAAAAGTTTCTCTAATCCCTTATCTTTACGTTACACTTAGAATTATAATTTTATCTGTAATATTAAACTAAATATGTAATTAAAAGTAAAACATCGAACTTTTTACTCACTTCAGAACCGTCGGCGCTTTCACAAGGTGAATAGAATCCATCTCTATATTTCACGTACCACCCTTTCGCTCTTACATCATAGGTAGGTACGATCTCGACACAGGTCATTGCCATTATAATTAATGCAATTTTTACATAAATAGTACAGCCAAATAAGTAAATATTTTCTCTAAAAGGAAAAAATTACAAATATGCTGTTCGTTGGTGGAGGGGTGTATTTTTGAGTTATAATTTAAGGTACAAAAAGCCCATCCCCGTATCGTGTTCGCTACGAAAATTGGGTTTGAAGGTGCAAAAAATAGGTTTAACTCAAAGAAGAACACTTTTAGGGGAAAAAGTGAAGACAAAAAAGTTGTAGAGAATATAATTTTACGCAAAAAAGTCGTTACAAAAAATTTGTTTAGTTTAGTTTAGTTTAGTTTATTTATTTTACGAATTTATAATACTTACAAATATTGATCTCACATGTCAAAAGATACGAGCACTTGTACTCGAGCTAGATTTTTTTAAAGCAAAGCAAGGGCTATTTTTTTTTTAATGAGAAAGTCTCGAACGCGTCGTGCTTTTTTGACAATAACTCGAAAACGGCGCGTAGGATCGGAAAAGGATTCAAATGAAAGTTGTAGACAATTTAATTACGAACAATTTTTTTTTATTTTTTTGTACGATCAATATTGACACAGATATGAATTTTTTACTTTATTTTAACTACATTCAACAAACGATAATAAATTTTAAAAATTAGCTCGAGTGCAAGTGCTCGTACAAAATTTTTGTAAGGACCTTTTTTGCGTAAAATGACATTCGCTACAACTTTCCCGTCTTCGCCTTTTCCCTTAACAGAGATCTTTTTTGAGTTATTGAAAAAAAACCTATTTTTTGCACTATAATTTTCGTAGCGAACAGGGTAAGGGGCTGGGATTTTTGTACCTTCATTATAACCCAAAAATACACCCCTCCACCAATGGACATCCTATCTGGAATTTTTTCCTTAGAGATTAATTTTGACTGCGAGCTAAAATGCGAAACTGAAAAATACATCAAACTATAAATAAAATGTTGGATTATCTAGTGACATGCTTTAGTTTTACATCAATAGATATTTATGTATAAAGTACGGAAAATGATGTTTTAGTGGATGAGTCGAGTTTGTCGGACGAGGCGAAGCCGAGTCCGAAAACTTAGACGAATCCACTAAAACGTTTTGCGTACGTGATGCATACAATATTTTTTTGCATGAATTCTCTAAATTATCAAATTAATTTCATAAAAATTTAATTTGGTACGTACAGAACAGTTGTAAACGTCATATTTAGCTTTGACATAGTTGTTATAGCAACAACAAGTAAATTCGTAAAAAGTCAAAATAAAGATATCGTAAATACGTCAAAACGAATGATAATCCAGCATTAAGGTTGTCATAGTGACTTTAGCGTACTTGTCCTTTAAAGATGTATTTTGCGGATTGTTTTCAGTCCTCAAAATGGTTACTTTGGAGACTGAATACAAAAAAAATATTTATGGTCAAGTATCTGAGTTCGATGTATGTAACAATTGCTTGTCTCAAATAATAAACTAAAAACGTGCGTGTGTTTTTAACATCTTAAATAGGCATGTATAAAAAAAGTGTAGATACAGAACAGCACCTTAATAAATTTATATATGCATATAACATTACTTATACAAAATAGGATACAAATTCCTAAAATAACTTAAATTGATGTCATACTGAATCATAGCGGGTGCTGATCCAGGCCCGTGCGCAAGGGGGGGGGGGGGTTCAAACCCTCCCCATAACCCGTTGAAATATACGGAAATACAATAATATTTACGCCACTGGTTTGAGGCGTTGATTGTTATCATTTTTGTCTTATCGTTACTATCAAATTTTATTTTTATTGGTTATTATTTACAAAAAGGAAAGATAAACCAATGTCTTAATCGAAAATAACAATGATTAGGCCTTCGATATCGCCAGATAAGTTTATTTTTTAGAACCATTTACGTAGGTAGCGATTATGTAACAATTTCAAAATGGGCTCTTGTTTCGGAACATAGGTCCCTGTGATTTACCTAGATCACATCGCCACAGGTCTTCAACTTGGTACAAAGCAATCAAATCCCCGCAAATTTGTCGCCTAAACAGTTTGTGTTCTCGTCTGAACTGTTTTTGATATTACACTTTGGCCATTTCCAATCTTCGTAAAAAATTAAAAAGAAATTAATTTCCGTCCTTGGGCTTTCATTTTGCTTCTTCTGGGTAGTGAAGATGGTCTCAATGTTGTACTTCTTGAGAATCCTACTGATCTTCACATACGGCATTTTTAATTTTGTTTCCTCTTCATTTTCCTCTTCCCCTTCTAGTTTTTGAGAAGCCATTGTATTATTTTTGTGTTGCTAGTCGTTTGAATTTTGTAATTAACATTTAGCCAGCGGTTGTCGTCGTGCTGGATTGCCATTTTCTTTTTAGGTTCTTGTTGGTCATTGTTGTCATTTAGTGATAAATTATTTTTTATCCTACTTAATTCTTATAACTTTTGAATTTGCTTGTACTTATTATTATTATTATTATTATTTACCCTCAAAGAAAAACCGAAAGCTTTATAAATAAGAAATTAAGTAATTACACAACGATAATAATTCTGACATAGTGGTTACAAATTTCTTTGAAATTGTCGGTGAGATTAAAGCTTTACGGTGGGGACAGCAGTAATTGAACTGGCCCCCATTTGATGGTCCACGTTCTGAAACGTGCATATTGAGGGGTGTCATATTTTAGTTTTCCTATTAATTGAAACTTTAAAGAACTGTAAGATATTGCGAACGTACGCGAATATAAAACACGAGCTGGTATGCAAACACTTGCCTTAATTGTAAGTCTTGAGTAATTAATAACACATCAGTAATCAGTGCAGTAGGTCAACATGGCTTACTACTAGTATTTGTTGTAATTAAAATTCAGAACCAATCACGCTTATTAATCCTTGAATTGATTTTTTGCAAAAATGCTAAACTGCCATGATAAACCTTCAATAACTTTGGATAGGACAATTTATCACTCATTTTATTGCAAATAATCGAATACTTGTCCGAGTTGAAGATTTATTTATTCCTAAAGAACGGGGAGGTACGTAAGTAGTTATAGTTTCAATTGGTAGCGCTTGTAATATAATTGATACATACAATCAATCACATAATTTGTTGTTAATAATATTAAAACAGTAATAGTAGTTTTAAACTCGTTTACCATTAATTTTATTATCCTTTCCATTTTTTTAATGGAGAAGTACTTATCTAGTTAATGAATTACTTGAGCTTGAGATTTTTAAACGTCGACATCAGATAAGTTTACAACAATTAATGTAACTAATACGAGGCGAATAGGAATTATCGTATTGAACTATGATGAATAAAAAACAGTGGTTAGTTTTCCTATGCGTTTTTGTGTGTTATTTATTATTGGGTGCTTTCGTTTTTTACTTTATCGAATCTAAGGAGGAAGGTCGGAGAATATTGGAGGAAGATAAGAAAAAACAAGAAATTAATGGTAATTTACGTTTAACAAGCATGAAACCTTACTCATTTTGTCATTTAGATCTAATTAGGGAGAAATATCCATTGAATTATCAAGAAGAGTTATTTATTAAGATTTCGGATTATTGCAAAAAGTCACTGGGCGAAGCGTCTTTTGAATCTTCCACGACCAATTTAAATTGGAGTTATTATCATTCCGTCTTCTTCGTTTTGACAATATTATCCACAATTGGTAAAATGGTTCGACATTTTGTATAAACCAGACGTGTGTATAACATTGTGTATTACAGGGTATGGAAATTTGTCACCAACAACGACGTTTACGCGTGCGTTTATGATTATTTATGGAATTGTTGGGATACCAATAAATGGAATTGTTATAATTACGTTGGGAGATTACTTTGGAAAAACCGTAAGTGTACCTACTCAATAATTGTTTATTAGGCAAATAAACCCAAACATAATTTATTTGTTATTTAATACAATTAATTTCACATCACTATATATTTATAATTCTTTACAGTTCACGAACATTTACCAACGATGGAGAAGTAAAGGACATGTTCACTCTTACGAAACCTTAGGATTGATTGGTAAAATTCTGTTATCATCAATTCCTGGATTTGCTTTACTCATAATAGTACCTTCATTTATAATAGTCTTATATGAAGGTTGGAGATTCGATAGAGCGGTAGAATTCGCGTTTGGTACACTTACAACAATTGGCACAGGACAACTAGTACCTGGTAAGCACAAAATTCCTCTAATTTAATAGGTACTAGTAAATACCTCTCCATCTCGAGAGATTGTAATTGGAACCAAAAATTAGTTTACGATACTTGTACCTCGTTTAAGGTCATTGTTAGCCTTTTAATAGGCACTTCAAAGCACGATTGTACTAAGGCTATTTGTATGAGTGTCACCTAAATAAATTGATAAGTTAATTTTTTGCAACTGTGTCAAGGCAGACACCACACTAATCAATAGAATATTCCGTCAAAAATTTATTTAGTAATTTACAAGTATTTCTATAATCTGCTAGGTATTGTACTTAAATGATTTGTAAGAATTTAGAAAATCACTTTCAAGTGGAATTAATCTGTCTGTGACGTATTTTAGGCACTCCAAAGATAACATTTCGATTTAATGATCAATTGCGTGTGAAATGAAAACTTGTAGAGGTTATAGGTACAACCCTTAATCTTCACTCACTTTATGTGTAACTTTACGATTGACCCTACCTCTCTATGATTACCTATTTAAGTTCATGTTATTTTTGTGTAAATGGAAAGATAGTTAAGATCGTTATGAGTGCAAAGTCAAATAGGTATGGCTTGTTTCAATTTATATCGTCTTGAAACTTATCTCGTAAAAGGATTTATTTTCAAATCTGCATTGTTAGTAGATAAACACGTTGTAAATGCCTACTTCTCCACTCAGGGTTGGGTTAGGTATGCGTCACCCAGTGCTATAACAATTCAAATTAATAATTACTAATTAGTAGGTATCAGTCGTTAAGAATCCTTGTTGTTGTAAGTATAATACGAGTAATTTGTATATCGTATAATTTAGTTTAAAACTCGTAATTTATTTAAAATAAAACGGATGCCTTGACAAGAAATTGCTATATTAATATTTTACCTTAGTCCGCCTCTGATGCCCTGTCATAAAATGCCGAGAGGTCCCCTTTGTAATGTCAATCAGGTAGGCATTTACAACGTGTTCATCTACTAACAATGCAGATTTGAAAATAAATCCTTTTACGAGATAAGTTTCAAGACGATATAAATTGAGACAAGCTATACCTCGTATGTAATTCTTTAGAAAGTGCCATGTTGACTATCTAACTACTTTGATCAGTTGCTGTGTTTATTTGATGACTCAGCTTTTAGTAGGTTATACTTTAAAAATTTTAACATTCATCACACCAAAAAAAGAATAAAATTTTTAAAAAATATACAAATTATAGCGTAAATATTTTAGGTGTTAAAGACGTGATGGGAAGTGAAATGGTGAATCTATTGTACAAATGCTGTCTCCTAATATGGATAATAATCGGGTTAGGGTACCTTGCGATGGTTTTTGGTTTTATTACAAAAGGGCTTCAAAGTAATAAAATGATTAAATTGGAACAAAAATTAAGGAAAAACATTAAGAAGACAAACAAAAAAATCCGCAAGGAGCTTCGCTTCCTTCTGAACGATTTCATGTTCGCTCAATCGTATATATCCCCAGTATACAGGGAGAGGAGGATAAACGTAATGACTAAACGTAATAGAACTCTAAGTTGTCCGGATTTGATGCGCACAATTGATAACGAAATCAATGCAAAAAGGAGAGCATTGTCGGTAGTCCACCCTCTTAATTCAACACCAGCAAACGTGGGGAAGTCAGACACTGACCTACATAATATTGACAAAATTAAAACCTTTGAAAGCAACATCAGTAAGGAACATAACCAATTAATGAAAAAGGTAGTAAACGCCTTAGCCGATTTGAACTTTACGATTGAAGAAGACAGTGCCACCATTACGTCGTGCGATACCCATGATTCTTTTGACAGTGAAAATAAAGAGATTACAAAATCGGACGCAATGTTTTGTAGCACAACAGGAGATGAGCCGAAATTGCGAAATTTGGAAGAAGATGTGAATGAACCAGAGTCGCTGTTCTCTAAATTGAAAAAGACTCTACGTCGCTCTTTTAGAGTAAAAAATCTTCAAGGTGATGTCGAGGTCCAGTTTGATGATTTTTCAGTGAAAGACAAAAGTGCTCGATCGATAGATGATAAGTCACTCTCGGACTTTCTTCGACAATTAAGCATAATCAACTTTAATGAAATTTCGCAAAAAGGTCGCAAAAATTGTGATAGTGAGCCCTCTGAAACTAAAAACAGACGCCGGCTACCGATAGTGCCGCCATTACATCGTACGTCTTTAATCTCAACAGTATCGTCTACAGATACCGATAAAAAAAATTTTGAAAATATCAAAACTGTACGACGTTACTCCGCTACATCTAAATGTAATATGTATGATTCGTTAATATTATCAAATCGTGAGGTTGCACCAAATACTTCAAGTGTTTGTTAAAAACTATATTTTATTGATATGTTTCTGTCGGCGATCGATTTCGGCCAAATTTGGCCATCATCAGGCCATGCTGAAATAGCGTATGATTTACATTGGTGCATTTACAAATTGCAAATAGTTACCGTCACTTGAGGTGTGAATGGCATACAATAAAAACGATGTGAAAACGATGATTGAAATGAATGTTCTGTAAAAGAAGTATTATTACATAATGAAAGTAAATGGTCAGTAGATTAATGCAAACTAGTAGTGGAATGTTGAAAATTGTCTAAAATGTATACTTCTTTTACAGAACATTCATTTCAATCATTGTTTTCACATCGTTTTTATTGTATGCCATTCACACCTCAAGTGACGGTAACTATTTGTAATTTGTAAATGCACCAATATGTAAATCATACGCTATTTCAGCATGGCCTGATGATGGCCAAATTTGGCCGAAATCGATCGCCGACAGAAACATATCAATAAAATATAGTTTTTAACAAATTCTATTATTCTATCATTAAAATCAAAACTATAAATAAATGGAGGAATTGATCAAACACTTCAAGTGTTATCCAGAAGGAAGATCCTTTATCAGTAAAACCTTGTGTCAGTGATCAAAATATTAGTGAAAGGATATGAGTTTTAAATCGCGCATTATTACATAATTTATATTTACATTAAAACATGATTATTAAACAGCTTTTGTAACGAGCAAAGCATGGCATGACACACAGAAGTAAGATTCAAATCTCTTAAATTTCGAATATGAGGTGGTCTGATTTCACCTACAATCAACTATGTACATACCTTTATTTAAGTTGGAATGACGTCATTTATGTCAAGGAATAGAACTTCTATCTATAGGTACAGAATAATATAATTTTATTTTTAGATTTGCACCTATAGATAGTATAGTCCGGGAGCCGGCGCCCTTTTTTGCAATCAATTAATATACTTTTTATACTTCGTGAGCGGCTTTATTTTAACGAGACGGTAAACTTTTTCCTCTGCGAAAATGTTCGCAAATGGGTCCTACGGGGGTGGGCAGGGAAAAACACGTTGATTTGGAAATGACAAAAAATGGATGAATATCATGGGAAAACGGTCCAATAAATTTGTCGGGCAAAGTGGGTATTTAATTATGCAAATATTTACTAAGCTACAGAAAAAAAATCAGATATTCATTATTTTTGTTAATGTAGTAATATCTACATGTATTTGAGATGGGGACACTCTTGATGGACTCATTTTTGTTGTAGGACAAATGTTATTTTGAATTACTTACAAAAAAACTTAACAGTTAGCTAAAAAATTAACTGTTATTAATCAATTTTTTTGTAATTACCACTTCAACGTGTTTTACCCCTGCGCACCCCGTAGGACCCATTTGCGAAAATTTTCGCAAAGGAAAAAGTTTGGCGTCTCGTTAAAATAAAGCCGCTCACAAAGTATAAAAAGTATATTAACTGATTGCAGAAAAGGTTGCCGGCTTCCGGACAAGTGGTAATGATAATAATATATCGGGTGGGAAAATGACTAAAGGCAATTAAACTAATGAAATTTTGTATTTTTTTTTGGTATCCTCTGCTATAAGTTTTTATTTTCGTCTGTATGTATGTCTGTGAACTCTTCATTCATTAATGAACCGATTCCCTTTAAACCGATACCAAAATTTTAATAATTTTTGGGATCTTTTATACAAAAATATTTCCTCTCTTATAAGTTATAGCTCCTTCAAAAGGTAAGACAAAAATTATGTTTCCATACATATTTACAAAATTTGAAAATTTTTTTATTTCTGGAGGTATATCAAGATTTAGTGTATGCGCAACTTTCAACAGAGAGGAATTATAGTGTTCATCAAATTGAAAAATCCTTAACAGGTAAGAGGTGCTTTGGTATTTTGAGGTACACCCTGTATAAAGCTCGTGCTTGAAACAGAACCATATTCTGATATACGTGTCAAAATTTCAAAGAAAGTTGACAGATGCTGTGTTAAATTCAATACAGAGCTGTTACTCGAACTTAGAATGCTGGATTGTAGGACTGTGAGCATTTCAATAGTGAAGGAAGAACAGCCAGAGAAGATTCGTGAGTACTTTTTCGCAACATCCTTATCTACTATTGTGTATGATGTGGGCGTGATCTCCAGAAGCTTACAAGATTCATTTCAGATGGACTGCATGGGTACGCTATACATAACGCCTTAAATTATAGTTAAGTAGAGCGTAGAGCTACAAGAAGCTCACCTTCAAGCGTGCTATATTTCTACACTGAGGAAGCTGTATTATGTCAGAGACAGAGAACAGTTTCTGCCTTAACAGTGGAATAACAAAAAGCTGGGGTTCAAATATGTGAAGGGGTTCTTCTTTTCACCCCCCCCCCCCCCCCAAAGCGTCTATTACCAGCAACAATCATGTCCAAAGGAACATATCTGACATTAGAAAGAACTTCACAGTAACTGCTCATTCTGAAATGACTTGGTGATCTGTTTGCAGGAAGTGGATGGATTTCGGCCGCCTGGCATCGCGCCGACTTCTCCCTTAAAATTACGCACGTACGACTCATTCTTCCGGAAGTTCATTAGGGATATATCGAATAAACGACAACCATGGTGCAGAAAGGATTGCCACCATAAGAACTGTCAACACCGCTGTAGTGATTGTCCTTTCCGTTTCTTTAGTTAATCTTCAAGGCTATGAAGTATTTGTGTGGGTTGAGCCTGGGAAGGTAAATCGTACAAATTACTTAATGTGTTAACATACGCTCTACTACAACTGGGAGAGGAAGAAAACAAATGTTTATAGGACTTCGTTCTCCAACCGGCTGTGATGCAACGTCTTTCTCAAATGAATTTGGAACAAATAGCAAACTCCGTTTTCCCAAATTAATAGGATCTCGAGACCCTCTTCGTAAAATGTTCTAGGGCATTATGTATTATGCTAATATAAATATATAAATCTTCTTGTGGAGCCCACGTTGCTGGAACCTACAGATTGTGGTGTTGTCAGAGAATATGCGGGCCAAAGCCACACAGGGAGGTAATATCTTTGTTAGAGTTAACTGTAGTTTACATGTCCTAAGAATTTTATATTATAAAAAGTTGTTACTACAGAAAGATGGTTTTCAACTTTATTGTTTAAGTTGGAGTTTTAAAAGATTCACGTGATTCCACTCAAAGGCTGAAAGTTCGATGACGCGCTTCCAGGTCACGGTTTGTAAACCAACATTATCGAGCACGGAAACATGGGAAATATACAAATATCCATCCAGACAATAATTTCCGCCACAATGGACGTTGCCATATATTATAAAAACGTCCCCATGATTGCTTCCCATGCCATCAATTAATTTTTAAGACACACTGAATATTCTAAAAAATTCAGATAGCTTTTAGAATAAATGGAGCATCAACAGTTTGCATAAGATAAGATAATACCACACCTACGTTTTAGAATCTAAATAACTAAGTAAAGTCCAAGTATTATTCTTTTTATATTTTTTATTATAGCCATTCCACAGGACAACTGGGTCGTAGTTAGGCGGAATGTATGCAAGACTCCTGTAGATAAGCGCTGTCGACCCTCATGAACATGATCTCAGATTTGACTCACTTTGCTTATCGGCAGTATCATACGGATAATGTGGTGGAAATTCCACAACCACAAGGGATCCTTAACGTGCCGAATATTGCATAGATACAGTACCTACCTACATTAATGCTTTTATCTCATGCTCTTCCAATGCATTCTACAACCTCTTTGCACTTCCTTACATTTTTTATAATACATTTGAGAAGCCAATGGTCATTACAGCGCTATACTTCACCGCCGATGGCCCAGGTTCCATTCCCAGTTGCGACAGAGAAACTTTAGGGTGGACTCAACTTTTATAAACTAAGGCTAAGAAAGGCGGTGATTGCTATGTTGCATTAGTCGAAATATTCATATAGGTATGTATATGGGTATCTCTAACACACTTAGACGGTAAATGTTCAAAAAACAGGACTATTATTATACCTAATATTTATTTGATCAGCAGATGTCGTTCTATGTTCACATCAAACCGAAATTTAAAGTGTCTCTTAAAGTGTTTGCTACACTTCTCATTAATCATCATTTAATTAATTTCTTACAGTTTATGTAGGCACAACTTCGATCTTCAACTAAACTGTATTTTGTATAGTAATGTCGGGAATATCAGTCAAATTTGTTTTTTCTGTGACTGGAAAAACGACGACTTAAAAGTATTTTTGAAGTTTTAATCCGTTAGCGTCCGTTAGACAGTTGTAGGAAATTATAGCCACAATTAGACCCGCGTTGCTAAGGAAAACTTTACTTTACTTATATCCGTGAAAATGTACTCACTTTTTTCCCCGGGAATAGTTATTTTTGTATCTAGTGCGCGAAATGCCACTTTGATGATCGAGAACGAGATCACCAAAAGTATTTCGCGCACGAGTTGCAAACAACATTTTTTCTACAAACGTGAAGAAGTTGACCAAAACTCTCATCTAGTTTGCGTGCAGTGCGTACTTCGCGCATGGCGTCGTCATTTCGGGCACGCTGTCATAGTAACGTAGGTAAGTGAAAAAAAGAGTCACTTCGCGTATTGTTATCGATGCGCAAATCTTGTCATTTTTTGACGTTTGTAGAAAATAGTATATTAAAGTATAAGTGGATAAACAGGTCTTTAAAACACGCGCGAGGTTTGAAATAGAGCAAGTGTTTTAAAGACCAGTTATCCACGAATACTTTACGCTATTTTTTTTTATTGGTTCATTTTGAAATCTGGTATTAAAATGGAAATAAGAACTAATAATGTGAAATGGTTGAATTCGTAATGTGAAATCAGTATACCTTTCGTTGTCATGGAAATGAGAAAAACGGAAATTAACTTGCAATCTGTCACTTTATTTGACGTAACAAAGTACTCCTGTGAGATCAATAACCAATAAACGTCAATTAATTTGCAATCTGTCATTTTATTTGACGTAACAAAGTACTCCTGTCAGATCAATAACCAATAGAATTTAATTTTTTTCAAATTTGTTGATGTTGGCATGGCAACTTTAAAACACGCGCGTTTTAGAAAACACGATTTAAACACGCTGGCGCATGGTTTAAAAGGCTAAAATAAGACACCAATAAAAAAAAAGTAATTTTATAAAGTGACATTTTGTTACCTGGTAACAGAGATAAAATGACAAACTTTTTTCCCGTCACAGAAAAAAATAAAAAGTAGTAGATTTTAACTCAACCTCGAGCTAAAATCTACTACTTTTTTCCCTTGTATAATAAATAACTATTTTTTTCAGTTCATCATGAAAACGTTGTCGTTGGATTTTGGATTACAAATAAAACGCATTAAGGGTTTATTTTTAAGTTTAGATTATTCACAGTCAATGTTATAAATATCTAACAGGGAAGCGAGTCCATCCGTGCCATTAAAAAACAAGGGATGGATATCCTCAATAAAAATTTATAAAATACACTTATCATCTACGGTCATAAAGAAATCACAGTCGAATTTAATATCTACGAATTTGGCACATAAAGTAAACATAGAATTGTGTTTCTAGAAATAGTCCAAATAACTCACTATACATTACTGGCATTTTTAATTTCTACATCCTTTAAAATAATATCCTGTGTAACAGGATATTTCAGTTTAAGAACACTTCTTTGTAAGGAACTGGAAGCTGCGTTTCCTGGTCGAAGTGAAGATTTTCTACTTCTTGAAATGGCACGTTTTGCTAAATTACTTGCCATATCTATGGGATAGTATGGTGGAGGAGGTTCACTGCCTGTTTGTTCAGGACGTAAAGAGTATCGCCTCTCGTGGTTCACGTGAGGTTCGGAAAACGGCATTAGTGAAGTCCTTCTTTGGTGGCATTGTATAGGCTGTCGACGCAATCGTTTTGGTGTTTGCGTAGGAGGTGTTTTGGGAACAGTGTCATATCTATTCGAGACAGAGTCCGGAACACTAATGGCTGTTAGAGCCCTTAGAAGATCGGCAATTGAAGTTTCTTCTAACACTTGTTCGTGTTGAGTGACAAGTATAGACGGTCTTCGGCTTTCAGAGTCGTAACTTGAATCTTCATAGGAATTCGCCCCATCTTGAAAATGTTGACTTTCTATATCTATGATTTTGTTCTCCTCATCTTTATTTGGTTTCAATGAATTTTTAAGTCGAGTAAACAGGCTTTGTGGTTTAATTGATGGAGTAAAGGGAGGCAAGGATTTATGTCGAATTTTATCATATTTAACTTGTTCTCGCAGTTCTTGTAAGTGTTTCGTTGCAGAAGGGCCATACCAAGTTAAATCGTACTGGTCATCTTTCGGCGCGTCTGGGAAAGGTGTTTTACACTCACTAGCAGCTCTGGGTCGCATAACTCTTGCTGGTATGGCAGATAATTTCTCACTACCAATAGACCAACCTGATTCATTTTTCTCATCGGCAAGGATTTCTTTCGATGTAAATAAATTGATACCTTCAACATAAGAGGAATCGACGTGTGTGTTATGATCATCAGTTAGCGTATCAAAGTTTCCCAAAGCATTTGCCACCCGTAAAAGTAACTGGCCTGGTTCTAGTATAGCATTTGCAGAATTAAATGTCTGTTCCTTATCAATACGTTCCAAATCAGAATCCGACTGAAATCTAGTTACTTCGCCATCGGAACGCTCAACGCAGGTTGAGAATGCCCGTTTTCTAGCAATTGTAGGCGATTCTGCAGTACCATGAATTGTTAAATTTGGACAACTTTGGCTACGTCGCGGTTTGTTTGGAACGTATATAAACTTCTCTCTATACACACGTTTTACTCGTAATAATAAATATTCGTTAACAATCGATCGAAATTCCTCTAGTATTTTATGATTAGTTCGTTTGATGTTTATCGCTAATTTATGTTCAATGGCTAACATTTTTTTACTTCGCATGCCACGTGCAACAAATCCCATTACCATACAAAGGTAACCAAGGCCCGATATTATCCATACCAAAAGAAAAATTTTATAAACCATGTACAATGTTTGGCCTCGATCGTTTTCTGTAGTTCCTGAAATAAATAAATATTTAGTAGGTGGGTGCACGAATCTTAAAATTCTAAAAATCATTGGGAATTATTTCCTTTGGATATTGGCCTTGTGGGTAATTTGGTTACGTTATTATAATCGAAAAATTAACGTTTTGTTTTTGAGTAAATTTATTTGAAATTCACTGCTTTTAGACAATAAGCAATTTAGTATAAAGTTTTTTAAGTCTACCAAGTGGCGTAGTTTTACCACAAAAAAGTAATTGCTTAAAAAACAATTGTCAATTGTTTCAAAAATTTATTTGTGGTGCCAATTATAAATGTCATTGAAAGGTCACAAACGTTTCCTTTAAATTTGATTGAAATTGCTGTTAACTCGCACAAATGTGAGATGATTTATATAAAATTCGAATTTTATTATAATGAACATTGTAAATCAATTTCCCAAGTTGAAATCATGTGTTTTATGGTCTCATTCGCAAGTAGACCGTAAGGTATGTTTAATGTTTCACTTAGCCAACAACCACTTCAATAAGACGGGCTCAGCAGCACCTACATGGTAATTGGTAATGAACATACGAAGCACAGAGGTTATTAGTTAAGGTTACAATTGCATAGATGGCCCACCGTTATAGTTAATTTATTCCATATACATAATTTATTCAGATCAAGTTTAATGAGGTTGCTGGTAATGGGTTAAGAATATACCAACGTGTCTATTTTAATAATTAGAATTTACGTGACCGTGCATTTTTGATAATCAAATGGATAAATTTAAACAAAAGCCACTAAATTCAACCATAAGCATTGATTGAACAATATTTTTATTCTTTTTCAGCACGACAGCGTGTTCTTATTTTGCCATGAATATGGCATAGATATAGTTGTAATGCATTAGGTAACTTACGGTTACGTATTTACCAAGTAACGGAAAATAGTACACACTGATTGTGTACGTTATAATGACGGCATGTGACCTTTTTGACGTTAAAAATATTTTAACATTGAAATGCCGTTTACTATTGCAATGTGATAATGAAAGCTAATTAGATTATCTACAAATTAATATTGTATCTATATATTTTTCAGATAGTTGTGATTTTTCACATTTACCTAGGTATCATTTATTAAATCAATGTTCATGAACACAGCTAAGGCTTTTTGTTACGATTTTCGACAGACAGTTGTTTTTCAATTATTTGATTTTGTTTATGTAATTTTCTTGTGATATCTCTTTATCTAAGCTATTATCACACGACAACATAGTGAACATCGATCATTGATAAATATCAAAAATACCTACCAGCTACCCAATCGCCAAAGCCGATAGTTGTAAGTGTAACAAAAGCGTAATGTACAGCGACATCGTAAGGCCAACCTTCGAATACCATAATCAGAATGGACGGGATAAATATAAAAAATGTAAATCCAGGAATTAGGTATAAAACCACTTGTCCCACCAATCCCAAGGTTGCCAAAGCGTGTTGGACACGCGTTGTTTTCCATCGGTCATATAGTTTTAAAAACTAAAATTAATTTTAATTATTACCTAATACCATTGTATGCAATGCTAATAATGTATTTAACAAATGCGGTATGAAATTATAAGGTTTAAATCCCTTTAAGGCTATAAAAAATATCAACAGATTAATGAACTTAAATTCAAATTGTAAAAAGATTTGTGAGATATCATAATTAATTAGATGTTGTTACGTAAATGGCAACTGCTATTTTAGTCTATCTGAATAGAGTAAGGGCAAAGTCTTAAATAGAAAACTTACCGATTTGCCAAAGTAATCTCCCAAGTTGATAATAAGCATACCATTCATTGGTATACCAACAACTGCATAAAATATCATAAATATTCTTGTTAGTGTAGTTGTTGGGGCTAGGTTTCCATAACCTACAATGGGAAATATTCAGAAAACTTTGTCTGCGTCCAAACGAGACTTACCTATGGTACTAACAACAGTAATGACAAAGAATAAAGTGTGATAAAAGTCCCATTTTAATGGTGGATCTATTTCACTCATATTTGCACTTAAAGGCTTTCCGCAATAAGCTGACAGTTTTTGAAATATTTCTCCTTGTGGATGTCCTTCATTTGGTACGTAATGATCCACAAGAAGTTCTACAAAAAATATTAATTATAACTTACATCTGTTGCTAAGATCACACAATATGTGAAATAATTTTATAAACGCTTGTCGAAAAATAATGTAAACAACATAAGGATGGGATTATGTGATAAATTATAATATACTTGTTCAGTCTTAATCCTTAAATAATTATTATTAATCGACAAATAAACTAAAAATTACTTGAAGAACATAAGACCCTTCAATTTCTAAATCTAAACAAATTGTAAATTTATTATTATGAACTTCCAAAGTTTATTCGCTTATTCGGGGTTGAAAGCTCTGTTATACAAAAAGGAAAAAAAATATTACCTTCAATCATAATACGTTCTTTTTTTTCTTCTAACTGTTCTCTGTATTCCTTAGTACTTTCAACCTCATGAAAAACGGCGGCTCCCAATAATAAATAAGCAACATACACGCATAGTAGCACAAACCATTGCTTTTTAGACATCATTTTTATCGAGGAATTATATGTGTAAACTTTGCCTCCGATCTAAAATACAAAAAAAATTATTCATTATCATGACCGTGCGGTACGTATGAATTAAGAATTACTGAAAATAGTTACCTTTTCGTAGTTTCTAAACGCGTTTAATAAGCAAATGAGTAAAGTTTATGAACTAATTGGTGTCTTCCTTATTGAAGAATGTGTGGAAGTATCTTCTCAGTCAAATAGATAAATGCACATTTGCAGTGACACTTTTTTTAATTTTATATGTAATTATTTTTCTAGATCCGGACGTTTACACCCAGTAGCACACACAATCAAATATTTTGTTCCGGAAGGTCTTTTTGTAAGAGAATTAACATTAACAATGATACATAAGTGACAATGAGAGATTGCTTATTTGAAAATTTAAAGGCGGGGTACAATATTACGAAAACGAGAGGGATTGTTTGTTTATGGTGCATTATTTCGATGCATTTAGTATAATTTCACAAAAAATCGCACACTTTTGTCTTTTATTTTAAACACTATTTCTTTACATGAGAACTTCGGGCTTATTATCTGCACTGACTTTAAAATAGTAATTATCAACTTGGGATATTTACTTTATAATCGGCGATGATACTAAGTTGCTTACTTTATATATACTAATATCCCCTTCAATTTATATGTTAGCATTCTCTTAGTTCCATCTCTCTTTATTATGAAACTCGGATACATAAAACGAAGGTAGGTATAGAAATACGTAGCATTGCTCTTACGTAAAACTACTTGTACTATGGTATATTTCTATTAGTATTAATTAAATTTATCTTTAACGAGCACTTCGACTATTTCTTGAAATTGAAATTATCCACAAAATATTTGGAAAATAGATAGACATGGGAAACCGTATATCAAAAGAGTTTTGTTTTTACCGCAACGGGGAACTGTGTTATTTATTTTTATTATCATTTGAGGTAAAAATTACAATAATTGATTCTTAAACAAATAATGGAGATAATAATGAGCAGAGACAATGCTTGCGAAATCTTATAAGGACGTATTTTGATTATTTTTAATAAACAATAGTTCACCAATACTGATGATTCTATATTAAATTACATATATGGGGAAGACGTTTTGGAATCAAGGCCTGTATTCCAACGTCGCGTCGCAAGTTTGACAGAAATCGCTATTTCAAATTTCATTCCTATATTATGCACTTAGTATTATTTACTTAGGCACACCAAAACGATTTCCCACTTTTCCAAAAAAATCGTCTGATTATTAGTAGTTATTACACAGGTATCTTGCCAAAGTACAAACGATTGAAACATAATTTATATTCAGATACTGGTTTTCCAACTCAAACCTTCTTAGCAAGTCATTATAATATTAATAATATACCTACTTTTGAAATATTCTTCATCATCCACAAATCTATTTTTAAACAATAAATCATCTGAAATTCCATTTCAAATTGTAATTTTATCATAAAATGATTCGAATTTTTTACACACCCATTGTGCCATCATTACGATTAAATTGTTATGTAACCTCTTGCGTAACGGGATGCATTGTCCACTAAAATCAATTTACTAGTATTACGCCGTTTCATACTCTTTTAGTTGTCACTAATTATTTTACCTTTATTGTAACACTTTTTTTCTATTTATACTTATTACTTATTCTATTATGTTCCGTAATAAGCTCTCGTTAATATAATTACATTTGCTTAAACCTGTTGATGGATAATAATTATTCTTAAGTAGCAAATGCAAAGTAGTTTGCATCGCGCAACAAACATTTTCCAGTTTGTTCTATGAGATCAACTATGTTTTCATTTTTTCCATACTTCAAACACCAACTAAAATTACCACTGAAGTTGACTCTCAGTAAAAGCAGCTAGCAAGCCGAAGGGATATTTATAACGATTTTGTGCCTAACTTGCCAAAATGATTGCGGCATTGATACAGATCTGTAAGGTATTTGATTCGCAACTGTATGCCAAAGACATTATGCATCTGCTGGAAGTTCATTGATTCGTATACCCATTATTACATTCGCGTGAAAAATTGATGTGGAGTATGAAATATTACAAGTTCCACCATTTTTTCACCGTTCTTAAGCTACATTGAAGAATACTTTTAAGTTAAGTTGATACTAAAATGACTACAAACTGTTAAAATTGAATGTCATCTACAGGAATGCAGCGTGGTTAGAATTACGCTCCCTAACCATTTATTATTACCGCAGACCCATGTAGCACCGTTATTGGCGTTAGCTTAGCGGAATATTGACCTAATTGGCAATATTGTCGAAATGCAGCCAATATTGGGTGAATATATTTTTGTAATATTGTACAAATATTGGAAATGTAATATTTAGTGAATATAAGAACATAAATATTGCTATTTAATATAAATTCAAGTATTGTACACACAATAATGTGTCAATATTGCGTGTCCAATATTACATACTAAATATTGAAAAGCTATATTTGAGCAATATAACATACATATTTGTAATATTTAGTATACACTGTGTCCGTAAAGTATGGAACAAATTCATTTTTAGCTAAACAGACCATTTTAAGAAATAATCCTGAAACACGTCGATTTTTGATTTTAATTTACCGTATTTTAAAATAATAATCTAATATACAGGGTGAATTTCTTTCGAGTAATGACGTCACCGCCATTTTTTTTAAATGGAACATCCCCATTTTGTTTCAATTTTCGGATTACTCTAGCTGAGCTGATTCCAAAAATGTATCACATGTTGATTCCAATTGGTACAGGGTGGACAAAAAGAAATAGTTTTGTGTACCAAACATGTTTGGAAACAGCTCATTTTTATTAATCTAAAAATGTAACAAACTACAGGGTGTTACCTTTAAACCAATTGCCGCTAGACAACAAGTATTTTTGATAATATTGTTAATTTAACTAATAAAGAATGTTATGTGTTACTTGAGCACACACAAAACTATTGTATTTTTGTCCACCCTGTACCAATTGGAATCAACATGTGATGCATTTTTGGAATCAGCTCAGCTAGAGTAATCCAAATATTGCGTGTACAATATTACTAAATACTGAAAATCGATATTTAAGCAATATAACGTAAATATTTACAATACCTATTTAGTAAATATTACTATACAATATAAAGTCAATATTTATTTATCAATAACATAACAATATTGTGTTTTCAATAATACTGGATATTTAAAATGATATATTTAGGCAACATGAAAAAAAACGTTATGATATTTTCTCAAAATCCACCGAATGTTAGTTTTCACCGATTTAGAGATATCAAAATAATCAAAATATAATATGCACGCCCTCCTCCATATATTGTAGTGTTCAACTTTAAATTCCAAAATTATATAACTTTTCGTAGTTCAATGGTATAATGGCTGACCTTCTAACCGGGCGATCCATTGAACTCTATACATACTGGAACGCTCACTGGGCGGTCTCTACCATATAAACGCATAGAAACGTCGCGAGCCGAGAAAGACATCGCGCAAGGGACATTCCTGTCCTTTTCGTAACGCTTTACACATGGAGAGAGCAGACAGCGTTAAACTAACACACACTAACCAAAATGTAAGAGAGCAGGCAGCGTTAAACTAACACACACTAACCAACATGCACTCGAGAGGACAGGGATATCCCTTGCGGGTCCTCTCTCCCGGATCGGGCCGGCGGCCGCAGTAAGCGTTCCAGTATAATTCGAGTTCCGGGGCGACCGATGGTTCGAGTCCTACTTTGAAGCAAAAGTCTTTTCCAGCATCACCGATCTCCTCCGAGTCTGCACGAAGTGAATGGGGTTTCTGGGGAAGGGCCACCGGAACCCTGCAGGTGCTGCGCAATGGGAAATGGTCCCTCGTATCAGTTAGGGCTCTGTAGTGGGCCAGGTCACACCCCCCTTTCATACTATTTTGGGACACATTACAAAACAATAATGGGCCAATATTGTATAAATATTTTCCCCAATATTGAAAGAACATCGTTTCGTAATATTTAGCCAATATGTAAAATTGTTCAGATTTCAATATTAGGGCAATATTGTACAAATGTAGGTACATACATTCATATTCTACCGATATACATATTTACAATGAAATGTCAATATTACACCAATATTAAATGCTACATGGGGAGGTACTCATTTTATGGAGGCTGAGTCAATAGCTGCCAAAGATATTGTGGAGGGACGTCGACATCGCTAGTGGCCTTAGAAAGCAAGTTTTAAATATAGATAAAGTAACTTATTTCTCACAAGCAAAACTAAAGCCAAAGTGGAGAATAATTTTGCTTATTTAAGCGTATAAATGTCAAAATCCTCTATTTTGAATCATATTTGAAAATGCGATCTTCAGAGCACGGCAATCCCTTGAAAAACCCGAATATTTAATTAAGCCAAGTAGTTACCAGAATCACATACGATATTTTAAAAAATCGAGCGTGCAAAGAATTTAAAGAAAGGAAAACGGGGCGGGGGGGAATGGGGTTTTTACTGAAAGGTTTTCAGTAAAATGTTGGTTAGACGGCACAAAAGAAAGCTTTTCTTTTATAAAATGGTGACAATTATCGAGAAGTGGGTGTATTTTGAAAATCTCACACACAAAAAGTTATCTATTGATCTCAGTCAACCATCAACATGACTGTAAGTTTAAATCATTTTGAAAAAAAGGCAATGTTCTGTCTTTGATGTGTTCAGTAAATTGGGATGAATTATAAGCTTCTAAAGCCAGATGAAATCGTTAACTCCGCCTCCACGTTAGTCGCGCGGGTGTAGTGGACTAATCATGCGCTCTCTGCGCTCATTGCATTTAGTTGATGTGGTTTTGTGGCGTCAACATCCTTGAACCTTTTCACTTATATAGGCTAAGTACACCTCGCGTGTCAGATGTGCTAAATCCAGGTGATATTCTTATTATCTATATGTATATACAGGGTGGCGCAACGAAAAGGTAACAGACGGGTTTCTGGTCAGAATTTTTTTTTTTGGAAATGTAAAAACATGTCAATTTTTAAATCAAGGAGGATACTTTTGTAATGGTTTTTCAACCTGCAATTATTTCATTCATTAGCGCTGTTAAAACCTCCCCTAAAATTTAAATAGGGATGATGGAACAAGTGATACGTCATTTGAAAGGTCTTTCTTTTCTGAAATCAGTACACTAGGTTTTTTATTTATATTTGGTCGATTGACGTACAATTTTGCATAGTAGTTCAGGTTAACCATAGGAAGGTTTAAAGCCATTTATTGAAATCCTGGGTTTCAGGGCTTCGCCCCTCTGGCTTATCAGTAAATATGGTAAATAGAAGCGCAATGTTATTACTGTCAAAGTTAACAGCTGTCAATTTTAGGTGATACGAAGTTTACCAGGCCATCTAGTTGCCATATTTTGTTAATATTTGTAATGTTTTCTGTTTTGTAGTGAAAATTGATTGTCTTGTGCAGCGCTGATTTTATGAGCGTGGTAGGCTAATATAAAAAAAAAAACAAGTTGTTGATGTAGCAAGTCATTCAATAAAAAAAAAATCAGTTATCATCTACAAAGAAGTTCTGCTATAAGTGATAAAATTGAACAGGTTATGGGCCCAGGTACGTACTAAACTGTGCTTTATGTGATGATAGACTGATTAAAGTGAGAAAATCGAATTTTTCAAGTGATAATTTTTGAGCAACAAAATACTGTTTGTGATCGATTGAACTGTTTATTTTACTGTCTAAACTACGTTGAATGATGGATAAAATGAACGTTGCGATTTACAAGCTGGAGGGTGCCGAAAATTGGAATGTATGGAAAATGCAGATTGAGTTATACTTGGCTGCTGCAAATGCTGAAGAAGCATTGTCAAAAGATCTAACGGGAGAACTATCTCAAGGGACGAATGAAGAGCTGAGGAACAAAGCGAAGAAAGCTGAGAACCTAGCCAAGATGTCCGTATACAACAACGTGAGTCAGTCGCTGCAACAGCAGTTGCTGACGTGTAAAACAGCTCGTAGTATGTGGGGAGTACTGGAAGGACTATACGAACAAAAATCAACACAGCGTCCTGAACGACTATTCAAGGATTTTTTTAACTTGAAAATGGAAACTGGTGAATCGATCGTGAGTCTTAGATCGCTAGATTCAAGGTATGCTGGGCCGATGTCAAAAATGAAACGTTGAAGGAAGACAATGTCGAGCTACCTGAGAGTCTGCTGATTGGTCGGTTGTTAGATGCATTACCAGCTGAATACGTTCACTTCATAAACGCGCTTAGGTAATTTGACAGAGAAGAAGAACTGGACGTTGAATAAGCTAGCGGAGCAGCTATGCAGTGTTGAGTTGAACAGTAAGAAGGAAAGCGGCGAAACTGCGGATTCGAGTGCACTTTATACTGAGCGACGGCAACAGTATAGAACGTCAAATACCACATCGGGTGATGGCGGCACTAGGAGAGGGAATGCTGGTGTTAACCGAAGTGGAGCGCAGAGTGAGAAGGCAAAGGAGAAACGAGCTAATTCTACGTGCTACAAGTGCGGAAAGAAGGGTCACTATCAATTTGAATGTCGATCAAAGAACGGTGCAGGTGATGTCAAAACTAAAAAAGGTGGACCGGAAAACACACAAGCGTTTCTGAGTGTTCTGAGCGCTCAGAATTCGAACGACGTTTGGTTTGCTGATTCGGGTGCTAGCGAGCACATGACGCCTAGACGGGAATGGTTCGACGAATTCAAACTTGTTGACAATGCTCATGAAGTTTACATTGGTGACGGAAAGACGCTTAAAATCGTTGGCACTGGAACCATAAAGATTACTCGACTAATCGAGGGAAAATGGTTGCCAGGTGAGCTAAGAGGAGCATGGTATGTACCGGAACTGAAAAGCAACTTGTTTTCAGTTGGATCAATTGCTTTAAAAAAATTTGGACTTCTATGGTCGTAAAACGGGATGTACTGTGTCAAAGGATGGCAAGGTCAAATTAACTGGAAAATTGCATCATGGAATGTTCCTGTTGGATATGAAAGTCGTAATGCCGAATGAGAAGGTCAGTGCACAAGTTGTTAATAAGGTGCCGGAGACGCTGCAATTATGGCATGAAAGGCTGGGTCATCAGGATAAGCAACATGTGCTCAAATTTCTGAAGGCTAAAGGGATCGAGTGTAAAATCAACGAGTTTTTCTGCGAGCCGTGTCAACTCGGGAAACAGCATCGGTTGAGTTTCAGATCACGTGACGAACGTGCTACTAAGCCGGGAGAGAGGATTCACTTAGATGTTGTTGGACCAATGGATGTTACGTCAGTTGGTGGTGCAAGATTTTGGGCATGCATCAAGGACGACTACAGCAAGTACCGACAAGTCTACCCGATCAAGTACAAGTCAGATACTTTTGATAGTCTGGAAAGTTTTGTCAACGAAGCGGAAACGGTTGGTATCAAAATACAGGAACTGATTTCAGATGGTGGAACGGAAAATGTCAATCAACAAATGAGAAAGCTTGCGCAGAAGAAGGGATTCAAACATCGAGTTACGATGGCCTACACACCGGAGCAGAATGGCGGCGCTGAAAGGGAGAATCGGACAATAGCTGAGATGGCTAGAACGCTAATGCATTCCGTGGAGCCAATTCTGGAAAGTGGACTTTGGGCTGAAGCGGTGAATACCGCTGCTTACATCTTGAACAGATGTGGACCTACGGGCAAAGCTGGTAAGTCCCCCTTAGAGTTGTGGTTGGGCAAGAACGTCAAGTTTACACATCTGAGGAAATTCGGAACGGAATGTTTCGTACATGTACCGGAAGTCAAACGTCACAAGTTTGAAAGCAAAAGTCAAAAGGGAATTCTGATTGGTTATTGCGACAATCACGATGGTTATCGCGTTTGGATTCCGGAAACGAGGAAAGTGACGCTGAGCAGAAATGTCAATTTCAAACCGGAAGTGATCACACCGAGTATTACAGAAGTTGAAGTTGAAGCTGACGGTGAAAGCGGAAGTGACAGTGAGGAAAAGGAATCATTTCCAAAACTTCGTGATAGGTCAAAGATCAAAATGCCAGCAAGGTACGGTGTTTATGCGATGGTAGCTGAGTGCATCAATGAGCCGATCACAGCTGCGGAAGCGCTTGAATCACCAGAGTGGAAAGAAGCAATGAAAGATGAGATGAAGTCACACATGGAAAATCACACATGGGATTTAGTTGAGTTACCAGAAGGTCGCAAACCAATTACCAACAAATGGGTGCATAGGGTCAAGCACAATTTGGATGGGTCTGTGGCAAGATACAAAAGCAGATTAGTTGCAAAGGGGTTTATGCAGAAACCGGGAGTTGACTACGATGAAACGTTTGCACCAGTTGCAAGGTTTGATTCAGTGAGATCGGTTCTGGCGGTTGCAGCAGAGGAGAACCTGACTTTAGCACAATTTGACGTGAAAACCGCATTTTTGTACGGTAAACTCGAGGAAGAAATCTACATGCTTCAACCTGAAGGTTTTGAGGATGGAACGGATCGTGTTTGCAAGTTAAACAAGAGTTTATACGGACTAAAACAAGCTTCGAGGTGCTGGAACCGGAAGTTTGCTAAGTTTTTGGAGAAATCCGGATTAAAACAAAGTGGGGCAGACCAATGTGTTTTCGTGCATACTAATAATAAAAAAAAATTAATCATTACTTTATATGTCGATGATGGATTAATGGCAGGATCGAGTAATGCAGAGATTTTGAAGCTGCTAAAAAAAATGGAGCAAAAGTTTCACATCACTTTTGAAGAAGTTGGCAACTTTCTGGGTGTGCAAAATCAACAAAAGGAAAATGGGGAAATCTTCATCTGTCAATCGGTTTACGCTCAAAAGGTGTTGGGCAAATTCAACATGGCGGATTCGAAACCGATGACTACGCCTATGGAGAAAGGGTGGTCAGCAAAGGAAGCAGCTGAGGGAGCAAGTCTTGAATCGGAAGTGCCTTACAGGAGTGCAGTCGGAAGCCTGATGTACTTAGCTATTGCAACTAGACCGGATATTGCTTATGCAGTTAACACAGTCTCACAAGCTTTATGTGATCCCAAAGTTGGACACTGGGAAGCAGTGAAGCGAATTTTACGCTACATTAAAGGAACAATTAACATGGGACTTAATTATCATAAAGGTCAAGGGCTGATAGCCTACAGCGATGCAGATTATGCTGGAGATGATAAAACGAGGAGGTCTACCACTGGAGTTGTGTGCTTGTACGGAGATACTGCTATAACTTGGATGAGTCAGAGACAGCGTTCAATTGCTCTGTCTACAACTGAAGCTGAGTATGTCGCCGGAAGTCAAGCAGCTCAGGAAGTCATCTGGCTGAAGAGACTTTTTAAGGAAATTGGTAATCGAGAGTGCAAGCCAATGCTTTACATCGATAATGTTGGTGCGATGAAGTTGTCCAAAAACCCGGAATTTCACAAAAGATCCAAACATATTGATATTCGTTATCATTTCATCCGAGAGCGTTTGGAGGAAGGTGATTTGGAGGTGAATTATACGCCAGGTGAATTTCAACTCGCAGATATGTTTACAAAGCCATTGGTCTTTCTTTTCTGAAATCAGTACACTAGGTTTTTTATTTATATTTGGTCGATTGACGTACAATTTTGCATAGTAGTTCAGGTTAACCATAGGAAGGTTTAAAGCCATTTATTGAAATCCTGGGTTTCAGGGCTTCGCCCCTCTGGCTTATCAGTAAATATGGTAAATAGAAGCGCAATGTTATTACTGTCAAAGTTAACAGCTGTCAATTTTAGGTGATACGAAGTTTACCAGGCCATCTAGTTGCCATATTGTTAATATTTGTAATGTTTTCTGTTTTGTAGTGAAAATTGATTGTCTTGTGCAGCGCTGATTTTATGAGCGTGGTAGGCTAATATAAAAAAAAAAACAAGTTGTTGATGTAGTAAGTCATTCAATAAAAAAAAAAATCAGTTATCATCTACAAAGAAGTTCTGCTATAAGTGATAAAATTGAACACATATAAATATCAATGGTTGGCGTCTATTTGTGATATTTATATGGGAATTGGTGACGCGCAATAGATTTCAACTGATAATATGCAGAAACCTAATATCATGACGAATGTGGGTGGTGAGCGTTGATGTTGTACATCAATTTGCGAGAAAAACAACGTCCTATAGCCGCCATAAATTCCCCATCATACTTCAGCATCAAGTAAAGAGGTTGATTTCCCGAAAAAGATAAGCTGGAAGCTCATAAAACCTGAATTTTATGCCGATTTACGATTGAGTAATTGCTAAACGCGCAATGTTAATTGTTAAGTGTTCCAGAATCTGAGGATCAGGACGCGCCTAGGGCATCGTCACTTCGCTATATGAATGTCTAAGGACACGTGACCAAACTGCTAGTAGATGTCGTGTAAAGTGTATGTATAGTCTGTATTTATTTTCCTTTTTACTTAATTTACAAAAATGTTTTCCTTGCAATCATATGGCACGCGTCTAATTATGTCACAGTATACCTACCTACCAGCACGCGTCTATTTGCTACCAACAACAAATAAATAATCATTTCGAATTACGTCTTGATGGTAACACTGCCAGAATGGCCTAGAAGCAGTGAACTCTATGCGAAGCACCTGGAAGGGCCTCGCGCTAATACAAAATTGAGGTCGATTGAAAATATAGGCAACCCGCAAAATGTAGCATTTCCCTCTCTATCTATTGCACAGATTTCGCATACGCGCTCAACAAGGATAACTAATGCACACATATCCATTAAATTACAGCGAATGAATAAATTGGAGTAAGAGACTAATACTACAGTATCGTCCTCTCCTACTTTAGCGCCTGCCTCAGTTTAACAAGCACGACGTATATTACCGAGGCCCTTCCAGATGTGTAACATAGAGTTCACTGCCTAGAAGTCACATAAAAACCAGGTAAAGAAAAATTGAACAGCCTGTCTTAGATGTCTCGATGAGGATGACATGCGTACTTTCTCAAACGCACTTCAAAACGTGCCAAGAAATGAACCCTGACTAAAACATGTTCGACGATCCTCTTGATTCTTGAAACTGTCATGTGTTTATTGATTAGAAAGTCTCTATTAGTTTGACATATAAAACAAATTTATATTTAAACAATAATTTGAAATTCAATCTTTTATAACTAACAAGTAATTTCAAAGAATTTACAAATGCATATGGACTATAAAAACTATTCGTAGTGATTAATACTTTTACTTATCCTTTCCTCGTGCTGTTATGGCAACACAGTTTACTTTCATATCTAAAGAGAAAAATCTAACTTTCTTCGCGATTTCGATATTAAGGAAAATGTCACTTCCTTTTTTTCCAAACCGCGTAATTTCGTGCGTCAAACTATTTTGATAAAACATATATTTATTAGCTTAAATCTATCAGGTTGTCGAGTTTAAAAATCAATTTCATTGAAAATCGTATTCATACGATTAGATTAGTATTAATAAAACAAATATTTGTTGAAATCATCGAGACATAATCTTATGGTACGTCTCCATGCGCAGTAATTTGAAAAGAAGTCATTCTTTGAAATAATTATGTTTTCATTTTAACAAAATCATTTCTTTATTAGTACGAAAAACAATGTCATATTATTGAATTACTGCATTTTATCGAAAAAGTGAAAATAACGAAATTGGCATGACGACTTTTACAAAGTCTAGAAAATAATAAGTAGAGGAAATTTTTTTAAAATTTAAATTACTGGAAATAAATATGATTCATAATCTAATAATACTAAGTAATCAATACTTCTGTTTGATCAGATTTGGTCGTTCGATTTAATTTTTGAAAATGTTTATTTGACATTTTTTGTCAAAAGCGACTTCCATCATTAAACAAAGTGCTGTTTGGCAACTAAAAGAAATACCAGCATCAAACAAATTGTTCAGCTTCCACGACTGAATGTAACCCATTGGCAAAAGCCATCCTCAGACTCCAATTTATTTAACCACGAGTTATGACATTACAAAAATTCGACATAATATAATAATATTTTTACACAGTTTGAGAGTTTTCCGTAGCTTCTGTTTTTATCTTATTTTATATCACAATTTGTATCATATTGAACCCGTACCTTTACTCACGTCGCAACTATTATAATGACTATGCTAATCTAATTTTTGAATATGTAACTACTCTTGCCATATCTTGTTTATCATAGTTTCGATTGACTTTGACATATACAAATTTATCGTTTTCATGGCATCACCATTTAAGTAATTGAGTAAGGTCTCAAAAATAAAGTAATACCTAAAGAAGTTTTTCATATAAATTTTTAAATTGCCAGATTCGGTGTAGCAGTATAACGTTTGGACATGACAGTTCTAAAAATATATTTCGTGAATAAACGCCTTTTATTATTTTTATTACTACGATGCTCGTACAGGAACCCTTTCACTCTTTGAGATGTGTTTGTTTGGAGTCATATGAAAAATACGAGGCCATACTATCACAGATGTATATGTACATCTGTGATACTATCTAACATGCCTCGTAGTTCAGTCAACGATGGAGATTTAGACAGCGCGAGCGTTTTTTTGACGGTAATGTTCGACTTCAAAACTTTGTTTCGAGTAGTTACAAAATGAATATGTATATTAAAAGTCCTTCAGGGATTTTATATGCTATAATAACGCCAAAATTCAGTTTAATTGAAACTTTGAAAAAAAGTACCCATTATGAAAAATTATGTCAAAATTCGTCATTTTAACTGCAATGATCGCAGTTTGATCCTTTTGGGTCGAAGGGAACCGCTTCCAGTTCATCATGATCAAGTTGTTCCTGATCGCTAATTTACCGGATGAAGAGAAAGTACAAGATCTTCCTTATCGTCCTCTTTGTTTTCAAATAAGGGAGTTCCGTTCATACAGTTACCGTGTCAGTAGTGGGAAACTGTACTTCGATTATGGTTTCCGACACCACCATTGACAACTGATACAATTCGTTGTGCAGCGACAGATAATTCATTTTTAAAATATAATTCGGCGCTGGGCGAGTAATTCGTCGGTAACGGAGCGCGGCGGTTGGCTGGAGTGACTTTACTCCCCAGAACTTGGCCGCCCAGCTCATTTTCCAACCTCCGTTAGACTTGGGTTTTTCCATTTCTTTCTTTCTTTCAATAGCCACGATTAACGAAGACGATGACTTTATCAGATGCAACACTGATGAATTACAACACTCGTCTTTGGCTCGTGTTGTGAACTTCATCTTCGTGAGTAATAGCTATCATTACATGCTCGTTGAATAATATACTATTATTCACCAATTTTATGATAGAAAATACTATTTTCCAAGGCAGTTTTAGAAAAAACCAGGTGTCAATTTGAAAACTTGCCAGTGCTCGTGTCTTCTAAACTATAACAGAAAAGTAAAGTTTCTCGAAACCGTTTCTAGAACTTAGAGGGGGAACCACTATGACCCGCAGAGATAATCTTCTGCAACCCACCCCTTAGGTGCCAGCCATCGTACCCCTACTTTTTAAATCGCACTACTCTATGTGTGACATATGATTGGAAAGCCCTTTAAAAATGTTATTCATCAGCACTAAACAAAATGTTAATTAATCGATTATTTTATTGAAAAAACGAAAAAAAGGTTTCAGTAACTTTAGTTGTATGTTTTCGTATTTATCGCAATCAAATCTAATCAATATTTCAAAAAGATCGTAAAAAATTACGATCTCTAAGTCAAAAAACACAAAATATTGTTTATTTATCAGAGGAATATATTGTTTGTAGAATTTTCAATACTTAATAACATATTTTGTTCTGTGACGGGAAAAAAGTTTGTCATTTTATCTCTGTTACCAGGTAATTGTCACTTTATAAAATTACTTTTTTCCCGGGGAAAAAAACGAGTACTTTTTTTCACGGATATACTTAAGTAAAGTAATAAGGTTTCCTTAGCAACGCGGGTCTAATTGTCGCTATAATTACCTACAACAGTTTAACAGATTAAAACTTCAAAAATACTTTTCGTCGTTTTTCCAGTCACAGAAAAAAATAGTGTATTATACGCGGGAAAAATAGTAGATCTTAGCTCTCGGTTTTTTGTCAGAGACAACACAACCCCGAGCTAAAATCTACTACTTTTATTCCTTGTATAATACCTAAATAACTATTTTTGCATGAATTATAAATTTATAAGTAATTCTCTATGGCCATTGTTGAGTTTTTCTATTCATTTTGACTACCTATTTGTAAACATAAGCTGTTTTTGGAATATAGTACCTAATTTGACATTTAAAACAATAAATTTGAATAAATTGATTGAAATACTATTTTTCGCATTATTAACAAAATTATTGCTTAATTAACATTTTGTTTGGTACTGAATTACTGATTAAAGAGTTTTCCAATGATGTATTACATATGGGGTAGTGCAATTGAAAAAAATATGAGTGGAGTGGAGTGGCTGGAGCCTAAGGGGTGAGTTGCAGAAGATTTCTATATGAGTCATATTGGTTCCCCCTCAATGTTCTAGAAAAGTTTTCGAGAAACTACTTACCTAGTTTCGAAGACATGGCAAGTTTTCAAATTGACACCTGGTATGGTTTTGTAAATGATGTCAAATTCGTTTTAAATAACTAACTAATAATAACTGCATTAAAACTTCTGGCTCATCTAGCCAGAGTTGCATAATGAGGTAATTTAGAAATTAAATTAATCATGAAAATTAAAGGAATAATTAAAGCTTACTATTGCAAACAGGATGACCTTAATTTTGGTATTAGAATAAACACTTTTTAAATTCGACAAAATTGCACTTAAAACATTGAATAATAACGGTAGCAAACAAAAAGATTAAAATAAGCTCGAACTCTCCTATTACTGACAATGGTGAAATATATCTCTTTTGAAACTAATTAATTTATCCAACCTATCGATTGTATCAGTGATACAACAGAGGAAATGCAAGCCCAGATTTGTCGAAAATGGTCGGGTTTGAACCCCTTTTGATGAATTACAAAAGCTGTATAATATGCTCTCTGGGCTTGAGACCCTCCTTTTCTCTTAGTAGTCGTTTTCCAATACTCACTGGACTGTCTTGGGACAGAAACAGAGACGGAGTCCTGCACCCTTATTTGTTACAAATGTTTTAAATAGGTACTATTAATTACTAAAGTGTTCCTTTTCAAATATACCTACAACCAAACCCATAATCTCTGACTTCCTTCCTGTAGACACTGAGTGGGCTTCTTGAAGCCCTCTCTCCAGATGAGCGATCGTATGCTAACATTTACACCAGTGTAGCTAGTTTCCTTGCACAACTTATAATTTGAATTATTAACTGGGATAGGTTTATGTTGGGAGAGCTTGTAGATGAGAATGATAAAAAGCGCAGAATATGTTGAATTTTTAAATTTTACTTGGCGCCAGTGTATTGAATTGAAAAACACCCTTCTTGAACATTTAAGCTTTGAGTCTTATAAAAAATAAGGAGGCAAAAGTGCCGCAGTTCGGAAGAGTTTATTCTATTGTGAAGTGGTTTTGGTATTTCAGCAAACGGATGGAATAGAGTTCCAGGATAACATTGTCAGCGCCCCACGATAGCGGAAACCTTGATACCAGAAACTAGATAGAGTTATCCAGTTATTTTGAAAAAGACAACTTGTACATAGTCAGTACCTTCGCTTGTGCCTGATCGCTGTGGAGGATTGCCGGGGCTTATTCGTAGTAAAGCACATCATCCATAGGGAAGCACTTGCAAAAATAAATCTGATGAGATCCAAATTAAGTTTCGTATTAGAATACGTCGTGGACGTAATAAACTACACAACACCATAGAAAAAGAACAAGAGTTAATAAAAACTAAGCCATTGAATGTAGATCTTTCAAAAATCTATGCATAGATTTAAACACACGGACTTGCTTGAGGTTTTTTTACAAGAAGAAGGTCATGAAAGCTCCAAGAATTTTTGATTTTCGCTGAAAGTAGCGTATTTTCGTGATATTAGGCAAGGGCAATAACATGCATAAGTTGAAACTTTTAAAGGAAGTTACGGCATTTAAGAAAAAGCTGGTATTATTATTTCTCTGAAGTATTTCAGTTTGATGGTTCTTGTGATTCAATTTTAATTAATGTGAGCTCCACATTGTGAGGTTATCTTGTTGTTTTCATTTCTGGGGGCCCCATATAATTTACACATTTTTGAAAAGAGCGGCATCGTAAAATAGGTACTAAACCTATAAAAGCGCTCAAGAAGCCATACCCAACTAGAAAAATGTTCGCTTATTAATCTACATAGATACATTAAATACTCGCATTTTTTAATTTATCATTTGAGTACCAACTGTTCTCTTTAAACTTTTTCTTTATGTATAATAATAGAGCCCATATTTGATGTATTAATGGGCCATCCCCATCGCACACTGTGTCCAAGCTATTATTTTAAGCATAAAACGTAAGAGATAGACCAAACGATAAGCACATTAAGATCAATAAGGAATCACGTTAAAAGTTAAAAAAAATTGGAAAATTCATTAAACATTAAAGGTCGATTCGCACTATACGGAACGTCACCGTCACGTTATAGACCGTCAACGTCACGTCAAAATATGTCTCCATATATTTTAATGGCAATGTTCACACTGACCGGCAACGTCACTTGCCGTCAACGTTACGGAACGGAAAAGTTAATCGAAAACTAATTTTTGACGTGACGTTGCCTGCCTGTTCCTTATCAATTCTAGTAGTATGAATTTGTAATCGGAACGGATCCGTCATATTTTCAGTATGTATTTAGTTTCTTGTAGTGTTTCGCTTTTGAATTTGAGTTTCAATTTTTGATAAAAGGACATAAAATTGATTTTCAGACATTCTAAATTTTTCGAATCCGTATTTTCTTGGCTAGTTTTTGCAGTTATTCTCCTCATCGTCCAAAATTAGTACAATCATAGCCATTTTTTTTCTACTTAATTTAAGCATGTTATAAAATTGAAAATTGTATAAATGAAACTAAAAATTAAAAACAGGAGGAAACAAACGTACGAGTACAACAGACAAACAGACACTAGACAGTGTAGGGTATTTCCGTGACGTTACCGGTCAAGTGTGAATATATTGCTTTTTTGACGTGACGGTGCCGATCTATGACGTGACGGTGACGTTCCGTATAGTGCGAATCGACCTTAATACTATATCAAATTTGTAATAGGTACCTACTTATACTTTTTAGGTTTGCTGGTACAGCACAAACCTCTCCTTTATTATTATCTATGAAGAATTGTTAATTTCCCTTTCAGGAATTACCCAATTGATATAATTATTTACAAAAATAATTTGTGATATTATTAAAAACAATTAAGTGCAATTTTTCATCATGTGTTTGAACACATTCTGTATTATATTTTATTATATCATCTATCATAAACTGAACGCTAATAAGAAAAATGATAGGATATTGAAAATGAGCCTTGGCTGCATTTTCAAAAAACTTTACAGACGGTTTGGAAAGCATTTAATTTTAGATCGCATCTTCAATAATGTGAAAACTTTTATTATTGATACCCTACTGCAAGTAGGTTGTTTATGTCAGAGAAATATTAGAAAGTGTTTCTTTGCTTTCCCATAAAGTTATTTTGGTAAACAGAATGAAGTGTTCATTTGTATATTTTATCTAAGTATTTAGGTACTGCTAGAATTTGCATATTTTCTAAATAAATACGAAATTTTTGTTACCTTACTTAATTATATTGTCAGGGAAAGGTTAACATTCATGTACAAGAAACAGAGAGATGTTTTAGGACCTTAAAAAGAACATTATGAAGCTGAACAAGAGCTTTTTGAGAACGGAAGCAAGGTGACTTATGACAGCGAGATAAATAGACATCGTTACTCACCATATTGTAATTGCTGTCAAATAAAATCTCGTTTAAGTACCAATAAGTTCCAGAAAAGACATTGTGGAAATGTAACAGACCTTTAACTTAAATCATTGTACTGTCTACTAATGTAGAGTACTTTATTTGCATATAAATCATATATTCAAGTATGTTTGCCTTCCAAATCATAATTTGCATTGAATGAAAATGTTCGTAGTCATTCTAACAATAAATTTGTTGGTTACAATGTTTACCTTGAAACTTAAAAAAGAGTTGGCGTTAGATAATTAGCCATTTTTCGGAAAATGTCCAGATATACGCGATTAGGAAACGTCCAATAGGTATATGACGTAATTTATACATCACTACTCAATAGAAATCTTCTTTTTCTTTATATACTGCTGCCTGTTTTTCTTTATTGTGATGTCTTTATAGATCGTCGTTCCATCTTTTTCGTGGGCGTCCCACACTTCTTCTTCCGACTGGTGATTTATCCCACGCTGTTTTTACTATTCGTTGTTCCGTCATTCTATTTATGTGTTAGTTCCATTCCTGTTTTCTGTTCTTTACTCACGTATTAATGTTTTGAACATCACATGTGTGTCTTATGTTTTCACTTGTTTCTCTATACCATAATGTCTTAATGTTTTCATTTTACTTGTTTCTAGGCGTCTTTGAGTTTTGCGTGTTTCTGATCCTGTAGAAATGTGCTGAAGTTTAAATTTTAGTAATAAATTTTTGATAGAGATCCAGATACAACAACAGTGACATTGCTTTTCTTCATTTCACAATTTAGAAAGCAGCCATTGGATGTCTTTACAACCACGAATTGTTCCCTTTTCTCCGCGACAAATGAATGGCTTCGCTGCACACAAAAGTTATGTCGAAGTATAGTGACCCAGTTACTATGCGGATGGGTAAATCGATCCGTGACTTTTTGAATTTTCCCCGTTGTAACCTGAAGAGAAACATTGCTCCAGTCGAAAACTGTCTGTTAATGAACTCCTTTCAAATTTCGCGCATTCTGCGCCGTTCAGTTTGGGCCTTTTCGGATATTCAAACGTATTAATCGGATTAACACCTATAAATTATTGTAGAAACAATTATTGCAACAATTTTAGTCATGGTAATTTTTGCCAACCTAGTTAATAAATACGGTTAATTTTCGAAAAAGACCTTTTGTGATCGAAAGCAATTAAAAGCAACCAATAGCGTAAATTTTGATGGAAATGGAAGAAAGTGAACTTTGTGTGCTTATGAATCATTATTTTTTGCGGGAAAAGTACGTCCACTCAAGGAGAGAGGCAGCGGCAGCATTTTTGAATGGTATTGTCGAAAGGCAGTGTACTATCCTTAGGTGAACTGGACGCAAACTGGCTGTCAACTGGCATAGTTCTAACCCTACCTACTGACTCCTTGACAAAGATGAAGCACCATTGCTACCTTTTGTACCCGCCAATAGAGAAGGTAATTTCTCGTTGTACATGAACAGTTGAAAACATAAAGTAGTCACCGTTTGTCGTAGCAGACCATATCTATACTGCCAGGGGAGATTTTAAAACATTTTTATTAATAATGTCCGATAAATGCTTCTCATCAATGGTCAATGGCTAATTCCATGAGAAATTGAATAGAATTCTCAAAAGAACTGGAGGAATTCACAATGAACAATTTAAATTTCAAACCAGTTTTACGGTTAGATGTACCTAGACATGATATTTTACGACAACACAAGGAATCCATTACGCGAATATAGACAGTATCTTGTTAACCTCGGTGAACTAATCAAAGGGCGATAATTAATCAGTAGTAGGTACCTATTTTTTATCAATTTAGAGCAACTTGTGATAATCACTTAAGGAAAGGAATTTTTTATTTATATCACACCGTAACTCTCCAAAGCACCGAGACGCAGCCGTGCGCGACTTTCGATCCAGCGCCGATTGCTTTAAAAATATGCATTACTCAAAGAAGTTCTAACGTAGCCCTTAACTTGGGTGGGGGGAGGGGGGTGTTTATCACTCGAAAACGAGCGAAAAAATTCTTTCTATAAAAATGAAAGCTTATTAAATTTGCTACAACATTGATTCTATACATAATCTATATATCTATATCTATATCTATATACCTATATAAAAATCAATGCCACTTTGCGTTGTAATTTTATAACTTCCGAACGACTGCACGAAATTGGATAATTCTTTTTTTGTTGTGTTCGTTATTGTAAGGGGAAGGTTTGTATGAAATAAAATTTTAAAAAAAATCGAAATTTAAGAATGTAAAATATGAAATCCGCAATTGAGATTCGAACTCGAAGCCTTCTATTTATCCCTCAGTCTATATCACCACGGCCACTGATCATAACGGCCACCCCGGTTTTTGCTATTTCATAACGGCCACCTTGATCACAACGGCTATAATATTATTTGATCATAACGTGAACAATGTGGCCGTTATGATCAAATAGTATTAGGGGCCGTTGTGATCAAAGTGGCTCTTATGAAATAACAATAACCTAGGTGGCCGTTATGATCAGTGGCCGTTGTGATCAGGTCCCAATCAAATGTGTCAATATATGGAATTATTGATAATCAAACTAATTTGAATTTTTAGGAAGTGTTACATTTCCTTAGTCCGCGACTGTACACCACCCGTGTGAAGCCGAGGTGGGTATAAATAGTAAAACAAATCTTTTAGGAATTTATGGCGGAACGGAGTTCGCCGGGTCGGCTAGTTAAATTAAAAAAAAAATTTAAAAACCCACCGTTTTTGAGAAGAACAAGGCAAAGCTGATAGAGTTCTTAGTGAAGACCTTGACTGCAAAAGAAATAGAGACAATCACGGCTACAGGAGATGCGGATGGAAGAATTGTCAGGTGTGGCATTCAAAAGGCTATTTCTGAATCCTCTGTAGTTGTGATTGGAGAGGATGTTGACCTCGTCGTCCTGCTGATTGAACTTCACTCCACCAAACAAGTCCATCTTTTCTATGAAGCCTGGAAGAGGAGACACCGAGACGAAGTTATTCTCCACGGCACAACCACATGAGCTCCCATACAGAGAATCAATTCTCTTCATCCACGCCTTTTCCGGGTGCGATTCTACCAACGCCATATATGGGAAAAGTAAAGCTTCCATCCTCAAATGCTTTGAGAAAATGCCAAACGAGACGCGAGCCATTGCTAATTTGTTCTGCAACACCTCATCAATCCCTGAGAGCGTTGAACAAGCAGGTGAAGGTTTGTTCCTGCTAATTTTTTAAGCCGCACCAAGCCAGAAGGATTTAAAGGGGCAGATATGCACGTGCTTCATCAAATCATCAAGCAAGACGAGAGCCAATCTGGTTTCTCTTCCACCAACTAAAGGTGCGGCTGAGCAACACTCTCACAGAATGTACTTGCAGATCCATGGAATGCTCCAACCTATCAAGACTGCCCACCCACCAGCATCGGCCAACGTCCTAAATTTCACCTTCTACCGCTATGAAACTGGTTGCGGCTCGATGTGTGGGTGTCGTAAGACAGGCATTTGCTATTCTTCATCTTGTGCCTGTGAAGGTGCCTGCCTTAACGCCCCACCAGTCCTCGAAGATGGCGATGAAGAAGATGACGACACCGACACCTTGATTATTTCGGACAGCCAAAATTAGTATTACTGTTTGTACTGTAAGTATTGTATTTTCAATTTTCTTATGTAGGTACTTACATAAAGCATGATTTCCGTTTTTTTCACTCTGCTACGTTATGCCTCAATAACGAAAAATGGAAATGACCGCTTCACTAGTAAAATCTCGCTTTTTTGCGAAATTCTTGAAAACTCTGCAACTTTTGATCTACTATACCTATAGGTATGTATAGGTAAATTCACATATTATGTTATATTCTTGAAGGAAATTTAATGTTCTAATTAAAGATTCTAGTGTAAAATGAACCAGTAAAAAGTTATAAGAAGAAATTCGATGAAAAACGACAGTCGGAAATGTTTTTTTGAAAATCTTCAACTTTTGAGGGTCAAAAACTCAAAAAGGGTGCGTTTTTCGAAATTATATATTGAAAAAGTGGTAGTAAATTGGATAAAATGGGACTTTCAATTTTCCGTCACCTCTCTAGCACACCCGGTAGTCGGGGAGAGTTTACTTTATGTTCATCAGGGGACCTTCCCGTACACATTTACAAAGGACTTGGTAATACATAATTAGTTCCCCTATTTTTCTTATTCTGACGTGTCACAATTATTTAGAATTTTATATCTTAAAAAACGTGCACATATGACATACAGAAAGAATTGATATTGTTGGGGATTCATGCCGACAATATTCTGTCACACACTCCGGCGGATGAGCATGGCCGTGGTGTAAAATTGAAGATTGATTCCCCTATTCCGCATACCTAGATATTTGACATCGCGGTTTCTACATTTCCAACGGGGAAGGTATTTCTCAAATGGTCCCCGGTAAGAAAAGTGATGGAAGGTATTGACCATGAGGAAGATGGTACTGCACTTACTTCTTGCTGTCCCTTAAAGTGGTACAACTGTTCTTGTTCGAACTTGTGACATTTTTTTACAAACTATTTGACGATACTACCAAGGAAGAGTCCACTTCAACATGGAGGAGTTGATCCAAAAATTATCTTCAGTGTTGTATGAAAATGAGAAGAATATGTGATCCACTAATTCTGCATTTAAAGAGTCAACCCTTCCGTGCTTTCGGTTTTTTATTTGTACTGCTTTACGGAGGCAAGAAAAGTCAATTTCAGGGTGTTGCGTAAGCCCAAAATTGGGTAGGTATAGAAGAAATATCGTTAAAAACATGCTAAAGGCTAGAAAAGGCCACATTCCTATTCAAAGTGTGTTACTACGTACAGTAGTTCTGAATTGGAAGGTATTTGGTTCGATTCCCGTTCCCCTGACTACATCTTTAAGAGGATTTAGTTTATACAAGGTGCATGTAATGCGAGCTATCATGTCAAAATCCTTCCTTTGGAATGCTAAAATTTGAACAAACAATAATGAACTTGTGTTCTTATTTAAGTTTTCGGTCGATATTTAGGTATATAAAATATTATTAAAATTAGTGCCTATTTGAGGTAGCGTAATAATTATTACAGCAAACTACCTACTAATATTGATAGGAAATAGGCACCTAATGTGTCATAAAATGCATACGAATTATTTTCTTAAACGTGTCTATGTTCTACGAAAGATTAGGGGGTATCCGATGGTAATTTTTAAGGAATTTCTTTTATTGTAAATCACTAATTCTGAGATCCCTCATCTATAAAACGAATTGCCAAATAGCACTAATCTCAAAACATCAAACGTTCCGTACTTACAAGGTTATCAAAATTACAGCCGAAAAGATTATGTGCGCATTTTCTGACGTTAAACAATTTAAATGTATTCTCACGTGTCGTCAATTGCCGACATTTGTATTTACCAAATGATTAGCATATTAAGTTGTTAATTTTAGGCAGAAGCGTGATGAAGGGAAGCATTTATGACCAAATTCATACTTTAAAAATATAAATAAATATAAATCGGTTGGATGTTGATGAATGAAGAATGTAGAAGCAAATTATTAATTTAAAATAATCATAATAATCGTTTCTACAGGGAAAAATAAAGAAATAAAGTATTGGATGTGTATTAAAATTGATTAGATAATGTGATTATGATTTGCCTGATGATGTCGAATATTGTTGTCGAAACATGTCGCTGTTAATTTAATTGTATTCATACATAACGCAATTTAACCAATAAAATTTAAACGTTCCATGGGGAAGGTTGCGAGTTACCTTTTCAATTAATTTTTTAATTACTTAATCAACTTGACATTTTGTCATAACATTTGCGACAAAAAACGTGAGAAAGAAAAGAAACGAATTATATGTATTTGTTTCCTCAATTTTGTTACCAAAGGCTGTGAACAATGAAAAAAAATTAATTAAACGTTATGATAAAACTGTTAATTTGGTCTTTTCTCGTTATACCTACACCCATATATTAATTTTGTTTTAATTTTAAGAAAATTGGTCCATACTTTTGCCTCTCACAATATAATTAATAGATAAATTCGTGTAAAATGTCCTGCCTAGTGTATCATTTTTTCAACAATTACGAAAACTGATTAGTGTAAGTCAGTGCCCATAAGAATAACGCTAAGCTAGCCTAGAGCAAGTAAAACAAATACTCACAATTTTTCATTAAAAGAATCTACAGCATGTATTTTAAAATTAACACCCACGCTTAGTGTCAAGCAGTAAATATTAGGTGCATTTGATAATTACGACTAAGTTAGTGGCGAAACAATATCGTGAACACTTTAATAAGCTGTTATACTGTCTATCGTTACAAAATATCGTCGTAAGGGTAGTGTGTTGTGTCAACGGAAGAGAAGGTTTGGTGGTCCACAAATGAAAATCATGGACGTATACTCAATCAGGTGTTGCGGTCACCAAAGCGAGGTCTCCGACGAACGTCCCTGAAATTGAATATCAGCAATACTTCGACGATTGTTTAAAGCCTTAGGTGGATTTCCGTACCGAATACAGGTTGGATAACGATTGAGCAGAGGAGTGAATATTGTGCACGATTTTTGGCCATGTTGTACGAGAATCCAGATTTCTTACTGCACGTGTGGTTTTCCGACGAAAGTCACATTCACTTGGGCGGTTTTATTAATCTGCAAACCACTCGCGTTCTTGGTTTCGAGAGGCCAGACATTATCGTCCAGAAAGTGTGCGTGTGACGATTTTGTGTGCAGTGTCAGGAAATGGTGTATTTCATTGAGGATGATGATGGTATACCTCTTACTGTTACCCAGGAACGTTATAGGAACATGGCGGGCACATTTTGAACATTTACAGTATCATCCCGATAACTAAATAATAATATTAACAGTAACATAATTTCCCAGTACTGTATACATACAGGGTGAATGAGACCACCCGTATCAGTCTTTTATTTAAAGAACGGTGAGTCGTAGAGAGGTGGGGTAAAAAAATGGATTATAAAAGCGATAATAAAGAATCGAATGGTGATATCATTATTTCTCGGACAAGTCAGCATTCCTCGACTTTTAAAATTTAGTTACCAATGTTACATGTGTTCTTCCCTTTCAAGAAGTACTTATTAGAGCCACTGATAGTGTACCTAGAAGAGCTCAACAGTGCTTAGCAGTAAATGGAAGATATTTTGAACACATGTAACATTGGTAACTAGATTTTAAAAGTCGACTTTTCAATGTTTCTTGTTAACAATGAATTTCAAATATAACAACTTTAGTCGAATATAACTTAAAAGGGGTGGCAGTAATAAAATAATTTTTCCTATAAAACTTTCTTCTTTTTTAACAATCTTTCAAAAAATACCTTTTTGGATAACATTTGCATTTATAAACAATTTGCCATTTAAAATTTTGGGAGTTGGGGGCCTTCTGGAGGAATGCTGACTTGTCCGAGAAATAATGATATCACCATTCGATTCTTTATTATGGCTTTTATAATCACTTTTTTTACCCCACCTCTCTACGACTCACCGTTCTTTAAATAAAAGCCTGATACGGGTGGTCTCATTCACCCTGTATATTGGCGTATACTATACAAGATTATAGAAGAAAATATTTTCTGCCCATTTTCTGACGTTAATTGACTTAAATGTATTCTCATGTGTTACCTACTGACCTATAATAATCACAATAATTAATATCTACAGGGAAAAATAAAGAGGATCAGTGATCACTAGCGGTAAATTTTAGAGAATTTTCAGATTTTTCCGAACTGGATTTAACTATTAACGTTTCAGATCATCTTCCTTAAATTAGAAAGGAGTTGGAAGGAGCATTGCAGTTGCATCGCGAAACCGAAAGTCTGATCACCAATTAGACCAAAATGTTACAGCTACGTCACAAATTAGGTTTACCAGAATTCACTTCCGTCGCATATTTAATACAGCATTACAACGGCTCTTTCCAAATTCTTCTAATGGCCAAGTCAGTAAAGACACTGTAGTATGACCAAAAAATAGCAAGCATACTATGACTAATAAACGAATGTAAAATATATCAACTAATATAGATACTTACTGGTAGCTATACATCAGTTTCAAATTTATGAGAGGCACAATACAGCTAACGCGACACTTGAAAAGACATAAAATATAAGTTTGAATTTTGAACAGGCAAATTGTTAGCACATCTCCCATTATCATAATTATGCTATTATGTTTTTTTTCTAAATAGGTAAATAGTTTTTAACATTCAAAAGCGAGAATAATTTACGGCTTTATTATTTGGTATCTAATAATAAACCTTCAATTAGGTATATACAAAATAGTAAATACCCTAAAACGTTTGATTTATGTGCCAAGGGACATACATTTTCCGTGAAGCGGTGGAAATTTCTGTGGTTATTGATAGCAATTGAAATCTGATACTGCAGATAAGTATCAACATGTATAATAAATGGAATCTGTCGCCCAGAAAATATGCAGCATTGAATTATATAAACTGCCACTGCAATTATTGATGGAAATGGCTGAATAATGTTCATAATAAGGGTTTTCCCTGCATTTTTATTGTCGATGAGTGATATTTAATATTTAATGCACGTAGTTTACCTTTAGTTTTGTAGTAGGTTTACCTCATGTTAAGGTAGAGGTAAAATAGGGAAAAGCAAAAACTGGTTTCTTTAACTTTTAAATGTTATTGTTGTAATTATTTTAATAAAGATGCCTTGAAAATAATGTTTCTTAGACAAATTGTTTATAAATGCAAATGTTATCCTAGAGTACCAATAATTTTAAAAAATCTAAAATTGTTAAAAATTTAAGTACCGAAGTAGGTAATGGTTTTGTTTGGCGAGGAGCTAAATTTCGTGTCATGTAAGTTTTCCACTGAACTCTATAGTTCAGTGAAGTTTTCACTTAAACAACTATTATTATTATACAGTGTGTCTGCTTAAGTTCGCACCATATGGAAAACTTTTTTATTTTACGAAATTTTACGAAAAAAAGTTATTCTTTATAAAAAGTTCTGCATGTTCTAAAATTTAAAATACAATCATCATATATTAAATGTTTTCAGTCGTGTACGCGGTTTGTCAAAAAATATGAATTTTGCTCAAGAGTAAAGTACCTTTATTTTTGACAATATCGAAAATTGTTATTAAAAAAAGTTAATCAGAACTAAAAACTACGTTCAAATATGCAATTACATCCTGCTAGTTAAAAATTTTTTTTTACAACTTTTTCTCAAATTACTACCTACCGATACTGATACGATTTCCTATTTTTGTCTACAATAACAATGCAAATGTAAGTGTAGTTACGTGAAATCTTGGAAGCACTGATAAACAAATGATTTGTATTATATCAAGTATCAAGAAATGTTTGGCAGTGAGGTTTCTGAACGGAACGGAAATCGTATCAGTATCGGTAGGTAGTAAATGGAGAAAAAGTTGTAAACAAAAAAATTTTTAACTAGCAGGATGTAATTGCATATTTGAACGTAGTTTTTAGTTCTGATTAACTTTTTTTAATAACAATTTTCGATATTGTCAAAAATAAAGGTACATACCTACTTTACTCTTGAGCAAAATTCATATTTTTTGACAAATCGCGTACACGACTGAAAACATTTAACATCTGATGATTGTATTTTAAATTTTAGAACATGCAGAACTTTTTATAAAGAATAACATTTTTTCGTAAAATTAATAATAAAAAAGTTTTCCATATGGTGCGAACTTAAGCAGACACACTGTACCTTGTGTCCCACGCTAGGGGTACCCCATGGGATTTAACATGGGAAAATTGAAATTATTTTTTCCTGCTTCCCAAATTAAAAAATCGCAAAAATTTTGACGCAGATTTATAGTGGCACTTAAAACGTTTCTTAAAACAATTTTTTGATTACAATTTGATAATTTTAAATTAATTACAGGCATTTGAAATTCGAAATTTTGAAGGTTTTTCGCGCATGCGATTCAGATCGGCTATCTTCGGTTTTTAAAGCAATATGGATGCTAAAATTAAATTGTTTTGAAAACCGATGATAGCCGATCTTGCGCGAAAAACCTTCAAAATTTCGAATTTCAAATGCCTGTAATTAATTTATTAATTATCAAATTGTAATCAAAAAATTGTTTTTAGAAACGTTTTAAGTGCCACTATAAATCTGCGTCAAAATTTTTGCGATTTTGCAATTTGGGAAGCAGGAAAAAAATAATTTCAATTTTCCCATGTTAAATCCCATGGGATACCCCTAGCGTGGGACACAAGGTATAGGTATTTCTATTTGGTTTTACGCCAATTAAAATATGTTCCTTTCTAAAATGTATATTTCGGTTCGGGATAGAACTATAGACAAATAACGTTCAGAAAATTATTCTTTTGCTTACTCATACTGGGTGATTAGCTCTTACTTTGGGTACCACTCGCAGATAAGTTATATTTTCGGAAGTGGTGTATGTCTACATTTTTTTGGAAATCTTGATAAGTTTACAAGATCTATCCACCTTACCTCTACGGTCTTCTTCTCAAGTTGTCTTTATTAATCCTATAATATTACCTGGAACCTGGACATTCAACAATATGTGTTGCACGTAGTGATATGATCATCTAAATCTGTTTGCTTATTGCACATTTATCTCATCGTGTCTTGGGATCCATAAAACACAATTCATTTACGGCACCGCGAGAACCATGCAATAATGGAGGTTATTCTCAGAATTTAACGGCTTCTTAAGGGTGCGGTTGATATCGTAGTAGGTACACTGGAAACCATGACTGTATCCCATATTGTATATAACTAGCCTAGTCAACGAACGCTCAAAAAGGGCTTGTAAACAGACTTTTGGTCCTAAAGATTTTATTTCTGGGATGTGTTTGGAGGTGTTTGGTGATGAATGATGATTATACCAAAAGTCCCCGGCCCTACGGTATGAGCTAACTCCGTAGCGTAACAAAATGTGCGGATTTGATTGGTTTTCCGTTTGTATCTCTTGAACGGGTGGTCGTAGTTGAAAATGGCTAACTCTAAAATAAAAGCTGATTAAATTTCCTACAAGTTTGCTTCTATGCGTTTTTTTCTCTATCTCTAGCCGTTGAAGAGATATTCGCTGTGAAGAATTTTTTTTAAAATTGTTTCTATACGAGGTTTTTCGCAAAACGTGTCCTATAGTCCATACGCTCGGCAATATCCCTTTTCTCACTAAGTCGTAAATCAAATCTCATTTATGACGCGATCGATAGTTTCATTCAATATTCACCTCTAATGCAAAGTAAAAACCAGTTCCATACGGGCGAAAGCTGCTCAAAATAAAAAAATAAGTATCAATTATTAATACAAACATCACAATTTCATAATGAAACTAGTGTATCTTCTATTGAGAACCGCTGCCAGTTAGGTAGTTCAAATCTATTGTTCTATTGTATTCAAGTTTCCATAAGGTTTGTTTTGAACAATTTTCCGTCTCTGGCGCTGTCTGTATCGCCAACGGAATCCGTGGCAGTTGTTGCTAATAGGCGAGCAATTCAATCCGGCTTTCCGGCAACTACATTTTGCACCAGTGCAGCGCTTTGTACATTTGCAGAACAGCAAATTTAAAATATGATCTGATGGGGTACTGAAGTCGGTGGACTGAACAGGGATAAGCTCCGCAGTCCCCAGAGCACTTCGCCTTTGTTCTCGTCCCCATTTTTGTGGGGGGAGCCGACGTCCAAGTCAATTCTGTCCTTGGTGATATACAGGGTGGCCCATTGAAAATGTAACACGTCTGTTTTGGAACAGACCAGTTTCTTAAAAAAACGCTCGGACACGTCGATTTTCTATTTTGGGGGACAACTTTTGATGTCAAATTTGACTTTGTCAGGTCAACCCCCTAGCCCCAGCAACCCCTAACTCAAGAATTTAAATAGGGAAAAAGAGTCGAGCGACCCCTCATTTGAAACGTCTTTTAATTCTCTATGTGACAGTATGAATGAAAATTAGTTTTATTCAATTTTTTTTTCGCCCCCATGAAAAGCACCCTCCAGATTAACGAAGGTGGGGGTGTTGTTTAGGAAAAATCCTGAAACACGTCACTTTTGACCTTTTGAACGGCACATTTTGATGTCAAATTTGACTTTGTCAGGTCAACCCCCTAGCCCCAGCAACCCCTAACTCGAGAATTTAAATAGGGAAGGGTGTCGAGAGACCCCTCATTTGAAGCGTCTTTTAATTCTCTATTTGACAGTATAAATGAAAATTAGATTTACTCAATTTTTTTTTCGCCCCCATGAAAAGCACCCTCTAGATTAACTAAGGTGGGGGTGTTGTTTAGGAAAAATCCTGAAACATGCCACCTTTGACCTTTTGAACGGCACATTTCAGGATTTTTCCTAAACAACACCCTCACCTTAGTTAATCTAGACTAGAGGGTGCTTTTCATGGGGATGGAAAAAAATTGACTAAAACTGATTTCGGTCATACTGTCGAATAGAGAATTAAAAGACGCTTCAAATGAGGGGTCGCTCGACTCCTTTTCCCTATTTAAATTCTTGAGTTAGGGGTTGCTGGGGCTAGGGGGTTGACCTGACAAAGTCAAATTTGACATCGAAAGTTGTCCCCCAAAAATAGAAAATCGACCTGTCCGAGCGTTTTTTTAAGAAACTGGTCTAAGTGTCCCAAAACAGGCGTGTTACCTTTTCAATGGGCCACCCTGTATACTCTGAAACTGTGCTGCTTTTCTGCACCCTCTGTTGGGGGTAGCGCTGAAATTTCAGGTTTAATCTTAGATACTGACTTCATAAATGAGAGGTATTTGTTGTTGTTGAGAGACTACTCGTTGGGTGGAGCACCATACCACCTGAGAAAACATGTCTAATACCCAGTGCAGGTGATGTTGACTGACTGTTTGGTTCGTTATCTCCTTCTTTGTTCAGCACATTTTGTGCTGTTGGCTGTAGTGTTATAACCGTCAAACACAACTGAGCACGAATTACCTGAATAGTGCCGTTTGACATACTTCAGGTAAATCTCACAGATAGATGGTGGCAGTGGCGTAGCGTTGGTTTTCGCCGCCCGGGGCCGACCAGAAATTCGCCGCCCCCCTTCCCCTACTTTAATTATTGGTTTAAACATTTTATTCAACGGATCTAATGTACATCCTACATCGTGCAAGTGATGGAAAGTCAAGATAAACTACCACTGCTTCGGAAGGAACATACCTCTATGGGAAGAAATGGGACAAGAAACTCACAGAAAGTTTATCTTTTAAATGTCAGATTGTTTATAATGCATAAATTTATTAACTTAACACTAGGTACATACAATGGTCAATGATAGATAATAATAACAAGTATTCAAGTATTTATTTGCCAATTGACTGTACAGTACATAGTGCTCGTCTCTTCAAGGTATTGCAAAAAAAGTATAACTAGAGTAGAGAGCTTAACTTAATGAAATTATAAGAAATAACAAGTTATAGTTAAGGAGCAAGAGCCAACTAGCGTCACCAGAGGCGTATTTATGCTTCTACCGCCTAGGGGCACAAGAAAAGTGCCGCCCCATCACATCCCTCACAACAGGAATAGAACTTATTTATGCAAGTCTGAAGTCCAGAAAACATTTTTTATTAAAAATAAATAGAGTTTATTTCATTTTCGGCGTATTGCAATTTAATAAAACAATAAAACATACTATAGTCTGTAAAATGAATGTTTGCTATTTTCGGCTTAGCGCTTTATTTGGCGTACACATTCGTAGTTTGTATCTATTTCGTTCTAACACACAATATTTGGAAATGGAGAGAATGGAATGCTACATTATCGTCGCCACGGGTGGTGAACTAACACAGACACTATGCGTTTAAAACATCTGTATTTGTGTCAGGTGTGTTAGAAGGAGATAGCAATGTTTATTTTAGACGTCTCTTTAAAGACTAAATTACCTGTTGTAATCCTTTGACAGTGGTATTCAAAAGTTATTTTCGCGCGTTTGTAAAAACTACTGAAAATATGTTATATTCCTTCAATTTATATAAAGAAATTAAAGCGTAATTAAAAATATAATATGTCAGATCTCGATAATGTAGAAATTATACTAGACGAGAATTAGGTCCTATAAGTTTTGTTAGAATTAGCGAGAATAACTACGACGCGTGTAATCAGCGTTGCCAATGCTATTACAATAGTAATATATCTATTACTCTGTACTCCTGTCTATTACGCTATTACTCTCGAAGCAAAATCTATTACGTTTTCCAATTTCTATTACATTTCAGAGAAAAGAAAAATAATACGCATATTTGACCATTAATACTTATAAATCTGTATAAATATTTTTCAATTGAATTCAAAATTGGGATGTAGTTATTTCACTAGCATTAAGTTGGCTTGGCACCATAGTTATTGCACTGCCTGCCACAGAATTTGACAGGAATTAATTCTGTGGTTCTACTAACTTCACGGACTTGGTTTTCTCTCTCTATCTATTACTAATTAGTTATTGCTTCTGCTTCTCCTCGTGTTTGTTTTTAATCTGATAACTGATATATATATATATACCCTGCGACTCGTCGTACCACAGAATAGGGAAATCCCTTACTCTGTGGACGGTTTATGTGTCACTAAAGTCATTGAATAAAGAAGTAGGTTCACTCAACGCTATAGGTTTGGACGAATTTGAACACCTATTATTTAATTAATTATTAATATTGGTCTATTACCCAAACTACCTAATCTATTACTATTTTTTCAAATTTCTAGTACAAAAAAAAATTAAGGGTTGGCAACACTGCGTGTAATCTGTAATCTGTTTTGTGTGTAAAAACGTGTGCTTGAAAATAAATAATTAAATATAATAAAAGGCAAATTATCAATAACCCAGAAAAGAATCCCCTCTTACAAATAATAAGTATAATTTATTATTATATAAATTGAAGAAATATAACGTATTTTCAGTAGTTTTTACAAACGCGCGAAAATAGCTTTTGAATACCACTGTCAAAGGATTGCAACAGGTAATTTAGTGTTTAAAGAGACGCCTAAAATAAACATTACTATCTCCTTCTAACACACCTGACACAAATACAGATGTTTTAAACGCATATAGTGTCTGTGTTAGTTCACCACCCGTGGCGACGATAATGTAGCAATCCATTTTTGTTGGTTCGTTCGCGTTCGGGAAAACTCTTTGCCGCCGCCGTGCTGACCGGCCGGTTATCGCTAGCACTCGACTTTATCTCACCTCCTCTCTTTCGCTCCCTTGCGGTTTCGCTTGGCAGTAACATTGCAGGCTCGAGTGGGAGTTAATTTTTTTTAAATCTCCAATTGAAAAAATCGTGGCGCTTGCCGCCGCCGCCCCCTTTCTTATGCCGCCCGGGGCCATGGCCCCCCGGCCCTCCCCACGCTACGCCACTGGATGGTGGATCCCATAGGCCAAAGAACTCTATATAACAGGAATCCTCCATCTTTTACGATTTCAAAGTCTGGCAGATTAATGACTATAACTTCTGATGTGCTTGAGATAAAATATTAAACTGGTATATGCATTGTATTGGAAATTTAATTGTCTACAACTTTTTTCCAGCAGTCTTTGCTATAAACCCAATACTTTAGGAGCCAGGACACAACATTTGCTGAAAAACGTCGTGTAAAAACGATTTTAAAAAAAGTCAATTCTTAACAGCGAACGGCTAGAGATAGAGAAAAAACACATAGAAGCAAACTTGTGGGAAATTTAATTAGCTTTTATTTTGTAATTGATCATTTCCCAGTACGACCACCTGTTCAAGAGATACAAATGAAAATCCAAACAAATCCGCACATTTTGTTACGCTACAGAGTTAGTTCAGACTGTGGGGGCGGGGGGGGGGGGGGGAACTTTTGGTATAATTATCACCAAACACCTCCAAACACATCCCATAATTAAAATTTTTAGGATCAAAAAGTCTGTCTACAAGCCCTTTTTGAGCGTTCGTTGACTAGGCTATACCTTCCCTGGAATGCTGGAGAGTGTTATTCCTCTGTAGTTTGCACAGTTTCTTTTGCAAGGGCGTACGCAAGGTGGGGCAAGGGGGGCCAATGCCCCCCCCCCCCCTGGCCGCAAAACGAATTGTACTAAATATTAAAATTTATTACTGGTCATATAATGTCAGGAGAAATTAAGCATTTTCTGGCCTTTCCTCTAAATAAATAGTATTTCTACCCAAGGGGAATTGTATGATGCTTAAATGTATTGAAAAGGATTGTGGGGTAACAACATAGGCAATAAATATTAAACACGTTTCCAAACAATTTTATTTTTTGGCCCCCCTAGCCAAAAAGCTGCGTACGCCCTTGTTCTTTTGTCACCTTTCTTATAATTATATCGGTATCGGTATATCGATATTTGTTTTCCAGTCCTTATCGGTATTTTTGCGTTATTTAATCAATGCATCGTTCATTATTTCCATTAGTTTATGTATTCCTTCTCTTCCCAAGTGTTTTATCATTTCCGGGGTGATAATTTTATGTTATGATGGTCAATCCCCCAAAGATGATCGCTGGTCATGGGGAAAAGAGAGAAAATGTTTCATAAAGAAAAGATGTGTAATAATTATAGTGTATTATCATTAATAAAGAACAATAGGTGTTTTCTTTTTGCATCGCCACAGGATTGGGCACATGCACAATTATCACGTGATTAAAATGCCTTGCGTCATAAGACATTTTTGCCTCAAGTTAATATAAAACTTAAAATAAAGCTTTTAAAACGAATAGGGTTATTGAGAACTGAGTCAAATTATTTTTATAAAACGAATGGTGTGTATTGACAGAGCTGACTTAAAGCTACCACAAAATGCAAAAAGAAAACACCTATTATGATTTGATTTCTCTACCATTCTTTTTCCTAACCTTGGTGAACAGTCTATTTTTAGTGGTTTGTAATTACTATAGCCCCTTTTCTAGGGGCTATAGTAATTACCACACAACCGAGTACCCTGTAGAATATGGAAGGTCGGTTGAATATAACCATTACATTAGGTGTTTTCTTTTTGCACCGCCACAGGGTTAGGTAAAGTTACAATCATCACGTGATTAAAGTGCCTTGTGTCATTATACATTTCTGCCTCAGGTTAATATACAGGGTGATTCACCACTATTCCCTCGGTCTCTTGTGCCTAAAGGGTACAAGATATCATCTTCATTTTTTGGTGACATATGTAAATTGATAACGACTATTTTTTAAAATTATTTTCACTTATACAGGATGCTTCACAAAATTGTAATATATCAAAGTTATGTTTTTTTAAATGCAACCCCCTGTATTTTATTACATTTTTAGATTATACGTTAAAAACTAAGGTAACTTTATTAAACGTTCCCTATACCTATCGCTTACCAATTTTGAGAAAATTGTGATTTTAAGAAAAATATTCAATTTAAACAACCCCTAATAACACGGAAACCACTTACTTTTAGTAACGTAAATTTATATCGATTTATCTTGACCTTTAAGGCTTTTATTTGCACTACGTAGGATTTCGATATTTTGTACAGGGTGTTTAGAAAAAGGATTCATATTTTATATTTTTCAAACATCAAAAACTCACTTAACTTAAATGGAACGCCCTGTATGTTTTTATTCTATGTTGAATAACTTGTCATTTTCTATCAAAAACTATGAGTAATTGATATGTCTAAAATCAACGATTAAAAAGTTATTAAGAGTTTTCTCTAAAATTTGTATGGAAATGGTTTTGTTTGCATTCTAGTAGGCCATGATTTTTTTTTATTGTAGTTGATAATTAGATATGTGATCAAAACTTAATTAAAAATGAAATTAAAGCAATGGAAAAAATACTGTAGTAAATGCCATTTTTTCCTATGCATAACCGCACTCGTTTTCAAGAGATCTTTTAACGTTATGGTGTTATAGTAGCAAACGCATCCTTTATTCTAATCTTCATGCCATCAGCGGTGGTAGGTGGAGTGTTTTAATTAAATTAATTAAATTTTTAATGATAATAATAATAATAATAATATCTAAACAAACTTCATCAAGAAGACTCGAAAAAGTGTTGTTCTAAAATCCGTAAAAATTTTACTCCGTTCAAGTTTCCATCAAAAAATCAAAATTCTCCCAAATACATTGAGGCTCCACCGGTTTTGGTGATCAACAGTGCGATACAGGTGACGATTTAAGTTATGTCGGTTTACCAAGCCATTATGTTGTGGAAAGTGGATTCGTCGGTAAATAAAACATATTTAAAGACTTTTTCGAAACTCCATAAACAAAAATTCAACCTCATGGCCTACTAGAATGCAAACAAAACCACTTTCAAAGAAATTTTAGAGAAAAATCTTAATAACTTTTTAATCGTTGATTTTAGACATATCAATTACTCATAGTTTTTGATAGAAAATGACAAGTTGTTCAACATAGAATAAAAACATACAGGGTGTTCCATTTAAGTTAAGGGAGTTTTTGATGTTTGAAAAATATAAAATATGAATCCTTTTTCTAAACACCCTGTACAAAATATCGAAATCCTACGTAGTGCAAATAAAAGCCTTAAAGGTCAAGATAAATCGATATAAATTTGCGTTACTAAAAGTAAGTGGTGTCCGTGTTATTAGGGGTTGTTTAAATTGAATATTTTTCTTAAAATCACAATTTTCTCAAAATTGGTAAGCGATAGGTATAGGGAACGTTTAATAAAGTTACCTTAGTTTTTAACGTATAATCTAAAAATGTAATAAAATACAGGGGGTTGCATTTAAAAAAACATAACTTTGATATATTACAATTTTGTGAAGCATCCTGTATAAGTGAAAATAATTTTAAAAAATAGTCGTTATCAATTTACATATTTCACTAAAAAATGAAGCTGATATCTTGTACCCTTTAGGCATAAGAGGCCGAGGGAATAGTGGTGAATCACCCTGTATAACTTAAATAAAGCTTTTAAAACGAATAGGGTTATTAAGAACTGAGTCAAATTATTTTTATAAAACGAATGGTGTGTATTGACAGAGGTGATTTAAGTGTACCACAAAATGCAAAAAGAAAACACCTTAGGTGTTTTCTTTTTGCATCGCCACAGGTGTGCCACAGGGTTAGGCAAATGCACAATTATCACGTGATTGAAGTGCCTTGCGTCAGAAGACATTTCTGCCTCAGGTTAATATAAAACTTAAAATAAAGCTTTTAAAACGAATTAGGGTTATTGAGAACTGAGTCAAATTATTTTTATAAAACGAATGGTGTGTATTGACAGAGGTGCCTTAAGTGTACCACAAAATGCAAAAAGAAAACACCTATTACTTAGTGTTTTACCACAGACCATTAGGTGTTTTCTTTTTGCATGTTGTGGTAGACTTAAGTCAGCTCTGTCAATAACACACCATTCGTTTTATAAAAATAATTTGACTCAGTTCTCAATAACCCTAATTCGTTTTAAAAGCTTTATTTTAAGTTTTATATTAACCTGAGGCAGAAATGTCTTCTGACGCAAGGCACTTCAATTACGTGATTAATAGGTGTTTTCTTTTTGCATCACCACAGGTGTGCCACAGGGTTAGGCAAATGCACAATTATCACGTGATTGAAGTACCTTGTGTCATGTAGACATTTCTGCCTCAGGTTATTATAAAACTTAAATAAAGCTTTTAAAACGAATAGGGTTATTGAGAACTGAGTCAAATTATTTTTATAAAACGAATGGTGTGTATTGACAGAGGTGCCTTAAGTGTACCACAAAATGCAAAAAGAAAACACCTATTGTGCCTTTACCTAACCCAGTGGCGGTGCAAAAAGAAAACACCTATTAACACGTTCGCTGCGTATATTCTATAGTGTATCTTTCCAAATACTGAACTTTTTTTTTGTGAAAATTGCACTTATTGACTAACAAAAAGACTTTAAAATATTAATAACAACATTTTTCTCGTCGTCAGTTTGTCAGAGTGGCATGTCGCATATAGGCGACAGCAGCATTGCTGGATGATAGTTGGCCTACAGTGCTGATGTCGCCAATGTGCGACATGTTTTGTTAAATGCCTTTATGTAAAGTTTGAAGGTTCAAACAAAAACCTGTGCAAAACCAAAGTTATTTTATGTTTATAAAAAAACAAAAACAGAAAATATAGGAAAATCTTTGAAACAAAAAATACTCTAGAATATAAAAAACAAAAATAGACAATACAAACCACCTTTTGAACAAAAAGTATAACTGAAATATAATAAAAAATAATCAAACTTCTATTTTAGAACGTTTTGTTCTAGAAGTACCTGCTTCAGTGTCCATTATTGAAACTTACGGCGGCGCCCTGCCTTAAAAATTAAAAAAATTCGCGAACGAAGGGTAAATTATGTTAATTTAACACGTCAGTAACACGCTAAACAAATTTCATGCATTCATTTGTAACGCTAAACGTATACTAGCAGCTTAAATGAAAGCTTGTACATGTCGCCCATTGGCGACATTAGCGTTGCACTTACGAACCGAATGTCGCCAAAGAGCGACATACGCAGCGAACGTGTTAAATTAGTGGTCTGTGGTGTTTTTACTTTCACAATTGGCAATTCTGGAATTTGACGTTTGGATTTAAAACGACATTCGACATCTACGATGACATCTCTTTCGATATTTTTGTGAGATGTTAAGGTACTGTGTTCAAAATATTTAAACAAATTGTGCAACATTATTTTGAAATAAATTTTGAAATGGACTGCGAAGAAGCTGAAGTTAAATCCGACTTCTTCCTACGGGAAATTCCGAACGTAAAAATTAGGTAAAGACGTAATATTACGAAACAACCTTAAAAAATTCTTTTTCATAATCATTTCAGTCAAGATCGTAAAAAGGAAATAACGAAAGTTAACGTTAAGGAAGAAATAAAGGTGTTACATTTAAGTGACAATTCTCAACAGATGGTCATGGAAACCTTGAGGTTTATACACGGCGCTGTAAGTGTTACAGTGTGTTTCCGATGAGTTTTTTTTTGAAATTTATGTATTCGTAGGATTACTCTTTGGATGACATTTCTAAATATAAAGACGAAGATTTACGCTTTAACAATAAAGTTTTACAACATAACAATCTGGTAGTGAAGGGTGGATTTTATCATACAAATAATGATTCGGACACGGAACATGAGAAATTACGAATGTTTGCTTTGCTCAAATTAGAAAGGTGAGGGTTTCACGGATCGTCTTGTAAGTTTTCTTATATGTATTAATAAATTTTTAGTTATGGTTTTCATAAAAATCATTGCGCCGAAGCTTTAGATTATACTTCAGGCGATTTAGAATCGGCTTTATATTTATTATACACCAAGTACATGAACATCTCACAACCACACACTAGCAAATTTTCGGAATCGGAACTCGTCGAGCATAGGCACGACGAAAAAAGTGTGTTAGAATCGATATACGAATCCGCATTTACCGAAAAGATTGCAAATACCGTGTGGACGTTTAAGCTAAATTTAAACTACTTAGTAAGCATGTTTCATCCTAAACGGTATTCGAATAAGTCACACAGCGGTCAAAAACGGAAAGATATTTGTAGAGGTTTTGCTGCGGGAAACTGTAAGTTTGGTAGCAAATGTAGATATTCCCACGACACACACCAAGAAGACGAACAAAAAAATCCACGTTTCGACGATTACGCTTTCGAATTAGAAATACGATTTGGTACAGATTCTAAATATCCGTACGAACCGCCGTTATTGTTCTTAAAAACGAATTTTTTATTACCCGATTTGATGAACTTACATATTTGTAAAAGACTAGCGGAGGAAGCTCAAGAATTAGCACGAAATGGTATACCTAGTATTTATTCGATCGTAGAATTACTAAAAAACGAAGATGTAATGACGGAGTATATTAACAGTAGTAAAATTTCATTTTTATTACCCGCCGAGAAATTATTTTCGACGTTAGATATAAAAGAAAGAGTTAGTATAGATAAATATTATAAAAAGGGCGTGACAAATAGCGGTAATAAAAAACAATCGAGTTACGAGGAGATTATGGCCGAAGATACGAAAATAGTAAATCGATTTACGGTAAAAGTTAACGATTCCGCTTATAAACGAATGTTAGAAGTACGAAAAAAGCTACCCGCGTGGACTTTACGTAATGATATTGTAAATACGATACAATCTTCGGCCGTTACTGTTATTAGTGGCGAAACAGGTTGCGGCAAAAGTACTCAAGTTCCTCAGTTTTTATTAGACGATTGGATACATAATTATAATTCGAATAAATCGCATATTGAAATTGTATGCACTCAACCACGAAGAATTTCCGCGATAGGGGTAGCTGAAAGAGTAGCCGATGAAAGGGTTGAACGGATTGGTAATACTGTCGGTTACCAGATTAGATTGGAAAATAAGGTATCATCGAGTACACGACTTACTTTTTGTACTACAGGTATCTTGTTAAGGCGATTGGAAAGTGATCCTTCCTTATCTACAGTCTCGCATATCATTGTTGATGAAGTTCATGAAAGAAGTGAAGAAAGGTACTTTTTTTATTTATATTTTTATATCTTTGCTTGTATGTGAGACCTTTGTATGTTTAGTGGGTAATGTTACCAGCATCTCATAATACTATTATCCATTGGCAGTTGAACAATTTGTATTTTTTTAATTCACCTGAAAGTTCTTGAATATTCAAGTTTTAAGCTTGAAATTGCTTCAAGTTTTCAGTTTGAACCTTCAGTCAAAGTTCAAATTTTCAATCTCTAAGTTTAGGTTTTAAATTTGAAATCTCCAAGTTTCAAGTTCTTAGTTTTAACCTCCAATCAAGGTTAAAATTTTCAATTTCTAAGTTTCTACATTTTAAATTTGAAATCACAATTTCATCCTAGGGTTGGAGTTTGTAATTGGAAAGAGATTTTAGAATTTATCATTTCAAATTCAAAATTAATGAAACATGATACATGGGAGCTGGAATTTTAAGCTTGAAGCTTCAAAATGAATGTTCTTAAATAAATGCATACTCAATAGTGTGGGCCGAAAAAACTCATTTTAATAATAATAATAATAATAATAATATCTTTTATTGAGTGCAACTATTAAATTAGGTACATAATTGTTGAAAATACATTAAACTACACACTTGCTCTCAAAGGGGGTGAGTTCAGGTGTCCACAGTTTTCGTCCAATCGATTCAGGGTAGGTCTCAAAAGTTGCCTTTTAGGTCTGGAAAGCAGGGTGCAAAATATTATTACTGAAAAAATATATCTTCAGCCTGCGCATTTCACTTAAAGTTTTACATTTTTAGTAAAAACGTAAAATTTTCAGAAATTTGTAAAATATATATCTTTTGAATTTAAATTGATAGGGTAGGTCTAAAGATGAACACAAAGGTCCCTAATTGGACCTAAAAAAATCTCATACCTTTTATTTGTTCTCTTCAGTCTGCGCAAGTGCCTTGAATTTGTTGTATTTTAAGAGAAAACTGGATATTTATGGTATTTTGGAAAATTGTGTACTGTTTTAAGTAGATCGTTGTCTCCGTTTTTCATCATTAAAAACAATCTATATACTTTAACATCTTTGAAGTTGGTAGTCTTCCGGGTTCGCTCTCGCGTAGATTCTCCCCCACGGTTCTCAAAAGAACCGATGTTGAACGACGTTTCAGTTCGAATTACAAGAAGCAGAGCACGGAGACTTGAAAATGGCAGATGAGATTCTGCCGAAACGTCGTCAGTTCAACATCGGTTCTTTTGAGAACCGTGGGGGAGAATCTACGCGAGACCGAACCCGGAAGACTACCAACTTCATATCAACCACTCGCGGGAACCTGAAAACAAACATTTAACATCTTTGTATCATTTATGCAACTCCTTGCTAGTTCATTAAGAACTACCCAGGACTCACCACGTGGAGGTGGTTGCATGTCGAGTCCCACCCGTGCCCTCCCAACCACCCAACCATGAGAGCACGTTTGGACCTCTTAACCTTAAGCTTTGAAGTCCTTCTTTGATTCAAAGTTCGGTCTTATTGATCTGTCATGTAGTCTTGTTCGAATTATACCATCCCTCCTTTTTTCATCACAAACCTGTTGTGATGATTTTGTCACCTCTTTTACTGCTCTTTCGACAGCTTGAGTGTGTGCTGGCAATTTTACTAGTGCACTTTCTGCAAGAATGTCTGAGACACCATCAGCTAGTATTCTGTTAAGATCCTCAGCAGATAAATGCATTGTTACGGGTGGTTCTGTCACGTCCACAAACTGCCACGAACACAAATCAATGTAGTCTGAGGCAGAAAAGTTAATTTTTGGTATATCAAACTGTCTAACACTAACAGATTTTCTACTTTGTTTGCTTCTTGCTGCCACGATTCGTCTAATGGCAAGTTGCCGAATTATTTTTCTGTCATCAGTTAGCATTGCAACCAACAGATTCTCAGAATGTGCAAAATAACTATTATTTTGTAAACATTTGTGTATCACTTTCTTTTGTTCGCCTTTCATGTATGACGAAAAGTGTATCATTTTCCATAGGTTACGTGCACTATCTTTTAGTTTACAATTACATTTAATTGTGAACCAGCTTGGAGCATAAATCGCTACTACATATTTTGCAACATCTTTCAATGATTCCGATGGTGAATTTGAAGCTATGTACAGTCGTAATATCCGGTTGGCAGTAGTTACCCATCGGGCGTGATTAAGCATACCTGGACTTCTGTCTCCAAAGCAAAGTGGAGATTCTCCTTTGGAAACTATTTTACAAATGTCGAATAAGTATTTTTGATCTGTACTCAAATCTGTTGTTATATCTGGAAACATTTCTTCAACTGGACTCATAATTGGTTCAAATTTCACAGGGGGTAATTTGTGACAGTCGCCTAAGGCTTTGCCAATGGGACCACTAAAACCACGAGGTCCGGATGTTTCACCATCAACAAATTCAAAAAGATGCCTGAGTGGAAGTTCATTTGTGTGCAGCTGGCATACTACCCATTGAAGAGGTCTGTCAAGTTTATTTTCAAGGATTCTTATCACACCGTTGTTTTTACCCTGTATTAGTTGGACAACCGTCACAACCAACACACACAAGTTCCGACAAACTAATGTTTTTCTTTGACATATATTCAACAATAGACTTTGCTATGTCCACAGCTTTTCCTGACAGTGGTTTTACATGGCCGAAGTATTTTGAGCCTGGCTCTTGAATAAGAGATATGTGGTCTTCTTGTTGAACTCGCCGATGCTTCTTGCCATCTTCGCTAGTTTCTATGTAGTGTGTTTGATCGATTCTTCCATCAAAGTATAATGCCTGCAACATGACATCTTCATCAAATCATTCTTCGCCATTTGGTTGCGAATTTTCTCTCTCTCACGTCTGACTTTATTTCTGTCAAAGACTAGTGTATTTTTAGACTCATCATTATCATTCATGTTCAAGTCCATTAACAATGCAGATGCCAAAGCTGCTGCTGGTCTGTCTGGTATTCCATATCTGTCGCATGTTCTTGCAAATGTACTTATATTTATTCTAGTTTGCTCACTAGTATTGATTGGAGAAGAAGTTTGTAGGCAGACAGTTTCATTTGTATAATGAGGACATTGAGGACCGTTTGAATCGGAGCTAGGGTCGGTTGTTTCAAATGTTTATATTGCAAAATGTTGTATTGCGTATTAGATAGTGTTTATGTTTGGTCGGAATGAAGGTAATTGGTTAAAAGTTGAAAAATAGTAATACCATAAATATCCAGTTTTCTCTTAAAATACAACAAATTCAAGGCACTTGCGCAGACTGAAGAGAACAAATAAAAGGTATGAGATTTTTTTAGGTCCAATTAGGGACTTTTGTGTTCATCTTTAGACCTACCCTATCAATTTAAATTCAAAAGATATATATTTTACAAATTTCTGAAAATTTTACGTTTTTATTAAAAATGTAAAACTTTAAGTGAAATGCGCAGGCTGAAGATATATTTTTTCAGTAATAATATTTTGCACCCTGCTTTCCAGACCTAAAAGGCAACTTTTGAGACCTACCCTGAATCGATTGGACGAAAATGAGTTTTTTCGGCCCACACTAATACTCAAGCTTCAAGCCTGAAATTTTAATTTCCAAGCTTCAAGTTCGCAGTTTGAACCTCCAATCAAGGTTCAAATGTTCAATTTCTAAGTTTTTGCGTTTTAAATTTGAAATCTCATAATTTCAACCTCCACATTTCAAGGTTTGGAGTTTGTAATTGGAAAGAGATTTTAGAATTTTGATTTCAAATTCAAGATTAATGAAACATGATACAGCGGAGCTGGAGTTTAAACTTGAAGCTTTAAAATGAAAGTTCTTGAATACATAAGTTTCAAGCCTGAAATGTTAATTACCAAGCTTCAAGTTGCAGTTTGAACCTCCAATCAAGGTTCAAATTTTCAATTTCTAAGTTTCTACATTTTAAATTTGAAATCACATAATTTCATCCTCCACATTTCTAGGTTTGGAGTTTGTAATTGGAAAGAGACTTTAGAGTGTATAATTTGGAATTCAAATTTAATGAAACATGATACATGGCAGCTGAAATTTTTAACTTTAGCTTTACAGCTTGAAAGACTACACTTTAAACTCCTGCTTAACTTTGCAAATTGATAATTTTAAGTTGAAAATTAATACCTTGAACTTATGGCTTTATTGATGATGCATGTTCTAAAATTGAAACTTTGATAATGAAAATGATAGATGACATGTGAAATTTGAAACTACATTATTCTAAGGTGCAAAGTGGGTATTCTATTGAATTTCATGTGTATCCTATGTCTAACAAAACATTTGAAATATGAGATATCATACACTGAATAGACTAAAGAAAAGAATAAGTTTAAAAATAAAATTTAAAATTTGATGTTGATTATTGCAAAGCGAAATTTTAAGTTTCAATTGTAGAAATGAGCATATAAATATCTAAACTTTGGGTCAAACTTGTTATTTGTAGGATACATCTGAAATTTGAAAGTTTGTTGAAGAATTTTAAAAACTTGAAGCTTGAAGATAGAAATCTTACACATAAAAATTTATTTGACAGTTCAAATGTCAAATTAATGTTTAAACTTTAGATCTTAATCTTTAAAATATGATGATTGAAATTTGAAACTTGGTGTGTAAACTTTCAATCTGCAGCGAAGCAGACAGTATTCTAAGTTTCTCGGTTTTAAATTTGAAATCTCATAATTTCATCCTCGACATTTCAAGGTTCGGAGTTTGTAATTGGAAAAGGACTTTACAATTTATGATTTCAAATTCAAAATTAATGAAACATAATGGGAGCTGGAATTTTAAACTGGAAGCTTCAAAATTCATAGCTTGCAGCCTTATAGCTTTTACTGATGCATGTTCTAACAAGATATTTGAAATTGAGAACTTTTACAACTTGGAATCTAAGAACTTAGATTTTTTGACTTACATTTTAAACATTAAACACTGAGATTAATTAAACCTTAGTAAGCATGGGGATTTAACAGTTGTATATAAATTAGCCTGCATATTCTAAGGTGCAAAGTGCATGTTCTAAGGTTCGAATTTCATGTACATCCTATGTCTAACTAAAGACTTGAAATATGGGATATCAAACACTTATACAGTAAAACCTCGATATAACGGACCTCTATTTAACCGACTTCGGATATACCGGTAATAACGATATAACGGTAAAAAATTTAAAAAGTCCTGTTGATATTATACATAAAAGAACAAATTTTACTACAAAAACACAAATTTATTTCAAGAAAATAAAAATAAAAATACGTCATGTAATTAAGCGTGCGTTTCATTCCTCAGTTCAAACGGATTACCTTCCTTTTACTGTACATGGACCTACATTTCTTGCGATTTCAGCGTTTTCAGTACGGCCGGTTGATAACGCGGAGAATAATGTTTACTTACTTGCTTAGCGTAGGTTTTTTGATTTATTTTAAACTTATTTTTATATAACAGACTTTCGGCTTTTACGGACACCCCCTCCCCCCAATTAGTCCGTTATATCGAAGTTTTACTGTACATATTTAAAGTTTAGGCCAAATTTACTAATTGTAGGTTTCGAACATGAAATTTGAAAGTTTGACACTTGAGTGTTCAAGAATTCTAAAAATTTGAAGCTTGAAGCTAGATGGTTGGTAATTTCTTAATTGAAAATTTGATCTAATCGGCAAAAATACGGTCGCAAATTTGTTTCCTGATAAATCTTGTGCAGAATGATCTTGACACATTTTGTAATTTAAACTCTCATGCATGTCAACATAATTCCGCCAAAAGTATTGTCAACCTAAAAATTTTGGTAATGAACTATACTATACTACGAGGGGGAGAGAGATAACGCACCAGGGTCATTTCTGCCCTTTTCGTAACGCTTTGCGCATGCACTGTGCGAGAGAGCAGATAGCGTTAAACCAAAATGTACTTTGGAGAGTAGAACAGCGATGACTCTTGCGCCCCTCTCTCTTGGATCGGGTTGGTGACGGAGCGCGCGTCCTCCTGTATAAGTATAGTTCAGTGCCATAAGGACATCGCAGATGATGACGTCTGTTATTGTGTCTATTGAAGAATCAAAATGGAGGCAAATTACAACAACAAATTTAAACCTTTATTTTGAAACATGAAATTTGAAGTTTTAAGATTTAAAACTTATTGTTTAACACATCACACTTTGCGTTTAAACCTCTTAATCTTAACTGAAGCTAATTTTATTTTTATTTGGGAAATTACAGTCATAATAAATTAAAACTATCATTATTAAATTAAAGACCTCAAAATTCACTTTCTTTTCGATAACAGGATTTTTGTGTATAACTTAAAAGTATTTTCATCTTGTACAGGGCGAGTTATACATAGCAGTTACATAAGTTGAGTATTTAAATGAAACATTCAGTATATTATTACATTCTTGAACTATCCATGGAAAGTTAGTGCGAAAAGTTCACAAAAATATTCAATTCTGTTGACTGGATCAAAACACTAACAAAACATTTTATTTCGCTTACATGTATTCCTACCTTTATTCCTACTTTTAGGATACATGTTTCTCAAGAGTCAAGTTTATTATTTTCGTGGCCAAAATGACAGAAAGTTTCCGTTGGTATACAGGGTGATTTTTGGAAGCTTTAGTTAGACATTTTTGGGAAAGTGTTATAGGTAGGTTCTTGAAAATTTGAATTGAACTTAGGAATTACTCTGAAAACCGAATCTATGTAAAATATTTTCACAATGGCAGCACTTTAGGAAATATCAAAAGTAGCTAGTAACGTCGTTCATTTAAACGGCAACCCTTATTTTTTAATGCAAATTTGAATGACCGTGCAGTTGGCAACCGAAATTATCGGGCACAGCCGCTGGTGGTTAATTGTTCAACTGTTGTAAGTGAGTAGGCAGTGGTTTGATAACTATGATCAAGAAAGCGGTTTCTTGACTTCACCTTTAAAGGTCTGTACCTTTCTTGGAATGAATTAATGAAAGTAAATTACAACTTCAGTACATAGTAGCTTATACAGTGCGCAGTCAAAGTACTGTATGTAATAAAATTTACCAAAAAAAAACAAAAGAACTTGAGAAAGAAATGAAACGAATTTTATTAGTTTTCAATTTTTTAGATAAGGTAACACCATAAGTTGACATTATATTCACATTAATACATTTAGTTAACATGCGACCAACCATCTACAAAAACAAACTTATGTGAAATTCTATACATTTTCAAGTTAACTTTCCATGGGAAATTCAAAAGTGCAATAATATACTGGGTGTTCTATTTAAAATAAAATGTATTGATACTGTGTGTAGACTATGTGTAGATGCATAGAAGGGTGACATTTTTTCATCTTAAGTATAAAACGCACTTTTGGCATCTAAAAAGCCATCTCATATCTTTATTAATAATAGCACTATCACTCATGAAGGTATTCCTGAATCACTCTGTCTTTATTGTCACACAGTGAATTGTACAGCGTTAATCAAAATCATGTTAACGCAAATGAGAACACATATTGAACAAAAAGTTTTAAACCAGACAGTCACAGATATAAATAAAAGTCCCATTTAGTACCCTAACAGAGTAGTTCTTATTCCATCCATTATTTTTCCATTTCTATTCAGAATTCGGGAGTTGTACAATTTAAATCATAGTCGGAAAACCACTGAAGAGGTCCATTTCATATGAAAATGTATAGTGTAGTGTAGGAAATTATGATCCATGTAAGGAAAATGTGCAGGTGCACCATTCTGTTGGATTATTTAAAATGGATTGGTGAACAGCAATGTTTATCCCATCCAGCATTATTTTGCTGCATAACAAGCTTGCTCTGTATTCTGAAACAAAAAATGTTTTTTAATTTTAGTCTTAACATAACTTCTGATTAACCCCATGTAGGACAACAGTGAAAATTAGTTGTTATAGTTCATTCGTTTAACTTATCCCGATTGATCGATGAATCAAACGCACACTTGTGTATGACTATCCTTTTCTACATATTGAAATGTATACAGTATTAGCTAACGTATTATTCCAAGAGTGTCGTTTTGTATGTCTCTTATTAACGCAAGTAACTAACAAGGATAACGTCAATAACAAATTTCGATTCTACGATTCTATAGTTTTCATACCAACTTAACGTAAATGTCAAATGGACATTTCATAATGTTGTTTGCAAGTAAAGAAAGGTGCTCATATTTTTGCTTTAAATTACAGACGACGGTCATTTCGTGGTTTAATTCATACATGACGTCATCGAGATAAGTTAAACAAATGAACTAGATGTGACTGTATTTTTCATATTGTTTTGCAATTTGCATACCCACTTGGTATTAAAAACAAGTTTTATAAAGTAAGATATTTTTAGTATACTCTTCTAAGGGTTAAAAGGATGTGATATTATTTGTGTTAAAGTATTGAGTTAAAACAGAATGGAGCTTTAATCTATTTTATTGTAATATTAAGTTTTTTTTTTTTTGGTCGGGGAGTGTGATATTGATTGACTAAATATTTCAATAAACTATTTGAAGATTCTGTTGCGGGATAATTGGCAGCTACTTTCAGTAGTATTCTTCTAATTATTCATCATTGAATGAGTGTGGTATATTAAGCCTCATTTTACTCATTTATAATTCATATATTTCTTTTTTAGTGATTTTTTATTACTCATTTTAAGAGACTTACTAAAAATTAGAAATGATTTGAAGGTAATTCTAATGAGTGCTACTTTAAAATCTACTCTATTTTCAAACTATTTTGGGTCAGTGCCAGTTCTTGAAATACCAGGAAGAACATTTCCAGTTGAACAGTTCTTTCTGGAAGATATATTAGAAACCACCGGGTTTATATTAGAAGAAAATACTCAGTATACACGAAAAATGAAAAATGGTTATCAATTTGGTGATGAATTAGAAGAGCAGCTGGAGTTGTCTGCCGTTTCACAAGCCGCAATGCCAAAAGATGATATTAAAGATGAAAAATTAACAATTACGCAAATGTTAGCACGTTATAAAGGTGAATTCGTAGGTCTGTTTTGAAGACTTTTAATTCATTTTATTTCAGAATGCAGTGCCAAAACTGTGAAAAATTTATTTCTAATGGATGCCGAAAAAATCAACATGGATTTGATTGAATCTATTTTAGTGTGGATTGTTTCGGGGGATCACGAATATCCACGTGAAGGATCAATCTTAATATTTTTACCGGGCATTGCTGAAATAACTTCTCTTTTTGATCAGTTAACTGACCATCCGGAGTTTTCTCCTAGACGTGGAAAATATATCTTACTTCCACTTCATTCTTCTCTGTCAAGCGACGAGCAGGCTGCAATTTTTAAGTAAGCGCGAATGATTATTGTAAGAAGTATTTATTATTTATGTTGTAGAAAACCAAAAGCCGGAGTGAGAAAAATAGTACTTTCAACAAATTTAGCTGAAACGTCAGTTACAATTGACGATTGTGTTTTTGTGATAGATTCTGGCAAAATGAAAGAGAAACGATTTGATTCCAACCGTAATATGGAAAGTTTGGATACAGTTTGGGTTACAAGAGCTAATGCTTTACAACGAAAGGGTCGTGCCGGTCGTGTGATGGCAGGTGTTTGCATTCACTTATTCACCAGCCATAGATTTAAACATAACATTTCATCTCAACCTGTTGCCGAGATTCACAGAATTCCTTTAGAACAACTTTTACTTCACATCAAAATTCTTCCAAATTTTTCAAATCGTTCCCTGCATGAAGTGTTGGGTGTGTATAAATATTGGTAGTGTCACTAGTTGTGAAATTAACAGTGTTGACACTTTTCAGATTCAACAATTGAACCACCTGTTAAAGAAAATATTGATTCTGCCATTGTACGATTGCAAGATGTTGGTGCCTTTGATAAAGACAATAATTTAACTCCGCTAGGCCAACATTTGGCCACTTTACCGGTTGATGTACGAATTGGGAAATTGATGTTGTATGGAGCAATATTCTCGTGTGTTGATGCAGCTCTAACAATGGCAGCGTTCCTTAGTTTCAAAAATCCATTCATATCACCGTTTGGTAAAAAAGAACAAGCGATGGCTAAGAAGAAGGAATTCTCCGTAGGAAACAGTGACCATTTGACTGTTTTACGTGCTTATAGGGTATTTATTATTTCTATTGATCTAAATTGTTTAACTATTTGATTTCACTTGATGACACTTCTCATAGAAGAGGGATAGTAAAGTATCCTGTTTGTGCCAATAATAATCTACAGAATGTGGTTGCTGTCTGGATGATAGTAGTATCCATGCCTATCAGTTGCCATTGTATTCACGCGCTGTACACATGTGTCTAAAAACCCCTCTTCCTTGATCTAATTTAAGTTCTTTGTTTATTTTTAAGACATTGCTCAATTTGCAATAATCAGATGTGTATAAATTATTGCAGCTCCATTCTCTGTCACCCTATATTAAATATTTTTCATTACCCCTCGCTATAATAGCATAATGGAATATGCCCTTATTTAACAAAAATTTACTAAACTACTGTCTGTTTACCCAACAGAAATAGTTAAGCTCCTCCCACTAACTTTTGGTCAGTATAAGCAGCGTTTTACACCCACAATATTATAAAAAATAATAAATGACATTAATAGCAAATTGAAGCAAGTAACGACGATGTAAATAGGTACTATAAACCCAAGGTTTATTAAGTGAATAGGTTGCCTCAATCGCATAGCTTGTAGGTGATCGCTCGCAGTGTGCAGGGAGGGTGCAACGTCACTGAAAGTTTCACGTTATAGCGCGCTCTCAGTCTGTTGCATAGGTAATATATTTGTCTGTTGCACACTTGCAGTTTGATATTGTTGTGTTTGTTAACAAAAACTACATAAACTGTTATAAAAATTCTTTCATTTTCTATTACATTACGTACTTGAATAACGCTAAAATTTTCTTTTTCTTTCAAATTACATTTCCTCATACATACTTATATTTCTTTGTCATAAGCGGCAAAAGACTCGATAAAGGACTACGTTTTCAAAGAAAAAAAAAAACGAATATACACAAATAAATACACACCTAACCTACGAATGAAATATTTAAAAGAAAAACTGCTACAAATATCTACGAAAAGAAAGTTTTCTTTGCTACTTACAATTTGATGACACAAAACTTTTTCTAAATACCTGTTATGCAGTATTGCAAGACCGACCGAAACTGTACTAACAAATAGAGAAATACGAGTTCAACAGAGAATAAATAGGCACGAAATAAGAATAGTTTACGTAATAACTTGCTTTGTTTATAAGTAAGCATAAAATATACCGTCCACACTTGACAACGGAATTCGTATTATCTTAAAATTTAAAAAGATATCGACCTACTTGTAGGTATAATTTATTGTAATAAGTAACACTTTTGCACTTTTGTACAGAAATATGAAACGAAAATACAGCAATTAGTTACTTCCAAAAAAAAATGTACATAATACCAAGAACTTAATTCATACACTTACAAAATATATTAAAATTTCACTATTCTAATTCAAATTTAATGGTAGGCGTATCTACAAAAACTTACGATGACGTAGCCTTACTCAACCAATCGAAGTAAATCTGTTCATTGAGGTAACCTATTCACTTAATAGACCTTGCTATAAACCCTCGTTCAAACGGAATGCTTATGTTATGGGTTTCGAAAATTTGACCATTAAAAAAGTTGCATTTAAATGTGGTGGTAATTTTTGGGGAGGAGCTTAACTCTTTCTGTTTGGTAAACAGCTATTAGGTACCAATTTTTGTTAATTTTATTCATACTACTTCGATTATTGTTAAACCAAAATGGAAAAGAAAAATTGGGTTTTCTTATTAATTATTATCAGAAGTACATTATTTTTAGCACGATCCACAAAAGTGGAAGCGCGTATGCTGTCTTTTTTCCATCTGTCTGTCTGTCCGTCGGTCCACGCTACTGCTAAGTCCCAAGGTAACGTATCGACTCCAGATTTTCGTCATATGATATCTTGTGTACCTACCTATAGGGCGCGCGTTATGGAAAAACAACCGAAGTCGAATCGGGATTAGGCTTGGATGCGCAATGGTCATTTTAGCCCACGTAAACTGAAAATACGTGTTTTAAGTACCTTCCATTGGCGCATTTCTTCGATAGCAACCCGATTCGACTTCGACATGCGACGGTTGTTTTTTCTTAACGCGCGACCTGTAGGTACTCTAGGTGTGCAAAGTTTTACCAATGCTTTTACATTTTTGACCAATGATGTCAAAATCGTTATTTATGTACAAATTTCGTTGGGGAAAAGACAAAACCATTCGCTTTAATGCCCAATAAGTCAATTTAACATTTCTTTTGTGACTACATGCAATTTTGACTATACACATGTCAAAATAGTTGTTTATGTCCCAATTTTGTTTGGAGAAACGAAGTTCATTGATGATGTGGTTTGATCACATAATCTAAAATTAACATAAAATACAGTATCGTTTTACTTATAAGAAGAAATACGACCAACATTCAAATTCATAACCACCACAACAGACTGAAGTAGGTACATACAAAAAACAACTGAATCAGTAGTTTATTTGCAATAGTAGTATAGCTATTCCGCTAACTCAGTTTGACCTTGATATATCTATCCTGATACTAACCCACAGGAAACTGGTAAATCAGCTTCCCCTCGAACAGCTGGATTTAAACAGCTTTGTACAAACAGGCAACAGAGATGGAACAGCGTAAATGTAACATGTTAGCAGCTATACCTGTTTGTACAAAGCTGTTTAAATCGAGCTGTTCTGATGAGGCTATATCAAGGTCAAACTGAGCTAGTGTGAAGTTTTGGAATTAAGAATAAAATTATCCAACACAACTTACTGCACATTTGAGAAAATGGCAACAATAACGACCCTGCTCTGCTACTGTAAGTCAGTTGAATATTACTGTCATCTCCATCTGGGCTTGAGCGATTGTATTTCACCTGTCTTGTATCGCATAGTTAGAGTCCCTGTATATGACAGAGTACGGCGAAGGTTGACCATATTTGGATTCAAGATGGGGGGCCAAATTCAAATTTCTAAAAAAGATTCAGACAATTAACTATTTACAATACCTAAATTAATTGTTAATAAAAAATGGAAGTGTTATTGTTGATAAAAACTAAAGACACCACAAATCCTATATTTACAGTACCATTAGAAAAATACATATTTAGATATTTTTAACAAGTGCACGTATAGCTATGCTTGTACTGTTTAGAATTTTATTCTGGACAGTACTTTTTTACAATTTTATCATTAAATGCATTCAATGCAAAAAAACTAGTTATCTGCTGCATTGTATCCAATTTATATGGACGTATCCACCACCGCATGGTCTGGAATGTGCGCCATCTGCCGAAGTACAGTTGAAACCCCAATTTGGTAGCATGTAAGTCAATTCACTTCACACCACTTTACAAATATTGTGATATATATAACGTTTCTCAGTTACTAAAATTCAACTACAACGGTTTACTATCTCTCTTCTATTATACTTCCGTCTTTCTAACAAGTAACAGGATGTTATGGAATTTGAGTTTGTTACAATAAACCCAAATCAAGACCATAAGGCATGCTTTTGTTTTAAACTACAAATCGTCATGTGTTAATAAACTAATGTTGTAGTATTATCAACTAAGCTACATACTACGTTGTATTGAATTTTTGAATCTATCCCATAAGGTTTAGAAAGGGAATGAAGTACGAAATTTTGATATAACCAGCATTTTATTTTCCAGAAATGGCAAGATATTAATTCTAAGAGTTACATGGGCGGTAAAAATTTCGCGAACGAAAACTACTTATCTTTAAAAACATTAGAAATGTTGGCGGACATCAAATATCAACTTTTAGAACTTTTAGTTAGTATTGGATTTATTTCTGTAAATTTGAGTCATCATCGTCATCGTACAGGCTATGATGAAATTTTCAAACTAACTGGACATGAGGTATTTAACAGTATTTTCATTAATTTTTGTATAGTTATGACACTGTTGTAGTTTAACAAAAATGGTGAAAATGTACGTCTACTAATGTCGATATTATGCACCGCATTATATCCAAATATAGTAAAAGTTCTAACTCCTCAAACAGTATTTTTACGAAGTGCTGCAGGTGCAGTCCCTATAGAACGTGAAGCAAAAGAACTTCGCTTTAAGACGAAAAAAGAGGAGGTAAGGTTTCACTTTCATCTCCTGTAAAACTACTATTTTTTATTTCAAGGTGTTTCTTCACCCAAGTTCCATTAATTTTACAGTTACCAATTTTCATACGCCTTACTTAGTGTATCAAGAGAAAGTGAAAACAAGTAGAATATTTATAAGGGACTGTTCGATGATACCTGCAGTGCCTTTAGTACTATTTTCAGGTTCTGATGTGGATATTTGCGTGAATAGTGGGACTACATATATTGTTTTAAGTGATGGTTGGATTAGGTTTCATGTTGAAAAGCATCAAGTAAGTGACATTGATTTATACTACAATTCAATAATGTCTGGATTAGTGATTATAATTTAAACTATGTAAATACCTAATATGTTGTAATATAGTTTTGTTTCAGATTGCTGAAATGATTAAAGCTATTCGAACTGAACTTTTGTGTTTACTGGAAGAGAAGATTAGAGATCCTCTTTTAAACTTGGCACATAGTGAAAGTGGAGAAAGAATAATAAATACTATCGTTCAAATTGCTTCTTGTGATTAACAAATATCTTATTTTAGTAATTTATTTATGTAAATTTGTTATAAATAAACTATGATTTTATTATAAAAATTAATGAAAAGTGTTTCTTACTTGCATTTTATTATCCACTGGAGTCTACTTGTAAATATGAAATATCATGAATAAAGAAAGTTATTGGGTAGGTAATAATTGCTTTTCTAAAAAAAGTTTATTAATTAACTTAACACCCAAGTTAATTTGTAAACCACAAACTTTTTTCAATAATTATTACCTTCCTATACTAGTGGTTACGCCATCTGTGTGTGGTAGGCCACAAGTAAGCCAAAATTGACCAGCGAACTCCACTGCAATTGGCCTACTTGGCACTTGTACAAGGTTGTTAGGTACAGTGATTGACAAAATTAATGTCCCTCCCTACCGATACATAGGCAACCAACGTATCACGATTTTAAACAGCTTATAATTAAAGAAGGGGCTGTCAGTTGTAATGTACCTACTCCTTGCTCCCTGGAACAGACAGCTAAAATTCCAAGGTAAACTTGGAAAAAATCGAAAAAATTTTTTCGGACAAATCGTATGTATCTTTCGACGTAGAATCCGAATCTGTAATAAAAAATAGGGGTTTTCAAATTTGCCGCCCGCCCCGCCTACAGGGGGTGGGGGTGTCATTTAGTACTAACGAATTTCCCCCTCGGAGATATTATAAAGTTTTGATTCGGCAAATGTTTCTATACAATGCGTATTTTTCGAGATATTTCAAACTCCAGGTTAAATGACTCACCCGGTATATACTGTTACTCATTAATAACAAAGCTAGACAATTAAGGATACGCTATAATTAACACTCGCTAAAATTGCAAGTTTAGGTAGGTACGTAAACCTACTTTTTTTTAAAGAAACAGGAAACTTATTTAAATAAATACAAATAAAAATATGCTTTTAATGCATTTTCACACATAACAACACTACCTTTGCGAATTAGGAAGTACGTTACAACCATCGACTTTAGCACACTGTTAAAGTCAATGTTACAACTCGGCCGTCTTTCTTCCTGATTTATAAATTATTGGAATTCCTGTGTTATGACCTTATATATGTCATGAGCTCCAGAGAAAGATATTGACGTCCACACGTACCCTAGTACTTACTACTACTTTAATACAGTATATGTTCTTCTAAATGGGTACCTATATGGCTATAGCTACAATAAAGATCTTTGCATGTTCCATGTTGTACAAGAATAGACTAAAAACGGATATTCCTACAATCACTGAAATGGTGTTGTCCATAATGTCCATGAGTTCAAGCTAATCTAGGAACTTTGTCTCATCCTACAAGGGGGTCCTTAAGCGATATTAGCTGGTACTGGTAGTCATGAAAGTAATAATAATAATAATAAAAGTAATGTTTGGCTATTGGTAAGGTTTTTTTGAGACTGGCTTTACAGTCTACACAATATCCTCTCATAATAACAAATTCGCAATTCTTCGATATTCGAGACGGTGGCAGATACAGGTTTTCAGGTAATGGTTAATCAAAACGCTATTTTGAATGTCATCGTTGCCGATGACTAACCTCGCTCCCGAACAAGACACTAATGAATCTTATTTCAAACATCCTTGTAAAAAAGAAATTACGAGATTAGAGTGCAGAGTACCTAGTCTATGTTAATTACCTACACCTTTATCTGCTACCCCTAATTTCTTTTCTACTTCACTTCACGTGTGAAATGGCGCCCATTCCAGGGATGATGAAGAGGTACCCTTGTGTTATTTTCTCTACCATGTATTCACATGCTAGGTAATAAAAACGAACGGTGACCATGGGAACAAATCTGATTTTAGAGGTAGGTACCTACTATTAAAATAGGTATGTGTATTAATATTCCTCAAGTTTCATGGTAATAATTACAAAAGTTTTACAAAAAATTGTCTTTTCTGACAAATTGCAAAGTTTACGTTAATTATAGATTCTAATCGACCCTTTTGACAAATTCTCAACACGGGAAAATGGTTCCAAATAGGTACCTACAGTCATATGTTTTGGTAGTCATAAACATCACTTCAATAAAATAGTTGTAGTCCGTTTGACAGTAGCTTAAAACGACGAATTGTACCTGGTTAATAGTTACCTATCTCCAACGATAACCCACTGGATGGATATAGGTACACCAGAATGATCAGACCGACAATTATGTATGCTTCACTGGTGTGGTGGTATAAAACCTTCATTCAGAAGAACATACAGAAACTTAGTAAGGTGCAGCGAAGGGCTTGCCCTTACAGCAGCTATGGAGACTCTCTTGGACCTGCCGCCACTAAACCTACCCAGCAAACACACATATAAAATATACATACAACATATATAAGATTGAAGTAAATACCCCTACATATGCTTTTTTATATATCAATAAGTATGTAAGTGTTCTTTAATAAAGTTATATAAACCGTATGTAACGGATTACGTATATTAATTAATTAATTAATTAATAGTATATAAAATTACAGATACTCTGTATACAGAAATTCATATAATATATACATATAGATAATTAGGTACATATTACCCATGAAATTTATGTGCTGTCATATTTATATGATTAGATTTATGTATGTTATATGTAAAATTTTATATGTAAGAAGTATTACATATTTTTTATGTATGCCTACTGGAAATAATTATCATTACATATATTATATTGTCGAAAATAAAAGTCCGTTTCTATTTGCGCCGCATAATTAATCGCACGCGCGGGTTTTCTGTAACGCCAAAAATTGTAGTTCACGTACCTTTAATATTAGATCCGTATCGACTAAAATGCGTCTAATTTATATAGAAAATAAATAATATAAAATAAATTAAATCCTGGTCATTTTTAACATAAAGGTAGGTATAATCATTGAATAAGACTTCACTCACCGATATAATCAAACATAATTTAAACTCGCGAAACAGCGCAAAGTTAGGAAGAACGAAATAAAAAAAGGAATGTTTCAGATTAGCGCAGTGGTACAATGTCGGATACAAAGAAAACACATGTCGGATTTCGGAATTTGGCACGCCCACCCGCAACGGTTCGAATCCGGTTAAGGGAAACCTTTCAAGCAAGTATATAATATCATAATAAACTGTCGCGGCTTTCAGTTCAGGTAAAAACGGGTTCGTGGAAAAATTAAGTTAATTAAAATAAATAAAATAAAAAATAAATATTTATAACATACCCTGTATATTATTTTAGGAGAAAATCAGAAATCCTTTTCTGATTACAACTATACTACACACTATATATACAGGGTGTGGGTTGAAGATACAGAAAAAAGTGTCAAATAAAGGTTACTTTGATTTGAATTGCGTATCTTTTAAAAATATTCTTATATCTACAGGACTTGAGTTTTGTTCATTTGCGTTGATACCAACTATTTAAACGGTACCTGTGTTGTAATAATAATTAAACAAAAATTACTTTTAACAAATTTCTTTACGTGAAATTTTAAAAATCGTAAATATACATATTAACAAAAGTACAAAAAATAATACCAGGAAATAATACACCGTTGAATAGGGTTTTTTGTTGAGAATCTGATGGTAAATAATTATACAGGGTGTTCCATTTAAAATATTCGTATAAATTCTATTTAAAGTTCACAAATTTTGAATTCTCATTTTAAGCACCCGGTATAAAATTAATCACTTAGTATTTTTTTGTATAGTAACACGACATAAGGTAATATTTTTTGTCAAATAAATTTTTCCTTTTTTGAAGAATAACTTAGTTAATTATAGTCCAATCTTGAATTGTACAAAATTTTGACAAAATAATTAATAACTTGGCAACCGCAATCCAATATCAAAAAAATTTCAGGCGTGATATAAATATGGTTAGTCGATTTATGAAGGGAAAAAATACAGGGTGTGCCATTTAAAAAAAGTGACATTTTCCTGCCACGTGAAATGCAACATACTGTAGATATAAGAATATTTTTAAAAGATGCGCAATTCAAATCAAAACAACCTTTATTTGAAACTTTTTTCTGTATCTTCTAATAACTATCTATCTAATAACTATTTTATATAAGACGTCATTGTAGTAAACACGGGAAAGTTGTGTGCTAGTTTACTGGTCATTTAATTTATAATATTTTCATTACAATTAGTGTATTTTTTAAATAAACATTTGGGTAGATATCTAAAGAAAGTTATGATCTAAATTTCTGCTCCTTATTTTCATGTCAAAACTATAGTTCTTACGAAAAACTAGGTGTCCGACTTCAAATTTTGAGCACAAAAGATATCCTTTACGTCACAGCCAACTACGGTTTCCATTAAAAAAAGCACAAAACTTTGTTCAAAATGAAGAATATCCATTAAAAAAACTGCGTCTTAGGTTCTATGTAAAAGGTGTAGGTAAAGATTGCTATGCCGATTCCTCTCAAAAAAGTAATCCAACATTCGCGAGAACCCCATTCTTCTATTATTATTTATTAATAATAATCTAAACCCTAGAAGGGCATCGTAAGGGATAGTCCGGGAGCCGGCCACCTTTTTTGCAATCAATTAATATACTTTTTATACTTCATGAGCGGCGTTATTTTAACGAGACGCCAAACATTTTCTTCTGCGGTAATGTTCGCAAATGGGTCCTACGGGAGTGGGCAGGGAAAAACACGTTGATTTGGAAATTACAAAAAATGGATGAATATCATGGGAAAACGGCGCAATTAATTTGTAGGACAAAGTGGGCATTTAATTATGCAAATATTTAATAAGCTACAGAAACAAAATCAGCTTGATATTCATTATTTTTGTTAATGTAGGTACTAATACCTACATGTCTTCAGATGGGGACACTCTTGATGGACTCATTTTTGTTGTAGGACAAATGTTATTTTGAATTACTTACAAAAAAACTTCACAGTTAGCTAAAAAATTAAGTGATATTAATCAATTTTTTGTAATTACCACATCAACGTGTTTTACCCCTGCGCACCCCGTAGGACCCATTTGCGAAAATTTTAGCAGAGGAAAAAGTTTGGTGTCTCGTTAAAATAAAGCCGCTCACGAAGCATAAAAAGTATATTAATTGATTGCAAAAAAGGTGGCCGGATCCCGGACTATGATACGCACGGTACAATGTATTTAATTTGCAATTTAAAACATTCTCCGTACGAGAGATGATGATCAAAAATGTAAGAGATAGTATATTACAATACAAGTTAGTGATGAAAGTCACTGATTTTTCAACGAGTAATACATTGTATATTCACGAGCGATAGCGAGTGAGGATAGTATTGCGAGTTGAAAAATCGCACTTTCATCACGAGTTGTGTATATACTATTTTGTTCAACATCGCAAAAATGAGCCTCAATTTTAAATTTCTTTATAATTATTTTCAGGAATCTATTGCTGATTTTGTATTCTAACGTTGCTATGGAAATGAATAAATCATAAATTTTAATGTGGTACATGAAAATTGTGTCATTTTCATAAGCGATGTTGGACAAAATATTAATAACATTTGACGGAATTAATGGGCCTAATATTGTACCTAAAAGGGTGTAAGTTGATCGTTCAGAATTTTTTGTACCTATCATTTTATTTTGTAACATGCGATATTTTCGTTCAATCGATTAGATTAATTATAAAGTAAAATTCGGTGAGTTGAAATCTATTACTAAAAAATGAAAATGAAGAAAAGTACATAAATTGATAGGTATCTAAAAGTAATTAGGGCGATTGCAAATTTTAAAATGTAAATTTGGACAAGCGGTACTTTAATCTTTTTACAAAATAAAGTAGGTATCTAACTAATCATGCAAATAGGATTAAAAAGTATAAAATGTGATATCGGATATTTAATATGAACAAAATTAAGATGAGACGTATTACTGACACTGTAGAAAAACCGGGTTGAACTAATATTTACAATGGGTTAAAAATCTAAGTGCGAGTTAAGTACGCAAGGTTAAGTGTAAAATCGAAGGGCTTCCCTTTCACGAATAAGATTAATGAAGCCCTTCAAGTTCTCAGTTGAAATGATTTCAACGGATTTTCTTTGCAATTCGGTTGCTTTAATTTCATTTGAATTTCTTTTCAAAGATCACTAGCAGAATAAGCTACGAAATATAGGTACAATGATCAGACTTTCAATACGTGTTTATTAAATGGGGAAATTTTTGTTTACGTTAATTGTAATTATAATTTAAACTTTCTAAATTGATAGTGGAAACTCCAGAAGTTCATGTTGACAACGACAATGTTTGCGGTAGTCCTTGTATTTTATATTATTGCATGATGAGACAAATAATAATAATAATAGCTTTTATTGAACACTATAATAATAATAATAATAATAATAATATTTATTAGTCCAACGATCAACGCAACTGATATAGGACAAGTCATTATCAAAATTCAATTACAAAATTAAAATTAAATAAATATTATTATTATTATTAAATAAATTAATTAAATAAATAAAATAAAATAAAGATCACATAATGGTTCTTACATCGTATTCAAAGGGTACAGGGTCAAAAAAACTGGACACAATTTTCTGTTCTTCCCCCTGAGCTCACTCATAATCCACTGTCAACTCTGGTTTGCAATGACAAAGAATGATATGATATAGGTAGTACACTATCGAATTAAAATAAACTGCATTTGAATAGATGAATTAATTCCTGTTGGAATCCCTGACGTTAAAACAAGTAGTCGCAGGTTCTTCCTTGATAGACCTGTGCAACAGCAGAAACGCGCCAGGCTGCGAGATGGTCCCTTGAGGGCCTCTCTCGCATGACGACAATCTAACATCAAGTTCCACCTAGCTATGTGCCGGGTCTGGGTGTCTTGAGTTATTAAATTGCTTACCGTTGTTCCTGTAAGTGGAAGAGCCGACTCTGGACTATAAAACAGTTGTTTTGAGGCAAAAACAGGAAGAATGTAATTGCCGCTTATCTTTTATATTGATCCATCCTATTTTAGGTAATGGGTATGAAATTCGTTCATACTTTCTTATACCAAACACAAAACGTTGGCATGAATTTTGAACCCACTGAATTCTATCACAAACTTTGCTTAACAAGCATAATCCATACAACATCATAAAAAGTAAACTGTGATAGAACCAGAGAATCGCATAGTAATGCCCTATATTTGGTGCTCAGGACCTAACAGCTGCTGTACAGAAACCGCAATTGAACATACGCTCTGGCAATGAGGTGATCGACATGCTTGGTGAACAATGGTGACACATGAGAAATTGGGAATGAGTTGGTCATCAATTTTCACTCTTATTCTATTTTGAGCTGCTTCTCTAATTTTGTCTTTACCGAATACTATTACAGACGATCTATCGGGGTTGATTTCAAGCGAATAGTCTATTGATAATAATACACCAGCTAGATCTTTGTTTATTTGACATGAGTGATAAAGAGTATCATCGGCATGGAGGTGATATTTACATAATGCCTTAGTGCTGATAATATGTTGGAGGTGCTGTATGTTATATGTTATATGTATATCGTTAACGTCGGAAATGAATGACTGTAAAAACAAAATTTCAGTCATCCACCCTTTGTCGGAACAGCAAACGGGGTTTCCTGGAGGGCCATGTTTTGAAACTGATGATTCATTCCTTTTCGTGCAAAAATGAACTAGAGACGCTTCCTTTTGAAGCTAAAATTTTATTTGGCTCTTGCACACTTTTGGCGCCTGCCTCATCAGCATTCCAAATTGTGGAAGACGAAGACTTTAACTTGGTACGAACTTGAAACAAGTTCTCAAAAAAATGTCATTTCTCATCTATTGGAAGAGGTAACCCTATTAAGACTAAGGAATTATGGTTTTTTTAGAGATCACTGTTCTGGTTAAAAATACTGGCAACCAGTCGCGAGTTCCCTGCCTTAAGGTTAAAAGTATTCTTAAGATTTTTCTTTTTGGCGTAGACAAATGTGCCCCTTCAGCTTTTGATGAGACACCCCATATAAAAGCTTGAAATGCTTGAATAATTTAATTCCAGGGCCTGCTTTCCTTCCACGGAGAACAATATTTTGTATCTTAACGAAGGGCCTGATCTATCATTTTCTCTTAACCTTTTTAATAGTTCTTCTGGGGTTTACAGAAGGTTGGCTGACTTCTGTAGCTCTTACAGCTTTCGTTTCTTTAACAGTTTTCAAAGCCTACCGAAAAGTGAATAATGACAACTACCACCATACGGATTTCCTTACGGTAGCAACCTTGCTCTTGTATACTTACGTGTACCAGCTGGTAACAGATGGCGCATAGAGTTAAGTTTCAAGATAAAGCTACACAATTCGCATTATTCGATTGCCACTATTACCCTACCGCCAACCAGCATGGCATGGTAGACAACCTGGCGGAAAAGAGAGAAACACTAAGGCGCCTGCTTTACTACAACGCGTCCTATTTCATTTGAAAAATGTGATTTGCCTTTAAATAACGGGGTTAACGATTAGGGCAATAATATATATTGTGTGAATATGCTTTCCGCGTGCATACTCATTACTCAACCCTGCGTTTGGACTGCGGTCTATAATGTAAATCAATAACGAACTGGAACCGTAGGCGAACTTTCAGCAGATTAATTGTACCTAACTGAGAAATGGAACTGCTGAAATGCACATGTAGGTCACTGGAATCACAGGAATAACAAAATATGTTATGGGGTTGGGTGATTTCGTTATTCAATGGTTATAGGCACTGCACCCCACTATTTTCCAGATTACAAATAAATAAATAAATAGATTACATTACAAAGTCAGTTGCAGAACAGAGGAAATATTTAATATTTCGGTTTCTCACCACAATTCTTAGTAGTAAGTATAATATTTAACTTTCTAAGGATCCGTTTAACATTTTAAAAATTTTAACAATGCAATAGCACAAAGATTATTAAAATTAAATGGAAAAGATACCAAAATATAACCAATTATTGTTGTAGGTCAGACGCATTTAATAAGTTCCTGAAACTCAAATGTTCTCTTTTATCTCCTTTGTTAAAACATTTTTTTATTTTACTCGACAGCTTAAACTAATTAAACATTTTTTGATAGGTACTCAATTTTTAATGACGTTCTTAATTTCTCTTATATGAGACTTACAAAGAACTGTTGAAAATTAATATAGACTGTAAATAGATATTATTTTCGATACATTTTGTTTTCAGTGCAACCTACTTGCGTTTAATTAAATTTGAAAAAATCGAAGAGTAAATTTTAATAGCTGCGCCTATATTACTTAATAGCTCCTGAAAAATGCCCATTTATAGTGTCCCACATGGATTTCATTTACATATGGTCACATTAGTGTTGCTACAAGGGCAATATTCTTCAAAAAATATAAGAAAATAGCTGTTGCCTGTGACTTCGGTTACAACGGTAAGTACTTTATTTATATCAAAGTTGGAATTATTTGGCAACTTATATTAGAAGAATTTAGTCGACCTTTGGAATTCTTCTATTCACGTTTCCCAAAGTTGAATCACGCTTCGAACAAGTTCAAATAGTAATGTTTGTACTACCACAAGTTATATAGGAACTTGAAGCAGGTTGTTCTTCTTTCATATACCATATAACTACGTCGCTTAATCCATCACTCTGACGTCGCTTCTGCTGAAATTACTGAAGACTTATGGAGCGACACATTAGCTACGAGGTGCTGTGGCTCAAGCCCATCAGCAAATACTGTTTAACCAGGTAAATCCTGTGAACTTTCCACACACAAGGTGGTGGACGTAGACGAAAGGACGATCTCTTTCTGGGAAGTGACCCAAGGAGCATTTTAGATACAGAGTGTGCTTTTAAGGAACACCTCTCTATAGTCAATTAAAACGGCGCGGCTGTGGAAAGCAAGACGGTACACTCTACCGTATGTAGATGGATACATGTTGAAACACAGGAAAATCTTGGCTTCAATCTGTAGCAGTACGAATCGGGGAAGGACGTACGTAGAGAGAGTTCTCTCACCTTTACTGTGGTGTTTGGTTATTGACGGATGTGAAGTGCTCCAATGGAGCCATGGTGCGAAGAGGAGAATTTCCCTGTTAATCCGACAAATACAAACATTAAACACACTAGTAAGTGTAACACAGTCACACTAGTGTTGACACCTAGTCAAGAATCGCAGGCAACGGGATGACAGACAAGTGTACGAGAGCTGCAAGTGGGAAGATCACTATAGGACCCTGACCAGCCCACGGGGCTACATATAACGCAGCCAAAAAAAGAGATTTAGGCAATACCCACAAAAGAGCACTGCAGACATTCGTCGTAAATCTCAGGTCAGAAGCATTCTAAGATCATCTTGGAAAATCCAAACGTGGATTTAACGGCATCCATCTTAAAATTAAGTAAGACAAACATCAAAATTAGGATACAAATGGCCACAGGCCAAGCCACTTTTCTTCCAACCAACGCCTCCACAACAAGAAACTAACTGCTGGCCCCTTATGCAGAGGTTTTGCTGAGAAAGACAAGATGCATCATCTGCCATCGTGAGACGTACAATTAAGCAAGGGAGCACATATTGAGAAATGAAATAATTATACAAGAGTCAGCAACAAAGGTTATGCCATATATTGCGATTAATTGTATATAATTAAATATCAGTCGTGACCATATTGTCTAAATATGGATGTCATAAAAGCGAAGGGTGTCCGGTGACACGAAGCGCATAGTTTAAGAGCATATGCCTCGGGTAATTTTTGGTCGAAAATGCCTTATACACTATTGTTCAAAACTTAATAGTTCAGGAGCTATTGGTGAAGAGGCAAATTTACTTATGATGGCGTTGTTTATTATTATTATATCCCTTTAAGATTAATTTGGTTTTCAATCCAAGAATATGCCGATTTATTGGTATTGTGGTAGAAATGCAAGAGCGTCAGTGCGGGAATATCAGTGGAGTTTCGCTGCTCGAAGAGTCAGTAATCTGAAAGTGTTCATGAACGTACATATACATTGTGAAAACCCTTTCGAAGCACATTTTCAACATCGATTTTCGTTGAATATTCGGTGTGGTGTTCTTAATAACCTCCTTATTCGTATTTCAAGAACGTTTAACATCCGAGCGATTATCTATTTTTTTACAAAACGAGTTTCCAGGATTAATGGAGGATATTTCACTTCGGGGCAGAGTTAACATGTGGTTTAAGCATGATGGTGTACCTCCTCATTATGGTATAAATGTAAGAACATATTTTTAAATAATAACTTTTCCAACCGTTGGATTGGAGGAAGTGGTCCAGTGCCAGACCTAACACCTCTAGATTGTTATCTTTGGGGACGTGAAAAGTTTAGTACATTCAAATAAACCACAATGGTTGCAGCTGCATCAGGGGCGCCGGAAGAAAATTTGTTAGGGGAGACCCTTACATTTTTTCAAGTAGAAATTAGAATACTTGAAAATTTTTACCTATTTTTAAATTAGTAAATCAATAGGGTATGCAGAGTCAGCGATAGAATAGAACATTATATTCCAAAAGTGGCTGTCTACTAGTTGTATTGTAAGCTTTTAACATGTTCTAAAATGGATTTACGCGATTTATAAAATTTGCCCTTTAGTAGCGGCGCCCATGAGCTGCATCTATTGTCTATGCCTTCAATTATTAGAAGAGCAAGAATGTGTTGCGAGGCAGCGGGTGATCATTTTGAACAAAAACTTTGATTAAATTTGTGTTGGTAATAAAAAAATTAAAAAAATTGTTAATTAATAAAACATTACTTTATTCTGAATGTTCTTTACCTTTTAAAATTAAATTTTGCCCATAACTCTTTAATTATTAAGTTTCGGACAAAAGTGTAGTTTACCATAAAATTGTCCATGGTCTCTTAAGCTATGCGCATCCGGGCACAGGATATGTTTCCTTGGTTCTATTTGCAGTCTCCTCGAGACTCTCCTTCTCTCCACAACGTTTCGGCAAAGTCACAATTGCCATCTTCAGGTTAATAATTGCCTGATTTTGATTCGTATTGAACTGTCTCCCGTGGAAGAATAACGAGGAGCAAAGGCAGGCAATTATTAACCTAGCTGTCCGGCTCATTTCCATAATGACAGACGATAACTCAACACAATTTTGCCCACAACGTTGGATAGGATTATTGCCACCTAGATCACCAGATTTAACACCTTGCGATTTTTTCTTTGTGGGCGATTTATAAAGGTTACTGTTTTTGTACCTCCACTCGCCGCTAATTTTCAGGAACTTCGCGGCCGTATCACCGCAGCTGTGGTACTGATTGATCGTGACATGCTGACACGTATGTGGAATGAATTTGATTATCGGTAGATGTTTGTCGTATCAACCAGGGTGGTCACATTGGGCATGGAGAGTTTCTTGTTCTAATGGCATAAGAATTATAATGATCCGTTGCGTTGTATAGTTTGCTTATAATATTAAATTTTAAAATGTTTCACGGAACCATCTATATAGTGCATAAAAGATGTTTACGACTGAAACTTCGAACTGAAATAATAAACAAATTAGTGATACGGGCACATCAGGGTTTATTTCTAAAGAAAAAAAACGGCAAAATAGCTACTTATGAGTTTTAATTGTGGAAAACTGGACTTTTTCGAATATTTGTAGGTTTTTTACATACGTCAAACCGATATATTTTTCACTCAACGGCTATACGACCTAAATCAAAAGGGCGATGCATTATTTAGCTCTTAATAAAGAAAATCTGTATATCTTTAAATTAAGATAGATGTGAAGATCGATCTTGTTGATAAATGAATTACCTAAGTTCAAGGTAAATTTTTGTGAAATCCGAAAAACTACCCCTCTGCAGATTCAACAAAAATATTGCCTAACAAATTTATGAAAAACAATTCTCTTATTTCATAAATACCTATTTAGGTTAACAAATTGCAATGTAACATTTAAAATTTTAATGTGCAGTGTACTCGCTTATTTTGTTTACGTATTCAGGCGTATTTTAATCGTTAGCTTGCCATTTTTATGGAAATGAGCTCAAAGATTTAAGAAAAGTTTTGATAAAAATCTTGTAAATTTCTATATTAAATGAAATGACTGAAAAGCACGGCAAGCAATTAGAAAATATCAGATTAAGGTTAAAATTACGCATGTAGTGTGTTTATGGGTTTTATATAAAATTTCCAAACAAAATCTTTAATTAATAGGCAATTTTTATCGCATAAGATGCTTTGGGTTGAAATTGATAGACGCTGTAAATAAGCGCCTCTACCGGAGGGCGAAAGAGACAGGGCGACGCCGTGCGCGTTCCATATTAGTTTTGGCGTCCCGACGCAGATAACTTTTAAACTTAACCCGGGTTACACGCGTTTTCTTTTCTATATAGCGCGTCTGTAAATTGTAGTCATGACTTAATTGAAAATAACGTTAGATTGATGTTAGATTCACTGTTATCTACATAGTTTGTCTGTGAAAACTGTGTTTATTTAAAATAATAGTTGTAGAATGTGCTGTAATTTCAAAAATACCGGTAAGGTGGTTGTTGCATACATGCCCTAAAGGAAATAATAAAAGTTTGCGGAGGTACTTTTTCGCAACCTTGCTTTATCGGACATTAAATATGAATTTATTGAGCGCAATTAAGTTTGCAGATTGGGCTGTGACAAAGTGATAATTTAATTTTCGAGGCGTTATCGAATTTGATAAAAATCTCAATTAGTAAATGGATAATTAAGGAACTTTCTCAGAAATGGGTGCTAAGCGAGGTAGATTTAAGCAGATCCTTGCTTATTTAGGGACGAGATCTCGTTCTGATCATGCACTACACCTCTGGATAACAATATAAAAAATTATTACCGGATATTACAGAAAGATTTATCTCAAAAAGTATTGGAAAATTCTTTTAGTTTAAGATTAAGAAAAACTAAGAAGTGCCGAAGGAAGTAAAGACATCGTTTCCGGCGAGAACGTGTCAAGAACAGGCGGAAGCAGTTGATTGTGTTAGCCAGAAAAGTGACAATATCTTTAGAGATTATACGATAACGAATCCATTGTATACCCTAATAAATTGAAAGATGCCTAGTAATTGACCATCTTACAATCTCGGTGCAGCTACTTACTTCAAAATAATGGCTCCTGTAAATGGGTCAGTGGTTGACAGCGACCTGTCATATGACGAAATCTATAATTTTACCGAAAACGCGGTGGACCATAATGTTAGCGAAACCGCATTTTTAAATCAATCATCAGAAAACTTTCTTCTTTTATTTGAAGACATAGATCAGTACTTGAGTCATGTGAATTATACCGGAAATGATAGTGAATTTAGAGACACGTATCTTCGACAATTAGAGAATTGCAGCTATTTACTTAACACTACAAATGCTACATGTTTCACTCATACATCGAAGGATGAAAACGTTTACAACTACTGGGCTTTACTTTTGGTTATTTTTCCAATTTTCACTCTTTTCGGCAACGTTCTTGTAATATTAAGTGTTTATCGGGAAAGAACCTTACAAACTGTGACAAACTATTTCATCGTAAGCCTAGCCCTTGCGGATCTTCTAGTTGCAGTTGTTGTGATGCCCTTTGCTGTCTACGTTCTGGTGAGTACTGAATTCTGAATTGATTTGAAGCCGATGACCCTTTGTCATAAACTTGTCCTGTTAGATATGCACACGTTCAACGTTCAATAACTATTCAACTGAAAATCGAGGGACGATGATGATAAAAATATCATCCCCTACTACTTGAAACGCTCCATAAGTTCATTACTCGATTAAAATACCCGAAATATTTTATTTCACATCAATTTTTTTTAAACGTCGCAAAATAATGGAATTGGGAATTTCGGTTATTCATTCCAAACAAGCTTTAAAAGTGTCACAATATATCAGATAAAAAAAGGTATGATAACATTTTTTTTCACAGGTAATTTTTACATATCAAACATATATATAAGCTTTCAGGATTTGGATATCGTCTTCGACGCGTTTCCATGAATATCAAAGTTCCACTTTCGCCTACTTCTACCATTTATTTTCCACTTCAATAATTTTTCAAAGTTAACGACCTAAAAGATGTAGACGGCTCTCGATTTTGAGAGCAATAATCGTTTTTGCAACTATTGAGACATAAAGCAAAAAATACTACCTATACCCAAAATCTGATGTATATTTATTTAATAAGATTGTGGCCCTTGCTAGAAACTATAAAACTGATATTGGATAGAATAAACCCCTAATTCATTGTCATAAATTGAACGATACATAGAAGCTCTTTCTTTTCTCGGGTTCCCCTTACAACTTCGCTGCCCAAAGATTTCTTATATAAATATCTGGACGTGCCCTCTGTTACAATTGAACAAAAAAAGACGTTATTCTTATAACAATAGTAAACAGACAATGAGGGTGGTTTAACATTGACCTTAGCTTCGTGCTTTTTTTTGCTATATTCACTAACATACTGACCTACAAAATAGTTAAGCTTTACCTTACCGAATCGGCAAGTGTTATGTGTAATTGATTGAAATTTATGCATGATGTGCATTTTTTCCGTCCGCATATGATGGAATAACCGTGGTAAATACGATGGAGTTTACATTGCAACAATCAACGAACTTGGTTAGTTAGAACCTTAACCACCTTGCATAAATGCATATTGAATCCACTGTAACGGACAGGTGATTATTTTATTTTTTAAAATAGACGCTAAAAAGTAATTTATGCTGCCGTCTATGCAACATACTCAAAAACATTCTGGTGACCATTTGATCAATTATTATTATTAGTGACCTGATAGTGACTGATAGTTTTCAAAAAATAAAACCAAGTTATTCCTATGGGCATGCATAGAAAAGGTTAGTAGTATATTATTTACTAAAAATGAATGCATTTGAATATTTTGAGACAGTTGTTGACCAAAAAATTGGGTGTCTACTGAAATACGTCATCTTATTTGTGTCAATTCTAGTGAAATAATACTAATAAATATATCATGAGTAGACACCATGCAGTAAATGTACTACATCTCGCATATCTATAAAAATTCGACAGAAAAAACAGCTTAGTTTTGATTGTAATATATAAATAAAATAATTTTGGTATTCTATGGTAATTTATTTTACACCTGGGACACACCTAATATTGTCTGTATGAATGCGAACAATTCCAATGTATTCCATTGGCGTGCCAGTAGGGTCTTTTAAACTTTGAAATATATTACAACACGTTGTACAGGCGTTATCGTGAAAAGTGGGACACACCGCACCAATATCAAAATTTTTTTACGCAAATAGACGCCCAATTATTGGGGCGAGTACAAAATTTGTAAGATTATCTTTTTAGAGCAACTTTGATTTTATTTTAGAATGTTGCTTTCGAAGATTTTAGAAAAATTTAGAAAATGAAAAATCTAATGATTATATCATATAGGAATACGATTTGATAGTTCTGACTACGAGTAGCAAGATATTATACTCTATAGACAGGACCGCGGAAGATGAGAAATTTTGCAGTTACATTAGCTTAGTTTTTGCAAATCGATTCAAATAAAAATAAAAAACTAACAAAAAAGGCTGGAGATAGCGAAATATTGATAACATGTATTGTATAATGGCCCATCAACATTTCCACAATTTCTACAAACTGAAAACAGGTTCATTCAAGGAGATCATCTAAATTCTAAATGATTATCTTTTGTCATTATTAACTGAAAGAAATATTAATGAAATTGTCTTCCAATCAACCCTATACGCCTCTCAAAATAACAAATTCAATTTTGGCCTTTCTTCAAATGAATTTCAAATATTCTTACGCCTAAACATGGATATGTACCTTAAGAGCACGATTATTATGAAGTGACGAGAGGTGAATTTGATTGTTGATGTTATGCCTATAAACAGATATGAACCAAGTAGCAATTGGAAATAGTTTTGCCTATTTCACCAATTACAGCCGAACGTATGCAGGTTCTTCATTCGGCTTGTGTCAACGTCGCCCCCTTCCAAAACGCTAAATCGACTTTTATTGTGGTGATCAGTGGCAACGAAGTTACAAGCTCGTTGATAATGTTTGTCACGAGTGGTCACGTAGGCGAAAGCTTCGGTATGCCACTCCGCCGCCGCGCCGCGCAGGAAACGTATCATAGCATGAGCGCCATAGACAAATGAGACAAACCTCTGGGCCCTGTTTTTAGGATTCCACCCAAATTCTCTTCTTAAAAAAAAATGTAAAAATAGCTTTTCCTTTTATTTTACAAAATGCATAAATAAATGTTAAAAAAGAAACTTTTTTTTATTGCGGGAAATGGGATTCAGGGAAGTGGGAATGGGATGGGAAGATTAGGTATAAACGTTGATTGAAGAATTCTTCAATCAACGGTATAAAGCAATGCCTAAAAAAATAAAAAAAATGGTACCTCTTAGTGAAGAGTTGAAAAAAAGCATACTGAAATCGGTTACAAAATGTCGATTTTATTTTGAAACCAGAGAAAGTTATGAAAATGCTTGGTAGGGGAGTTGCGTCGATTGTTCGTACAGAGGATGTCAATATAACAGTTTCTAAATGGCTTGATAATACTTAAATTTATGTAGCTTCAAGTTGTAGTAGTATAGAGCCTAAAAATAAAACAATACGTTGGTGCAAATGTACTACTAGTTCAATTGAAATCGAAAGACCATGCTCTATCCAATTCTATAACAAAAATATGGGGGGTGTCGCTTTCATGGGCCAACCATTATCTTTGTACTCGCTAAGCAGGGAAAGAAATGCTGGTACATAAAGGACATGTTTGCTATAAACGCATGGATTTATATATAAAATGGAGGACATATCAAAAATCTACTGGAATTCAAAGCAAGAAAATAGAAAGGGCAGACCAACGTCACCCACGATTGTGAAGAAGATAAAACCCAACTACTAAGTGCAAAACGTCCACTGTAGTAGATAAGTTGTATTTTGAAGTTTTTTTCGAGAAACACACCAATTCTATCCTTTTTAGCAATTTTTTATGTATATGTTTTTAAGCTAAAACCTTTATTTTAAAAAAATTATGCATGGGATGGTTAAATCTTCCAATATTTCCCGGTTTCTTGGTTTTTAGCGTAAGATGATCAATACGTTTGCATGTTCTCTCACCTCTTCCACTGTGTTACTTCGCAGACGCACCGTGGAATTGCTTTGGAACTTTTGCTCTACGGCCAATAATTCAATCCTGTTGGCAGATTCGTTGTTTGCTCTATTGGTGGGACGAAATACCAAGGGGAATGATAAAATTGATATTCGGGACCGAGCGTTCTAAAATGCGGTGATCTAAAAAAAGAGTGGAAGTACAACAATTGGAACCTTCTTTGCAATTCTTGAAGTATATCGTCAAACATGTTTGCTGGTCGTGACGTGTGCTTCGTTATGGAAGTCGCGTCATCTTTTGAGATTTCAAAGAAACTATGGAACAACTTTCAATCTTTCTAATGACGACTGCTCGAGAACCGATAATAATGTATTCCAAATGTCTTGGGCATTGGTTTTCTTGCGGACGTGCATTGCAGCATCCTCTTCGACTGAAGTGCCTATCATCCAAAGTTACTGAAAATGTTTTTTAAAATTTATTCTTCTACAGAGAATGATAGTAACTTTTCGATTCCACTATATTGTATAAAGATATAAAATTCAATTTTTAGGTCTAGCTGGAAACGGTTTGTGAAGAATATGAGGTAGTATTAGTTTTCAATTTGGAAACTCCTCGTATTAATGATTATACTGTGTTTTCCTCAATTCGGGGACCTTCAAAGGAGGTGTCAAGTAAGTTACTTAATGAGACTCAAGTTCTTCATCAAATATATTGCCGACGTTTCGACTGGGTAATATTGCAATATATTTGATGAAGAACTTGAGTCTCATTAAGTAACTTACTTGACACCTCCTTTGAAGGTCCCCGAATTGGCGAAAAAACACAGTATAATTAGTTTTCAAGTAAAATTTAAAATGTAAGATAGGGACATTAGAATAAAGGGGAGAATGGACAATTACGTTTGAATCAAGTCGTTATTACAATTTCCAAAACACAAAGTGTGGAGTATATTTAAAACGATCGCTTCAAATTAATTGTCTCAATATGGCGGTTACATTCTAACGAAGGCTCGATATGCAAACATTGTTCAAAGCCAGCAAATGATACAGCAGTAGACAAAGAAAAAAAAGAAAAATTAGTATAATTTAGCGACCACAGATGGATAAATTCAACGACATGATAAAAAAATGGAAAACTTAAACAAACAATAAACGAAATTTTCAAAATAAGCTGCGTTTTGCAAAATAGAACTATTAACTTTTTTCTGTAGAACTAAAAACAGCATAGTAGCACCTTTGTCAACCAACTTCAAAAAGTTGGTTACTAAATTCGTCCGGATGTCTGTGTGTCTGTGTGTCTGTGTGTCTGTGCGGGTGTGTGTCTGTGTGTCTGTGTGTCTGTGCGTTGGTCGATGTTACAGGAGGGTTTAGAAAGCTGGAAGTGATTTCATCTTATAGGAAATTTCTCACTGATTCCAAATCGCTGGTAAATTTTTTGATCGGATCACCCGTTCGCCGTCGGGACGCCATTAAAGTCAAAATATACACCCTTTAATATCTCGAGAACGACACGTCCAATTACAAAAAGAAAAAAATACGTTTCCTTTATTTTTTGAAACCTATTGAGTCATGATACGTTAACATCACCCCCACCTCTCTGTGGGGTGGAGCGGGGGTGAGTTTTCAAAACTTAAATGGGAACGCCTATTTTTATTACACTTTTGGATTCTCCATAAAAAACGATCTTCAAATTGCAAATTTCACCCCCAACTGCAACCCCTTTTTTGGGGGTGGAAAGGGGGAAAATTGCACGTCCACAGAAAAACGATCTTTTTTACTTTTTTTCCCTCTAACATTTTTTCGTGATTTACAAATTGTCCGTCACCCTCTTCACTCCCATCTCCCTTAAGGGTGGACAGAAAAAAACAATGACTCATTTGTGCAGAATCCGGCGTGCTTGTGTCTGAGGTGGGGGGGGGTGTTATATACATATATATTTTATATAGTATATGCCATAATTAGTTGCAGATTTGAAGTTGGTTGAAATTAGAATTCTATAAGAATTTGCGCCTTTTGATACTTGTTTATATTAAACCAAGTTAGCAAATTGGGAGCTTTAAAATTATTTTCAGCAATTTTCTGTGGTCACTTTTCTCTAAAACTCTTCTACCGCAAGGCCCTATGACTATTATTTCTTGAGGTATAATATTTCGCCGGTCTTAGTGAACCGCCCTGTATAACACTGTAGTATTACTAGGTACGACATACACTACTGAAGAAAGACCAGAAACTAGTAAAATATAACCAAAATGGGGGTGGTAAGAAAGATAGGAAACTCAAGATGAAAAAGTAAGAAATAGATGCGGAATAGACGAAGTAAATGAAGCGAAATAGCCATTTCAGTAAAATGACAGGAGCAGATTGGTGAAAACTGTCATGTGAAATACGAGATTCATCGTAGCTACTTTCTAAAATATTTTGATTTTCAAACAGTATTTGTGCCAGGTTTGCCCTTCTCCTGCGATATAGCGAAAGAAGTAAAGATAACCAAACTGCAGAACGTGCAAGGGGATGGTGTACGCGATCACCATCAAAATAGGAAAAAAATGTGATACCAAAGAGTATATATACTCTTTGCTGATTTATATTCTCTTTGCTATCATTCTAGTAAACGGATAAGGATCCAAACCGTACTTAAAACCTTCCCCACAAATTAAAGGATTGTTTATTATATAAAACTTGATGCGACATGTTTCGGTAACATAGATAATACCATATTCAGGCGACAAAAAATACAACGAACAAATTAAAAAATTATTAATAAAGTTTATAGTTATATAGGGATGTCTTAACAGTACATGGGAAGAATTGATAGAAAATCCCAAAGTTAGTGTGCCATGGGAAATAACCACATTCGGTAAAAGAGGGGTGAAATCCACGCGGAAGAAAACATCGAAACCGCAAATCTCCACAATAAATTATAAGATGGAAGCAGAATAAATCAAAATTAATCGACGACAAAGGCGTGCAAGCGCAACTTGAAAGCAACAATCTTTGCTATCAGTGTGTGATGGCCGGTTCAAAGTTTCGATACTTTTTAACATTTTCAGCGGCATTTCCCATTCCAAGTGATAAAAGAGCTCGCATATGCGTTAACGGCACATGTAAAAACGTACTGAGACATGTAACAGATAATAACCAAATTTTTGAGGAGTTAAGAACTAATTAAGGTAGGTAGCGTGAGAAAAGCTAGAAAAGAACTGTGGCAAGCATATGAGGTATAGCTGTAAGTATTTTGGATTTTGGTATCGATCAAATGATGTGAATAAATTTTAAGTAAGTTAAACGAGTGGAAGCTTTGATTAAATGAACTATGTAAGATTTAGAAAAGGAAAATGTGCGAATGACGTGAAAATGAAATTACTAATGAAGTATTGAAATTTGTCTGCTTTTGATCCCATTAATTAAGTCTAGTTCTCCGAAAACGTAATTGAAAAACTACTTTAACAATAACAGGACGAACTATTTAGAACAGTTTTTTAAAAAAATACTCGGGATCGTGGGACCGGTTTAAATTTATATAAAGTTCAGAAAGTAATACCCGTCTTGCGTTTGTTTGATTATATTCAAGCTCTCTCATTTGCAACGTCAGTAATATGCTTTACGAAACTCGTAAAGCACAGTAGTCAGAGCGTAAAGTTGTGCTAAATTCAATTAATCAGCCTCGCTCTAACACCTTTTAAAATTGCTTCGGATATTTAGTTTTTAATATTACAATTAAATGAACTTCAGTTTGCCTTAATGCATCGAGTTTCATGTAACTGCCATTAAAATAAAAATGTTCATGTACACGCATGTCACAGGAACTTACAAGGAAAAAATAAAAATTGATACGAAAACATTGGCATTTACAATTCGCGAATGTGGGTCAACAGTAATTTAATGCATGGGTTGTTCCTAATTTGCTGGTTACGTCGATGACATCAAAATGACATTTGGGTTTCTTTTGATAGTTCCTACATGGTCATTGATACATTTTTTGGAGTACATATATAGAATATAGACACATTATCTCAACATCTATTTTACACTGAAAACTGAAAAACCTATATTAATCTTTGGAAACAAGTTTGAATTCAAAATTTACAGAACACCCAGACATTACAATTTCACAAAATTCTTGTCACCTTTTAAAGCATAATATTGCTGGTTTAGGTCTTTAGTACATCGAGCATTTACATACGTAGGTATCATTGTCCAAAACAAGCCTTACTAAAGAAATTTCAGTTGTTAAACAAACTGCATCTAAAATAAATCAAGACATAATAAGAGGTGAGAAACTATAGAGGCGTGAGTATTACAAATGTGGTATATAAGGTATACACTATGATAATTCGGGAGCGTTTGGAGGAGTTGGAGGAGAAGGAAGTAATAATGGACTGGTAGGCGGGTTTCAGAAGGAAGAGAAAGGTGGTGGACAATATCGATTATCTCAGTAGAGGAAAACTATGAGAGGAGCTAAAAAGGAGAGGAATAAGGAGGGATTTCAAGTAAATCAAGAAATCATAAGAGGTGAGAAACTATAGAGGCGTGGGTATTACAAATGTGGTATATAAGGTATACTATGATAATTCAGGAGCGTTTGGAGGAATTGGAGCAGATGGAAGTAATAATGGACTGGTAGGCGGGTTTCAGAAGGAAGAGAAAGGTGGTGGACAATATCGATTATGTCAGTAGAGGAAAACTATGGGAGGAGCTAAGAAGGAGAGGAATAAGGAGGGATTTAGTGGAAAGAATAGAAGAATTGATATGGAGACGAGTGTAGGTTAAAAACAGAGCGAGATTTTTGTGACAACCAAAGGGTTGAGTCTGAGCGACCTACTTAGTACGAGTTTGTTTCGGTATATATAGGGGGTTAGAAGAACGGCTAATGGGTAAACAGGGTGGAGGGGTGGTGGGTGATAGGGGGTGTAAGCGTATGCGGATGATATTGTGGTGATGGCAAGAACAGGATGAGAAATGATGGACGGTAAATGAGTTCTTAGAAAAGAGAGAACTAAGTGTAAACGTGAAAAAGACTAAAAATGATACTGTTTTAAAAAGGTAGAGGTAATGAGGAATGGAGATAGAGAGAGGAGGAAGTTGAAAGTATGGGGGAAGTGATGTATCTGGGATATAAAATGAGATATGATGTGAAGGAAATGAAAAGGGGGAAGTAAAATTTTAGGGCAGCTAGTTCATAATATTATAGTTTTCATTGAGTGGTGCTACACAAGGATCAGTTCTTGGACCACTACATATACGTATTTAGGTTTAAAATCTGCTTATTATTTATCATATATGGGTAACCTACACCATTAAAATTTAAAAATCTACTCGAATCTACGGACTTGCTCCACCTATTAACACAACAATTGTTGTATATCATATACGTTTGTATTGATATGCTCCATGTATTTCTTGCTTCTTGTTTACCCTTATAATAGCCGGCGTTACTTCAGAATGTACAGTCACAATCTATGCAGGTATTGACAGTTAAGCAACTAGCGCTCTGGTCAGTACTTGGATGGCTGACCGGTTCATTCTGTGGTTCGGTGTGTCCGGTAGGGGGTAGTACAAAGGGCCCGAATGAGCCCTACGTACGCGTGGACTTAGGTCCCATCCCCCATTCTAATTTACATTTTACCCTTATAATAACGAATTTAAACAAAATACACATTTCATAAAGTAATAAATTGTGTTACAAATAGGTATAAAATATAGGTACCTACAACTCGTAGTTTTGGAAACGGAGGTTTGTAGACGGAATTTTATAAGATTAATGGCTTTTAATTAGCGATTTGCGCATGTATCTTTCCATCGGGCTACGTAACTCTTAACGTAATATGTAGATGTGGATGGTGGAAAATATCTAGTTTCGTTACTGCATGTAGAAAACTAAAACAAATATAATATGTTAATTGATTTACCGACCGCCATCACATGAGATAAGGAATAAGTACGTATGTCACGTTGTGGTGTAATGAACAAAATTTGCAGTTAAAAACGCGAAATTATGACGGTTACATCATTAAGATAGTCGAGTATTTATTAACAATGGTAAGTATAATTCTAACAATAATGTAGCTTTCAGCGTACAGATTTTCAATTACCTATCTGTTTTTTTGCGAAAGTGTTTCTCTGCATTATTTGATACACGAGACATATGAGTTTAATTGTAATTAATCTTGAAGCCATAAAGTTATGAATAAATTGAGCAATACAGCTTTAATTCAATTAAGAGTTTAACACTACAGACTTGCATAAATTTATTTCCCCCCAAGAGCTCGGTTTTTCACTTGTTTTCCATTCTGTGTATTTTTTTAGTGTGTAATAACTCTGACATATTTTCTTTTGCTTAAGTAATTGTTAAAGAGCAATGACATAATAACGAATGTTAGAATTTAATAATAAAATCAAATTTCCTAGTGACCAATCTTGTTTTTAATCTTCTTTTTATCTCGTTCGAGTTCAATCTCTTTTCCTCTCTATTACTCCATTACATAATTGCTTTGCTCGTTCTCTTGGATTTTTAGACCAATGGTTTTAAAATTCTGTGTTATAGGCTAACGTAATCATTTTCAGCGGGACCGTATTTTTTTTGTCATCTAGGGTCTAAATTACGTGGTTTTTTCATTTAATTGTTTTATAATGTTCATATGAATATCAATTCATTACTCTCACTCGCAGGGGTTTACCCATAAAACTGGCGTGGTCTACCCGATTGCAGCACTACCCGGGGTTGGAACCTTGGAGCTGTTCATAAGGATGAGGACGCCAGTATTAAATTGCGAGGAGAACCGCGAGACCGCAAAGGTCCCCTCTCGCTGGGTAATAGATGTGGAGGAGAGTTCGGTGTGCACGTTCTCGACTACGACTCATGAAGGGATACATGAGTACAAACCGCGGGTTGCGCCTCGGTCTTAAGGGCGAGGGGGCTTGGATGCTTGATTAGTCCCACATGACCGGCGAAGCGATCGTGATTGGGCCCGCCCCCCACGTCGCAGTTGCATCTCACCACGGAACGATATAGAGGCGGAGGAGCACCAATTGCCACATCACCGCTGGAGCGCTATCGTTGGCGTGCATGGGCCTATTGTATCCAGGCACAAGGAAGTGATGGATCGCGATAGCCGACGTCGCCGCTAGACACTTGTCTCTCTCGGAGCGATCGCAACCTGATCGGAGTGCCTGATTCCGGATGTCGCCGCCGGTCACTCGTGACCCTCGCAGCGATTGCATCCCTCAGGGATGGCCGCTATCGGCCGTCGCCGCTAGTGGCCATGACTGTCGGAGCGATAGCACCCCGGCAGGGGACCAGAAGTCGCGTGAAGGTCGCCGACCTGCCAGTAATGACTCCCGTGCATTCGTGTATGTGCCCTTGTGTATCCGTTGGCGGGAGCCAAGCGGCTGTGGGAAATGTGGATGGGAGCTCTCGAAAGAGGAGTTCGAGCCTCGACCAGTAAAGGCGCCAAGGGTAACTTCGTAAACACGGGGAGAAAGGGAGGTGGACTTCCCCACCTGCGGTTGACTTAGAAGGGTCACTTGACTTAGGCGTTGGACTCTTGCGGGTTTGTGGTTCCATAAAACCGCTATGATTGTACGTATGGGGTTTCTTGCCAAAAATACGACTGGCATGACTCTTAAACGGGAGGAGGTTAAGGTGCCACCCCTAACCCGGCTCCGTCCGTCGCTGTCCGAAAGGCTCGGAGTGATCGAGATCGGAAGGAATATGAACTTTGGGGAATCTCGCTTTTCCGAGTCGACGCCGAGTCTCCGAAGCGATATAGCCTCTAGCGGAGTCTTCTACCCAGGAGTAAAATTGGTGAAATGAATTTTGATAGTCTCATGCTTTACTCCGCCGGGATGGTTTGGGGGACAGGACGTCGCAGTTCCGGCGTAGTGAATGGACCGGAGCGATAAGCCTCCCCAGCGTATAAGCACAGTTCAATGCTAGCTCAAATCCGTACTCATTGAATTTCTCGATGATAATCTCAATATTGTTGATTTTTGTGGTCTCTTGTGTTGTAATTTTCTTTTGATCGTGTCTGCTTATGGAAATGATTCCAATTTTATGTCTAGCCGGTTGTAGATTACTTTTTGTTATACAGAGTGTTAATGTGCTAATGTTCAACGTTAGCTGACCTCATAAAAGGTCGTTTGTTGGGTTTAAAAAAGAATTTAATTAAACAATGTTATTTTTAAAAAAATAAGGAAAACTGAATGTCTCAACTACAGGGAATGCCTTAAGTGTGGACCACGACACTCAATATCCGTATTGGACCGAAGCAGTATGTTTATATTGATTGTACTTTTATATTTGAGTTCCCCATAAGTGAGGAGTGTATCGGTGTATTCAGCAAACGTATAATCTATTAAGCAGCAAAATTCTACTTCATCTGAAATGTCTTCGACATTTATTTTTCAAAAAAGATCACATATGAGCTCCTAAAATATTGTAACATTGTCACGTTAACACCCTGTATAGGTGTGATATAAAGCTAACTGGGATATTTCACCTTTTGTAGGTACACATCAAGGATACTTTTGTTACATAGTTACATTTAAAAGTAAGATTTCTCCTTCACTACTTACCAAGGGTATCTATGTATATTGAAATGTTGTTATTGCCTTACGCCATATTAATAGAGTGCCTATAGTCCAATACAGCATATTGCTCTACTCTTTTTAGTATTTGGTCTCCGTTATGTGTAATTGTCTCAACTTCGTTTTTTAATGTGTATATTTTTTCCCGATTTTCAGTCGAAGACATCTCATCCCTTTATTTTTGTCCGTTACTTCATGTCCTTGTGTATCTTGCATTTATTGCTCTTTTCTTGTGCACGTTCCTATTTATTTATTCCATGGAAATCTTTACTTGCTATTTTATACCCTTTTACAATTTGTCTTCAAGGCTTCTGCTTCTTCATTTATTAGGGGTTTATTTTTCTATGTCCATATTGGTCTTACTAGTACGTGGTTGCTTCCAGTGCTACATTCCTTCAGTACTATTTCATTTTTTATCCTTCAATTTGGCGATATCCAAGCCTACTTCCCTTCTTCTCTTTTTTGAAAGGAGTTTATTTATTATACATTTTGTGTTGTTCTTGTTCTGTTCGAATGTTACTGTTCGCTTCTTAAATTTTCAAAATATAACGTTGGCACTGAAGTTGTGCAAAATTAATATATTGCACTTATAAAATACTTACCCCTTAGAATACTTATAAACCAGAAATAGGTTGTCATGATTAATATTACTTACACGTGCTGCAACGTTTATCATTTTTGGTACTGGAAGAGATGACGTATGTGTATTTTAAGCGTTGGCATAAAAGCCGTGCCATTGCACACACTGTGTTAATTACGCCGACTAGATATAGATGCCATAATAATTTCGACGATTTTGCTTGAAATAAGTGTTTAATTAAAATTTCTGTGATTTATTAAACGATTTGTATGCATATACACAACAACTCTTATTTATGTGAAGGTAAATTAAGCATAAAGTGATTTATTTATGTATTCAAAATACCGTAATAATCATGCAAAGAATAAATAGGCCTTATTAATTATTATTAATTCATAGCTCGCAAACATCTTGATCCTTGTTACATAGTCCAAGAGTAAACTAATTGAATACATAATAATAATAATACAAATATAAAACATCTGGGAATGTAAGGAATGCATAACCCTAACGAGTGCCTTAAATTTTAAATTTTGGAGGCCATTTTGATCAACTTATCGAAGTCGTCTTTTTGCACCCGCCGTATGTCTTTTGAATCTAGACATGGTCTATTATAGTGATTCACATATCATTTTCTTATGTCGCATTTTGGATAAATGAATCTTAAATTAAACATACTTACTCAGCGCAATTCGTTATGTGTTTTTTGTTCATGGTCCTAAATTTTTAACCTTCGTGCACATTGCTCTTGCCCCAGTACTTCGCTGCAGATATGTTGTGCCACTGTTTCATGTGGATAATCACTTATCCGGGTTGATGGGTTATGGGTAAAGAATGAAGTTCAGTAAAGTGCGAAATATTGCGAGACTTGATTAACTTTGTCACAAGCTACAGCATGCTTTTTAGGGGAAAATTAATAGTATAATTGAGTATCATCTGCGACAAGCATCTGGCGAGGGGAATGGCCCATTTGGACGCGACCGTTTGAACGCGACCGTTTGAACGCGACCGTTTGAACGCAGAGACGTTTGAACGCAGGGACTTTTGAACGCAAGAACGTTTGAACGCAGAGACGTTTGAACGCAGAGACGTTTGAACGCAGGGACTTTTGAAAGCAGGGACGTTTGAACGCAGAGACCTTCGAACACAAAATTTAAAAATTTTTAAACTGTTACCGTTTAAGTTTAGTTTAGAACACATTCGTGTGAGGGCGGACCTCTGTGTACATGGGGGCGAAGCATATTGAATCGTTGTTAGGACCTCTTAAGTTTTTTTTTAAAACAGGTTCGCGTAGCGAACCTGCCACCTAAAAATACTTTTAATATTAAGACGTAGGTCTTTTTTTTGACCTAATAATAATCAATTAATTAGTGGATTTTAAGGAATGTGGACAAAAGAATTAATGGATTTTGAGGGCGGTGGACTAAGGAACTAGTGGACGTAGCGGCCAGTGGACGAAATGGAATGGATGAAACGTCACACAATCGATTTTTATAATGTAACAAGTAAAACGCTTACCTACCTAATACATAAGAAAATGTCAAGAATATAATAAAATAACTTCCTAAATAGAATTTTGTCTTTATCGCGAAAGTTCGACGATCTAACTGTAAGTCTTTAACAAAAACAATCATTTTAGACTATACATATATTTACAGGTGCTCAGTTTTTGGTAATGTGTTCTAAACTAAACTTAAACGGTAATAATAATTTAAAAAATAATTTAAATTTTGTGTTCGAAGGTCTCTGCGTTCAAACGTCCCTGCGTTCAAACATCCCTGCGTTCAAATGGCCTGCGTCCAAACGTCTCTGCGTTCAAAAGTCCCTGCGTTCAAACGTCCCTGCGTTCAACCGTCTCTGCGTTCAAACGGCCGCGTTCAAACGGTCGCGTTCAAACGGTCGCGTCCAAACGTCCTAGAAGGGGTTTCTTGCAAACAAAGTGGGTTCTAGAATACAACCCTGAGGTATTTACACGTGAGACCATTGTAATGAACTGCTTGCCTACGATTTGACAAATACTCACGAGTTTGCACTGTTTTGGGGCACAGCCCACAAAATGCTAGGATAGTATCAAATGCACTAGAAAAAGTATTTATATTGTGGCTAGCCCGTTGTCTAAAGCTGAGAATATATAATCATGAGTAGGATAAGTAATTTCTTTACCTTATCAATTGTTTTAATTATATGTTAATAAATGATTAGATCCGATTTTGGAACTAAATCAATAAAATTATCATTAATTTTACCGTCATGGAAGAACATGAATCACATGCTCGGGGAGTGCGAGGAGTTAAGGGAAGAGAGACGACAATTTCCAAAAGATCTCATGTCTGATCATTTCTCGCCTAAGTCAGAATATCCAGCCCCACCTTAATATGGGTTACCGAACATGAAATAGAAATACCAAACCTTCGTACCACTCATCATCATTAAAAATAGTGCCACTATCATTGCAACTTTTGCAATATGTGTCGCAACGCAGATACTTGCGCGCGGGACTTATTTAACAACGCCAATGGTGAAAGTGAAGATATTAGATTTCCAAGGAAAGTGTTCATTCTGTTTAATCTGGTGATTGAGTAACTGGTGGTAAAGCGTGAAAGTATCTACTTGGGTTTGAAAATTCCCCATCCTGGCATTTGCTAACGGCGTGATCATAGTCAGCGACGCAGGTACCAATGCCTACTGCGAACGGTAATGGAATTGTGCGGGTGTCGAGGTTTGAGCTTAAATCCAACCAGATCCGATCCTGCTGTTAGTGTGGTGCCCAGCGAGAAAATGCTATTCTCCTCGTACAGGTTCTATGCCAACTCCGAACCGACCCTGGCACTCTAAGCTGGAGAACTACTCGGATTCCTGACAGAGAAGTGTTTAACGCTGGCCAAGGAGAGGACAGAGGCAGCAATATGGAAGGAAGCACTTACTAGGATAGGCAAGGCCTCACTAAAGCCGGCACAAAAACTGTTTTATTAAGACCCATCTGATCGCTAGGATGTTAGTTAGGCTGACCAGTATGCGAGTGGAACGTGCGAGAGGAACATTATGTCGAATCCAAACTTTCCATGAGAAAGCAAAATTAGTATCAAAATTTTGGTTATTAATAAATTATAGAAGGCAATTGAACTATAGTGTAACCTGAGTGTACTACAGCTGATTATTAAATTAAATTAATGCATTGCAAATATACTTGACTTCAGTCACACCTTTTATGTAAAAAAAACGAGCGCACAAACATTTGGCAACGTAACCTTATCTATCAAGATTTATTCAGATGCGGCGAAGGAAGAGGCGCACATAAAAAATTGGTAGATCTGAACCTTTTACGCTTGACAGTTCTATCAATTCTTGAAATTTTTTAAGATTTTTTGTTAGAATAAGAAAGCTATTCAAAGGTTTTATACCACACAACTAATATAAAAGTTTAAATTGCGCAGAATAAAGCTTTTCCATTTTAAGACAGGCAACAAAAGCAAAAGTAATTTAAAGTTAAAGCTTTTTACTAGTTTCTAGAAACGAGTATACATCGACTAAATCTGCAAAATATTGTCCTCCTTAGTTCGTAAATAATAAATTGACCGATCAGAACGAATTTGGGCCGGATCGAATGACAATTTTTCAATAATGTTGGCCTCGCAATTTAAACGCGTTTAAAATAATATAAAATATTTATTGCATCGTAATACGGAATATAAACAGAGTGAGAATAGTTTGTACTTACAAACTTTAGTAAACTTTGTTAAATTGTGGTTATAATCTCTCGTAAAGTATCAATTAATACCTAAACATCAGAAAATATCTGGTGCTTACTAAGCTACCGGTTTAACTGTTCACAGATTAAGATTTAAAATCTACAAAGTGCTTCATGCATAATTAAACGAGGAATATGCTAAATTTTAGTGGCAAGCTTTAATTCAAATTTAATTAACGTACGTAACGTGACGTTATTTTTTTTGACTTTTTCCTTCTAAAGTTCGTTAAATAGTCGTTCATCACTCATAATTAAAAGTAATCAAAAATTAAATATTTAGTTGCTTGAATTATATTAGAAGTTACGTTATAAAAGTTTAAAAACTAGATTCATGTTAACTAATTCGAGCTATAATACCTACATAGTTCTTTTTTAATTTCATTAGTCGAAGTTTTAATTAGGTACAACATGTGTGTAAAAAGGAATTTCAAAAGGCTTCTCGGTCTCATTTGTTGCAGATTTCTTTGTAAAGTAAAGATTTAAAAGACCTTTCTGTTGTACATTAGGCTGTGAAATACACAACACCTACTATAATCTATTATTTTCTTAGCTCTATAAAACAAAATAGTTCAAATTGAAACCCCCACACAAACAATACTACAATGCAGTGCACGCGGTGCCAACTCTACGAACACACAAAAACGTACTGTAACAGACACTTCATTTGTGTTAAATTTTGTGGATTCCATAATACTACCAGCTGCAACAAAAATATAGAAACCCTAGCGGCTTATGTACTATGTTGAGACCCTCACTCTGCCAACTACAGGGGTTGTGCGTAAAATCACATTTACTATGCCACAAACATGAATAAATCTAAATTCATGCACCAAGAAATTACACCCAGAAAGATAAGTCAAATACAGAACAATATCGTAGCTATGCGAATGTAGTAAACAGCAGAAACAGTAGCATAATACAAAATGGTGAAAAGATAGGCACTATGTTAAATAAATTCCTAGAAGAATTTAGGAATATGTTTAGCCAAACGATGCAATAAAACAACTTTGAACCTACTCACAACGCTATTGAATAAGACAAAATAATGGTCAAATTGCTTAGGATTGCAGAATGGAACGCCAACGGACTTCTGCAACGCAGAGATGAAATTAATATATTTCTGCAACAACACCTGATAGATATCTTATTAATACGTGAAACACATTTCACAGGCAAATCTTACCTTAAAATTCTACAGTACACCTTTATATCACACAAATTATCCTGATAATACGGCACACCGGACCTGCAATCCTATAATAAAATTGTCCATAGACCACTAGATAAAATATCAAGATACTACCTACAGCCTTTATCTCTAAAAATTAAAACATTGCCATGCCAAATAAGAGTTGTTGCAGTGTACCGCCGACCTCGCCACAACCTCAAGAAAGAAAACTACCTGGACTTCCACCAAACGCTTGGCCCAAAATTCATTGCAGCAGGTGACTATAATAATAGTACGTTGGCGGCTAAAAAAGCCAAAAAGCTGCACTTTTTGATTGGAATGTGCCACTTTATGTGGTCATAGTTAATGCCAAAAGGTAACTTTCCAGATAGGGAGCCACTTGAAAATCCGTGCGGAACACCAAAATGGCGGCCATTAAGAGTGGCCGCCGTATTGGTGCACTAACTATTTTGTATCTCAGCTCCTAATGGTCCGATTTCGATGTTATTTTTTTTGTTTGAAAGCTCTTGCGAAGAGGACACTTTTTTATCTCTAAGTATTTATCTCTACACCTTAAGTGTTTTACACAATTTCCAAAAAACAAAAAAAAATAATTTTCCAACACACATCCACTTTAACTTTTGCTATACTATACGGTATTATACCTACTTCAATCCTTCAGGATCATCTTAAAACACTTCGTTTTCGGCTGCCTGATGTCGTAGCAAGCTAAAATGTTGAGTAGTATCTCGCGCCGAGGTACGTTACAATGTATCAGTAATTCAGTCCGATCTGCGGTCTCGAAGCCTTGTAAGACCTAATTTTTAAAAATTTACATCAACGTTATTTCATTGGTAGATAGCTGAAGTTTTTCTTAATTATTTTTATATTTGCGCGTGACACGTGCCCTTGGATAGTGGCGCGTGGAGCATTTATCTTTGAATCGCTCGTGGATTTTTTTAATACGAATTTCTTTGTTAGAGGTAATTTTTGTAATTTGATTATTTGTGGCGTTCTCTTAATTCTCAAAACTGCGGGACTTCAAGAGATGTGGATTCTCTTTGGCGCTGGGAAGGGTCAGAGGTACATGAACATTAATGCCATGTTTGAAAGTTTGGGTGAACATAAAGCTGTTGCATTGAGAGGATTTCATGCATTCACCGGATCAGATTTAACGTCATCATTTGCAATGAAAGGGAAACAGACTGCCTGGAAAGTGTGGAAATCATTTCCTGAAGCTGCTGAAGCCTTCCAAGCTATCTCTATACCACATAACAGTCTATTCCTGACGAGACTTTTCAAGTTCTTGAGAAGTTTACTGTTTTGATTTACTACAAAGATGCAGAAGACTTCACAGTCAATCATGTTAGAAAGCTTCTCTTTACTTCAAAAAGTCGTAGTCTACATAGTCTGCCCCAACAAAAGAGGCACTAAGGCAGCATTGTCTTCGTTCAGTATATCAGACAGGACAGGTTTGCGGTCGTGCGTGCTCAGTGATGGACAACATTCCAGAGCCAGAAGGATGGGGATGGACCATGGTTGCTTTGCATTGGATGCCGGTCTGGTCTACTCTTCCGTCTATTATGGAAGCCTGCAGGGAATTGTGTAGTTGCTCCGAATGTCGGACACGATGTTCTTGTTCAAAGGCCAAGGTTCCATGCACGCTACTTTGTACGAACTGTAGTACTGGGGGTCGGCAATGCAGCAATAAATATAATAAAAGGTATGCGTTTAATTGATTATTGTAAATTCGTTTCACAATTTCAAAATCACAATATTGATTTGTTGATCTAATGCCTTAACATTATAATAATTTATATAAAAATTATTTTATCCCAGGGATGAATTGGAAGACGAAGAAGATGACTGCGTGATCTACAGTCATAAAAGATGAACAGAACAGAAGCAGTTAATTTACATGAGTATTTCTTAGTATTTAGTCCTTTTTTGTTTGTAAATATTTGTTTCCTTATGTAAGAAATGTTTTCAAAATCATTAAAATAACTGATGTTAATGAAAACAAGTTTTTCTAGACATATAGGGAACCCCATATACATAAACCCTTTTTTGTGAGTAAAGAAAGGGGTATTAAGCAGAATTAAAAAATTATTTATTAATGAAATTCGTGAGAAAAGTGAAATTTAATTTTCAGGGTCGGTATCCAGTACCGACGATGCCGACTAATACGTCGGTACTCGGTACCGAAAGGGGAAAAGAAGAGGGTTAAAAGGATCAGATTTTCAGATAATATGTTTATTAATATAATATTTAAATAATTATGTAACAACGTCGACTTTACTTTCCCGTGCATATACACCAGTGTTGATAGGGAAAGTAATGTAAAAAAAATCGAACTCGTGGTTTTGATGAATCTCGACGTCCCCCCTGAGTCCAAAACCACTATCTTTGTCAAATGTTTGTCTGTGGGTGCGTAGGTGGGGGTGTACGTTATGGTTGTGAAGCCTAAGGCTTAAGATTATGAAATGTTGTACATGAAGAGTAACTTAATTTACAGCATTTCATAATCTTAAGCCTTCTTTAACCTATGTGACCTTAGTAGCTTGATAATGACACTAGTAGTGTGTCGAAACATGTCGCTTAAATTATAATCCCCGTTTCATATTTTTAAATTTTAAATTTTATTTTATAATTACTAATTAGCTATTGAGAGAATGCCGTAAGATTGCTACTGCTCTTAGCACTCCCGTCACCATTTCACCACCTATTGATTTGCATTGTCAATAGTTTCAGTACTTTGTACTTACTATAAAAAAATAACCCTTCATCTTCATTTTCATCTTCACTCTTCGCCTCGTCAATAAATTTGTACTAAAGGGGAGGTTTTAAGTTTTTATTCAACTTACCATTAACCCCCTTTTTGAGATTTACGAATTGTCAACTATGTTGTGAAGCCTAAACTACTAGACCGATTTTGATGAAATTTAAAACTAAGACTATAAAAATACTTCATCGGTAAAACAAGCTTCTCATCAAGATCTGCCCAAAGGGGTCCAAACTATTAGGAGCGTTATTTTTGGAGCAAACATTCAAATTTTATCCCAAACTTATTTCCCTTGGTGAAAAGTTAGTAGACATGGTAACAAGTAAAACACCGTTTTTCGTTTGTTTATAAATTCAAAATGGCGCCCAATTTTGCAATTTTCCAAGTTTTTACTTTTTAGGGTGTAGCTCAAGAACCGTTCAACTTAATTAAAATTTGAATATTGGCAATTGTAGCCATAGGATGGCCAGAACTTTTACTTATCATTAATAAATAACAAAAATTTTACGTGGCCAATTTATTAGTTCCCAAAATTGATCAAAAATTGAAAATCGATTTTCTCAAAATCTGTTCCGAGCATTTTTTTTATTTTTTTAAATGGTATACATTTAGTTCATAAAAAATTATTGGCATTACATTTATTTCTCTATTTGCCATACGGGAAGGAACATGAATGCTTGAAGTTGAAAATTTTAAAAATTCATTACTTTTTGCTAACAAAGATGAAGAAGTAAAATTGTACAGTGAAGTAGAGGACATACGACTCTTTTAATCGAGTATAATAAGTATTCTACCAATTTACTTCCGACCTAGTCGGAAATTAAAAAAATATTAAAAATATTGATTACATACCCTGTATATGAGAATCAGAATCAGAAATCATTTTCTGATTACAATTATACTACATACTATATTTTTCTTCTTTTGTTCTCTCCGGAAATTATCAAAATATTAAAAATATTTATGACATACCCTGTATATTATTTTAGGAGAAAATCAGAAATCGTTTCCTGATTACAATTCAATTAATACATCATTGTAGTAAACACGGGAAAGTGGTGTGCCAGTTTACTGGTCATTTAATTTGACTTCGTGAATGTATCCAATATCATTTGAGGTATTAGCGGAATGTCTTGATGCAAATGTATTAACGCGAGTACCATGAGACGATTTTGGGTCATGTGGTTTCTGAGCCCCCATTTCAGCCGGCGAAATGCGGAAAAACGACTATCAGCAGAAGCCACGCTAATTGGCAAACTCAACAAAATGAGTAACAGCAGTTTACAATTAGGATAAATATCTGCGTCGAACATTCTGAACATTTCAGCAACAGATACATCGCCTCTATGTTTCAATTCGCAATCATTTCCATAGTACATAAATTTTTTTTTCTAAAGTCAAATTAAATCATCAAATAAAAAATGACCCAAAGAATCCGCCCTTGATTGTAATAAGGCTGATTATTATTTATTATTATTGCTATTATTTAAAAAATGTAACGTTTCCACGTTTCACCAAAAAATATTTTTTATATCTGTATGCTGTATGTAAAGGTACCTTTAAAATAATCTTTAAATAAAATAATTTTAAAAAAAGTAATAAAGGGCCCGGGCAATCAAATTCGGGCCCCCCGCATGACAAGAAAAGGCGCTAGCCTTTGCCTCGCCGGCTACTTCAACTTTACAATCCGTGTGGTGTTCTCTATCTCACATCGGTCGCGTTCCCAGGTGGCGGATAGGGGCGGAAAATAAATAGAACATAAAAATGATTAATAGAGATGCGGATATTAGTTATACAAGTTGTAGAAAAGGAGGAACACCGCCGGGCAAATCTGCGGGTAGCAGCTAGTATTAAAATAAATTAAAATCTGTTAATAGGAAAAAGTTCAAATACTGCACACGATTAATAATAATTTACACCAACATCTACGAACCGACGCGGACTATTAATTAACAAATCCCATAAACTTATCCGTTTTCACAAATTCAGAGTGGGTTATTTGACTACTTAAGTGTGGCAAATGCGAAGCACTTGTACAAGCAATAAGTCTCCTATCTATAGATCAACTTTCAGCTACTACATCAACTATTGATTAAATAATTCAATCAACTAGAAACATAAAAATGGTACAAACAGAATTAGGGAAACTTTACGTCTACTAATACTTGTTGACTAAAAAACGTTTTCATTCCAATTCGAATAAAAAAGGATCTATTCTGTTTATAAGCAGCTTTATTTACGAACGAGAATCAGAAAAAGTTTGAGAAGTAAAATGAATGAAAAACTTTCGGATAATTTTCATAATTCATTGCGGTTAATTGTACTTAATTTGACAACGAGTGTTATCAATACAATTTGGGAGATATGGTCATAAATTAGATTATTCGAAATTGAAGCAAGTATAGGTAATAATGTGTTACATTTTCATTTTACTTAAGAAAATTACCCGAATATATTGAAGAAATTCGATGTAGGTAAGTGACTAATAACGCCAATTCATTTTATATTTCGTTATTTAGATTGTAAGATCACATAAGCTTTCGAAATGAAAAATGTATTTGCTTTAAATTTAATTAAAACGCTTTTTACTTAGTTAATTAAATTGATTTTTCTTTCTACAGAGGCTAGGTAGATATCGGTCTGTTGGGAAAATAAAGCAAAGCAAAATTTGATTGAAGTAGACACTTCACTATACATTTTTTTAAATTAATCTCTCTTTGAACTGTAGGATGGTCTTACATTCTTTATACATATAATAGCTATATTAATATATTTAATTAACAAATCAAAGTTTCGCCCTTAAGTAAAAAAGCTTAATTAAAAAATATTATCATTTCAAAATGATTTATCGAGATTCTATCTAGATACCACTCGCCACTATGTTTGTATTAATTATAATCTAATGATTAAATTCTAATTTCTAATACCGATCAACAATTCGTCAATACTGATGTGTAAGGGAAGCCGATTATTGTTTATGGGACCTTCAAATTAACTACCTATTTTAATTTATTATTAGTTATTACATTTGATTCCTTGTTTGTTAGTGTTTCCAATATGGAAGACTTTCGGTTTGCCAAATTATAAATTTTTTAATCTCTAGACTGCAATATAAGGTATGACAACTTTGAATTTAAATTGAGAAAAAAGGTTAATGAATAGCATGGGAAACATTTAGGTTAGAAAATTGTGGTTTACTAGGCTCAACAATGTAAATGTAGTTCGTTAATTTTCCCTTCTCAAAGTAGATTATAAAGGATTTTAGTTACGATACGCAATTATGCATACCTGTGTCTTCACAATTTATATTAATTAAAATACCGTAAAACGATAATGCCGACCTCCCGTTTTAGTGTCAGTTCGTTTCTTAGATAAGAATTTACAATTATTGTTTGTTAATTATTTAAATATGCGATAACTGCGATCCTTTTGTTGTTCACGGTAAAACAGAAATTTACAAACGACCCTCTCCTTTTTTTATTGAAACGCTCACGATTGGAAGTGAAATGTGTACTCATTGAAAACATGAAGCTGAAATTATAAGCACGAAGCTTTGTCATATGCGTAATTACAAATAGTTTGATTACTCACAGATGGAATAACGCGACAACTTTGATTTATGTACAAAAAAAGTGTATGGTGTAGCTGATACCTATCTGTTATTGTCAACGTGAAAAGTAAATAATAATTATTCTTTACCAGAAATACAGGGTATACCACGGAGCCCGTTCATTAGAAGTTTCTGGGGTCCCTTACTACTTATGAATTTGAAACTTTCAAGTTAAGGATAACCAAAGCCTTCTTTTGTTCTAAAATATTGTCGATGTTGTACAACTTCCGGAAAGGCCGGAAATCGGCTTTCATCTTCTTATTTTAAATGGAACACCCTGTATATTATTGCATTTTTGGATTATACAATCGATTCTGCGTTAATCTGTATTAGATTATCCTATACCTATCTTCAACTGTTTTTGAGATATTATGATTTTTTTGAAAAATTTGCGCTTTGCGGAGGGATGTTTAATAGCCCACCTTTTGCTCTTCTTTGAACGCAAAACATTCATACTTTACAAACACGAAGTAAAACCATAAGGGTTCACAAAATGCATTTGCAAACCTATCACAGATTATACAGGGCGTTCAAAATTAGTGGCAAAGTTAAAAAACTTCAAACACCAAAAAGTCATTTTTTTCAAATGGAACACCCCGTATATTTTTACATATTTGGAAGGCAATTTAATTTACGCATCGATAAACTATAGATATCCCTATAATCATTAGCGGTTTTGTAGTTATTAACACTTTTTATCTAATATTGATTAAAACTGCACTTAAAACTTATGTACATTTGAAAGTAGGCTGTGAGTATGACAACAGGAAAAACAATTACTTTTACAAAACGAATTTAATGATCTTATTTATACAACAAACAAATAAAAAGGACTATAAAATGGATATAGAACAAATTCAAAATATCAGTATTGGAATATGCGTTAACTGCTTCCATTTTATAAAATTGTTTACTGTTTACCACCTGTTTGCTTTAATGAGCATGACATCCAGATAAACATTCGTTTGTCTAATCATACTAATAATAATAATAATAATAATAATAATACTTACTTGATTCCGATCCGTGCGGTTAGTTAACCAGGCTTGACCTAAGTATCGATAAAAACCGAAGTATAATGATAATATCTTTTATTGAGAGCAAACTATTAAATTACATAAGATTGTTCAAAATACGTTAAAACTGCACACTTGTTCTCAAAAGGAGTGAGTTCAGGTGTCTACAAAAAAAGTAGAGACCTGTTCTTCCACTCAACCCTGTTAGACGTTCATTACCGTATTTTATTTTCGCATACTCACAGCCTACTTTCAAATGTGCATAAGTTTTAAGTGCAGTTTCAATCAATATTCGATAAAAAGTGTTAATATAACTACAAAACCGCTAAAGATAGGTTAGGGATACCTATAGTTTATCGATCCGTAAATTAAATCGCTTTCCAAATATGTAAAAATATACGGGGTGTTCCATTTGAAAAAAATGACTTTTTGGTTTCAAACAACATTTTTTCTACAAACGTGAAAAAGTTGACAATTATTTTAACGTTAAAATACAAAACTCTCATATAGTTTACATGCAGTGTGCGAAGTAAGTATTTCGCGCACGGCGTCGTTAGTTCGCGCACGGTGTCATGGTAACGTAGGAAAGCGAAAAAAAGGGTCACTTCGCGTGTTGTTATCAATGCGCAAACCTTGTCATTTTTTGACGTTTGTAGAAAATAGATATTTATGATATGAGTGTTAAAAGTATTATTTTATTTTGTGAGTGAAAAGTTTGCGCAACGAGCGAAGCGAGTAGAGCAATTTCACACAATTTCACAACAGATTAATTCGGTCATCCAAATAACCCAAAATTAAGTTAGAATTAGGCAATCAAATTAAATAGTAACAATTACTGTAATAAGTAAATGTACGCCTTTGAAATTTTTTGCTTTTCAAATTAGTCATCATTTTGTGTTGGAAAGTATCTACATGTTTATTTTCATGGAACTATAGGCCATTATTTACTATGGTGACTTCTAAGAATATATAAGTACTGCTGGTTTCTTGGGTGTAGATCCGCACAGCTCTTCTGGTCTTCAAAAGACCGTTCGTTGCCAATCGACGTTTCGGAAAAGTTTCATTTGCCATCCTCAGGTTGGCAACTGTCTACTCTTGCTTTGAGTTACTCGAACTGAACTAACTTCCTGTTGTGTGTGCTGCCGTTTATGTACCGTATCGATTTCACTCACTGTAGTTTTTGCACTGCTGTCACTTCTTTCACTGCTTTCTGTTTTCACTTCGTCTTTTGTTGATTCTGTTATAGGTGTGCTGTTGTCTAGGAACTAAGGATGTTTTCCATATTGATGGTAGTCTCAGAGTATCGTCTCTTGTGTTTAGATTATGTGGGTGTTTCTCTATCTCTATTGCTTCTCTAATAATTCTAGCTGTAAAGTCCTCGATGCCTGCCAAAGTTTTTGTGTCCTTAAATTTAATGTTGTGTCCTGTTGTGGCTACGTGTTGGGCTCTTCTATCCTTGCGCTGACCTTTGTGTTGGTCTATCCAATATACGATAGCTCACAGCCTCCACATAAAATCTTATACACTCTTTGACTCTCAAAAGGAGATATTGTCCTTAGAATTGCTTAAGATCGAATGAATTTTTCGATACGCCGTGAAAGTTGTATCGATTCTATGTTTTTGAAGAATACGGCTAATCTTGTTCCTTGTAGCTTTGATGTATGGTAGATATGCCTTGGCCATTGTAGGATCAGCTGGTCCTTCGTCTTCTCTACTTGAAAATCTCGAAGTCGCGGTGGTGGAATCAATTTTTCGTCAAAGCTCCTCTTATTTTTGTCCTTTTTCATATCCTTTCTTTATTAGTTGCTTCTTGATTTGTGCCTAAACTTGCTTTATTTGGTTCACCTCGAGTGTTAGATGTTGTAGCAATTCTAAGACGATATCTAGTTTTTCTATTTTTGGCGAATATGCTTACTTTTTCGTGAATACCTCTACTCTTTTTCTTTTTTCCCCGTTCGTTGCTTCGCTGTCCGTGTTGTTCTTTGTTTTTAAATATCTTCGCGAATTATAATATTGTTTTCAATGTAATGTGTGGTGTTAATATTACGCTCACCCGTCAGTCCGGGTCGACCCTCGAAGACTGATACGCGATTCGCACCGTGTTAGTTAACTAGTGTTTTCAGTTGACTGACCTGAATGCATAACTATTACGTGTGGCCTCTTTACTTTTTTCCAGAATTTGCACTCTTTTTAACTCACTTAAACTTTGATGTGTGATCGGGCCGCCGTGATCGTTGTTCGCGTCGATACTCGCTCAACGATTTTTTATTATTATTTAATCTTCAGCGGTTAGGTGTATAATTATGTAATTATAGAAACAATTGGCACGCTATATGTCATTGTGTTTACAATTATTATTGAAATGATCAGGCGACAGTTAAATATTATACAGCACAATAATTATGCGAATTGATTGATAGTAACTTGTGGACAGGTTGTAGTATCTTCAGGGCTATTCAATATTTTAACGTGCTTTTCGTTCGTGTATCACATAAATAAAAAGTACATGCTGCGAATAATAGTAATTTTTTCAGTGCTGTGTCCCTTATTGTTCAGCGTACAAGTTTTGAATATAAAACTGTAGTTAAAATGTAAGACATTTTTGCTCACAATGAAGGTTAACTTCCCCTACAGGCGTTTGTCTCCAGAGATGTAAACAGAAATTATTCTTAAGGCAGTAAATAACTACAGATGTCAAAACACAGATAGGCAACTTATTCGTTTTTAATGTCAAAGAAGGTATCTGTTGAATTGAAAATTTTACGTGAATCTCTTTATATCCTTTTCGGTACTTCGAATAAGAATGAATTACTTTCCCTTCTTTCTAATATAATATAGAAGTAGACAGATTTATTAATATTTAATGCAGAAATCTTGAAGTTCTTAAGTTTCTAGGAAAGTGTGGCTTGCAAAAAAGACGTAGTGCCAGTCAATATTTACTGTAACCGTTCCAAGATTAAATACGTCAGTTGCATATATCACACATCCACTTAGTTGACACACAATAGAATTTAAAAAATATATTTCACATATATGTCAAGGAAATTGTTCACCCTTCACCAAATCACAATTTTATCTTATCCACTTTTGTATGTTGTGACAAGTAACAAGTGGCTTGCATTAACTGGAATTGACAAACGTTTACGGATTTGCTATGTTATAAAAGTAAGTATGAGGACCGACTCCCTGTCACGATGCGGTTGCGTGATGTTTTTGTGTATTTACAAAATTCGGTAAACCTAGAAACTAACCCCAACAAACTTTGATTGTAATCATTGGTTGTTATGGATCAAATTGTTTCATAAAGTAAACTTCGACTGGAATATGAAGTCGAGTGTTGGACTTTTCTATACCTACAATGCGCAATATCGATTGCTTTTTGTTTCAGAGTAATTATTTACCTCCTTTAAGCTATTTACGAAGCTGTCAAATTTAATAACGATAACAAGGTATCGTTAGCATCATTCACGTGATCTTTTTAAGTGAGTACGTATTGAGAAATACTTTCACATTCAACAAAACCTGATTCTTATTACGTTCACGTTGAAAATCTAGTAACTTTCCCTCCCCGTATTTCGAGTAAAATTCACCAAAAAGTCAGATAACTTCTTCTGCAGTCCTATACTCTCTGGTTTGCTAGTGGTTTCACAGTAACACTTAATTGTTTTTAATGATCTCACCTTAATAAGTGCCTAGGACTATTTTTAACCTTTAAGTACCCTTCTGAGGTATTTCCTATTTTCTTATTGGTTTTCGCCAATCGGCGCCCCATTTCTAATGCAGTCGAAATTTGGATGGTACGTTTTTGGCCAGAATTTCTTAGTGGGTATTACTTCTAATTTTTAATTTTTTTTGAGATATGCCTTTCATTTGACCGTAATCAATGGTTCGACGTCACCCTTACAGAAGTATGTCTCGTAAGTTATTCGTCAAACGATGGTAAGGCCAACATTTTAATCTCTTGCACACTTTATTTCCGCATTTCTATTCTGAGTTTCAAGAATTGCTTGATGGATCACGGAAGAGCACTACTCAGTCACAATAGGATTTACCACTTCCTAAGTTAGGTGTTAAATTATATTTCGCAACAGAACATGAAATGTATTTAAGCTTGGGTGACCAATTCGGAGCTTAAGAGAGCATAACGAACTGTTTACCATGATTTGTTTGTCGAACCTTAACGTAGTAAACCACAGTAAAGGATGTTATAATACAGTAAATAAAGAAAGATTATCCCTTTAGGTATGCCCAAAAGTAATAACTTCTTTATTTTATTACCGATGGTATAAAACCTTGTAAATTTCAGGTGATCCATTAGGTTGGAAAAACAATTAATTAGCCAAGGAAAACCTGTGCTAATTTTTATGTAATAAAACCTTAATTATACAGTTATACTAAACCACTTTAATTGACCGTTTAACTAACAATCATTTGGCGGCTGTCTATCTTTTGATAAAAAGTTAAATGTGAGCAGAATGCAAGACTATGTATTATGACTTTGTAAAACTGTAATTAGGAGACTCTTAATTCATTTTTTGAGCGCGATACGATAGGTCACTGTAAAATGTACCTATTCTTCGATAATCTTTTTTCTACTGGTCTGCGATGAGTACTTCAAAAAATTTTACCCGAAGTTCAGTCTTGCCAGAATTAGTATTCTTCCGAGAACAGTACGCTAAAAAATTTATAAAGTATTCGGGTGGATAAAGAGTGTTATTTACTGCTAAAATCTTCTCTTACTATCAAATCATGTAGTATTTATTTTTATTATTACAATAACAACGTTTCGTTAAATATTTTGGTTTTTTCAAATCTCTGAATAATTGCAAAAAATAGGTGTATTACATTTACTGCTAACCTTACTTTATTATACATAACACTATGGTAAGCCGTTTTACCATTTATTCACTGCAGTCGTTATATGTCATTTTAATTCATATCTATTTCCATGTCACTTGCGATAATGAAAATTACGCTATTTTCGTTAAGAAGAATGTAATTTTCATTCTTAATTAAAATTTAAATACAAACATTATTTTAAATTAAAATGAAAATGATTATGTTTTTCCATTAAAGATTTTCTTGTAGCACATGTCATGATATTCTTACATCATATTACTTTTCAGGACATATCTAATCACAAAAATTCATTTTCTTGTTATTTGATATCCTAACAATTGTTTATTGGAATGGAGAGTTGCAATTCAATTTTAATTTTAATTTAGTTTCTTATGACATATAGTGTATCTCCATTTTAATTTAAAAATTAAAATGTTTTCTTATGTCCTACAGTTGTAATATTAATTTCTATCGAACATGAATTTTTATATTCGCATTCGTTATAACTTCCAATTTTAATTCTATTTGAATTTATTATGACATTAGTGTATTTTCATTTTAATTTAAAAAGTAAAAATATTCTAACGATATATTTATTTTAAAGTTTTATGAATCCGTATTGCCATTTGAGATTCTCGTTTAGTGTTTTTATTTCAATTTGATGTCTATTTCCATTCTAATTCGACTTGAAGGTGTTGAGCACACTCATATGAAAAAATGAGCTAGCGCCCTCTACATTGGAGAGGAAAAAATAGATATGTGTCTAAGTCTTTGTTTTATGTTACTTCAGCTATGGCCTATGTAAGTACATAATTATGTATAGAGTTACTATTACTTGTTCTCAATATACATATATTTTGGAGCTTTGCTTTAGATTTTAGGAAGTTGTTATAGTTGTGGAAGTAAATAATCACGACTATTTGTGGAATATAAATTAACTTTTATTTTAAAGGTGTTGTCCCGATGCGAGACGGCAGGTAACTGCCGTTGGGGTAGTATTCCTTTGTGGACGGCAAGATTTGCCGTTAGGTTCAACAGAATTATTATCATTATTTAAGTAACATTATAAGTTGTACAACCGCGTTCGTCGTAAAATTGCGCCACCTACAATTTTAGAGTATTTTGGTCAGAAGTGTTTTAAAAATAAACAGTTTTCTGTAAAATCACAGATTTAACGTTACCCACGTCGCCACAACTAAGGTCATCGGTAAATAAGATTACTACATTTAATAATATTAGCGTTGATTGAATAATCAATCAACGATATTAGCCTTGTTTATATACATAAACAAGGATATTAGTAATTCCCCATAGAGAGAATAATATAAAGTTTGGGCAAAGCAAAATGCGTACGTCACGAGTATTATATACATGTCAACAGTGTTGTCATATGGATTAAAACGAAATAGAATAAAATACGAAATGGAAGACAATAAATGACAGATGTCCTTGGTTGCAACATTGTAATTTTATTTATGATGCTGCCAACTTGTAGAATTATTTTACCCTAGAATATTACCTTTAATGACAATCCGAAAAATTAGTATTAGGTTGGTACTGTTTTTACGACATATGTCACGTGCAACGCTTTTAGGATTGCCGTGACTATATTATTTTCTCTATGCATGGCACTTAAGTTGTTGAGATCATAAGTTAAAGGGTTAAATAAGTTAATTTCTGATTCATACACCATCCATTTGTGATTTCGCAGTTTAGCCTCCGCAAAGTAGAGGGCGCTAGCTCATTTTTATTTACATTTCTTAAGAGTGTGCTCAAATCGAATGGAAATTAAATTACAATGGAAATAGGCATCGAATTGAAATAAAAACACTAAACGAGAATCTCAAATGGCAATACGAATGCATAAAACTTTAAAATAAATATATCGTTAGAATATTTCTACTTTTTAAATTAAAATGAAAATACACCAATGTCATAAATTCAAATAGAATTAGAATTGGAAGTTATATCGAATGCCAATAGAATTATCATAACAATAAGTCAAAAGACATAAAAATTCATGTTCAATAGAAATTAATATTACAACTGTAGGATATAAGAAAACATTTTAATTTTTAAATTAAAATGGAAATACATACACTATATGTCATAAGAAATTGAATTGAAATTAAAATTGAATTGTAACAAACATGAAGAAGACAATTAAATTAAAAATGGAGAAAAGAAAGTTATATCCCATGAAAATTGACCCTTAGATTCAAGTTAATAGAGGAAATGGTATGATAACAGGTAAATTAATTGGCTAGGTTATCTTAATACCTAAATAAGTAAACGAAAGTTCTACACATTTAGTTATATCTATTTAAAAATTAAATTTCATTTTTCTTAAGGAAAAATGAATTTACTTTTCAAATAAACATAACAAATTAGTATATGTTGACATCAAATAAGTTAAGCATTTTAATTCTTATTTAAACTTTAAATTTATTATTTTGTTTACCTTAAAGTTGTTGTAACAAAACAGTTGCTTTAACTATGAATAAATATTTGCAGTAGAACTTAAATTGTAATATATAAAATCATTTTTATGGTAATTTAAAAGATAAATTCAAGTTTGGTTAATGGAAAATATACTTTCGTTCAGGCAAATTCATAAATTTTTCATAAGGAGCAATAGGTTTTATGTATTTTTTTTTCGTAATTAGAATGAAAATATGTATTTAAATTTTAATTAAGAATAAAAATTGCATTCTTCTTAACGAAAATAGCGTAATTTTCATTATCCCAAGTGACATGGAAATAGAATTGAATTAAAATGACAGATTAACGTCTAAAGTGAATAAATGGTAAAACCTAGGTACTACATGATTTGATAGTAAGAGAAGAGTTTGGCAGTGAATAACACCCTTTATCCACCCGAATACAACACAACCGTTTTCCAAACATTATTGAAGTTGATGAAGATAATAGTTATTTACGTTCTAAGTCCGCAAAATAAGATTTTACAGTAACGAGTTAGATGTTTCTGGACGAGGCGACGAAGGAGCCGAGTCAAGAATTTCGAAACGAGTATTGTGGAAATATTTACCGGACGTATATCGTATAACGTTTTATTTCATCCTGTGAGCAATTTTGTTTGAAAAAACTAAAAATTTTTTTAAATGTCACAACAATCATTAAGTCTGTGAATCACAATTTTGTTAGCAACGGTTTCCAGCAATTGTTTAATTTGTTGATATTGCATGATACTGTAAAGTTTCATTTTCCGGACTGAAATGAGTCCGGAAAATCAAAGAATGTGACACAGGATGAAATAAAGTATAAATTTTGAGATCAATCGCTATGATCAACGCCTTCTAGGTAAGTTCCGAATTCAGATTTATATGCGCCATGTTAATTACCTGTAGCTGTCCAGAATCGAGATGTATTATCAAATGTAGGAAGTAAAACAAAGATTCATCACCTATCAATCTCGTGCAAACCGGTAAACTTATAAACACATGGCATGTTTTATGCGATAAGGACTTTAATTATTTCGATCTACTCGAACGTGAATATTATTAATTATTTATCGATTGCTTGAGAGTAGACAAAAGCGGTAACATAATTTCATAGATTGCATCAGTGCAAGCAGTTGCAGTGGTAATTTTCATATTATCGAGAACAAAGAGTAATATAGACAGTCATGCGTGCATAGGTACTGCATAAGTATGTCGTCCACATTCTTTACCTATCTTTATATCATTTATCACCTCTCCTTGTTCGATAGTTTCGATAAGCATTACTATACCTATATGTACTTTATACATATTTGTAAGCACGCTACAAAAGCACGTCATCGTAGAATCGATGTAGAACAGACATCATTACGAATATCCATCGCGTTAATCATATCTAATCGTACATGAATTGTAGGTAAGTATTAGTTTGAGTCAAAATCTAAATAAGATTATTATTAAGAACAATGGAGAGAGAATAATGAAATATGTCAAGTTTTAGATTTAGAGTTTATTCAATTAATTTGTATTTCCATTAGTCCATTAATGCATCCTTCTCCTCAACCTCACCTTAGCTAAGTGACGGTATATTACATTAATGGATTTATGGGGTACATCATTATATTACATAAAGCATTAAATTCTTATAAAAGAGTGTAATTTGTATTCATTGAATCAACAACGATTAATATAGTATCGAATAATTTGACTGGACATGCTAGAAAGGCTGCTCAATCTTTTTAACAGTCGGGCCAAACAGACGATTTACACAATTTTGGCGGGTCACTGATGGTTCATAGTTTAGTTACTTTTAAGTAAGACTTGTGCAATAAAAAATCCAATATTATGAAATGTACCTAATATTGTTGTTTATTGAGAAAAGAAAATAAAGACCATTTTATGTCAAATAGAGAAACAAAATTGTTTGTAATGTAGGTATCTTAATTAAATCAAAAATCTAAATAAAATCTAAGGTAGGTAATTGATACAATCAATGTGATTTCTGACATTGCTTATGTTCTTATAATTTTTGTATGTGCGTCAAATCAGATGTTGATAGTTAGTACATAAAAACAAGTCACAAATATGTTGATCAGTTATTGACGTGCGTTATTTATTTCTAACATAATTAAAATTTGAAAAAACCTTTTCACAACCATACGTTGATCCCAAACTACTTAATAACTGTAAGGCCAGGTCAGTTTTTCAGAAATTTGCAAAATCTTCTGAAGAATTTTGAGGCTTCGAAGATACTTTTATGGCAAAAAGGTTTTTTAGCGCAAAATGATTTTGCAGGTCAGTGATTTCTAACTGAATATCAGCATGATATAAGTCAAACTGATAATGAAGGGATTCATAAAAAAATGTATGTTTTGTTTTTTACTCTAAAAGTCCGGAAATCTGCTCTCAAACGATTGTAATAAGCATCTAACTTTAGATTCGTACTTAGAACAATTGATAGTGTCGATATTGATCTTCTCTTTCAGATCTTTGTGTGTGGGAAAAAGGTCAATATTTTCTGTGTCTAAATTAATTGGCGATATTGAGCTTCTCTTTCAGATCTTTGAGTGTGGGAAAAAGGTCAATATTTTCTGTGTCTAAACTAATATTAAAAACAGATTTAATTTACCTTTGAATCCGCTTATCAAGTTAAACATAGCCGGAAGTGAAGAATCTATGCCTTGTAATTTGAAATTGAAAATATTGAGGTAATTCGTAATGTCCACAAGAAATGCAAGATCACTCAACCAGGATGTATTCTTCAGTAAGTCAGTTTCCAAAGGTAACACCCCTTCTTCCTCTAAAAATTCCAACAAGTTGAAGAAATGTTTTAACATGTTGCCCCTTGAAAGCCATCGCACAGCCCAGTACAGCTGTAACTCTCCATATTGACTGATTTCTACTTCAAATAAAACGCTGAATTGACGCCTTTTTCACGTATGTAATTTATGCAACGTACCACTGGATCCATAATATCATCCAACTTCATGCCGCTTGTACACAAAGCTTCCTGGTGGATAGGTAATGCAATGATACGAAAATAACCCATAACTTCTGTAACAAAGCTACGCAACCATTGCAGGTGCACCATCAGTGCAAATTAAATACCATTTTGTCCCATAGTAAACTCTTTTTTTTCAATACATTCCTTAATTTTCAAAAATATACCTTTTCCTTGAATTGTAGTTTCCAGTTGTCAGAATTCTACTAAATCTTGCAAATCATTCCAGTGTTCATCAACACCGCGCACAAAAATAGCCAACTGAGATCTACTCGTTAAGTCGCAAATTTCATCTAACGCCAATAAAAAGTATTTGCACTTTGTCACGATTTCTTAGATCTAACTGCTGATATCAACGGCAGGGCTGGGCAAAATACATGCACCAACGTATTTCAAATACAAATTACAAAATATTCCTAGAAATGTATTTGAAATACAAAATACGAAATACGTTTATATTATTTTTAAAAATACAAAATACAATATTTGAAATACAAAAATACAAAAATACCTATACGCATACGGGGTGTTTTTTTGGGAGATTTAATTAGACGTTTCTAGGACAGTTTTATAGGTATTTCAAATGCAAAATTCAAAATACTCATAAGAGAGTAATTGAAATACAAAATACAAATGTATTTCAAATACTGTATTTTCAATACAAGTATTTTGTGACTGCCCACCCCTGATCAACGGCCATCTCCTCGACGCGTCTCGTGTGCCGTGAGAGTGAAACACTGTCGCCTTTACCTTTGACGTTTTTATCATTACAATTTTGTGCAAAGATTGTCAAAAATGTAAAAGCCTCTAACAATTTCCCCATCAGAAAAAGATTTCTTCTTTTTCGCTAAAATAACAAATTACTTAAGCAATTCATCACCGTAAGATCGGGAATTTTTCCTCCTAATTCAACCATAAACTTTACTTCGCTCGTCGCAAGCCGATAGGTAAAAAACTTGGCCAAGATGTCGAAGAGTACCTCCAAAAATGTCTGTACATTATAGTTTCGAGGATTACGAATTTAATATCCAAAATTCAAAATTCAAAATGTAAATGAGGGATCCAATATGACGGATAAAATATTTAAAAACCTGGACATTAGTTATAGTTATACAGGGTGTTTCAGACCACCCGTACCGCCCAAATATCTCGCGAAATACAAAACGCATAGAAAAAAGAAAAAATACGACTAAAAAATTTTTTAAGACTCTATTGTTTGATAGTAATGGGATGTCCCCACTCCCACCCCCGGGGAGTGGAGAGGGGGTAACTTCGTAATCTTAAATAGCACCCCCCAGTGTATTCTGCAGATTTGAATTCTGCGTTAACAAATAGGAACTTTTTGTTTGAAACATTTTTTGAAGTTCGTGACAGATGGCGCTCTGATCGCCGAAAGAAGTTTTTCCGATTACCTATGCTAATTTGATGTCAGTTTTGTTAAGTGACAATCAAAAATGTTAATGCTTTGTAAAAGGGAAGAGGAGGAGCTTTATTAACCCCCCTCCCCTCCCCCACACCGTCACTTCCCCCTAATTTTAGATTTAAACGTATCTCGAATGCCAATGTGTTCTTTACTCGTGAAATCAAAGTATTTCACATTTTTTTTTCTATTTTCCATCAAAGACAAAAAAAAATTACAAAATTTAACTTCTTCAATCGTGGTATTGAACAGTTGTTTAAATCTAAAATGGTTGCGTTTTCCCATCCTAGCTTATGGGCCGTAGGGGTGAAGTGGCGGTGTGGGGAATGGGGGGGGGAATAACACCCCCCCCCTCTTCCCTTTTACAAAGCATTAACATTTTTGATTGTCACTTAACAAAACTGACATCAAATTAGCATAGCTAATCGGAAAAACTTCTTTCGGCGATTATAGCGCCATTTGTCACGAACTTCAAAAAATGTTTCAAACAAAAAGTTCCTATTTGTTAACGCAGAATTCAAATCTGCATAATAAACTGGGGGGTGCTATTTAAGATTACGAAGTTACCACCCTCTCCACCCCCCGGGGGTGGGAGTGGGGAAATAATATTACTATCAAACAATAGAGTTTTAAAAAATTGTTTAGACGTATTTTTTCTTTTTTCAATGCGTTTTGTATTTCGCGAGATATTTGGGCGGTACGGGTGGTCTGAAACACCCTGTATAACCTATCGATGATCCCTCAATTTTCCGACCTCTAATAAGAGCTTTTATACCTATCCACGTTGCTACTTACAGTATATTTCCAGTTTTCCAACTCGTTGTCTATTTTGGAGTTAGACATTTATTAATGAAGTAGCTTTTATTATGTTTCACTAAGCTTTTGATTTGATTGCTCTTTAAAATTAAATTTAAACTTTTGAGAAGCCGTTTAGCTGAACTGCTAAAGAGCTATTGTTCGCCTTGGAAATTTAAATTGATAATAATTGTTTGAGACGCTTATACCACAGCATATATTATATACTGTGCTTATACTACAGAAATGGACTTTGTCTCATTATATTTAATATAGTGCACGGAATATAAACTATGTACTAACATTAATCCTTACCTACTATTACTCAACGTTAAATAAGATAATAGCATCTGTGAACTAGAGGCTATATAAATTCGGGTCGGAATGCTAATTGCGTTGAAAATTTTTGTTTATTTGCCCAATGTATTGAATAAACACTAAATTTAAACTTTAGGCAATTATCAAGACAAGAAATCTGGAACACTACTTTTAGGCAATAAAAGTTTGAAACTAGAGTGGAAAACCACGAACATAAATTACGTTATGAAAACATTGTCTGAAGAACTATCTCTAAAGTATTGAACTTTATTCGAAAGTCGGCTATTTATTAACTATAAGTTTAGTTTGTTGAATGCCATATAAATTTCCCTATTTCTCGATAATAAACTTTTGTGTTTTAATTGTGGATGCAAATTACTGTAAGTACTTCGTATCGGTATCCATATTGTTTAAGTACCTACTTTTTTACTTATTCTGTAGGTGTTTGACAATCTTTCTAATTCTTTGTTCTAGTTTATTTATATCTTTGTACCTTTAACAATACTATTAAATAATTGTTAAACTAATCATTACACACAAAAAAGAAATCGAACAAACGAATTAAAAAAATGCTTCTCAATTTAATTGACTGAAACACCGAATAACAATATAGGCGCCACAAAGTTAATGAAATCTCCTTCATTCGCCGATCAAAGGTACGAAAGAGAACTTCTATAGTAATTATAACGGAAAGAGGGGCAAAAGAAATATACTGTTCGGTAAATTTAATAAAGTTTTATTTAAAAGAAAATTCTTATCTTACTGTCGTTGAACTAGTGATTCTATAGTACTACAGTAAACCAAAAATAAATGACGTAACTTTATAAAACTCCATGTAGTAGTTATTTATTTATGTAAATACCTACAATTATAGATGAGCCACTATTCTTGTCAAGAATACCTTTACACCATGGCCTAATACTTCAGAGCTCTCGGGTTCGAATCTCGACCGAGTTTGTAAGTGTAACCGTTGAATCAATGAACTATCTTAAGATAAGGAGGAGATTTTAAAGAAAAGCAAGGTAACAGTAGGGGCGAGGGAGAATAGGCGGGGAAATCGAGCATAGAAGATATAGGTATGGAGGCGATACTTAAGAAGCTGGATAATATGCAGGAAGAGATGAAGGCAGTAAGGATTACGGAATGAGGTGGAGAGCTTAAGAAGAGAGGTAAGGGGCAACAATGAGAAAGTGAAACATTTAAGAGACGACCAAGATGAGAAGGAGAAGGACTGGAGGGTGAAAAGGAAGAATATAAGGAGCGAGATAAGCAAGTTGAAAGGGGCGAAAAGAAGGAAAAAAATAGGAAAAGGAACAATATAGCACTAAGGGGAAGCAGTATAGGAGAACCGGAGAAGGAATTAGGCAGATATATAAATGAAAAAATGGGGGTACAAGTGGGATAAAAACGGCACAGGTAAAGGGGATAAGTAGTAAATTTATAGTGACGGAGCTGGGAGGAAAAAAGGGAGTTAATGAGGAATGAGGTTAAAGAATACGAAAGTGTATATAGATGACGATTTCACGCAGGAGGAAAGACAGGTGAAGGGGAAGATAAGAAGGATTGCGAGGATAGAAAGGGAGAAAGAGAAGAGGGTTAAAGTGGGAGGTAGAGAATGGATAAGATGGTTTGAAGGTGCTAGAAGAGAGAAGAGGTAGGAATAGACGAAAAGGGGGAGAAAATGGAGGTAAATTAATGGATTAAGTATTTTTTGCTTTTGCGTAAGGTGAATGTTTAAGGTAGAATAGAATATGAATCCATTTGTTAAAAATTAATTATTTATGACAAATAGAAAGTATATGTACAGTCCGGCGTATGAAGTGTTACTAACTTCACACCTCTACTAACTTAAAACCGTTCGATGTATTTTTCTTCAAAATAGATATACCGTTAGTTTATTTAGTTGTCAACACCGTACGAGAGCATTTTCGTTTATTGCGTCTCATGTTTATTAACCAGCATTTGAAAGTGAATAAAATGTTCGTGTCCAGAACCATAAATCGTTACAAGGACACTGGTAGTGTAAAAAAACGTTATGGAGGTGGTCCGAAAAAGACTGCTACTAACCCAGATATGATTCGTAAAGTAAAGGCTCGAATCAAGGCCACCTAAACAGACTAGAATTCAACGAAATTAGAGGCAAAGCGCCAACAAAATCGCCAAGGAAATGCATATATCTGACAGAAGTGTTCGAAGAATATTGAAAAGTCATCTTCATGTCAAGCCTTACAAGATACAAAATGTTCATTGCCTCAACGCTACGCAGATGAAAGTGCGGTTGGAAAGAGCGAAAGAGTTGAAACGCTTCCACGCAGCCAGTGAGATTCCAAACAATGTTTTTTCTGATGAAAAAATTTTCACCATTGAACAGTTCGTAAACAAACAAAACGATTGGGAATGGCTAAGTGAAAGTTTGGCCATCAGAAGTCATTATCCTCCTCAGCTGATGGTATGGGCCGCAGTAACTGTTGATGGGCGTTCTCCACTTGTGTTTATGGAGCCTGGAGCCAAAATGAATGCCACTAACTACCGTAAAATGGCCTGGTTAAGAGAAAACGTTTCACACTTCATTTCGGCTCAACAATGGCTTTCAAATTCGACAGATGCAAATCCAATGGACTTTTCTATTTGGGCCATTTTAGAGGGCAGAGTTTGCACTAAAAAATGGAAGATTGGATTCGTTAAAGTCAGCGTTTCATCTGGAATGGAAACGAACTTCAACTGTCCGTGTTGGTGAAGCATGCGAGTCGTTGTTTCAGAGACTTGATCAAATTATCAAAGCAAGAAGTGGATGTTTAAAATATTTTTGCTTTTGTAGTAAGTAAAATTATTGAAAAATGAATTCTCTATAGCCTTTTGAATTGGTAACACTTCATACGCCGGACCCTGTATATAAATATTCAAATTAACTAGACTGAAACCATTCTTTTACGTTTTTGGTAATATATACTCGTTAAAATATTGTCTTTACAACTTCGACGCATTATGGTAAATATAGGTAGGTACAAGGTTAATGTGCTTGAAATAACTAACTGGCGATTGTTGTGTTTTATTTATAGGACAGGATGTATCAAATGTTGTAAAGTGACCAAAACAGTAGCTTGGGGCCTAAGAATATTAAAACAACTTTCATGTATTGTAAAATAGGGTTTTACATCTGCATAACGGCTTTAAACGTACATTATTTGGTTGTTCAAGTATAACCTACTATCGGAGTAAAAATGCAAGGCCTCTGACTTTAGAAGCTTATATCTCAGTAATTAGCAATCATAATTTAATGAAATAAAGTGCATTTAAAAGATCATTTATTCCTACAAAAAGGTGTACAGTTTTAGATTTTTGCAACACATCGTTAATTTTCTATATTAATTTATGTGCGAAAAAGCGCTAATTATGACTTAAATCGCACAAGCGCTCGACTTTAAAAATTAATTACGGCTATATTATTGAAACTGAGTGGTAGATACTTATATATTTGACAAGTGTATACTTTTTGTCGGTGTGAGATGCTTTTGAGGCCAATTGGTTTATTAGTCTTAAAGCTATAATGAAAAAACGACATCTTGTGTAACTCAGTACCTGAACGTTCGATATTAATAATATTGACAGTAACATAACAAGGTTTAAGCAATTATATTGTGGTCTAACACGATTCACAAAAATAATGCCATGTATACATGTTTTGTTTAAAAGAAATTTGGAAAAAAGGATGGATGATTGGATTTGCGGGACGAAGTGCGGTACGAGCTGGACGATGGTGTCGTACACTATTGCTATGAAGCGCATGGTTTTGTACAATGCTAAAGAATAATCACATTGTTGTGGTTTGCCGCTCACGATTTACGATGTTGTAGATTACCTCTCGCAGGAATATGTGCGTCTTTCTTTCGCGATAATTATAACATTTACTTCGAATTACAAGAAAACAAATTTTGTTTTCAATAAAGCAATAATGCAGCCCGATTTGAGTAATACAAATTTAGCATTTAAAACAAGAATTTTTCTTTAGTTACCGTATATTGCAAAATAATCAAATTTTCGGTTAGGGCTTATAAAACCAGTTAATTATATGAATAATCAATATTTATTGGCTGTCGACTTTTCAGAAGTATGTGTGCTACAACATTTGTAAATTTGGTAACAATTTATGAAACAATAACAATTTTATGATAAGTTAAAACTGACCGTCAGCCAGGAAAATACTAAATACAGCGTTTTTATTGCTGTTAATTAAAATAAAAGTTAAGCAACTGATTCTACCAATTTGATTTTTACACATGTTAAACATATATAAATGACTCATGTACTGCCCAAAAATGAAGAAATTTCACCCCTCAATTTTTTCGTTATGACCACTTAAAGTCAGAGGCCTTGCATTTTTACTCCGATAGTAGTAAAGAGACCGTCGATATAATTACTTTTGTATTAAAAGGTCGACATATACAACGACTACGCCAGAACCGTTGAAATTTCTAAAAGTTCGTTGACGAAAAGATTTAGGAAAAAACGTTAAGGAATAGAAACCATTACACAAATAAATAAGTATAAACATAGGGCAAAGAAGCCAAGAAAAATATTAAGGATGAAGAAACCTTCAGAAGTCGTTGAAATGTCCCACAAATATAAGTAAAAATTGTGAGAGGAAGAAAGAATATACGCAGGATATTGGCGGATATTAGACATTAACTACCACTAAAGAAGAAAAAATTTTGGAAGGTCAGTACATAACAAGCATTGAAGTATTACGTGACACACAAATGTGCCCAGTTTTATTAAATAAGGAAAACTCAATTAGAAAGCCGCTAAAATATCTTCCAAAATATAGAAAATTTTGCGGTAGAAATACGTATGGCGTGTAAGCTTTATTTACAAAACTCTCCAAACGATGTATCACGCCCTTTATCGAAATTCGAGTATTTTAGCAAATATAAATCGGTTAAGATTGTTATTTCAATGATGTAATCGAAAAGCTTTTGGTATAGAGTATATAAAGGTTTTTCTGTTAACGTATGAGGTTTATGACGTTTTCCCATTTTCGCGACTATTATTCTAGTAGCATCAAATACGTGCCCTACATTTAGTTGACGCTTTCACGTGAAATGTAGTAGAAGGTTATGAATTTAATTGGGACATTTTTATTCATAAAAAGAGTATTGTAACATCGAATTTAATTAAATTTTATTATATAATAGGTAGTTAAAGAGATACATTCTTAATAACCGTTATCCTTAAGGAACGGGTATCTAATATAATAAATTACGAGCTTCTTAGGCTATCGCGAAGAGGAAAACCCTTGATTGATTCATTATGATCGTATTTCCAAAAGAACGTAAAAATAACTATAAAAAGAGGCGTTCTTGTTTTGAAATTAATTGGTCAAGATGCCATAAATTTTATTTTTATTAACCTTAATTCAATTTTTATAACTTTGTGTACGACTTTTAATTGATTATTCTTACATTAATAGATTAGATTAAATCTTGGTTGAAAACATTCGACATCGTTCTATTACAAATTGTTCATTTTATGGACGGGAAATTTTACTCCATTTTACGTCCGGCCTTCCTCTCTGTTTTCGTGTTTGTCCAATATTTTGGTCAACTGATACTGTTGACGAAACCTTCAGCTTATTCATAAATCACATGAGAATTGAGGTCTGGCTTTTTTGCAAAAATCAATATTTTCCTCCACTTTTATTTTTGTTTTTAATTTTCATAGAGGGAAAAAAGTTACGAAAAATCGAATTTGCAGTAAGTTATGCGTTCATTGTCATTTTTATTAATGTTTACACTTTAGGTCTTTCTTTCTGGGTTTCATGTTTCTCTATCATGTGTAATTCGGGATTATTGGATTTTACGCTGAGATCTGAGGAATAGAATAGAATAATCAGATAATTTATTACCACCTTCAAAGGTATTCTTACTTTGACGTTTAAAGCATGTATCAATGTCTGCTCATAACAATAGACGGCTGCAAAAACGGTTTGACCCTCAAAAACATTTCTGCAAAAGGTTTCCCAAAGGTCTCTTGTAGCTTCAAGTGTGCTGAAAAACTTACTAAAAGTTTACCAAAGTTTGACCAACCGAAAGGCTTAATTTTTAGGCGGCGTCCAAGATGGTCGTCAAATACGTAACTTCTGCAGTTCTCATCCTACAAAAGTAAAATTAGTGTCTACCCTATGTTTTTTGGGTCTTAGAATACATTTAGTGAGTGTAAAATAACTTTTATACTGCCAATTTTGCAACTTGCACCTACATTTAGGTTAGATCCTGAGCGCCGCCTCGCGCCAAATTCCTAGTCTTACCTAGTACAGCAAAGTATTTTCTAGAAGAAGTTTGCTTTTGTAATTGGATAGCTCATATTTTACGAAATATGCTCGGAAAGGCAATGTTTGATATATAATTTAACCTTCGGATGGCCAAGGTGGGGTCCAGTCGGACCCCAGACCTATTTTTTGTGTCGTAGCTATTTTAGTAGCAAGAAAATCGGTTTGAGGTTCTTTCTAGCTGAATATTTATCATTTATACATACCCTCATATAACGATTTTGCGTCAAAATTTGTTCGTTTTTTAGAAATGAATTAATTGTTGGATGGCCAAGACCTATTTTTTGTATCGTAGCTATTTTAGTAGCAAGAAAATCGGTTTGAGGTTCTTTCTAGCTGAATATTTATCATTTATACATGCCCTCATATAACTATTTTGCGTCAAAATTTTTTTGTTTTTGAGAAATTAATTAATTGTTGCTTGGGGTCCGCTTGGACCCCACCTTGGCCATCCATGTAACGAAATCTAAGTTTGTGTAAAATTTTATTCAAATTTTCGCTATTCTTTTTAGTCTGATATATTTTGATGCTTATTATAAACAAATACTTCAATTTACAATGAACAACTAGATAAAATAGAGGCACTGGGCGAAAAAACCTTGGGGTCCGCTTGGACCCCACCTTGAGCATCCGTGTAACCAAAAATAGGTTGGCCATCCGAAGGTTAAACAAAGAGACTGAGAAAAACCCTTGCCGACGTCTCCAGCATTAAAATTGACAAAGACCGAACCGTTGATCCTGATTCCTGATCTCCTCGTCCACCGATTTTTGTTTATGCCAAAAGCTGTAAATCTTTTTCTAGACCATGTATTGACCTATGAGCTCAGTCTATATCCGGCAGCCTTATTCGAAGCCAAACAAATATTTCGTAAAAGTCACAAAGATGCATTGGCTCATGCAATTGAGAAAGGAATCCAAAAAAGCTAGAATGGGTTCGACCCCACCAACTGAACAATATCTGTTAGATGGTGGTTCCCTTCTTCATCGTAGAAAAGGAACGAAAAGTATGGCGCCACTGCAAACTCATATGCAGAATTTACCGTAAAACATTGTGGGAAAGCAACTGGCGTTATAAAGCAGTAGTTAATGGACTGAGCTTTTTAGGGCCAGAATTGGAATCTCATGTCTCTGTACATCTGGATGACATCCTTAGTCATAGTCACACCATCGACTGAAACTTTCCATAGAAGGAAGTCGAGTCACACAAATTCTAGACAATATTAGACCCTACATCAAATAAAGAACGAGTACTGAGAATAATACGGCGCTACAGACGTTTTGTTCCAAAATGTTGCATTTCTTGTAGAACCCATAATTAAAATATTAACGAAATCGACCAGATGTCAATGAACAACAGAGTGCAATAACGCTACCGATCCGAGTGATGAAAGATGAGTTTGTGCATCAGAAGGGGCAGGATCACGTTTTGCCTGACATGCTATACCAAGGGTTGTTATGCTAATGAATACTGTGGAAGTCCGAACTCTATAACCGATAGGTGGTTGAGAGGTTAACGTGACCGAATTAATTAATTAATCACTTCACTCACATTAATTAATTAATTAACCCATTAGTCCTTTGAGCGATATAATTTAAAGCAACTTTTAAGGTAAAGTCCATTGCATTTTTCACAAATTCCAGTATCATCGTAAATTTCTAGTTTTCTGGTACATTACATTCTTTTTGAAACAAAAAATTAATAATGTACAAGCAAAGAGTAATCAAGTAATATTTATCTGAAGGCTTTCTCAACTGCCTATATTTAAATTTTTAAATTCGACTCATACTTTCAGAAGGTATATGGCGTTAACACTACAAATAACTTCCTTATTGCGTACTAAATTACCGTAGCAATTGTCTGAAGTATTAACCACCAGCTTTCATGCAACAATAAACGTTCTCGCACATTCTGGAGCATTTCTGAAGTAATTTGTGTACACGCATTGATTATACAATGTCGTAGGTCTCGTAAAGAGATTAGTTAGGTTGTATAAACCTCTTATGGGACTTCATAATGAGTGTGGAGCTTGTAGAGTGTTCTCAGGTTAGATTCAACTTAATATCGACAATTTTGTGGCAATCATTAAGATGTAAATTGGAATTACCACTTAAATTTACTTACATCCTCATGGTAAATAAATAAAGGTGAAAATACAATCATTTCTCAATTGAGCACACTATAATTTGAAAAATGTTAAATTACCACTCCAATAAATATTTAGGTACATACATACATCCCTGCCCAAGAAGTTGAAGAAGAATAGATGTATTAAACAACAGTCTATAGCCTAAATCACACAGAATAATAAAAAATAGTATGACAGATGCTTCCTGAATTTCATGCCCATCGGTAGATGTTAAACAAGCGATTTTGGCGAAGCAAATCCTTCCATCAAGTTTAAAACTCCATCAACAATCCCAACGCCATTCCTGAAGACAAGTGACTATAGGATTTTCAGAGCCTTTTCATCCAGAAAATCGAAATACACGGATTGGTAAAGTTCGAAATGTGTTCGGAAGGAATGGCGACAGTTTCAGCGTTCGTGGTTGCAGACTTTTACGTAATCCTTTTAAGAATAATACAGAAAGGGCGCTTGGCGAACGAACTTCGAACCCGATGGTTTTAGAGTTATAGCTGAACGCATTCAGGGCAGTTCTGCATGAAGATTGGTTAGGTAGAATCATCGCAACTATCTTTAATCATCTCAAACTATTCTTGATAAATTAATCTTTGGATTGCAAGTTCCTCATTACATTTGCCACAGCATGGAATATGCTTTGGCGCCAAAATCAGTTGAGTTACGAGGTTTACAGTATTCCTTATTCCAAAACATTAGTGTTTTTTGGTCACGATCTCATCAGAATTTTTTTGAAAAGGACAATCACAAACCATCGATATGCTGAAGAAGGAAAAGATTTAAAGACGGTTATTGGTTCATTCAGAGATCCGGCGTTCATACTTCTCCCATCCAATGCCCCAAGGGCTGAAAAATTAGTTAGTTAGTTTTGGCATGATTACCACATACCTGAAAAAAACTTTTCATCAAGTTAAATCTTGACTTGCAATGAAAATTGGACCAACCTATTGGAGCATCCGCATCGCATCAAGTTCGTGTCCTGCTGTTGCAAAAAGAGCTGTAGTGAGCAATGTAAATGCCGTAGAGGAAGAGGATATGCTCGAAGTCGACGATTAAACAGAACTTCGCGGCGTACGGGGGGAGGAACTTTCCAAAAAAGAGCGTGCCAAAAGTTCTATATCCATGGTGATGCGGAAACGAGCAAATGGTAACAAGTTTCTTATATAAATATATACATATTAATGATATATGAAAATGGTTATTTATTATAATTAACAAAGCAATAAAACGAAATGATCAATAGTGTCTAACTATCTAATCCACTTTCGTGATTTTTACAGTAGTGGCAATAATCGTTCTCGTAATTAATAATAATAATTAATGTGTTCTTCTTCTTTGCAATATCGTTTGAGGTTGGTATTCTTTTTGCTTTTTTCTGAATTTTTATGTTATTGTATAATTGTGAGAATTTTCTTCAATAATTTCCCTTTTTGTAATCTTTTCTTGAGGATCCTACCGTTCTGACAATTTTATAAGTAGCTATTTAGTTATTGGGAATGAATTTTTTCTGATCTTTTCGGTTTTGTGATTAGTCCATATATTGCAATTTTTAAGCATTTCGGAAATAGTTCATATTTACTCTCCCGTGTAGGGAAAGTAATGTAATCGAAAAAAAAATCGAACTCCAGGTTTTGATGAATCTCGACGTTTTGAGTCCCCCTGAGTCCAAAACCATCATCTTTGGAAAATGTTTGTCTGTGGGTGCGTATTCCGATTTTAATGAAATTTAAAACTAAGGCCTATAAAAAAACTTCATCGGTAAAACATGCTTCTCATCGAAATCAGCCCAAAGAGGTCCAAACTAGGGGCGTTATTTTCCAAGTTTTTACTTTTTAGGGTCTAGTTCAAGAACCGTTTAACTTAATTAAAATTTCAAAATTGGAAATTGTAGCCATAGGATAATTATAAAGAACAAAAACTTAACGTGGTCAATTTATTAGTTCCCAAAATGGATCAAAAATTGATAATCAATTTTCACAAAATCTGCTTTTTTATTTTTTGAAATGTTATAAGTACATATAGTTCAAGAAAAACTATTGGCACTACATTTATTTCTCTATTTCCCATAGGGGAAGGGGGATGAATGGTTGAAGTTGAAAATTATATATCTTCATAACTTTTTTGCTAACAAAGGTGAAGAAATAAAATTGTACAGTGAAGTAGAGGACATACAACTCTTTTAATAGAGTATAATAAGTATATCTACAAATTTACTTCCAGTCGGAAATGAACAAAACATTAAAAATTATTTATGACATACCCTGTATATTATTTAGGAAAAAATCAGAAATCGTTTTCTGATTACAACTACTATACCACACAACTATATGTTAATTTTTTTATTTTTTGAGTTATTATGCAAAAACTATTTTATTTTGAGTTCTTACGCAAAAAAATTTTATTTTATTTTATTTAATACGTCATTGTAGTAAACACGGGAAAGTTGTGTGCCAGTTTACTGGTCATTTAGTTTGTCAACGATCCCACATCATTGTCATTCACATGATTGCTTAACAGATAATTTCATCTGGTCGGGATTGATGAAAAAATTTGGATTTTATTAATTTTTGAATTCAAATCTTTTTTTCTACATGCGATGTTCATTGTATAAATTTTACAATTAATTAATACTGTTAAGATACCCGTTTATTTGGTTTCCTTTTTGTCAAAATGTCAACTGTCTCGTTTTTTGTAGGTTGGAAACGTATTTGGATAGGTTTTGCAAGTTTGGTTTCCATGTGGAAGCTCTTCCATTCATTTGAGCGCCTTGGGATATACAATGATAAAGGAATGGAATATGGAAATTCAACAACTCATTGTTTTAAGGGGGTGCTTATAAATATGATCTAGGTAAATTACGAAATATGGCCATGTCATCATTGTCAGTAACTTATCTGTGGTATTGTATTTGATTTACCCAAAATGTGGTAATTTCTAATAATTTTCCTTGGTTTTGTTGGTCTACGACACAGCAACTCTTGCGTCTTGTTAACATATTCGCAAGCGGCTTTTTTATTTATAGGGTCGTTTTAAAAAGGATTTAACCATTGCCTAAAGGTTATTTCCTTAAATAGCTTTTGATAGTTCTTTGGTACAGTAGTCCCATTGCAATGAATTCCACCACAAGTGATCAATTAAGTTTCTACTCATGGACCTTCCTGTAGGATTAATATAGATGAACATTTTTGACATTATAAAGGTTTTGTATGTAGTTGCAACGGGTATTTTTAGTAGCTTTTTAATGCAGCCTCCATTACAATTCCTGTACGCTTTAAACGATTTTCGAGACATGATGCATTATGTAAAAGTTTTATTTCAATGCTTCTTCAGAAAAACTACATTTACTTCATTCTTTTTAAATTTAAATTTAAATTCTTTCTTAAATTGTGTGGCGGTTTTTTTTTGTAAATTTGCCCGTACCTTAATACAAGTATGTCCGTACAATTTTTCTTCAGAAGAATTTGTTTAGGTTAACAACATAAAATATAACTCCCGAGTAGTATCACCTAAATATTTGTGATAATAGATGACATACAATTAGATGTAAATTTTACGCCATTGTTCTGTATATATACACCAAAGCCAAGGCTTTACGTAAATGCGCAAGAAGGGCAATAAGAAATTACAGAAGCTAGTTATTAGCGTGATTTATTATACCTTGTCTTGGTATTTTGCCTACGGAAACTTGCTTTGCATAAGGTATCTCGTCTTGTGAAATGGCTTTAAATTTAAAAGCTTCTTCAAAATGAATTGGTTAATTATTATGTACATAAAATTGGTATTGCACTTACATGCTTATTGATTTATAGTATTGATCTGAGGCCTTCTTAATTGCTATTTAATTTGTAAGTATGGAGTATCGTTTCATATGTGTGTAACTTTGTTTTTCTGTTGTGTGTAAGAGAGAGAAATTTGATAAATTAAATTAAAGTGAGCAAGCATAATAGTTGTTAGACAGTTCCAAAATTTTTCCAACAAAATGATTATTTATTACATTACATTAAATTATTTATTGTTATAATCCGGTTCAAGAAATTATCGTTTGTTTGAATAAAGCAATTTTAGCAACCCCCTCTGTTAGTGGTTTTCTTCAACATCCATGTCAAAGACAATTTTACAGTGTGTCCACGGATTCAGTTCACTATAGGTGTAAAGGACAAAAAATTTTGGAATTTCATAACGATTTTTTCAGATTCTGCCCTGCTTCATTGGAAATGAATTTTCATCATATTTTTAATTTTTTTAATTCAAAACCGCCTTGGTGGTGGAGCTAAAATTATTTTCTTTGAAGGTAAATTACTAGGAACATTTTTTTTGTATTATAGAGCAAAATTTTATTAAGAGAAGCTGTTCAGAATCAGCTGTTCATGAAACCGTTATTTTTATGTATTAACGGCGTTCATCTCTGCATCAGTTGAATCTTGCGAAAATGGCTTAGCAGGACTTCAAAACAAACGACTGTTCTATCACCAGTTATTAGTTGTCAGTCTAACACCACTAGTGATAGTTAAATTGAATACTATTTATTAAAAAATTGAAAACAACAAACGCAAGAAATTGAATGACCTTAGTTGACTACACAAAAAACAGTAGATATCTCAAAAACTAGAAGCGATAGGTATAGGGAACCATAGTACCGTTCGAAAGAGAATGAAATTTTGCATCAGACTACGACGAAACATACAGGGTGTTCCATTTGAAAAAACCAACTTATGATGATTTGAAGTTAACTAAACTCGGCATTAAATTTCCACCACACTGTATGCAATTAAGCCACTTTGAAAGTACGGATGGGAAGCTTAGGGGTCCAGGTATCTCTCGTATCAATATGGTTCCTTCACCTTTCTTGCTGTAGAATTCACACGGTTTTAAGCTAGATAGTGTTTATTTTAATTGTTATTAAGAAAATTAAATATCTCGGAAACGGTTAATTTTAGGAATAAGAAAACTTGATGAAAGTCCACCTAAAATTTTACGTAGAATCCAAAATCGGAATAATATATAGGGTGTTACATTTAAAATAACAAAGTTGGTGTCATTTCCGGAAAAACCGGAAGTGTTACGTAGACGCCATTATTTTATTTGAGGACGCCACGCCCGAAAACCCCATCACCCAAATTTTCAAAATTCAAATCGTAATAGTTTCTGAAATATTCTTATGGGTGGTCACCGTGAGACACGCTGTATATGAAGGACCAGAATCATTCAAAACTTTGCATTCCTTCAAGAATATCTGTATTTTTTAAACTTTTCATATACAGAAGCTTAATAACAGTCCGTTTCTCAAAATTATCCTTAGCCAAACACTTTGTCGAGCCGGTAACAAGAAACTATTTGACAGATTGAATTAAAATTTTCAATGGGAGCAATCTAAACTTTAAAGTTTGGTACTAATAGATAGTTAGTGCAGTATCGACCTCGTTTTGAAGACCTCCCTAATTATCATCGCGACCCCGTATTTAATTCATTAAATTGTGTTTACTATGATCGTGTTGCTCGTGTAGGTCAAAAATGTTCAAAAAAAGCTCAAGTCAGGTCAGGTCTAACATGTTTGTGGTGTAACATATTATCGAATAAATGTTAGATTTATTCGCCCCTTAAGAGTTTTATTTAGGAATCTTCTTGCTCAAGGTATCATAAGAGAATTGCTCGAAAACTATGAGGTATACAGATTAGATTGCGCAATAACTGAAAAAATGTTTAACCTCACCAATAAGTTATTTGCACGTACCTAGGTATCAAATATGAAGTTATCAGTGATGCCATACTTGCATATACTGACAGTCACAATGTCTACGGCTCGCCAATGATTTTATGAAAACTTGCAAAAGTCGATTGGCTGCATAACTTAAAACAAGGAAGATACTTGATGGTATGTATTTGATTTGTTTCCGGCAGTTTGTAAGTGTTTTACAGAATATTTCACTTATTATCTCCGAATTTTTCTTCGTTGAAAATATTTTCAAATCTTCGTTTAAATGTGCCATTCACAAATATTCCGTTCTAGTAAAATTTATTCAATCGCTACCACCACATTTCAAGAAAATTGAAATTGCTTGAAACACTATAAAATGTTAGATTATAATTAGTCGTTTTTAATAATTCACTGGGAACTTAACAAACCCTTTTACATGCTTTGTCGTTATAAATACTAATTGTAAACTCTAATGACAGTAACGAAAATGAAGTTATGTGGGTCCTAGTGGTTTCAAGTGTCGTCTGATTGTTTGTTTTTACGTAATTAAGTAATGTTTCCTATGTAGATATTGTATGAAAGGGGAATTATGTGACGGCGTATCTCTTCAATTTATTAATAAAATTACTTTATTCTAAACAGCGACGGAATTATAGTGGTTTGAGCGGTTTAATGAATGGGTTCTAAAATAAAGCTCTTGAAGTCATCATTTTATTAGATAAATTAATTTGTGTTCTAACATTGAGAATATGCCTGTTTAAATATACGAAAATCTATACGCGCACAACAATGTATATGATCTTTGAATTTTAATATTGAGGCCAATGGCTTAGCCTTTTTTACATTTTGTTAAAACGCTTAAAGACAGTATGTGCCTCTCCATTTGCAAATTCGAAAGTAACGACAACGACTGATTAAAAAATATAGCTACCATCCGTATATTAGCTGACACATTCAATTAATGTTTTCCAGATGTTGTGGGAATAATTCCATGTAATAACAGGTTTAAAAGAGATCCTTGTGGGACGCCTTAAAATATTAATTCAAAGAAACATTAAAGGAGTTGGTTTTAGGAGCTCATCTGAAGCAGGTACTATGTGTTAATTAAATAATATCTACAGTATTTTCTAAAACGGTATTGAAAAGAAGCTATGAGATGGCTTTAGATAAAATCGAAGGTATAGAGATATAACGCAAATCTTTAAATTTCTTGAGATTACAGAGAAACTAAATTTAAGAAACGATTGCCGTGCACGCTTTCCGGATGGAGAAGTTTCCACATTATAGATATTTGAAAGGTTACGGATTGTTTGAAAAGAAGCAAAAAACAATTCAACGAAAGTATCGAAACGAAAATCTGGAATAAATTTCATTCAATTTTGGAAAAACAAAAGTCTCAGAAAAATTCATGTTCTTCAAGAATTTTGTAATTGTTTTTTAGCCAAATTACGAGATCTTATCACTTATACAATAACCAAATAAATGAATGTAATTTTGCTGAAGATTGTCGAACGTATGTTTTAGAATTTATTTAGTTTTAGTATCAAGTATGGTATTCGTGGTGGTGGACTAATGCGACGCACTTATTTGTCCAATTGTCCAATTGAACCTGTTGATTTGGTTTACAGACTCTTTCTAAGAACAAAAATGATCCTCATGTCAGTTGTTTCCCAAATATTGCAATTTTACACGACATAACTGACCAGAAATTTTTATTGGATAAAGGTGGTGTTTGTCCAATAGTAAAAAGCAAAAGTGGGACATTTTTGAAATCAGAAGTAGAATCTCTTCAAGAATCTGCCCATAAAGCTATAACGTACGATTTAAAGGCTATCGCCGCCATAAGAAGACGGTGCTAATACCGATTTTCTTAACACCACTGTGTAGTATAACATACTTATTTAATTTGATTTTTAGGTCAATACAATCACAAACGTGGCTGCATCGTTATCACTTTTCTATGAAACAGCCTATATAGCCGCCATAAAACAGGAATGAATATCTATTTACTTAAATTTCGTTAATAGAATATTCCGAACTATAATTACTGAAAAAATCCCTCTCAACTCAATGGTTTTATATAATCTTTCACGAGAATGTTCATTTGTTCGTTATGAATTCCATTGTGTTTCAAATTTTGTAAAGAAATTTAAATTTTTTGCGATCCGCAAATTAACTGGCAAGTTAATTAAAATAAATTCATTATTAAGTGAAACCACAAAATATATATACACATAATAAAATCAAACAGTAATAATTACAAAGGGAGCGAAGCAATTATTTGTACTCAGTTTATTGTTTTAATTGATTCAGAGCCGGATATATGGGGGGGCAAAGTGTGCACTGCACACGGCCCCGCGGTTAGGCCAGCCCCGCGCTAGGTTTGTTTTTTTTGTTTCTCTTAACATAGTTTCGTAAATTTTGAATTTTCTATGATTTTATTTTTATAGTTATGTTTTTATTAAATGGTGTTTATACCTCAAATTGCCTCTTATATTACCACATTTGTGACTATAGTTGCGCCCTCTATTGGTAGACGGAGATAAGAAATTGTTGTGGCTTTGGATTTTTTTGGTAATATCAAGCATTCTCTTTACATCGAGACCAATCTTGACAAATTCAAGCAATCCGTTTCGAAGTTACACGCTTTTTTCTAGTAACACGTAATTTAGTTCCCCCTCCCTTTATTTTGACAGCAATTGTAAAAATTCATTAAACAAAGTTTTGCACATTCATCACTAGTTTACAATGAATATATTTTTTTAAATACCTTACTGAGGAAAATTGCCCAAAAAATGGGAATTTCAAATTGAAATCAGTGAAACCCGATCTGGTGGCAATGGTAGGAAATTGAAAATAATTTCCAGCATTTTCTCTTAGGCACATTTATTGTTAGATTTTTTATTTTACTGTTCTATCTCAAATAGTATCCGAGTTATGGCCGGCCTCCTTTCTTAGTTGTACACCCTGTACATTTATAATGATAATGAGTAAATAAAAGTTGTTTTTCTTGGCCCCGCATTTATTTTTGCACACAGCCCCGCAAACCCTAAGACCGGCTCTGAATTGATTGTGGGTTATTTTATATCAAAAATAAATTACCGAATACGTACATTACAGCAAATGGGTTTACATCATTTTAATAAATTACCTAAAATTGTTTTATAGCCATAAATTGAGCCATCAAAACTATGGCTTACGAACATTAAACATTTTAGAGCTTTCATAACTGATAATCTCAACGACTTGTTTCATTATTGCCATAACCTTAATTTTATGTACCTATATACATCGTAAGATGAACCCTTACTTTAATTTACTAGTTTTAAATTCACTTGTAAATATAATAATATAAAAGCATTTTCTAAATCTTCGTCCAACTTCAAGGTTCGATGTTGAAAAAAACAGGCAGGGGTTGAAGGAATAAATTAGAATAACCATAGGGGTATATATGTGTGTTTATTTGTCCTAAATAATTAAATTTTTAACAAAGATTCCTAATCCTAACAAATTAAAACTTAACCACAAAGTTATACCAATACATATTTACAAACGCCTCTTCTTTCCTCCTAACAGCCTTAATCTTCTTTCCCCTACCTCTTCCATCCACTCTAGTACCATCCCCCAGCACTTCCTTCCAACTTCATCATTCCTCTATGAGCTCCTCACTCTCTCCTAACATGTGTCCTATACACATCTTTTTGACTCTTTTCCCCTGCCCTCCACCTGTACTACCTTTACCCCTCTTATTTCAACATCGCAGTCATACCTTCTATCCCCTATCCATATTTTCCTTTCTCCTTTTCCTCCTTCGCTATCTTCGTTATTTCTTCCTGTATCCGTTATTCCTCTAAGGTCAGATCGTCGCCAATATAAATGTTGGTATTTCTCAATCCACCCTTATTCTCCATGACCTCCCTTTTTCGCCTCCAAGTCCCCAGTTCCCCCACCATTATCTCCCTTCCCGTCTCCTTTCCCATTACCCACGCCTCCCTAATCTTCACATTTACCCCCACTTTCTCCGTTAACAAATCTCTTCAGCCTTTCATCGGTTCGTCTGTCTTTAAACCCCTCACCACTATGTTTCTTTTCCTCCTATTCTTCTCCTGCTGCTCTACCCGTACCCCAATAGCACGCAACTTATCATTCAAATTTTTTCTTTCCTCTTCCCATCTTATTTCCTTCCTACCATGCTCTTCCTTCATATGTCTCATCTCCTCTCTTAGGGCCTTTATTTCTTCATTATTCTCCTTTACCCCCTTCTCCAGATCCCCCCCCCCCACCTTAATCTCTTCATCTCTTCCACAATACATTTCAAACTATTTGTAACCTCCTCCATATCTAATAGGGGTATTTAATTCTGATTTATGATTGAAATTTCGCGCCTTATAACATTCGTTGAAAGTAACCGTTCAAATTGGACATCCATCCCAATTCCCATTTCCAGGTCTGCCTCTTGATAAATCTATCGTTGTCCGTTCCCGTTTGTAATATTAGAAGTATTAATTAGATATTTGATTTATTTTAATTAAGTATATGCCACAAAATGAGATTACATTGGTAAATGGTACTGCAGACACCATGAATGACGTTTCATACAACTTCTGAACAGTGTATAATTCCGTTCATACATTTGTTTTAATTACCCTTATGAGTAATTTTAATTCACTCTGTTTGTACGTATTGCAGCAATATTTTCTGTTTTATGAGCGTACTTTCAAAAGTTTCTAGAAAGTTACGATGTGGCACAACCTGGTAGCATTGAAAAGGAGGGAACTAATACTTTGTGAAGACTGTAGGAAACCAATCTTTATGGAGCGGTTGTTCTACCATGTCATAAACTACTACTAAACTACTGCTAAACTTTGTCCAACACGTGAATATCATGATACGTAAAATTGGAGAAATGTGAATGTTACGGAATAGAACTAATTTTCGGTTATGACAACAAATATCTGTGTGGTGTAGTTTCGTGGGAATACAGTTTGTAACTTTACGTACGGAATTGAGGGCTTATGGCATTTTTATTTCGTCGATTTACTTGCAGATTGTCCATAAATATTAACACAAGGGTAGTTTAGAAATACCTCGATCTTACATTAACTTAAGGACAATAATTCAGCCATAAAACGGTATAGACTTTTACAGTAGAAAATCTACCCTGAAAGAGAGCTGAGCTTTGCGCAAGGTCACTGTGCCTTTACGTATTATTTTTATGCGAAACATCAGATTTCGATTTTGATTCGCAAAGGTGGAGATTATAGAAAGGTAATTACCGCGTATGTGGTTTCTTAACCATACAGAATTTGGGTATTTTTAAATGGTTTCTCGATAGCTCTCATAATATAAAGATACGAAGCAACCACGGCTGCATGTTTCAAAAAAATAACCTAACAAACTCGGAAGTGACCGTTCGTTTATAAGAAAATAATTGGGAATCCGTGTACTTTTCAGAGTGAACTGGTGATATCATATCCAGTTTCAACGGTCAAAGTTAACTGAAAGATTCTGGGAGTATTTCATTGTCTTTGACAGTACTGTGACGTACACTACATGTTCTCCTCTGAAGCTAACAGAATTTACCTTATTCACAAGTACCTAACTTAAGATTGTAATAAACAACAAACCTTACAGTTGTAAAAAAGGGAAACCATCGTCTTACACTTGGCTAATAACCAGTAGTTGTCAATAACTACCACAGAACAATGAACGCACGAAACCATGGTATTGCCAAAACTAAAAGGTGATATGAGTTCTTCTCCATTACCTTAGGTAAGTAATGGGGAGGTATTTCTCGATTCTGACTGTGACAACACACATAAGTTTCTGTTCTGTGCTTCCATTATTTCGTTAAGCGACTACCACGATTCGTTGGTTATGTTCCTTTTTCTTTTTCGCTGGATTCTTCTGAGAGACCACTTTATCAACACGTACTTATTTTAAAGTTCTGTCTAGTTGATTTACGGATAGCATCTCGTCAAATAGTATATCGTCAAATTAGCTTTGAAGAACACAAGTTACCAAAAAATCGTAGATGTAACATGATGCACACCTTTCTCGTCACCCATTTGAATCTGATATCGCGTTAAAAATGCAACCGTTAACTCCTCATACATAGTTTCAAGCCGTAGGTTGAAGCATCACAAGCCAACTGGTGTTCGTCAACTCTCAAGAATTTAGTATCTTTAAACATTAGATATAAATGTTTCATGAATGTCCCGCATCGTTCATTCATCCAGTTCCAAGCCTAACGTCGTCTAACCTAAGACATTATTTAATACTGCTACCTTTTGAATTATTCAAATCCTGATCAAGAAAACATTCCAATAAATGCACAAACTTCCCTTTCGACCGTAAACCTTGCATCTCTATCTTTTTGAAGATTTTGTATGACATTCTCGTCGACTTTATCTTGATCTTCACCATCTGCGTTATTTGTTTGCTTACATTACTTCTTGCAAGATTTCTATATAAACTCCTTTACCTGATGTGGTTGCCGCATTTGCTGTTGCTCCCTTGTCTACAGTGTCAATTCCACAACAAATCTATCATTTGGTAGTTAATTGTCTTTTCAATCAACTGAGTCCTAACCCTAAGGGAGGCAACAAAAGGTCCATTCAATATCCACGAAGCTGGCGAGAAGACGAGAAATTTTTTTGTACAACTGCCTAAAAGTTGTGTATATTGAGATTTGTTTTCTGTAAATGGTAAAACGCTGTTACTAAAAATCGATATTTTCGTCTTTAAGTGTTTTATCGACGAAATTAGTGATATTGTGGAACTTCTGCTTTTCCTGAATATCTACTAAAATCGTATTCTTACGGCTCTGACACAGGAAAAAGAGTGTACTTAGTTCGCTAAACGCTGGAATAATTATCTCCAGGTATGTTTTCTCTATTTTTCTAATTGCGTCATCTAATTTCGCTTTCCCTTTTTAGCACTTTCTCGTACCTACCAAAATTTCTCTTATTTTCTACATAACTCCATGGTTTTCTGGTGAAAATAAAACATCGCCATCTCTACAACTGTATTTTTCTTTTCCTTCATCACTCCGACGTGAAGGTCGTGGAAAACCACTGCTCTATCCTCCGACTTCCGACGGATCCTGGATTAAACAAATTCTATCACGCCGTCGCTAAGTGGAAAAAACCAACGCTAATTCTCTTTTCTACAATTACTGCTCATAATTTATTAATTTTCTACATTTACCAGTACGTGAATTTTAACTTTAATTCTACCTTTTTGACATTTTAAGTTTGCTTTATTGCTCTTGCTATAACGTAACTTTACCTTAGTATTTCGGTTATAACTTTTTATCTTTCTAAATTATTAAAGTTTACATATTTGCTAATTTAATTTTTACTTGTACAAGATTAATTTGTTATCTAATTACCTTGATTCTTTTGTTTGAATTTAACGTAACTGTTTTGAAGATTAAACTAATCAATATTCGGTATCCGATCCCCGTACTACAAGCTAGTGATTTGTTATTTTGTTTTTGTGTTATTATTTTTGTTTAAGATACTTCTCAACGGAAACTTATGCATAAGGATCCTGTGAAGATAAGTAAGGTAAAATTTTGATTTATCATTGCAATTACTAACCTTGTAAACTTTCGATCGTTGCTAATTTAACGTCACTCAAATCATTTTACTTGCAATTTTGATTCACTTAAAGGTAATTAAGATCCCGTATAGAATTCAATATTTGTTTGTATAAACCACCTTTTTTTGTTTTTATAAACCTGCCATTTTGTTACATATTTTATTTGAATTCTTTTTATTCATTATAACCACATCAAACTTATTTCTTTTTTTTCTATTTATTGCTCAAACTACCCCGTTCACTTTCAGCATTGACGTCGCTACTACTATACCTGTTAATACCTTCGTAATTCGGATTAGCAGCCCTATTTTCTCGACGAATTATGTGGCGCCCTTTGGCTTTACTTAACTTTACCTATTTTTCTACCCCAATTCTAACGTTATTTCGCTCATTGTAAATAACCTACGACCACCTGCCTACTAGCACTGAGCTACTGCGGCCATCGCTCCTCGTAAATTTCGTTGCGACCAATTCTTGCCGTAACAGGGTAACAATCTCAGAGACTTTATGATGAACTTTTACATCCGACATAACGAGAGTATTATGCGATTTATAATAATCGCAAATATTCGAGTTATATTGAAAGCTTTATCGTATCATTGAAGCAAGCAATTTTAAACAAAACACTGATTTTATGTACATTGAATTAAGAAACTTTGTCAAAAGTTTTGCCACGTTTGGTCGTTTCTGATAAAACTAATGGAAGATTTTGGTGTCCCCGATTATTATAAATCGCATAATATTCTCGTTATATCAGTTCTAATAAATTATTACAATAAATCATATCTGGCTATAACTAATTATGTGTAACTAACGTGTTATGGGATTTCTATGATATTATGACTCATATAATTGTACAGAAATATTTGCAATTATAGAGAGATAATAAACGATGACACGATAAATGCATAAGTGCATCATAATGTCAACGTATTACCATAGGATCCATCCCGTACTGCACATGCTTGAATATGCTCAATCCTACATCAAATTAAAATTGTTTAGTTCCACCATTTGGACGCCGAATTTGTAAATATACCCTAATTACATTTACTCCCTATGAAGGTATGTTAATAAAAGACCAAACTATGAGAACAGGCAACCAGTTATGTTTGTGTAATTATCATTTCAAACGTAGGGTAAGTGAACATGAGTACGTATATCCGAAACAAATTTATGAATAATTGAAACGTGCGTGATCTGTGGTGGAACGGATTTCATCTATATTATCTATTACAAAAGAATGTTCTCTTCATCCTTCTCAGAAAATATTCAATACGATTTGGGCTGTACAATACCGAAAATACTTATATTTACAACTGGACCCATATTAACAGCCACATGTTCTTACAGACAAATTTTTACCGCAACCCAAAATCACATTGGAATAAACTTAAACTATCGGTGAAATTAATTACGGTTTCAGTTGTATGGGATTAATTGTAAATTTTCATTTTCCTTTAACTTTGAAGTGGACGCATAGAGTAATTAAATCCATTATTAGTTTGTGTTGAGGTCTGTTAGGGAAATGATTTAACGAGTGTTTGTCTTCGTGTGACGTTTAATTAGTGACGTACATCAATTTTTTTTAACTCTTTGTTTAGTTACATTATAATAATAATAACGAGTAATTTCTTTAAATTATTTATTTTAAAAGGTTTCCTTTAACGTAAGTGTAGATAAAATTAATTATCTTTTTATTTTTGTACGCTTCCGCTTGAGGAACGAATATTCTCAAACAGTTCGGGAAATGAACAAAACGGCTATTGTTAACTCATCTCACAATTGTTAGCTTCAAGCAATCACATTTTTAGGATATTACTAAACACACATGGCCTAAAGCTTTGTCTTTTTTTACATTAAAGTGAAATTACATCGACGTAGAATGTGGTTCCATACTCAAAAAAGGGGGTTGAGGTAACTAATACATACATAGTGATAATAATTAATGAAAAGTGTTAAAGTTATTTTGTTCACTAGCTAAGAACAAGCACAACCATAACTTATAGACATACCTATGTAAAAACTTGCCCAGACTTACTCAGCTGTTGGAACTCGGAAGTAGCAGATCAGCTTGAAAGGTTTCCTAAGTTCATCAATGGCCAGTCCCGTTCAGCAGAAACAGGTTTTGATACATTAGACGGCAAGGGATTGGCCATTATCATTTTCAAAAGTTTTAGGTGGAAGAGCACATCTCATTTAAACCGGCATAAGACTTGAAACTTTCGCTCGAAACAATCGAAGATAAAAAGATTGATGTCTCCGAAAGGACGTGAACTTCTTAGTACGATCGAAGACAACAACAACTATCATATATCCACGGGAGAATCCACATATTGGAGATCTGACAGAGCCAAACTGCTTGATTTTGTTCTGTACCGAACATGAAACTGCCTTTTCCCAAAGTTGAATTTGTTATCCCTGAAATGAGACACAATCTTTAACTGAAACGCCCCCCCCCCCCCCCCCCCCACTCCAACTATGAGCACATAACATCATCATCGAAAAATTATCAACAATTTCAGCAAATTCTCACTGAACCAAATCTGAGAGCAAAATTTTCTTTTTTAAGTTATACAATTACAACTAGTTTTAAAGACTAACCAGCAATTTGGTTATAAGTTAAATTGTCTAGTTGCTCAGATGAAATTTTACCCAACGGTTGCTCTCTCAGTTCGAATAGTCTGTTACACACTCACGTTTTCACACGGTGACACTTTTTCTTTGCTTTGCACTGTCACTTCCAACTATCACACTAACTCAAATGACTTTGTCCTCTTGAGCCTTCTTTGTAATTCTATATTGACATGTTCATTGTTCATGTAACCTGTTTTCATGTTTCTGGGCGATGTCCTTAATTTTTTCTACCACAGTTGCTATCCCTATGGATATCGCTGTTTCTGACGTACCATGGCGCATTTAAAATGTTCCTAAGCACTTTATTTTGAAATATGTGGATTTTATTGATGTTTGTTTTATTGGCACATCCCCATAGTTGGCAGCCATATGTCCATACGGGTTTTATGATCTGCTTATTGAGAGGTAATTTATTATAAGTTGACAGTTGGGACTTCCTACCCATCAGCCAGTAAATCTTCCTGTATTTAATATTCAGTTCTTCTTTCTTCTTCTTGATGCGTTCCTTCCAACGTAATTTTACATTTAGGTTCATTCCAAAAGGCATTTTGCTGTATTGGCGGGTGGTACTATGTTATTGTTTAATGTTACTGGTAGGTATTCGTCCTTTTTGTTCCTAAAGTTAATATGTAAAGATTTGTTTTCATTTAATTTTATTCTCCATTTTTTTGTCCATTCTTCTATTTCATTTATGGTCTGCTGTAGTATTTCCGTTGTCTCTTCAGTGTTTTTCCCTTCCACTAATATCGCTGTATCGTCTGCGAAAGTAGGTGTAGTTGCTTGGTCTCTTGTAGGGACATCGTTGGTTTCATCCACTTTCCAGACGCTTGGTACATGCTGCCGTCTAAACATTGCATTTATTATATTAGTTAGTTTTACTATTGCTTTTTTGGGAGCTGTTGCAGTACGGTACCTGTAATTAGGTCAAATCCAGAAGATTTTCTTGGATTTGTATTTTTAATTTCTTTTGCTACTTCTTGTCGGGTAACTTATCGTATTTCTTCCTCTTCAGCTTCATTTTTGAAGTACTTCGTTTTGCATTTGATGTTCATTGTGTTGAAATATACTCGTATTTTGTAGGTGTTTTGCAAAACAATCTGCTTTTTGCTTGTTTTCTCTTGCCCATCCACTCTCGGTTCTTAACGGTAGGATTTGAGTTATGGGCCGTTTAATTTTCTTAGTTACCTTCCATAGAGAATAGTCAGTATCTTTATTATTTGTAAGGTTCCTAAGGTTCACCGATTCGTTTTTTATTTCCTGTATTTCTCTTCTCAACTGTTGGTTGAGTTGGTTTAGTTCAGTTTTATCTACTTGTGCTTTGGGAGCAAAAATAATCACCTACTTTCAAAAGTTTCAAAATTTTTAGTTAGGGGTTACTACGAATGGCGAATCGATGTAAAATATTTTCAAATGGCAGCACTTCAGGAAATGCCGGAAGTAGATAGTGATTTCGTTATTTTAAACCTCAACCCCTATTTTTATTCCACTTTTGGATTCTACGTAAAATTTCAGTCCTTTCGATACCCACATGTCAATATCTACAATTTATAGTTTTTCAGTTATATTCACTTTAAAAAAAATTGGCGGATGCAGATGGTACTTTGAGAGTTCTATAGGTACTTGAAAACCGTTGTAGTTATGGCAACCGAGTTTTCACCAGTGCATAAAGGATATGCTGCCATTTTGAAAATATTACACATCGATTCGGCTTTGAGAGTAACACCTAAGTTCAAATTTTCAAAAACCTACCTATAAAACTTTCCCAGAAATGTCGAACTAATGCTCCCAAAAAACACCCAGCGGTTAACGAACTCATTGCAATAACGTCTATTGTATTTTTCACACTCAGAAAACTTAATAAAAATAAAAAGCATTACAAATACTTATATTCTAATGGAATATGGAGCCACAGATAGCATACTTCATTCAATAACGTGTACTCTGCACATATCACCATTCACCATGTCTATCAGCTTCATATTTTTTCTTTGGGGTGAAATCATTGAATTATGTCAATAAACCTGAAAAACTTTTGAACCTCAAAAACAATGATGGAAGAGAAATCAAGAATCAAACATTAATGGGAATGATTAAAAAAAAACGAAATTGTGAACTTGTTGAGTGACTAAATTGTAAGCAACGAAAGATACCATTCATTAACTTATCGTAAACTGGAAAACCTCATCTCAGAACATGGTTAATAAATTGGTCAAGACAGAACTGGAATCTCTTGTTGAAAGCTAGGTTGTAGCTTTTGGGGTTTTTGGGGGATTTTGGTTAGAAGCTTCGAAAAAAAGAGTGTCCTAAATACACCCACGTACAACTCGAAAGAATACCATGGCTCTGAAGCGTAGGCATTTTACAAGAACGCGTATCATGATGAGAACTATTTCACGCTGTCTCATTCAGACAACGGTAGATTTTACATTTCTGCGATATTGAAAATTGTCCAAATGAAGTGATATTTAGAGCAAAGACAAAGTTTTGGTGTGGCGCGCAATTTTGGACATTGGTTTTTCAACACCCTTTGTTGGTCGAGTTGGAGGAGAAGCTTTATATGCCTACTTCTGCTTAATTTTATTAATATCTATCTATCATCAGAACGAAGATATAATATTTTGGCCTCACTTCGCTTTGTGCTATTATGGAAGGAGGATCGGAAATGGTTAGAACCGAATAACGTTAATTATTTATGGAGAGAGAGAAGACACTCCCTCTCGTTACTCTATGCAAAGGTTTTTATGGCAACGGATAAGTGGATCTGAAGTAGTATCAAGATATCAATAAAATTTCGTTATTTCTTTGATTAACCCTGTTATATTTTTTCTCAAAGCTTATGTACCATACTTTAATAAAATTTGTCATAAAAAGAAAATAGTTCGGCATATTTCACATCGCTTGCCTATTATACTACACTTGAACTTATCCCATGCGTATTTTAAATCTATAACCTTGCAGATATTTCATACGGCTTTACTTTCCACATAAGTTCTATGTATAGGACATCAAAGTAAAATATTTTACTACCAAAAAAAAAACAGAAAATTGAATACAGTTCGTTTTATATAAATAATTCAGGCGGAATGCGATTTATAAAACACGCATTTGTATGTGTAGATGCACCCATTTTACTCGATAGGTATTGTGAAATTTGTTGTGAACATTTCCCTAGCAATTGAATATCAATTTACCGGGACACAAAAATATTTTGCTCTGTAGTCTGGATTGATGAAGACAATCCCTGAACGAAAAGGGATAACTTTATGGCGGTATTTATAAAATATTTACACATTGGGTGGAGGGAGTGGAAAGTAAAATCAATTACTAGATAGAACCTTTCTTAAATCAGATTAAAGTGTGAATAACTTTAGAAAAGGTTAAAGTGCTTGCAATGTAAGAATTAGTTTTTGAGATGTTCCGTAACTGCATTTCTTACAATAAAGCTTTAAAATATACTTTTAGAACATACGAATACGCAACGACACGTATAATAAAAGAATTACACTGTGTAAAATAGTACTATTTTGCTCCTCGCGTATTTTTTAGATCGAATTTTGTATATAAACCGAGTTGAAATCGAGCGAACATTGGGCTATACGATCGTCAATCTTTCTTTTATAAATGTTTTAAGTCGTTTCGGATCTCAAAAATAACCTTAAATTTGATGGGAGCTTTTTTACACAAGTTTTATCGCGTCCATTATTAAAGAATGTGCGTTTTATAGGGTAATAAGAAAATAGATTTGTGAATCGGGCTTGTTGGGGATGGTTACTGTGTATTTATTTGCTTTTAAATGAAGTAAAATTGTTTTTTTTTCAAATTACACTTTATGATGTGTATTGTATTACGTGCACACGCAAAACTAAATTATCATCGTTTTTGTGTTCAGTTCAACCTGTAGCATTTGTAAAAGATTATAAACTAATGAGGTACAGTCAGGCAACCGCCAAATGTCTGTAGCTCACACTAATGATGCGTATTATGTTTTTATTCGACAATGTAAATTGTAAGTATTACCATTAGGTAACGTGAAGTAACCACAAAGCTTTGCTGTAAAGTTGAGTGGTGCAACACGAACAATTTTCGATATCTGTTCAAACGATGTTTTCACTCATTGTATGCAGCTTATTTGAGTTACAACTACAACACAATACAATACATTAAAACGAACCCATAGAACATAGCTTTATATTTATTTATTATAGTATGCATCAATACAGTATATTTTAAACATTTTATCTAGTGTTAAATTGGTTACCTAAAAGCTTTGAATGAAATGCATTTCTTAAATCTAAAGTAAGTATGTGTTGCAAATAAATCTAAATTATTAACAGTGTTAATTTCATTGAACAATGCCTTTAGGTACATAAAATAAATAAACGGGGGTACACGCGATTCTCGCGTTTTGCGTGCTTTGGGGGGAGGGGGTATCTGTGATTGTAGGTTGTAATAGCTTTTGTTTTAAAATATTACACCTTGTTGAGCTGGCTTAGTTGCTTGAAAAAAGAAAAAAAATTTACATTTTTGTACCTTTTCAGATTTTTGACCCTGTAGGTATCTGTAATTTAGCAAGTTATTAAAGTAACTAAAATAAAGGATTACATTTACTTACATTTGACGTAAAAATCACAAAAATGGGTAGATATTTGGTAAAGATATACGAATTCGTTCCTACCTACTTATAGTAAATTTTTACCAATTATTAAAAAAAATGAAAAAGGCAAACTTTTTGGAATAGATTTGAGACCAAAAATACATAATGGCCCTTTCACAATGTTAATTACGTCGTTGCACATAGTCTTTGCCCAAAAATTAACGAAAATATAACAAATTCCGTGTGAACTTCATAAGGATAGTTTAGAATGAATTTTGAATGTAAAAGAACTCAATTTGGACACTGGCAACTTTTTGGGAATACGAATGGCCTTAGGGAGAACGTTTTAACATTCATCTTTAACTATAGTAAAACTAAAAATACCATAAAACATAAAATGTACAAATAGAAGCTGGTCTAACGTTGCATAACATCTGTTTTATAGAAAGACCTTCTCTACCTTAAACAGTTTCAAATTTTTGTTTATTTCACTAACTAAAGACCTCATTTACACGTATATGTACAGCAGTAAAAATGGATTTTACTTCCTCTTAATTACAATATAAGTTGTATATTTAGAAGTATAGTCAAAGTATAGGTATTCTCTTTGGTATAGTGTAACGTAACAATACACTTGCCACCTACTTTCATCAATAGATATTAAGTTAAATATGTAGACAAAAACATTTTTCTCGGTGAAAACATTGTTACCTACGACATCGTCCATCGTTCAAAATCTCTAAATTCCAAATAAGCACACAAACATGTACATTTCGAAAGTTACCGAAAGAAGGTATCGGGACACATAAATTGTCTACGATGAATGCTGTTACTACTTTTTACATCATTTTAACCATGAAAATGTTAACGCGAGGCATAATAGAATCATTTTTCATCATTTGAATAACTTTTCAACTTGAAATAATTAAATTTCCATGTTATCGAGAAAAAGTTTCCGATACTTGTCATTTTGAAAATTTTCGCGAAAATACTTTCTGCCATTGTTTTAATGTTCGAAATGGGTTAAGGACCTTGGACAGACAAACTATGCATGTTTACACAAAATTTTCACTCAAAAATAAGCACAAATAGCGAATTCTATTTTACACGTAATCTCCATAAGGAAACTTTGAACGTATTTTCTAAGTAAAGAAAATATATTTAGACACAAATACCGCTTGAATAAGATGACGGACTTTTATACTAAAATGTTTAAAACTTACTTTGAAAAAAATTAGTGCAGATATTTACGTAGTTTGCGGGGTATCTATAATTGTAGCATTTTAAAATATCACATCCACATTCGTCAGGATTCGGCGACTGTCGGAAAAGTGCACAGCAACACAAACATATACACATCTTTCGGTTATTATATAGTGATTATGGTGTCTGGTATTGTTAAACATAATAATATGAAAAGAACCTATATAATGTTACAGACAATTTAAAAATCAACATAGGATTCTGGATTACGATGAGAGGGTGGTTAGAAGACCACGCGCACATAGGACACCCATTCGGACCCTTTGTGCTACCTCCCTGATTAGAGTCGTCCGACTCCGCAACGCCACTCAAACCATCCCACACGTGAGATAAACCTGAGGATGCTTGACGGGGAAGCGGCTCTAATGACAGCCATGTCCGGCCAGGATTCCCCCAACATGGATCGTCTTAATTCGATGCATGGACTTGTTAAGTTTACAGTGCTCAGAAAGTTTGCCTACAAGTAGCCGCAGGTTCTTTCTGGATCGCCCTGTGCAAAAACGCGCCAGGCCATGAGATAGTCTTCTGAAGGCCTCTCTCGCGTGGCGGCAATCTGACATCAAATTCCACCTAGCCTTGTGTTGGGCTTGGGTGTCTTCAAGGAAGAGCCGGCTCTGGACCATAAAATTAACAACATATCTGACAATTCTGTTGCCATGATTGAAAGTTATTTATCTAACAGAAGACAATTAGTCAAGCTACCAGAGGGTATCTCGAATTCGACTAGGATTATTCAAGGTGTTCCTCAAGGATCAATACTTGGGCCTCTTTTACGTCTTTTTTATGTAAAAGTTTAAAAACGTGTAACATCGATATGTATGCAGATGATACCCAGTTGTTTCATTCATTTAACTACAACGACCATTTGCGAGCACTATCTGATATTAACAAAGATTTAACTGCCATAGAAATGGACTGTGCTCCATTTCTATATGTCGATGAGCAACTCAACCATAATTTAATTTTCAAATGTCTATTACTTCACAGTACCTACACTGCAAACACTAATGTTATTTTATAAATTGCGGTGTTAACTTACCTGAAAAGCTTTCCCTTCGTATACTAAACTTCAACTCTCACTATTCAGACCCACAACAGAGGTGTTGCGCCAACACTAATGCGTTATCTACCACTACAATTTTCAATAAATCTTGACACAATAAACTCAGAATATTTATACAGCCTATAAGATATACGTAGCCCTTGTTTGTATCACTTCCTGATAACACTTAATGTTACAGTTAATGCGTTCAAATACACTGCTTAATGAATCTGTAAATAAAAAATAATCTTAATGCGTCTTGGATTTTGAGATTATCCGCTACTTTCTTGAGAGTCAGCTTGAACCTCACACATTTATGAGAATTGAGAAAAAAATAGTCCTATAATGAACGACAGAAACACATAAATCTTATTCAAAGATAAGGTTACTTATTTTCCCTTCTTTACTACATTTTAAATATTCAAGACCAATTATTTCCAAATTTGTGAGATAAGGTGCTTTCTACTTTTCTTTGATAAGAGAAAAAAAACTTTTTGTGAGAGTAGAAATTATAATAAAATAAGAGGGACGCGTAATAATTTATTTCAGCTCTGAAAACTTCATTTCTAATTTATGAGAATCATTGCTTAAAAAGTCACCGACTTATTTGATATATTTAGAGTCTTTTGTTTGCTGAAGTACTGGAAATGATATTCGATAACTACCTATATTAAGCCACTGGATTCAAATGTAGCTAAAGAGCAAGACTTTGGAGATGGAGATGGTGACACGTTAGAACGTTAGAACCTTTGTAGATATAATCGTCTGAAGGTGGTTCATAGCCGAAACATGTTACGATAACCCCATTAACTCTTCCACAACTATCAAAATCGCTTCACGAATTCCTATTATTAGTTAACCAGAAGGCTTCGCACGCGAATGCACGCCGGCGCGGCGGTTCTTCGGCGTTTCGCGCCTTTGTATCAGTAAACAAACATCCGCTACTGTAGTGACTGAGCTGTCTTTGCCGTACACAATTTCGAAGCGCATGCATTAAAGTAGATATACATGTAATGTTTTCACTACTAAATCTATAAACAAGTGAGAGTGCATTTGTTCACTTTTAGAGCCGCACGCTATGTAATTGTAAAAATTTTGAATTGTTTACTTACTTCTAAGCAAAGTCTAATACCCTTGTTCCGATAAAGAATGCGTCCAATTTCTTTTAGATTGTAGTACGTCGAAAAATTGTATTTTGCTTTACAAAGCACTGCGAAGCAGACTATCGTCTTCGGCAAATAACGGAAAATGGCTTGAGGGTAAAACAGTCGAGAAAGTTCACTTTTAATGCCTTTTATTTATCGATTTCTGGTATATTAAAACCAAACTTTATCCGAACCCTTCATATATGTAGGTAATCGAGTTTTAACTTCAGCGCGAAATTATAAATCTAACGAGTATAATGTATCAATATGTTAGGGCACACGATATCGTTTAACTTTATACATTACATAAAATATTTTTAAGTAAAACTAGAAATTTTTCGTCATTCATATTTGCAGAATATTTCATCACCTAACGAAAAAGATTTTCGTGTAGAGGTAGGTACTTTATAAAATATTAATAAGTTTTAATAATTAAACTTCATAAAATGTTCGCTATACATTAAAATGCGGTTCAAGCATAAAAAATGTGTTTCCATGAATAATTTAAAAATTTTAATTACACGTAATTTGCTTTTGAACAATACACTATTATCTAACTAGTGCCTTCTCCAATATGCAACATGGGGGTTAATGTGCGTATATAATACGACCGTTGACCTCCTAACATTACAAATTAGTCAACCTTCGATAAACGTTTGATTATCTTTGCTATATTCCATTACTGAACAGTAGCTTAATCACTATATAATAACCGAGACGTGTGTATATGTTTGTGTTGCTGTGCACTTTTCCGACAGTCGCCGAATCCCGACGAATGCGGATGTGATATTTTAAAACCAAAGCTATTATAAATTTATAACCTACAAATTAATGCTAGAAGCTACAATTATAGATACCCCGCAAACTACGTAAATATCTGCACTAATTTTTTTCAAAGTAAGTTTTAAACATTTTAGTATAAAAGTCCGTCATCTTATTCAAGCGGTATTTGTGTCTAAATATATTTTCTTTACTTAGAAAATACGTTCAAAGTTTCCTTATGGAGATTACGTGTAAAATAGAATTCGCTATTTGTGCTTATTTTTGGGTGAAAATTTTGTGTAAACATGCAAAGTTTGTCTGTCCGAGGTCCTTAACCCATTTCGAACATTAAAACAATGCCAGAAAGTATTTTCGCGAAAATTTTCAAAATGAGCAGTATCGGAAACTTTTTCTCGATAACATGGAAATTTAATTATTTCAAGTTGAAAAGTTATTTAAATGATGAAAAATGATTCTATTATGCCTCGCGTTAACATTATCATGGTTAAAATGATGTAAAAAGTAGTAACAGCATTCATCGTAGACTAATTTATGTGTCCCGATACCTTCTTTCGGTAACTTTCGAAATGTACATGTTTGTGTGCTTATTTCGAATTTAGAGATTTTGAACGATGAACGATGTCGTAGGTAACATATGTATATAGTCGAATGTTTTCACCGAGAAAAATGTTTTTGTCTACATATTTAACTTAATATCTATTGATGAAAGTATGTGGCAAGTGTATTGTTACGTTACACTATACCAAAGAGAATACCTATACTTTGACTATACTTCTAAATATACAACTTATATTGTAATTAAGAGGAAGTAAAATCCATATTTACTGCTGTACATATACGTGTAAATGGTGGCCTTTAGTTAGTGAAATAAACAAAAATTTGAAACTGTTTAAGGTAGAGAAGGTCTTTCTATAAAACAGATGTTATGCAACGTTAGACCAGCTTCTATTTGTACATTTTATGTTTTATGGTATTTTTAGATTTACTATAGTTAAAGATGAATGTTAAAACGTTCTCCCTAAGGCCATTCGTATTCCCAAAAAGTTGCCAGTGTCCAAATTTAGTTCTTTTAGATTAAAAATTCATTCTAAACTATCCTTATGAAGTTCACACGGAATTTGTTATATTTTCGTTAATTTTTGGTCAAAGACTATGTGCAAAGACGTAATTAACATTGTGAAAGGGCCATTATGTATTTTTGGTCTCAAGTCTATTCCAAAAAGTTTGCATTTTACATTTTTTTAAATAATTGGTAAAAATTTACTATAGGTAGGAACGAATTCGTATATCTTTACCAAATATCAACCCATTTTTGTGATTTTTACGTCAAATGTAAGTAAATGTAATCCTTTATTTTAGTTACTTTAATAACTTGCTAAATTACAGATACCTACAGGGTCAAAGATCTGAAAAGGTACAAAAACGTAAATTTTTTTTCTTTTTTCAAGCAACTAAGCCAGCTCAACAACGTGTGATATTTTAAAATAAAAGCTATTACAACCTACAATCACAGATACCCCCTCCCCCCAAAGCACGCAAAACGCGAGAATCGCGTGTACCCCCGTTTATAAAATAATAAATTAATCCGACCATAACAATTGTATTTACCGTAATACATTTTTATGTGAGATTTAATCAAATCCACAATTGGAGAATTTGACAATTACAGTGAAACACTCACTCACATGACCAATGCCAGCTATAATTAAATGATGGTCTATATTTTAAAATAAAAGGGAAATTATAACTAAATTACTTAATGACAAATATACTGAGGTATATTCTAACGCCTATTACTTTGACGTCGCCGTCGTGTGAATCGCGTAAATCGCGGCCGGTTGTCCATTTTAGTTTTGAAATTCAATATTTTTGGAAAAAATGCAAAAAAAAACATTACCGTGTGGTTGTACAAATGAATAATATTTAAGAAAACATTAATTAGAAAAAGATCTTTTGAAGAGAAAGAGATGTCCACCTCCTCACAGTTTTGTAGGGGGAGGCAAGACCGAGATTATTATTTCTAGCATTTGGTTGGTATTACAGTTAGAGTATACTTTAGGGCATAATGCTTTACATCAAGGCTCCCTAACTTGTATTTGTATTATCAATAATCACAGCAGATTTTTAGAGAATTTTGGCCAATACTGAAACGATCTTTTAGCAGAACATTATCTACCACAGTTACTTGTTCTAATTTATTGTATTCATAGTATGGTAGTAATTACAATTTGTTCCTATCTAATCTCTTCTTCTCCATAATTCTTTCATTCATTCTGCGCCGTCTCCGTCCTACGCCTGCACTTGCGATCTCTCTCTATCTTCTTCTCTCAGTTCTCTACATGCCCTCAGGATGTGGTCTATGCCTACACTTCCTTTCTTCATTCCTATTTCCCCTCTCCTCGTTTTCGCATCTATACCTTGCATCATCTTTTTTACCTCTTTACTATTTCGGTCCTCTTAAGTATTTCGGTATTTTTCCGTCCCTATTCTTCATATCTCTCATTGTACCTCGCTTCTCTTATCTTCGTTCTCCTCTTCCGCTTCTCTACGCCCCTGTCTCTGTTTACTATCCCTTCCAGTATCTTTCTCCCCCCTTCATTCATATTTTCCACCTCTTCGGTTGCATACCCGCTCCACTTGTAATATTTTTTCCCAATCCTCTTGTCCGTACTTTATCCCCCTCACCGGCATTCAGCCCGTTCCTCTATTTTTTCTTCGTACTTCACCGCTATTTTTCCTGCCTACACCCTTATCTTATCTACTTGAGTAAAATTTACGTAAAGCTATGTTGCGGGGTCGGACGACCCTAATCAGGGATGTAGCGCAAAGGGCCCGAACACGTGGCCTATGTGCGCGTGGACTTTTGATCACCCTCCCATCGTAATCCAGTACTACTACGCATATCGTAAATGATCAAGTAGGTGTGTTAGATTACCCGAAGGAAATTTCCTTCTGTTTATTACGAAAACATGGTACCAATATTAAATAATGAAACACTACATCATTTTAAATTGGATGTAGATTTCATTATGTTAAGAATACGGGAGCCTTGAAACGAATTATACAATTTTATCGGTGTCTTACAGATAAGATTTATATTTATTATTTTCCTTTTTTCGCTATTTGTTCATTGACAAGATTATAGTCATCAAATACGCGATATGAATATTGGGTAATGTTCTGTCTATTTTTACGAACTTTATCCGAACGATTTTGATAAAACATTAACAACGTAAATAATGTAATTGATATGATGAATTTCAATCCTTACGTAAACGAATTCATTTATTCTGAAATTGCCCCATTACCAATTAACACTAACTAATTACAAAATAACTTTGTATAGGTACACGAACTTGCTATAATAAGAAATAATTAAAGCTCTCCTCAATTATTACAAATGGAACATAAAGCAAATCTTAATAAGCTAACCAAGGTTATCAATACTAGTTATGGTAGTGAATCCTTATACTTATGCAACCATACTTGTGTTTGAAACACACACATTTTTAGTGCCAATCGTTATGTAACGGGCACTAAAAGCAGAAAGTCGGTAAATATGTAACTAAGCATAGAATTGAACTCCCTGCAAAGCTACAATGAGCGTATCTACTGTCATATTTGACCCATAGGTTTTGAATAACCAAATCGTCCGTGTCCTCCTTTGCTAATCAATAACTACTACAGAATGTTCCAAAATATTTAGAGAGGTACGTAGAAAGAAAAACAGATTTCAAAATTTCTAGATAAAATTTATTAATAATTTACAAGTAACTTATTTATTTCACAAAGTCCCCAATACACGTGTAATGGACAACTGTAAGCGTTTTGAATTTTGCCTACCCTATGAAGAGTTGCGACATAGAAATGGTGTTACATTTGAAGGTACCATCTTCCAATCCGAGGCGGAAGCTCTGTAGCTCCAAGCGCCAGGGATGCGTTACGTTGAAATTGAGTAATTAGAGTAACGGAGGTGAATGATGATATTTGATTATAACATGTTGGTATAAACACTTAAACAGGTTTATAGCTTATTGCAATAATTGTTTACAATCATCTTGCTTTGAATAATGTTATGAGAATTTCTCAATATAATAGAGTAAAATATGTCTTTTTTATTCCGAATCATATGCAGATGATCCCCAAAAAATGGTTTGTGACGGTATTTTAGAATCTTCTCCAAAAGGTTGTAATTGCTTCTTCTTTCTTCGTACACTAGAGAAAATTTGCAACAAATTTGCCTTTATAAACTGTTACCCCGTTACGGTAAGATTTGGGTTCGCAACATCTCAACACAATCTTGAAAGTAATCCACGGTAAGCTCAGTTGTAAAGGGGTTGATGGCGTGGGTCGATAAAAACACTTAAAGCCGTTGCGTTACGTTGAAATTGAGTAATTAGAGTAACGGAGGTGAATTATGATATTTGATTACAACATGTTGCTATTAACACTTAAACAGGTTTATAGCTTATTGCAATAATTGTTTACAATCATCTTGCTTTGAATAATGTCATGAGAATTTCTCAATATAATACAGTAATATTCCGAACCAAATGATCCTCAAAAAATGGTTTGTGACGCTATTTTAGAATCTTCTCTAAAAGGTTATAATAATTTCTTCTTCTTTCTTCGTACTCTTCTAGAGAAAATTTGCAACAAATTTGCCTTTATAAACTGTTACGCCGTTACGGTAAGATTTGGGTTCGCAACATTCCAACACAATCTTGAAAGTAATCCACGGTAAGCTCAGTTATAAAGTTGATGGCGTGGGTCGATAAAAACACTTAAAGCCGTTGCGTTACGTTGAAATTGAGTAATTAGAGTAACGGAGGTGAATGATGATATTTGATTACAACATCTTGCTATAAACACTTAAACAGGTTTATAGCTTATTGCAATAATTGTTTACAATCATCTTGCTTTGAATAATGTCATGAGAATTTCTCAATATAATACAGTAATATTCCGAATCATATGATCCTCAAAAAATGATTTGTGACGCTATTTTAGAATCTTCTCTAAAAGGTTATAATAATTTCTTCTTCTTTCTTCGTACACTAGAGAAAATTTGCAACAAATTTGCCTTTATAAACTGTTACGCCGTTACGGTAAGATTTGGGTTGGCAACATCCCAACACAATCTTGAAAGTAATCCACGGTAAGGTCAGTTATAAAGTTGATGGCGTGGGTCGATAAAAATACTTAAATCCGATACGTTACGTTGAAATTGAGTAATTAGAGTAATGGAGGTGAATGATGATATTTGATTACAACATGTTGCCATAAACACTTAAACAGGTTTATAACTTATTGCAATAATTGTTTACAATCATCTTGCTTTGAATAATGTCTTGCGAATTTCTCAATATAACACAGTAAATAATATGTCTTTTTATTCCGAATCATATGCAGATGATCCCCAAAAAATGGTTTGTGACGCTATTTTTGAATCTTCTCTAAAAGGTTGTAATTGCTACTTCTTCTTTCTTCGTACACTAGAGAAAATTTGCAACAAATTTGCCTTTATAAACTGTTACGCCGTTACGGTAAGATATGGGTTCGCAACATCCCAACACAATCTTGAAAGTAATACACGGTAAGAGGTTGATGGCGTGGGTCGATAAAAACACTTAAAAGTTGATATTAAATCGAAGTAAAAGAAATTCGTCTTTAATCGCACCGAAAAAGGGAAAAGCGATATGAATGGTGCAAGGGCGAGTGCAACACTGACTAGAAAATGAATGAAATTGCAGGCAGTTGTATGTAGATTTCCACGATTTTTGTGTTGTGTGCACTGTGCAGGGTGTGACGTATGCGATAAAACGAGTAGGTCAGCAGTTTTTAATCTTAACCATAGAATGTAGAAAAAATCAGAGTACCATTCACTTTTAAAAAAGTAGATATGAGCGCAACAAATGATAAGTAGCTAAAACACGTTGCTTTGTGCGGCGGTTTAGTGTAAATAAGTCGCACAAACTAGGGTTGACGACTGGCCTACGGTTGAACCGACGATGTATATGGTAAATGGGTGGTGAAACCGTCAGTTCAACTCTACACCAATCACCAGAAGTCAACCCGAGTTTGTGCGACTCCGTTTTACTATGGCGACCAAATACTTTTGAGAAAAATAAAGTACCCGATGAATTAATAAAATAAAGTAATTTAAAGTACTCTATTTTTTAATTGATCGGGTACTTTATTTTTCTCAAAAGTACTTGGTCACCATAGTTGGTTAAGTAATTTAAAGTACTCGACCAACTTACAAATAAAGCATAATAAAGTACTACTTACCGGAAAAAAAACCAAATCCACGAACACCAAATGATATTGATACTAACTACTTTCACTCATTATTTTAACCAATGGCAATGACTAATTATCGAGTGGTAAGTTAGTATCAACAAAGAACGTAATATTACGTTCTTTGGTATCAATATCGGCAAAAATCATTCTCAGGTGTCCATAGTCAATGAATGAAAGCATCCATTGCGGATTAAGTTCCGCCAGCAAAGTAAACAATCCTTCCTTTCCTTCACTTTTACTTTCAGCTAGAACTCAATGTCTAGCCTTCAAAGCAATAAAACAAAAGTTGCTCTGTCCTGGTCGTTTCAATTTTAACATAATTTTCTTTGAAAAGTTGATATATTTTTTTTGTCACCTTAAATAAGGTACCTAAAGCACACAGCCCCTAAATCAAAGCATTTAAAGTAACGTACTTTATTTTAAATTTTACATACTGCTGAAGTAAAGTACAGTGCTTTAAAATAAAGCACATTTGGTTACCATAGATTAACACTAAACCGTCGAGTCGGTTGAAACTCAACTAGATTTTATACAACTGGACCCAAGGATGGTGAATCTACCAAACCCATGTGTTTGTTAAGTTTACAGTAGGTACCCAGAAAGAATACCTACAAGTAACCGCAGATTTCCTTTGGATAGCCCTGGCTACGAGATGGTCCTCTGAAGGCCTCTCTCGCGTGGCGGCCGTCTAACATCAAGTTCCACCTAGCCCTGTGCTGGGCTTGGGTTATTAAGTTTACAGTTGATACTGTAAGTGGAAGAGCCAGTTCTGGACCATAAAACGGTTGTTTTGAGGCCAGTCGGGATAACTTATCGGTTTTTTCATTGCCTATTATTCCAGCATGCTTAATCAATATAAACTCAAGGGTATTGCTGTTTGTTACTTGATCTAGTACGTGGTGACATTCGGAAACCAGCCTAGAGGTGAATTTGTGTTGATCTAGTGCCTGCAGAGCGGCTCTGCTGTCACTGGGGATTCTGATGATTTTATTCATTATGCTGTGCATAAAAATTGTTATTGCACTCCTGCTAGTTCTGTCTGAAACAGTCGAAATTTTGCCTAGTGGTTGGCTGATATGGAAGTTTAGTTCTTGGGAATAAATACGTGTACCTACCTGTTCCTTCCATTGTTTTAGATCCATCCGGGAAGATGGATATGTCTGGTTGGGATGCCACTTCCGCATCAGAGAAGATGTGGTAGTTTTTCCCTAGTATAAATCGAGAGATGAGTGACTGAGATCGTCCTTCTAGGATGGATCCTAAAGTCTTCCGAATGCGCGGCGACATTGCCAGAACGCCCTGTTTGCTTTCTCCGCTTTAAGTTAGATGTTCTTTTTCCAGTTCAGTTTATTGTCATTTATATTATTAATAAAGGAAGTTGCATAAGACATAAATTGATATACCTATAAATGCAACCTTTATAAAAATATAAAATACCTTTTTAAAGGCCACAAGAAACTTACGGAGGCCGATGGTTCCCCACCTATGAGACAAGACATATAGGTACCTAATTTACAAAAAGGTGACCATTAAATATTTTTATTTTATATTTATAAATGCCTGTTCATTAACCCGTAGACGTAGAACATTAATTTCGTCAACGAACGTGGCAGTATATTCACACAAACCTTGCAATGATGTTTCAAGTAGAAAATGTTTTGTGATCGAACCCAAGGAATCATGGGGTAGTTTCATACTACTTAATTTGACTAAAGGTTGCTATTTCAGAACTGTCATTCCGGTAGTTTCAAATATTGCTATACTGTGTTTAAAAAATCAAATGTCTACTGATATAATCCGAAGAACGTAGACTTCAATTGTAACGAAAAAAACGTCACCTCCAATTTCTTTTTTGGTACATCGTCGGTATTGCACTCGATTATAATATCCTTTGTACGTTTATGAAGAACACTTAACATGTTCAGCTATCTCGGCAGTAATTGTGCCAAAGAGCAACTATAATAATATCTTAAGTCCTCTAGACATGAATAGGTTTGCTTTGTGATAAATTTTGTTAAGCGCGTTAATTACTTTTGTGTAAATTTGTGAAGAGCCGCCTGAAACTGCTGCTGATTAATGAGCATCTTCTTTTTTTGTAAACATTTCACGAAACGAATTATTTTATAGCCAATTTTTCTCGAAATTCATTACTACATCAACTTTATTAGTTCTGTTATAAACCTCTCCATTAACAATAGCATGTTTTCTTTTCATAAAAATAACAACCTTGTTCTTTTTATTATGTATAATTTTCAATTTCATTACGTCTATATATTTCTACATTTATTGGAGAAATCCGAAACGAAATATCACAGTAACATTAACATGCACAATGAATTTTCAGTTGCCATTTAAATTGGTTCACGCTTCCAATCGGATAGTAAATTTACTTGTTTTAATGAAAAGCGCGACCTTTTTATATAAATGTGGACTAGGAAATATCTAAAGGTATATAATGTGGAAACACCTATAGAAAACGTTTCTATTTATTTTGTCGATCTATTCAAACGTTTTATTAAGTACCTAGTTACTCACACAAATTTGTTTTTATTTGCCTCGACAGCTGATCACTTTCCCAGAGTTGTATTTCTTATACGACAACATCTAATCCCTTAAATCGCGCAATCTCTATAAATTTAATACTTCAGTCTAAAGTTTGATACAAGTATTAATAATAAAAACATAACGTCTTTGATTACCGACTTTATGACACTTTTTAATTCTAGGTTTTCGTACCTAACGTTTTATAGGTACTTTACGTGCGAATTAAATTTGTATGCGATTTATAGATACCACACGTTATTATTAAGTTAGTGCTAGTGTTACTACGATAGAACGTTTTGTCCAGTTAACTGTTTATAATAGTATAGCGTGACACATGCGCCAAATTAATATTCGTAAAAGGTGCACGATACCTACTAATTTTCTTTATGGGCACTATATGTTCACAATTGTTTCATATGAATAGTGACACTAGCAACTTCCTAATTCAAGCTTCATTCCAGCATCAATACGACGGAGAATATGATTTATATACTTTTAGTACATACAATAACTAAGTAATTAAGAAGTATAAAACGTTCTATGTATCCATTATATTAAGGATGTATAAGTAATTTAGACTGTTACGGGGATGCGTGGTAGATCAGTTGGTTAGAGCATTACCATAGTGACGTAAAGGTCCTGCGTTCGAATCCCTATCACTAGCAATTTTTTTTGTAGATATAGGTGTTACAAATACTAATAATGTTTGTCATTACAGGTCAACGTATGACTTTAATTTAACGTTAGCTGACTTTCATGATGTGCATAGTTCTCACTTTATAACGTTCTGTTCTTATTGTTCATCGTTGACCAATACCCCCCCCCCCCCCCCCCCCCCCACTGATACATACATTCTACGCGTTGGAAAAAGTTCCAATTGCCACGAATCATTTCAGTTGATATCTTCCAGTCCTTTGCACAATATGACATCTTTATCTACCTCACATATCTTTTTCTCCTAGCGTCGGGATTCCACTGGATGTGGAATTCCACTTATTCCACTTATCACGTGGAATACGTAATTCAGTATAAGACCATTTATTCTAGCTATGTTATTCAATGAAGTAAAAGGGTACTAAGGTCAAGGGCCATCTAAAGCTCATTCGGATACCGAATATAACGATTTCAGTTTATCGACCACATAGGTAGGTACATACAAGGCCTTGAGCTATTATAAAAAGTTATACCTTTTGATTTTTCAGCACTGCCACTATTATATCTTTGTCGTGCATTATATGATGTACTGCTAAAAGATGCACCTTTCAATCCACTTTGCAATGAATAGTTCAAGAGTTTCTTGAATGGGAACATTTTTACATTCCTTACAATCATGGATATTATCAAACCCAGAGTGCTCTCAGTAAGATGAGATATATTTTGGTGATTTTTAATAACATAAAGATTTGTATGATTTGCTATTTTGGTAACCACATCTTCAGAAAAACTAATTCTAGCACTCAAATGCATTTTTGACGTTTTTTTTGCAGTTGTCTTGTTATAATTACTTAAGTCTTTACGGTTTACGGACATAGTGAACAGTTTTTTGGTAATTACTCAAATACGTAAGTATGCAGTCTGCATTTTCCTCATCTTCTGAGTATCACCACTCACTGATAGCCCGTTATGCAGGGCTTGCGGTAAGGAAGAAGAAACGCCATACTACGTCATATGCCAATGCGAGGCATACATAAAGTCAAGGGAACACCTACTTGGAAATGAAAAGATTACACAAGAGGAAGTAACGAAGACTCGCCCTACTAAAATCCTGGACTTTATTAAAGATACAGGTATTCTCGAAGGGTAGTAGGCAATAGCGGGGAGGCCAATAGACCAAATGGTCGAAGTGCAGGAATCAATTGGGACCACCCCTAATATAAATAATAATATAATCATCTTTATGAAAGATAGAAAAATAAATAAGTGGGCGAGTTTGATTCAATTTGTTAGACGTAATGAAGCTATCAATAGTGATACTTCACATTTAACAAAAAACCGAGCCCAAGTATTTATATTCTCGTCAACAGATGCGTTTTTTGATCTTAATTCGTGCATTCTTATCAAATTCATTACGTGGTAGTACTTAGTACATTTTGTAAGCAAAAGCTCCATACAATAATAATAATAGGTCCTCAAAAGGGTTCCAAGCAAGTTCACCGTCTGAAAATTCATCGACGGAAAGTTCACCGACAACAATTCACCGACTGGAAAATTAACCGCCTAGAAACTTCATCGTCTGGAAACTTCACCGACTGGAAAATTCACAGACTGGAGAATTCACCGACTCGCAATTTGTCGAAAGGACAATTCACCGATTCGACAATCATGATTCATGTAATATGGACTTTTCTACAATATTTTATTTAATGTAATAAAATTGGTTATAGCTACCTTCACGGTCTGCGGAAAATTCTTCGATAGCAATTCTTCGACTGCAATTCTCCGAAAAACAATTCTTCGACAGGAAAATTCTTCAACATTACAATTCTTCGACAGGAAAATTCTTCAAATAAATAATATATAGTCATTGAAGTTTTTAAACTAAGTATGCCAATACTGTCGATAATTTATTTTTAATAATTCTAAATGAAAGAATGAAAAGTATCAGTTGAAAAAAAATATACTAAACCTGCAAATAACCTAGGCGCTTTAGTGGCAATCTACGTTTAAGTTTAACGCTAATAGGTTCTTAAAACATATTATTGATATTTATAATTATTAAAAATAAATTATCCGAAGTATTGGCATACTTAGTCCAAAAACTGCAATGACTTTTATTCGAAGAATTTTCCTGTCGAAGAATTGTAATGTCGAAGAATTTTCCTGTCGAGGAATTGTTTTTCGTTGAAGGTACCTATAACATATAACCAATTTTATTACATCAAATAAAATATTGTACAAAAGTCCATATTACATGAATCATGATTATCGAATCGGTGAATTGTCCTTTCGACAAATTGCGAGTCGGTGAATCTCCAGTCGGTGAATTTTCCAGTCGGTTAAGTTTCCAGACGATGAAGTTTCCAGTCGGTTAATTTTTCAATCGGTGAATTGTTGTCGGTGAACTTTCCGTCGGTGAATTTTCAATCGGTGAACTTTCCGGATACCCCTCAAAAGAAACAGCCCCTACAATTTTCACACGTCGTTATGACGTATATTTTTTGTTAAGCTTTACGTCAATAGACCTTACATGGAACCTATAAATGATGGGCGAATAAGTCCACCGATATCTATTAGTTATCTATAGCATTTCTGCATATTATGCACACAAGAATTTGAGGATGAAGTTTAAATTACTATACGATGGTGTATTATTGGCGAAACATAATATAATAACATCTAAATAACGGCATTTTTAGTCAAAAAATGACCAATAATTGTGATGTAAAAATGTAATGCCTTTACAGCACGTAAGCTATGTGCCTGTAGGCAGTGGTGAAATTAGGAAATAAATAGTGGAGGTATGGGTCAATGTTGTTCCAGACTTGCGGTCCAGGGCGATGTGCATACGCCCCTCCCCCTCCCCCAAAACAGTTTATCCAAAAGGGAGGACTCCACATTCCAAATTGTCTATTCTAGCTATATTTAGTTCTTTTTCGCAGATTTAGTGCTAGGGTTCTGTTAGATTGATATTTTTGCTAATTTTGATAAGGGTTGGCAATTTTTTCCCAATTAAAATTAATAAGCAATAGGTACCTACTTGATATTAGATATGACTATAATTCATTCACACGATCTGGCATTCTGGCAATACTGCGTGCGATGGTTTGTTCTTTGTTGCGAAGGGCTAAAGATAATTTGGTGTTGCCAATCAGTTAACTAAACTGAAAAATAACATTTCATTTGCATTTTCGTTTCTGTACACGTGCCAATCAATAAAAATGTTTCACAAAGGGGAGAAATACGAGATAGGTACACGTTTTTAAATTAAAAAAGTGGTATGCAATACCCCTCTAGTTCGAGCAGCGTTCCCCGCGTCACCATAAAGTAGGCGTACACTTGTGTAATTTAAAAAAGGTGAAGGTATACCATCCCCCCACATCCCCTCCTCAATTCAAGCACTGCTTGTAGGAAAGCAAATAAGAGCATGTAGGTAGGTAGAGTACATTTTTTATGTATCTCAGTATTTAAAAGCTCACTAATGGTCCACACATCGCACTAGACACTGTATCACGTCGTACATGACTCGTTTTTACTTCTATAGTAGTACAAATCGAGAGCGCAGACCATAATTTAAACTTAAGCGCAGGGTGAATTGTGCCAATGTTTCAAATATTGTCGATTTTTTCACAAATACTATGGAAAATGTGACAGTCTTGGCTCTTAGTGTTAAGACTCAAATTAAAGAAATAAAGAAATTGGGTGTGGAAAAAGCGACTATTATTATCTCTATAACATATAAACCCACATATTTAGTTATTTGACAGAAATTCATTTAAATGGTTGAATACAAGCTGAATAATGATCGAATTTCTAAAGTAAATAACAAGTTTAATTAATTATTGAATAATTTCCATCAAAGTCAATTGAGGTAACATCAAACAGACATCAATATAATATATAGTATATACCTACCTATTACGTTTCGGTTTGGTAAACTGATTTAATTTTAGGATCACTAAGTTTATAAATAACATGTTTTTACTTTTAAGCGACAAAAAAGAATAACGAAAGGTTTTATTAGATGTTCGGTAACAGTAAGTTAATATTTCACATTTACGACTGCATTCGTACTAAACGACCCTTTTCTTACTGACTAATATTCTGGAGTGGCTAACAAAATTGGGATACTAAAACCTTCTGAGTTTTCCCAAATGGAATCGTATATTGCTGGTCCTCCAAAACGGAAGTTTCGGTCCACTTTAGGTTCTCTAAATACTTTTCGAATCATGCTGAGTGAATTCGTATTTTTTCGGTTAAATTGTTCAGTCACACTCTGGCTTGATTTATCTATTTTATATGTAAATTTTCTCGTTTTTTTTACTCCGATTTTACAGCTCGAACATTCAATATTTATTCAATTTAATCACACAAATGGTTTAAAGGGTCAATTTTCATTTATTTTTGCTTCGTGCAGATAAAAGCCCAATTCGAACGGTTTTTTTTGTTACCTATATGAAGGTCTATTTCATGCAAATATTTTAAATGTTAGAATTTGCAAATTATTTAGATTAATTGAGTAGGTACTTGTCGTATGTAAAGCAAGATAACGATTCATTCCGTTTTCATTCCTTGATCTTATTTTCATGGGGTGTACAGTAGGCAATTTTTTATCCATAAAAATAAACCGCATTTCTGTTCTATTTAAGCCAAGGCTTTATCGGAATGCTGAATTTTGATTGATGCATCGAAATATGTAGGTAATTAAGCTGCACAAGTACTTAGATATTAAATTTCATAAAGCCCCTTGGTAATGAGTGTGTACAGGGTGTTTACAGATGGAATGGTATGAGTTTTTAGAACTTGGGAACGCATTAGATTTTTGCTATTAAGTGTTGAAAAAGTCAACGTTTCGCCCACTTTCGTAAGCGGGTTCATCAGGACAAACGCAAAACACAAATAAAAACAATTAAAATATGTTCCAGATCTTACCCAACCCCAAAGATAAATTCGAACCCCTATCTTGTAAAGGCGTACATCGTATTCCTTGTTCTTGTAGTTCAGTCTAAATCGGTGAAACTAGTAGATCAGTTAGCACTCGAATTTCCGAGCACGAAGGTCTCTTCAAAATGCTCACAATATTCTGTTCAAAGAAGTCAAGTCTCTATCCCATTCTCCCCTCTTCTACCAAAGGAAAATCCGCGAGAGTATTGAGATCTTCAATTTATTGTTTTTATTTGGGTGTTGCTTTTGTCCTGATGAAACCCCTTACGATAGTGGGCGAAACGTTGAATTTTTCAACATAGACACGATCTAAAGGTATAAGTATAGATACTTGTGTATGTTTTGCATTCCGCCCAAAGAGAAGGGAACACATTCACCGCATTTAGAAGAACTTTCTAACATTTCTATTCTCCAAATCGATGTGCGCAATGAAGAACATATTCAAATACTTGTTCATCTTTGCTGTTCCACTTTTAAAGCATCTTTTAGATGCCAGTTAAATGCAAAGGACTTTGTTTAAATTACTTAAAGGAGTAAATTTCTTCTTTAATCCACTTTTACAATAAATAATAACTTTTGATTTATTTTATGACAGCATTTTAGTTGATAAAATCGATGTGGTCTTCCTTCATGTAACATCCATTTGGTATCATTACATTTTAATGCTTGTTCAAATAAACAGCCCGTGGTTGAATTTCACGAGGATAAACAAAGCTTGCTTATTATTTTAAGGGAAAGGTTACGGAACCATAAACCTATTAACCTTCCTAATAGTTCCTGGAGTGAATTTTCACCACACGTTAGTTTTTGTTTGTGTAAATTGTTGTTTAAAATATTACCTATATTTGGTTCATTGAATTTTTTATTACACGATCGATCAAAAACCTTCCCGATATCGAGAATAACATCTATTTTGAATTTAAATTTTTGAAATATATTACAAAGTGCTTTTCACGATTTTGTCCGAAATTCCTATGTACTGTTGCTGTCAGCGGTAAATCATGCAGCAAATTAACTTGTCAAGGTGATTAGTGTAAAAGGCAGTACTAGTACATGGAAAGCTTTATTGTGCTTAATTTCGTATTTCACGAATACGAGTAACCATTTTTGTGTGTGCATAATGTATCCTCCCAGGAATGCGATTATTACAGTTTAGAATTTCAGTCCTCATAAATGAGTAGATAAAAGTATAAGAAAGTGCTTTGCAAATTCTAACCTTAGTGTAAAAATCTGCTTCGAGTGTGCTTTGACAATGACTAATAGAGGGTGTCTCACGCGGTGCCCATCCATTAGAATATTTCAGAAACTACTATGATGTGAAGTTTGAAAGTTTGGGTAATGGGGTTTTCGAGTATGGCCTCTTAAAGTAAAATAATGGCGTTTACGTAACACTTCCTATTTCTCCGGAAATGACACCAACTTTGTTATTTTAAATGTAACATCCTATATATTATTCCGATTTTGGATTCTACGTAAAATTTTAGATGGACTTTCATCAAGTTTTCTTATTCCTAAAATGAACCGTTTCCGTTTTAATAAAAATATATAAGGAATTGACCCTAGGTGCGGTATCAGCCGTTAAAAGTCACTCGTTACTAGAAACATTAATAAAGAAGAGGTGCATAATCCTTCTCTCCAAATGTCTTCGAGCTGGTGTTTAGTTTACGTATATTTTTGAAACAAGATAAGTACTGTAATGGTATGGCAACCTGTGTGAGGAACGGGGTTGGACGATTATGAATGGAAATATGGAGGAGGGAGGGAAGGGAGAGTACACGTTTATAAGTGAGAGGGGGGAATCAGTGATAGACTATGTGATAGTAAACGAGGAGAGTGCGGGGTTGGTAGAAAAATTGAGGGTGGGGGACGAGGAGGATTCCGACCACAAACCGTTAGAGCTGTTTATGAGAGAGGAGATGGAGGTGGAAGGGAAAGAGGAAGAGGGGGAAGGGATCTGGGGTGAGAAGAAGGTATGGGCAGAGGAGAGTATTGAAAGGTATAGAGAAGGACTGGAGAAAGTGGAGTGGGAGGAGAAGGAAGGAGGGGCGGAGGTGGGGGAGTTAATGGAAAAAATGGAGCATTTTGCGGAGAAGAAGAGATACAGGAAGAATAGAGGGACGCGGAAGGGTGAGCTGTGGTGGAACTGGAGGTGTGAGAGAGCAAGGAAAGAAGTAAGAAGGGCGAGGAAGAAATGGAGGAAAGGGGAAATAGATATAGGGGTATATAAAGAGTTAAGGGGGAAATATAAGGAAGAGTGCAGAAGGAGGAAGGCGGAGTATAAGCAGGAGATAGAGGAGGAGATAAGGGGGTTAAAAAGTGAAAAAGATATGTGGAAATTTATAAACAGGAGAAGAGGTACAGGCAAAAGCAGAGTGACGGAGTTGGGTGGGGAGGAATGGAGGAAGCAGTGCATGGAGGTGGTGGGAGGAGTGACGGAGAAACCGGGAGTGGGGAAAGAGGGAGGGGCGAGAAAGAGAGAGGGAGGGGAGATAACAAGGGAGGAGGTAGAGGAAGCACTGGGAAAAGTAAAGTTAGGGAAGGCACAAGGGCCAGATGGAATACAAGGAGAGCAGTGGAAGTATACGGGGGGGAAGACAAGAGAGAAGATAAGAGGGATACTAGGGGGTGTGTGGCGAGGGGGAGGGATCCCAGATGAGTGGAAAGAAGCTAGGATAGTGCCAATATATAAAGGGGGGGATAGGAAAGAGGCGAAGAGCTATAGGGGAATAAGCATTATGAGTGCGGGGTACAAGATATATGCGGAGGTGCTGCGAGCAAGACTGGAGAGGGAAGTGATCGACAAAAAGTTGGTACAGGACTGGCAGGCGGGATTCAGAGAGGGAAGGAGGGCGGTGGATAATATTTATGTGCTGAAGCAGTTGGTAAATAAGGCGATGGAGAGAAGAGGGGGGAAGATGTATGGGCTGTTTATGGATATAAAAGCAGCCTTTGATAATGTAAACAGAGAGAAAATGTGGGGAATGTTGAGGAGATATGAGATAGGAGAAGAGCTGGTGATGGCGATAGAGGAATTGTACGAGGAAACAAGGTGTGTGACCGGAGAGAGGGGAGAGGAAGGAAGAAGGTTCTGGACGACAAAGGGCCTGAGGCAGGGATGCCCGTTGAGCCCGAGTTTATTCGCGCTATACATAGGGGATTTGGAGGAGGAGTTGAGGAGACACCAAAGAGGAGGGGTAGTGATAGGGAGGGTGAAAGTGTGGGCGCTCGCGTACGCGGATGATGTAGTGGTGGTAGCAGACAGTGAGAACGAAATGAGGGGGGCAATGGGTGTGATGAAGGGGTACTTGGGGAAAAAAGACTTAGGGGTAAACGTGGCCAAGACGAAGATAATGGTATTCCAGAAGAGAAGAGGGAGGGGAGGGAAGTCAAAGTGGTGGTGGGGGGGGGACGAGATAGAAAGTGTAAAAGAGTGGAAGTATTTGGGATATGTAGTCAGATATGATAATAAGGATGAGGGACACATAAGGGAACTGGCCAAGAGAGGAAATAGGGTAGTGGGGAGTGTGTGGGGGATAGGGGAAAGAGTGTTCGGGAAAGACATGGAAAAGAGGAGATGGTTATTTGAGAAGTTGGTGAGGAGCGTGATGGGATACGGTGCGGAGATATGGGGGTGGAAAGAGTGGGAGAGTTTGGAAAAGGTGCAAGAGAAGTATTGGAGATGGACGCTGGGTTTGGACAGGGAGACACCGGGGTACATTGTGGGGGAAGAGGCGAAAGTGGAAAAATTGAGAGTGCAGGCGGGAAGGAGGGCAGTGAAGTACGAGGAGGAAGTCAGGAAGAAGGTAGAAATAAAAATGGTGAATGAATGTATGAAGGAGATGAGGGGGAAGCGGATAAAGTATGGGCAAGAGGACAGGAGACTATATTACGAGAGGGTGGGGTATGCGAGGGAGGAGGTAGAAAGAAGGAGGGAGGAAGGAAGAGAGATGGTGGAGGAGGTGGCCATGAGGGATAGGGATGTGCAAGGGCAGGAAAGGAGAGAGAAGATAGCCGAAGGGAGATATAATGAGGGATATGGAGAGATCATGGTAGAGGGCAAGGCCAAGTACCTGACAGGGGAGATGGGTCTGAAGGAAAAGAGAATTGTAGCGAGGTTTAGGTGTGGAAACGAGGAGAGAGAGAATAGATATTGGCGGGAGGAGGAGGAGAGAGTGTGCAGAATGTGTAGGGAGGGGAGGGAGAACATGGCACATATGTTAAGGGAATGCGAGGAGATGAGAGAAGAGAGAAGGGTAAGAAAGGAGATACTAGGAACGAAGGGGGAAGGGTTGGGATGGATGAGGGAAGTGTTGGAAAGGAGGGAAAAGGTGGAAAGTAGGGGGAAGGACAGGCGGGAGTAGTTGTAAGAGGGGGAATAGAATCTTGTATTTATTTGATTGTTATGTAAGAAAATACAATAAACCTATTTTTGGTATGGCAATTTCAATGTTCCGTAGAGGCAAAAACAGAGTAAAAAGTAAATGAGAGGGATGTGAAAATGGTTCTACTTTACCAACCAAACAATTTGAGAAGAAATTCACCAAATGCAAAGTTGACATACCTTTATCATAAGGAGAATTTATGATAATTTTAAGATCCAAAAGAATCATTCCACAATGAACTGGGGTTTTTTCTAAACAACTTATACCTTTTGCTCGTTTTGAAACTTACTTACTTTAGAAATAAGAAAGTTGACCAAAATCTTTTCACAAGAATTAAGGAAATAATTAAACTTGCTGTACCTATTATGTGGATTTTTAAGTAACTCCGTTTGTTACCGTATTCCCGCATTTAGTTGGTCTTCCGAGACCTTACGGTGATCAGACTCCAAAAGATATAATTACTAATGCTTGTGCCATCATCTTTAAATAACAATTTTGTTGTTTGTGCATATGTCGTAGTCATAATGCAAAATTAGGCTCTTTGTAAAATGTCTAGGGATTTTATAAATAGCCGGCAAAACGCGAACCAAAAATGAAATTTTTATTATGACTACACCAATTTAGGCAAATTGATAATATGCCGGCAATACGTGACCAGAAGAACGTATATCTCGTTCTGACTGATTATTTTCAGGCAGTTTATAATCTGCCAAAAGCGTTGTAGTCAAAACCAAAGAATAAAGATAATAAAATGACTAGGTACGTACGTATTCTGTAAAATAACATACGAAATGACAACAAAGAATACACCCCTTTATTAAGCCTATTAAATAATTGCTGTTAAATTGTTAATCTACAAGTAAACAAAATAAAAATAAATCCTTTAGAAAATAATATAATAAGTACAGCTTTTTTATGGTACATTACAAAAAAAAGTAGGGTCGCTCTCAATGTTATGTGTGGAATGGAAGACGTGGTGTACCACTTCCACACTTATTTAAACAATAACCTTTCTTCCCATATTATTTTTAACATTGATAGCAGTTTCTATTTTTGTTCTACACTCTAGGTACTAAGTTTATTTATTACTGCATGTTGAACTTCCATGGCATTTCGAAGAACATAAATTGTTATTTTTTAGGCAAGCACATTTTTTTGTTTGCTACTAGCCTTACACGAACACTTTTGAAACCCCTGACCGCCGAATCGAGAATGATATGCAACTGCCTCTCTTACTGTTAGTAGTTTATCAGGAACTTCATCTTCAAAACCAACTAAGGCTTCTTGAATAGCATTTCTTGAAAACCAAGTTTTGAGAATTCCTTTAGATGTACCTAACTTGTAGAGACCATTTTTTATGTCTAACACTTTTCCAGTTAGGTTCTTTGAATCGAGAGGTCCTCGATCTACCTTCGGAACTGCTAAGTAAACATATGACCCGATTTCAATTGCCTTAAATTTTTTATTAGATGTCTCCGTCATCTTTTTTGCTGCTCTTGTTTGGCCAGAATAAGACTTCTGTCTTTCATATCCAATTTTGTTCTCGTTTGTACAAAGAGAACAAATCCTTATTTCCTGTTGTAAAGTCGATTCTGAACTACAATTTAAATGCATTGTAGCATTGCATATCTCACAAGTGAATTTAGATGTATTTGTGATTTCGTTACACACAACAATACATAATAATGTCACTGAAAGTATCATTAATATTTTCTTCTTCATCACCTAGTTGTATGTCCTATTCACTGTTACTTGTCTGTGAAGAACGCATTATATCTTCAAGTTCCTCTTCTGTTCGAAGTTGTTTGATTACAGAGTTTGGAAGGTTTGTCGATTTTAATCCAACTTTTGGGTCAGCTCCAAATAATGCACGGTACGGAGTCCTTCCAATAATACGATGTTTCGAGGAATTCTTCTGCCACTGTACGAAATAGCAACCAAGGGACCAATTTGTAGAGGAATTATCGGACATCCAAGATCGAAGCATATTCTCAACATCTTGATTACTTCTCTCCACACTACCCTGGCTTTCAGGGTGGCGTGGCCTGCCGTGAACTCCATAGCCACTTCCGCTGCACGTTTGGTGTGTAAAGGGCGAAGATGCAAAAATTTTGTAGCATGGTCCTGGAAGTTGAGAAGCCATTTATAATTTCCATCAGGAGCAGATTGAAAATCTATCAAATCTATTTGTCCACGAACATTAAAATCTTTAGAAAGAATTGGACGTACTACCAATCCTTTGTGGGGTTGCGATTTTTTAAGTTGACACTCTTTGCACAGTGAAATAAAAATTTCTATCGCTCTTCTAGGAATGTTATATTTATGTTTTAAGGCAAATAGCATTTTATCCCTCCCACCATGTCCTGTAGTTCGGTGACATTCTAACAACACGTCAAAGTATTGTTCTATAGGTATTATGTAAATAATGGGTTGGTCAAGAGAGTTTCGTTTAACCACTAGATGTTCATCAATACCGATATTGAAAACGTCGTATTTCCTCATTGAATGGTACTGCTTATTACTTTTTTTGTTACCTATTGAAACAGCTAACTTACCACTCTTGATGTCTTCAATAACTTCTTTAACTCTCTCAGCAGTCCAAGGCTTTTTAATCACATCTTTCTCCACTCTTTCACTATAAAACTTTTGCAACTGTTCGTTAAATTGTAATTTCATAGCTTCTAAATCTCCTTTGTCATTGTTGATTGTCACGTCCTCGCGGTTATCGCACATTTTTATGTGTTTCACTGCACTTCCAAATGAAAAACAGCAACACAAAGGCCATGTTTCACGTTTTAGGTTATGTTTGATGCAACTAGTTGGCGCGAACTGAAGCGGGAAAGTAACATTGTGCGTTTTGACTACATCGCTTTTGGCAGATTATAAAATGCCTGAAAATAATCAGTCAGAACGAGACACGCATTCTTCTGCTTGCGTTTTGCCGGCATATTATCAATTTGTCTGAATTGGTGTAGTCATAACGAAAATTGCATCGTTGGTTCGCGTTTTACCGGCTTTTTATAAAAAGCCTACTTTTGCATTATGACTACGACACATATACATTTTCTTCACAATTGTACCTTCAGGAGTACCGTTCAATTGCTAAAGAGGGTGATGCACAAAATTGCACAAAATAATGACATTCCCAGGTTTGTTTGTATATAAGTGTGTACTCTTTATTAAACAAAATCTAAGTTCCTACAGGTCTTTAAAACACGCGCGAGTTTTCAAGCACGACGGCGTAGGCGGCGTGTTTGAAATAGAGCAAGTGTTTTAAAGACCAGTTATCCACGAATACTTTACGCTATTTTTATTTCCCTATACACCTATGCAAATTTTCACATATCTTTGCGTTTCTGAATACGTAGATTCACAAAATGAAAAAAATTCTGGCAAGTTGCCACGAAACTTCCCTCGTATTAACACTTCTTTCAAAAAATAAATATAGCACAATATATTATATTGCTGAATTCAGAAAAAAATACTATTAATCTACATAAAAAAACTGCAATTTTATCTTATAAAAAATATGAGTGCCGCCATTTTGGCTTACATCGGAAGTGACGTCGTCAAGGTAATATCAGCATTTTCGTCCTTGGCCCAAATGAAATCGATTGGCGAAAACCGCATTTCGATAACTTTAATAGTTTCTGAGTTTAGAGCGTTGCAAGCAATGTGTACGGACAGACTATAGACTACAGACAACAGACGGAAATTTTGTTCATTTTTTGAATCTACGTATTCAGAAACGCAATGATATGTAAAAATTTGCGTAGGTCAATTTTTTTTTGGAACACTAATACAATACTTCCCTTTTACTTTGTACTCGAGAAGTAAAAAAAAATTCCGTCTGTCGTCTGTAGTCTGTAGCCTGTAGTCTGTCCGTACACATATCCTTGCAACGCTCTAAACTCAGAAACTATTAAAGTTATCGAAATGCGGTTTTCACCAATCGATTGCATTCGGGCTAAGGACGAAAATGCTGATATTACCTCTGAGTTTAGACTGCAAGGATGTGTGTACAGACAGACTACAGGCTACAGACTACAGACGACAGACGGATTTTTTTTCATATTTTGAATCTACGTATTCAGAAACGCAAAGATATGTAAAAATTTGCGTAGGTCAATTTTTTTTGGAACACTGATACAATGCTTCCCTTTTACTTCGTACTCGGGAAGTAAAAAGGCTCTTTTTTGGATATTCCTGTAGCTAATTGAAAAAGAAAGACGCTAAGAATGTTTACAAGCCCCCGCGTGCTCGAAAAATGCTTGAATACACCAATGCTTAGAATAACAGATGATCCTGAACGGCAATAAATAGATTAGAGAAAAACAACTTTACATGCAATATACATATATCGCCCAAATGAATACCAACAAATAATTTCGAACAAAAGCTAATTTCAATCTTTCTCAAAACTAAATTTGCTGAAAATCCTATAGATGTAATTAAGTCGACATGCGAGCATTCCAAGAATATTGAAATTCGACATTTAAAATTGGAAATAGTTTTAGGCGGCGAACTAATTTTATAAATGTCGATATGGAATCAGAACATTTATTACAATGGTAGTTATGTGGTTAATTATCTGAGTAAATAATTACCTTCTTCAAAATCCTTTAATAGTAGTAGGTATTAAATTTAATTAATGTATACAGTACATGCAATTTAATACCATTCCAAATGTAGTAAACATTTATGATATATAACCCGACTGGCCGAAAGCTTGTGAAAGTACGTATATTGAATTAAATAAATATCATCGGTACACGCCACTGTACCATCTACTTTCTGTAAATGGCACACTTATAGTGGAATATTAAAATAAAGACCTTAAGAACATACAGAATATACCTTAAATAAACTGGTCGTCTATTGGGCGGATACAAACTTATACAACTATTAAAGTATTTATTTACTTATTTATTTAGTTTTGTGTGTTTCAATGCAAGAGCATTTACACGCGAGACTACACAACTCTTTATGCAAGACCGTGTGCCATTTTAAGTGTGGTTACATATGAATCGATAGTGGTTATGTAAAATGATGGTTTTACTCTTTATCTCTTACCGCCTAGTTTAATGTGATAGGTACATAAATTTTATTGGTATTGGTTAATTATCATTCTGACGGTTGAACTTTTTATCGAGTTTTCTATAAACTGACACAGTTCAGTATCCGGGTTCATCCCAATTTTGGGTGAAAATGTTAGGAATGACAGGGAAGGGGTTCCTTATAGGAAAAATTGGAAGAAAAATTGTCTCGGAAGACGACTTTTTGTTAAGCACTTAATTGTAGAGTTATACAGTCTACTGTTAAATGGATGGCGGTATAGGTATGAATTTGTAATTATAAAATAAATATGAAAAAACAGTTAAGCATTACTCAACACGTAATCGATAAGTCAAGAAATTGTGGAATAAGTAATCAAAGGAGAGTGGATATCTATTTATTATATAGCTTAATTACTGTTGTCTGTGCCTGAACTGAAAGAACGTATAAATAACATGTGAGTTGTCTAATGTAAACGCACTTGGGCATTGCAAATTACATACCCTGCCAGTAATTAATTTGAAATAGTAAAGAGGTCAGATAAAAATGACTTCCGGAATCCTCTTCCCAACCTATGACACAGATCAATTAGCGGATAACCTGTAACCCAGTAAACATTAATTATAAAATGACGTATATTTGACGTACTTTTTCGGTCATAATTAGTCAGTTACGTTACACCCCCAAATTCCGACGTATTATAGACGTCATTTCTGAACGTCTTTAATACGTGAGTTATATGACGGTATATATACGTAGTTATTTAGTAACTAAAATTTGATTTTTTTAAATGTTCAATATTTAGCATTTTTAATTCATTTATTTGAAAAGCGTGTACTTTCGCCGATTTAGAGATATCAAAATACGGTTTGCCTCAATCGACGTTCCCTTATTGTTTGATTACCTTCAATTTTTATTCCTTTAACCTCAACCAAAACGCAGTAATTCTGTATCTAATATTGCTATCTGTCTTCATCATCATAACTGAATGACACTCTAAAGCATTTTTGGTTTCTTAAACAATAAATCAATAATTACATTTGTTAAAGAAATGTCATTTATTCCCACAAAATTATATTTATATCTTAAATACTCGTCTATGTCAAACAATAAATTAATTTCAAATTTATTAATTATGACGTTACAATTATCTTTAGGTAATTGGGACCAAAAATTTCTATTTGGAAAAATAGTCATTCATATACTACGCGATATGCACGTCCTTCTCCCTTTCTCATAGTGTTCAACTTCAAATTACTGCACTTAGCAAAGTCTCGCTAGCGTAGATAGTTTACTTGTCTGACTACTAAACGGGCGACCGAAGTTCGAGTCCTACTTCAGGCAAAAGTCTTTTTCAGCATTAACGATCTCCTCCGACTCTACAAGAAGCGAAGGGGGGCTCTGGCGTAGGAGCTACCGGAGCACACACAGTTGTCAAATATTCACAAGTATGACAAGATGGTCGGAGTGGTAAGATGTGGTCCAGGTCACCCCCCTTTTTTTACTATGACTACGTCAATGATTTACGTCATAATTACGTCCAAAAATGACGTCATTGGGCTGTGATATTTACCCGTAATTATGACGTCTTTTTCACATCATGTTTTAAGGTCTCTGACGTAAAACGTGACGAACATTTCACGTCATTAAAACGTCCTTATGTGTGCTGGGAAGAGACGCTGTACATAATCAATAACTAAAGAAATTGTAGGATTATTAAAAGGGAGTGGGTAACCTATAAAAGAGAAATAAAAGTTAACACAATTAAAAATTAATTTAAAAAGCGGATACTACAAATGTAAATGTAAATAACGATCTTGTTATGACAAATGGACAAATCCGCCAAGTTTTGACATTTCGCTACGTATTGCCATTATTTATTTATCGAATTTTTAAACAATTTAGTGACTTGCAGTCATTATATTATAGCTTTTCTTAGTTGTTATAGGGGAATAGTTGAAACGCCTTGGTGCATCGCCCCGCATTCTAAATAATTACCAAAAACTTGGTTGTAATGTAACACGGAAGATAATTTTGAAATGCTATTTCTATTTTGATTCCTGTTACTGGAACCTATTTGGAAGGTTTAAAACGCTTGAATCTACGTGTCATTTGATTCATCGAGAAGTCGACGCGCTAATTGGTTTGGGTACACTAATAGCTTTGCGCTGTACTTCGCATTTTGTTTGGCAACTTCTTTAATCGTAGAGGTCGCTTCTTAGTGTCGCGTTGGTAACATACCAAGGGGCGTTGGTTACATGCACAGGACCTTAGACTGGAACCTTTCCAATATTTCTATGTTAGAATTGGCCGCAGATACCTAGAGCTGCACTCTGTAACTACATACTGGCTTTATACACGAGCGCTTTGTTTCCTAGTGCAAGTTGCGATTTTATGCCGATTATCCAATAGAGCTACCTAAGTGTGATGTTTAGTTACTACTTTTTAGTGGGGAATGTCGTAAAACTCACACTGTATTCACTAACCCTCAGTGAACACTAATATTTATGCACAAAGTAGACGTAAAATATTTACTTTTGTACCGTAAAAACTATCGTCTTACTGTAAAATCGCAAATTCCGTTTTAAAGTGTGAAATTGTAATAAAGAAATTGGTTCGGCTAAGGGGAACAATAAATCTTCTTGGTTAGTCGCTAGATGGAAAAACTAGTATAAAATCGTAATCGTTTCTAGGTACACTATGCTCTAGGTACAACAGTCTCCCCTACAAGATTGGCCCTAAGATACTACCTTGAGGGACACCTGATTCAATTGGTTTTAGGCTTGTTTGCTCATACAAATAATACAATTGTACATTAAACTCCATACAAGTAAATGTATTCATGTGAAGGAATTGAATGCAAAATGAAAATATTGAGAACCCACATAAGTGTCTGTGTGTGGCTTTTTGTGTTAAGGAATTTTGAAATTCTTACTACAGATTCTGAAAGAGCATCAGAAAGTAAGCTTAGATCTTGATGCGCTTCGCCATTAAATAAAGAATAGAGAGGAAGGAGAGTATCGTATCATTGCTGCATAAACATTAGTGACGGAAGTTCAGCCATTTGTACACCACTGTTGAGTCATCTTTATTTATATTTTGGTCATGTTGACCATAACCTGCAAAATTTGAAATATATATTTGTTGATTGCTACAGTCACTGAACTCCACTTAGAGTTATAAATATGGCAGTTTGTTTCTGTCAATTTCTATATAACAGGAAACATGTTAGTAGCCATTTTACCACCACTTTGATTTCAAGTCGAGGGCATATACTCCTTCCTCTCTATTCTTTATTTAATGCGCTTCGCTGTATCTAACTCATCTAGAACACCCTATAAATGGCTGTCAAAATATAAAATATTGCTAAATATAGACATATGATATCATTTCTATGTGATTTTTAACACTGAAAACTTATTTTGACATAACTTATAAAAAAAGTTTTTGAATAAAAGATAGTCATAGATTATTGCGTCAACATTTTTGGTCATATTTATTGGAGTAATGCTAGAAGAGCGCTCTCAACTTGTTATGTATACAAAGCAATCGGTCTTGTTCCTTTTTGGACACTTAACACACACAAATATTTTGAGAGCTTAGAGAACTAGATTTCGTGAATTGAAATCGGACGAAGTTCCTTTTTAAATAAGAGCATAGAATAATACTGACTAGGTATTAAATAGATTAATAATTAAAATAGTATTATAAACAATTGAAGCTAAACTTGGAAAAGCGGATTGCAGTAAAATGATGTACCTACGAGTATTTATTAATGCACTCCATTTTCAAACAGCAAATATTAAAGGATTAAAACAGAATTTAGTGCTTAATAAATTCATTGTAGGTAAATATTTTAAAAATGTATTACGTTCGAAATGTGTAGATAAACAAAACGTGTTTTATAACTGGAAATGAATTTTTTTCGGGTTTCGTCGGTCTTCATAAAAGCTAGATTAAATGATTAGGGAAGGTCAATTCCTATTAATATAATCAATGTTTCCGCTTATTTAAAGTCTTCATTAGGATTATACTACTGGTGAATAAGCAGTTCATAATTAATTAACGGAAACGAAGATGTAAATTGGTGGAGAATATGTGTACCCGGGTGTACAACTAAGAAAGGAGGCCACAACTCAGAAACTATTTGAGATTGAACAGTGAAATAAAAAATCTTATAATAAATGTGGCCAAGAGAAAATGCTGGAAATTATTTTTAATTTCCTATCTTTGCCGCCAGAGGACGTTTCACTGATTTCAACTTGAACATTAAAAATGATTAGATATACATTATTATTTCTAATGGAATGAAGTTGATATGTGAACTTCTGTTTAGTATAATACCAATAATAAATATTTCAATAACGCGCCTTTTATTGATAACATTACGTTACGGAAAGGCTATTAGGAAAACATCATAAAAGTTTCTATGAAAAGTCGAAAATGTAGTATCAATATCTAAACGCTTACAATAACTTAGCCTCTTTATCTAACGCATATAAATAGAAAGAAACGAATTTTGGAGAATTACAAAGGTGTGTTTCTCTTATAGAGTATTAACTTTAGTCACTCAAATGAAATTATCACCACATAAATATTTATTCACCCTATACGTAAGATTAATTTTTACTACTTCTTTTACTTACATTATGTGTTCTGTTACTAATTTCTAATATCTATACAGAAACCGTGCTGATATTGGACGTTTATACTACTAAAAAAAATATAGTGAAGAAATCTCAAAAATTTTTCAACTTTTTCTGCATCACGCTTTACGAGCCACGAAAATCTTTTAACTTACAACTTACAAAGAGAGTATTTATGGTACTAATGTTCCTTATCTGGTTGAATACATGTTACAATAATCGACATGGAAAAAGGGAGGGGGGAGGGGGATACATCATCTCAGAATACTTTGACACACTGGTTGAGAGGTGCATACCGAATCTTGCAGTTTCGTGGTCTGTGGTGTATGGCGCAGATGCTGATACCTAGGTACTTTCATTAGTTTATTAAAAGTATCTACTTAGCGTGTCAAACGATTTGCCATAAAGTAGTTGAATAACCAAGACACTTTTAACTGTAAGGATGTGACTGTTTGCGTGTAGTAACGCCACAATACAACTAAGTCAAAGATCCGATCAAATGGGCGGTACTGAAACGTTGGCGAAATAGTTAAAAAGCTATACGCTGATGATATAGGAGTAGTGGCAAGGACGGGAAGGGAAATGAGGGATATGTTGATGACAACGAAAGACTGTCTGGAAAGAAGGTAATATGAAGGTAAATGTGGGAAAGACAAATATGGTAGTGTTTCAGAAGGATAGAAGAAGAAAGGGAAAAAACAGTGGAAGTGGGGTACGGAGAACATAGAACGTGTGGGTGGGAGAAGTGAAATACCTAGGATAAAAAATGTCATATGTATAACAATAAGGACGAAGTACATGTGAGAGAATTGGCAAAAAAGGGGTGTAAAATGTTGGGACAGGTGTGGGATCTAGGGGAAGAATATTCGGGAACGATCTGTTGAAAAGGAGATGGTTCTTTGAGAAATTAGTAAAACGGACGGGAGAGTATTACGCACATGTTAGAAGAATGTGAAGAGCTGAGAGAAGTGGAAAGAGGATGGAGAGAGGTTCTAGGGGAGAAACGGGAAGGAAGAGGTAGGGGAGAGAAGAAGAATGCTGTTAGGTTTAATATGTAAATGTAAATGTTATAAATCTAGGGTAAATGTTAAGTTGTAAGAATAAGATTCTTTGTTAAAATATATATTATTCAGGACAAATAAACATAATTGTAATTGTAATTGCTATTAAGCTAAAATACTAAAAAAGTGGAACAGCACCATGCCTTTTCCTTATGCGTAACAGTAGTTTCGTCTGTTAATGCTCACTTTTCTGTATTCATCAGCACCTTACTCGTCTTTCACACAGCTTTAAAATAACGAACAGAAGGATTTAAAATATCAGTTACGTTTATGCCCTCTTTCACCAGATCAAACATCCACAAAATTGTTGCGGGTCGTTCTTCCATTAAACAACCGCATGTAAAAAGACATCATAATTGCATTACAGTAAGTTTAAAATGTTTTTGTGAGTTTAGCCCGAATTAATAGTACTGTTGAAGGCCCAAAGTTGCTTCCTAATTATTCCAAATCATTCTGGTCTTACGTGAAATACTTTTTACGATCCGTGTTATTTGTAAAAAATTGAAAATTATCTTACAATCATGTAAATGTATAATAAATATCGATAATTTATTTCTCATCAGTACATAGTATAAAAGCAAATGTTTCGTTTCCTTCATGTTTTTCTAATGGTTTTAAAGAATACTCTTACATAACTCAATGGCGTACCAAAGCTACTGGCGCCCGGCGCTACCCAGATGGTAGCCGCCCCCTACCACAGAAAGGTTCAAGCTTCAATTAGTTTAATTTAAATATAATCTAATGTTTAGAATAAAATTTTATTTATTGTTAATAAGTGGTATGAAAAAATATAAATAAAACTGTAGTATTATAAAGTTAGGTTTGGAAAAAAAATAAAGAGAAAAGACTATTACAACAGTGTTACAAGTCAACGAGCTACAAAATTTAATCATTGGCAATGATGAATGATGAATCAACTAAGAACATGATTACTAAAAAAAGATGTTCTTCAATTTTGGCCCCCCCCCCCCATCTTTAGCCCCCCCTCCCCTAGTACTTCCAGCATTTTATCTGCGGTAAAACATGTGCAGAGCTCTTCCAATGCGTAGCATAATTGTTTTATGCAACATTTGCAAATATATTTTTATAAAAATTCTCCTGGACCCTTTATTAATGCAAATTGGTATAATCGATCCACAATAAAGTTTCCATGTGAAGTTTGATGCATCGTGTGATTTGAGTATATGTGTTTACCTCAAGGTTATTACTACTAACTTTGTGTTTACCTTACAGTTTAGGAAATATGAGCACTAGTTCTACAAATTAAAAATTCTAAAATTACGTGATGAAGTAACTATTATTTTTTTTATATTCTACATATTTACAGAATTATATGGACAAACTCATGAATAGCATTCGCATGGGTATAGATAGTCATAAAGATAAATATAATCATAAAAAAACAAATTAAAATGATGTTTATTAAGGTAAGGTTATGACAAGTTCGTAAAAGCTTAATAAATTATAAAAGTTGTTACTGCTTAAACTTTTCCATTTGTACTTTTGAAGTTAATAAAATAAAACTAAATAAAGTAAAAACGAAGTTATACCTAAATGAAACTTGAAACAACAGTTTATAATTATTTCTTATTAGGAATAAAAACAAAAGTCACTGATGAATATTGATTTCCAAACAATTTGTGCGCGTAAACAAAGTTTATTTAACTATCTTTTTATCACGGAAAAATAAAAATTAATTAAATGAATATAAACAAATTTATGGTGTTTCCAAATTAAAGAAGTGAACATTTATAGTAGTTGTAACTAGTGATTTTATCGCTAGGTATGTTAAAAAATAACGATACCTATTTAGCGGCATGTAACGAATTCCTATATTATTAATATAATCATCTAATTTTATGTAAGTACAGAAAACCGAGCATAACATTAAAATATTTATTTATTATATTAATGATCTGTAATACAGTAATACAGGGTGCCACACATCAAATGGGATTGCACGAGCAACTTTCTTGTTATCAAAGATATTTTTTTATTGACCCCAGTTGCTGGCAGTGCCCCAGAGTGGCATTCCATATGTCCAGATGGGTTTTAATATGAACGTGTACCTACAGTAAGAGTTTATTGTCGACAGATAATGTAGAATTCCTCCCAAGTAACCAGTACATTTTAGTAAATTTTATCCCAAATTGTTTTCCTTTATTAAATATGTGACTACGCCAGACCAGTCTTCTGTCAAGATGTAATCCTAAATATTTTATTGCAACTTTTTTCGTTATTGGAATATGTCTTAATGCGAATGTTATATGTTCAGATTTTGATGCGTTGACTTTTATTCTCCAACGTTTTATCCATGCTTCAAATTGGTTTAGGTATATTTGAAGGTTACTAGAGGCGGTGTCAGGATTATCGTAAGATGATAGGATTATGGTATCATCAGCATATGTTTCAGCTGTTTCTGGTAAGTCGGAGGTATATATGGAATAAAGTACAGGCCCTAGGATACTTCCCTGTGGTACTCCTGATAGGATTGGAATCAGTTTAGTGTGACGTTCTTGATACTTGACTAGGAATGTTTTATTTGTAAGGTAAGATTTTAGGATGCGGAAATGCAAGTTTTAATTTATATATTAAACCTGTGTGTCAGACCTTATCGAACACTTGCCTTATGTTCATAGTTACTGCGGAGCAGTAGGTATCGTTTATTTTCAAAGTCATCATTGATATGGTAGATCAATCGGTGAATTTGCTCTATGGTTCCATGACCCTTACGGAAGCCAATTTGATGATTTGGTAGAATTTGGCTATCGTTGATGATTGGAGTAATTCGTTTTAAAATGATTTTTTCTAGGATTTTGGATAGGATTGGTACGATGAGACATCATATGGACTTTTTCCTGGTTTCAAGATCATCACAACTTCTGCCGTTTTCCACTGTAATGGAAAGTATTCGAGTCGCAGTATCGCATTGTAATTTTGTAATCTTTTTGAGGCAATTTCCTAAGGACTTTTCGAGTTACGAGGTTATATCCCGGTGTCTTTTTTGTTTAATGTAATGTTGTATAATTCTTTCTACCTCCAATTGGTTAGTTTCCTTTAGTGGTGTAGCCATCTGATGTGGGATTTCTAAAAATTTATTGATTTCTTCATCTAGTGCAGGTATCTGACAAGGATTTGTTTGAAACACTGTGATAAGATGTTTGGCAAATGTTTCAGGCTCTTGTTGACTTGATGTCGCCCACGTCTGATCTTTATTTCTTATCGGTGGGACTTTTTGCTGCGGATTTTAATTTGCGGGTAGCCATCCAGAGTGAATAGTCCGTAGCTCCAATCGGAGTTAAACCTTCAAGGTATTCTTGTATTGAGTCATTCTTTAGTTTGTGTAGTAACTTTTTAAGTTCGTTTGGTCAATTTATTATAACGCTGTTTATCTTCTGGAGCCCTTGTCAACTGCTATCTTTTCCTAGCTTTCCTTTGGTCAGCTAGCTTATCTTTGAGGATTATAGGAAGATTCTCTATGATATGGGTATGATGGAGCTGCTTGCCATGCAGCGGATTGAATGGCTTTGGTTAAATCTGTTATTGCGTCTTCTATCTCAAGTTCGGTTTTGAGTGGGGTATCTACTATCTAGTGTTAATAGTTGGTCTAGTTTTTCTCTAACTAGGATTTTCCTTCTATGTAGCCCTTTTGCAATGCAGTAGTTCAGCAGGTCAGGTATTATATTAGGACTTGACGGCCAATATCTTGATAAATGAAATAAGTTATTATGCTGTATGGTTTTTAACACTTTTTTTGGTTGTGATAGTTCTCGAACCCCAAGTCGTATGCTTAGCATTAAAATCTCCTCCGACGATGAATCGATTTCCTAGATTTTTAATGAAGTTAGCAGTGGTGGCAATTTTTTTCGAATATTCGAATGTATAATCGGGAATTATTCGAATACTTAATAATACCACTATTCGAATTAGAATAGAAACGAATAAAACGAATGAAACGAATGAAACGAATTTTTTTCTGACTGTTATTCGAATTCGATTAATTCTATACTTATTCGAATATTTTTTTAACGAATATTCGAATACGAAAAAAATTAAATTTGCCACCACTTGAAGTTAGTAAAGTCGCCTTCTTTATTGTTATGTTTGGGTGGACAGTAGATCGCTGATATGGTAACTTTCCCAGTGAAGTCTTCTATAACGACATTGAAGATATAAGTTTGGTTAAATAGGCCATCCCTTGCAGCTTTTTTGAAGAAGTTCAATATATTTAATCCGTTCTAACCCGTTGGAAGTTATTTAGGATTAAAAAAACTAAAAACAATCATGCCTTGTATGTCAAATATCGCCGTGTAAGTACAAGAGATAGAAGTTTCATATGAAAGTCCTTATTTCCAATAAGACCAATTTAAATTTGATGAATAAAATAAAAAATACTATTCAACAGTCTGAAAATCCAGTATGGCATCTATTTAACTTAAGGAAGTTCATACGGATTTTTCAAAAGCAGTTATCTTGAATTTTATAAGTAAAATCCAAAATTGACGGATGAGACATTTTGAATTTTTCAAAACAGATTTTAAAGCACTATAGGTATAAAGCTGTTGAGCATTGCCTATTAACAAAATTATTATCTTCAATAACGACAATGTTACCCTTGTAATTCCTCTTGATCTGGGACACCCCGTATATAAAATCAGCTCTACATGTTAAAGGTCACATGACTACATTTCCCCATTTTCTCCATAATATCCCTTTTGCATTATTTGTTTTGAGTTATCTGGAAATAGTATGCTCACATTTTATTTTTTTTGTATTCCTAATCCTGCCAGTGTCTTGTACACATTTTCCTATTCGATTTTCAAACAAATACAAGGTATCTCATTAGTGTGTCGAAGCTCCACCCTCGCTTCATTATCATATAGACATGAAAATTGATGTTCTAGATTTTCCGCAGTTATTGCTATTGTTTCCTGCTGTGTTTCGTTTTTCTTAATCTTCTTTAAAAGTTCTCTAGTATCTTGCGAAATGTCATTTTCCGTTACATTTTGTAAAGAGATGGGAAGGAGTAAGTTGAATAATATATTTGATAATCAAATTGTAGGTGTGACTCCTTCCCACTCATTTTTAAAATAGGTCGCCTCAGTTAAACTGGGGGGAAACAACGTGGAAAATTGGGGGAGAACTTTTAAAAAGGAGAGACGACAAGAAAAAGGGTCTTGTCTTGAGTATTTTTGGTAGTTTGCCTAGTTTTGCTCCAGTTCGATTTATTACCGTTATTTTCCGGTTACCGATTTCCGTTCTTCAGTCCTGAAAACCTAAGTGTGTACTGTCCATTTAAATTCCTGATTCATTTACCTGTAAACCTTATAGTTCCAGAACCGTTCCCCTGTTTATCCCTGTATAAAATTCCCGTGTGTGACGTTCCTTGTGTGCGTACTCACCTGTGGGTAGAAAACCGTTTTTAGTTTTATTTTAAGGGTAAGTCCGTTAATTTTTTCTTTTCTTTATACTTTGATTCACCGGTACAGTCATACTGAACATTTAAGACACCGGTAGTTCGGAATTACCTGAGCTACCGTTGACAACTTTATTTGTTTTAAATTGCATGCACTCAGTATTCAACCGTTACTTTAGTTATTTTTTGATACTTTTCTCCGGTATAACCGGAGTGCGAATTTTTCAACCCCGTTATATCGTACTGTAATATAGCAGGAGAAAATCACCGAAGCTAATTACACAAAAGGGAATAATTACATAAACGTTATACAGCTTACGTAGTTCCTTTAGGCAACAACAAAAGGGCTAATTAACTTGTAGTCGTTTATGTAAGAGCTCTTAAGTACATTTTCATTTATCACTGGTTTTAAGCAACCGACTTGTTTTAACCCTGAACGTCTAAGCTGGCACCGCAGTTAGAGTTTGTGTAAATAGGGTCAATTGCTAATTGAGGTGGAATTTGTGATTACTGTTGACAAGTAAAATTAGTAGTTGATTGCAATACCGTAAATTTCCCTGTTAGTCAAATTATTATCCAGAATTTGAAAACCTGAAAGGTGAATTAATTAACAAAGTAAAGTTTAATTAATTGGGACATACGTACCTGTAATTTAGAAAACTGATTAAAAGCGGAACATTTTTCCAACACCTGCTTCTCCGCCTGTTTGTTATTTAACCATTGAACCAAACCTTTCCGAAACGGCAATTACTTTGTAAACTTAAGATAAGTATTAACTATTAACTTTCTTTTTCAGAGTAACTAGCGGGCCAATAGGGGGCGATACCTGGGTGGAAATTGCCAGAATCCTGTTTTTAGTTTATTTATTTATCTTGTATTTTCTTTTATTTTATTTACTTGTACATATTTATTTAATTATAATTACTTTATTTTTACCGCTGCTGAAATATCTAACAGTGCTTTACCAACAGTAACCGCTACCAAAACCCGCTACCGGTATAATTTATTCGGTTTCCATACGTTTTTGAAAATCATATTCTTCATATGTAATCTTCTTAAACTTTCCTTTTGCTTCCTTTTCATGTCACTATATCCTTCAATGCTATAATTTATTGTTGTTATACATATTAAGCAATATATAATCTTACTCTTTGGATTATTTTGGACATTATTCATAACTTTGTCCTATACTCCTCAGATTTTCTGTTAAACCTGCATTACCATCGTCGTTGTATATCCATAAACGAGGTACAGCAGCGAGCTATTAGTGAGAACAAATACATCGCAAATGCTTTAAAATGAATTCTGCAATGATCTGTAGGTATATCTGTAATTTCTTTTATCAGTTCCAGTTAAGCAACGGCACTTGCTCTCATTTTGCAACTTTCCCTTCGACAGGTCCACCCACTACCTTATTGTCCTTATTCATCATCTAACTTCTTTAAAAGAATTGAGAAGTGTTCTATGAAACTTGCTTTACCTTACTTACGATCAGTAATCTGTGGAAACAAAATTTGAACGCCAGCCATTTTATGAGAAAAGAAAAGGAATGACTCGGAGTGGTAGGTTTTCCAGAAATACTGATATCTAAGCGGTTATAAGATCTAAACAATTAAAAAATGGATCTGGCTCATGTTTAATAGTAAAAACATTTTGGTGACGACGAAAATTTGGCCTGATTTCCACTGCAGGTATTGGTTAAAGGGAATGTTAACAATGTCAAAGGAAACAGGTGAGCTTCAGTAGTTCATTACATTAAAAAAAATTAAAAATTAAAGAAAGTGAAAAAAATCTTTGCTCCCAAACATAATTTGTTGACTTTCTTGGAGAACGTGCCAAAGTTGGTGTTGGCAATATAACTTCCTTTCCGGAAGGTAGTTTATTAAAGTTTGAAAAGTATCGATTAAACTTACAACTGTCATAATAATTTTTCTAAATATATAAGAATCGTTGTCAAATTATATTCCAGTACCTACCCTTTGTTATTTAAAGAATTAAATTTTGTTTGCATATTTTCATACGCAACAGCAGCCGTGCTTTATTCTTTATTGGGTTAATCCTCATAATTACTTTTCTTTTTTGTACTTTTAAGACTACAGTGTATTTACTTTCTTAATTTAAAGCTATTGATAGCACATCTAACTAAATAATAGTTGTTGAAACGAAATTAATTGACGGCTCTTATAATGTGGGGGTAATTGAGGTCGGCGCCATCATTTCCGAATCTATTAATTTAACCATTATCAAAGAGGCGTCCTATATAATATATTTCGGTCGAGATTAATTCGCAATTTTATAATTCTCGTCTATGCAACAAATAATTAGAGATTCACATCTTTTGAAATGGTAAGTCGGTAGGCGCCTTTTGTGGATTTATTTGTAATTACAATCCTTTAATTGAACATACAATCAACAAGTGACCTGTGAGATAATTAGATATTCTGTGTGCTTCTCAAGTGGATTTCATCTAACTCGATAAAATTTCCGTTAGAGGTGCTTAATATTCAACGTAAATGTACACATTTGCGGTAGGAAATGGGTTAAAACGGACACTCCGTGTTCAACAGCGAGTACGCCTCTTCCCATCAGTATTTGTGAAGTTATGTAATAACCAAAACACATTTACAGTTCCCTTGCTTTCTATTATAATTTATTATTTGCGGAAGTTTTCAAGAATACGAATGAACATTTGAATTTTACAAAAAAAGTGCTATTTTTACACTGCTCTTAAATTTTTCTTGACAGATTACCTCCAGAAAACAACAAAAAAAGCAATAATGGCAATGTAAGAACACCATATAAGTGTCGATTTATAATCATAGAATCCCTCCGAATGTCATTCCTCGCCTGAATTTGTACGTGTTTCTTGTTCATAATACACAATAATACCTTTTTTCTACGTGTAACATGGAATCAATCACATATAAACAACAGAATAATGGCAATATCGCTATTTTGTTATATTTTATGCAATACAATGGTCATTAAGAGATAAGTAGTTATTAATACTTTTATATTTCTTACGTCTTCTTACTAAAATCTCTTATTTTTCCCCACTCATTTCCATTTTTTGTTAAGTTAGATTACACTGATTGGTACAATGTTAGTGTAAACATGTGTAAACCACGCATGTTTTTTGAAGAACGATGTTCATTTTTTAAATAATAAACCATTTCAATTTGTTTTAACATCATTCTTCCTTCGCTTTTCACAAAGTAGGTCCAAAGTCCGATTATGTGAAATCGGGACTATGGGCGCAGATGGTCCAATAATTCTTACCCAATCTTTTCCAATCGTCCCCGGATGGTTCTTCGCCATGAACACTGTTCTTTCATTAATAGAGTTGCACCACTTACATACAAATTTCTGACCAATTTGTCATTCTTATGGAATGAAGTGAATGGAATAAAATCATTCCAAAGAATACTGCACACAGCTTTAAACCTTGATAATTTAGTACATTTCAAGATTTAGCGCAATAAACTGTAAACGTCAAACTTATCATTTCAAAAGTTGTGATGGAAAATGAATACCTATTGTTTATCTCTACTTACCGCATTCGCCGTCTGAAATATACAGGGTGTTGATCCGGCCGCTCTGTAATAGTATTTTACATGCAAAATCTTATCTATGCAATTTCCTGATCCCATAATTGTTTTACGGCCAAAACATAAGAGTACCTACAAAAGTGTTCAAAACCAAAAAATGCTACCTGAATGGTATGTTTTTTCCTACCAAAATTCTACTGTAAGAAAGAAAATGAATTAAATGTTTAGGATTTACAAAAATCACATTGCCATGATGGTGGTCTTTTTGAGCATTTACTTTGATCTTAAAAACCCCCGTTAGTATGTTCGAACTGGTTTTTTATTGTTATCAAGGAACTTCGTTCGTTACAGAATTCAATACGTCCGTGCGTCCGTGCGTTGCATGAGATCCGTGTGTCTACAACCGAGTTAACATATGGATCTTATGTGAAACTTTATGCTGATTCAAGATGCGGTGCCAATTTTTGGGTAACTCAAATACTTTCCGAAATATTCGACTTTACGAAATTAATAAATTTTGTCTTTTTGATAAGGCCCGATTTTTTTTAATACTTTCGTATTCGAAGTTCGTTCTGTAATCCGGGGATTTCAACTACTTTCATTTGATTCTTATTATTTTGATTTGACTGGTATACCTTTTTATTTTTATTATTTAAATTAAATTCTAGATTAAAAATTATAAGTTTAAATTTATTAAATTCACTGTTTACGTTGTACCTCCAGTACTAAAACGTCAAGATTCTACACTTGTTCATAATGCAATTATTTTAAAATAATGGCAGTGTGATTTTTGCAAATTCTAATTCAACATTTAATTCTTCATTTTCTTTCTTACAGTAGAATTTTGGTCGGGCGACCGGATCAACACCCGGTATATTTAGAAGTAGTTGTAGGTCTCTAAAATACCGGAAAACTGTCATTTTTGAAGAAAGCTTGTGTGGTGGGTACTACTAAAACTATTTCAGAGCCTTCCGCGCTAAAACAAAATCATAGTAATTACATATTACATCTGATATTAAAAGTGGAGTGGGCACAGCATTGTCAACCATTAGGTTTCTGATTATGTTTGAGGAGCAAATCAGAGAATAAGCTTTTCTCTGTAACAGATACCAACATGTACGATTTAATAATGAAATATCTGCCCCAATCGAAGTCAACAATGGTGTCCCCCAGGGGTCCATTCTTGGTCCCCTGTTATTTATAATATATACAGCCGACTTTAACAATATTTTAAAAAGCTGCTCAGGGGCATTCTATGCTGATGACTCACAGCTTTATTATAGTTTCACTAAAAATGACTGTCCGCTTGCTAACTCTATCATTAACAATGATGTTAACAGCATTGTTAAAGTGGCCACTGAGCATTCTCTGATAATTAATCCTAATAAATCATATTCCATTCTGTTTAGTTCTCATTTAAATAGAGAATTTATCATTCAAAATCTTAAGATCGCAGTAAATAATATCTATATTTTAATGACTAATGAAGGTAGTAACTTAGGATTACATATGGACAACAAACTAAAATTTAACTCACATGTCAACAGTAAGATAAAAGCAGCATACTTCGTATTACGTAAATTGTATTGTAACAAAGACATTCTTAATAGAAAGTTGAAGATATTGTTGTGTGAAACCCTAATCCTATCGAAATTTAATTATTGTGATGTCTTGTACGGTCCTTGTCTAGATAATGTTTTGTCGAGAAGTGTTCAAAAACTTCAAAATGCTTGTGTTCGTTTTATTTTCGGTCTAAAAAAATGGGATCATGTATCTGAAAGGTTACGTGAGCTTCGCTGGTTGAATATGACTAACAGGTGGAAACTACATTTAGCGTCTTTTGTCCATGGTGTAATGTTATCGTCGATTCCCAAGAGTATCAAAAACCTACTTATTCCCAGAAAAGAATGTCATGATCGCCATCTCAGGCAGCTGAATGTATTGTCAATACCGCAGCACTCCACCTCGCTCTTTAAAAAGTCTTTCATTTATTCATCTGTGACGTTATATAATTCCATCTCGCCCCATTTAAAACATTTGCCTATAAATAAGTTCAAAAAATACAAAATTCATTTGTTATCACTCCAATAGCTGTTTCAACTTTGTCTTTTTATTGTAAATTTATGAATAATTTGTTTTCTTTATTTTTAATTGTCGTTATGTTTTATTTCAAAAAATGTCAATTTATTTTGTTCTAATATGTATAGTAGGTTAAGTGGAAGAGCAGCCTTGGGCTGAACTGCGCCTCTTACTCAATAAAGGCATACTATTATTATTATTATTATTATTAATAAGCATTATTTGGAGAGCATTGTAACACTTTAACAAGTCATCCATGTTGCTAATGTTTGAAGATTGTTTATAACTGTTGTGGTGGTGTCTTCTTAGTATAGGAGCCTTCCAGAGGAGTTTGGATGTAATGGTTTAATAAGCCACTACGTACTTCGTTATGGTCGACGCGACGGTTCGGATAGATTGGCCTAGCCTTCTTCGGATCAACTTTATTAGACAATTCGTAATTAGTTAGGTCAGATTACATGTAGGTTTATAAGTATCAACAATACAAATTACAATGGCAAAGTTAGTTATTTAAAAATACTCAAACATAACAATTAATAACTAAAAAGGTCATGATTGACCGACTAGACTATCTAAAGTTATAACACTTACCAAAACAATTAGTGAATATAAACCGTTGAAAGGTATCTCTTTGGGTGAAGTTGCCCCGAAGAAGGCTAGGCCAATCTAGCCGAAACGTCGGCCTTTATGAAGTAGAAAGCTCCTATACTAAGGAGACACCACTACAATAATATTGTACATCAAAGGAGATTACTTCACGAGATAACTACCTTCGCATTGTTTATACCGAAAATAGAGTTTCAGATGGTGAACCAGAAGCTAGGTTTCGGTAAGTATTGGTAGCCAACGTCACATTTTAATTACTGTTGAGAACTATGAAATAAACGCGCGACTAAAATGTTTGTATAAACACGGCATCTTCAAGTTACCAGGAAGATGGCAGAAATGCGTTGATGATACCGTTGAGACGGAGAGGGATAAAGGTAGATAGGGGGTGGTGGAAACGAGAGGGGTGGAAGCGAGAAGGAAAAGATAAATAAAAAGAACGGTGCAGGGTGTAACGACTATTTAAATTACATCTTATCCTGTCGCTGTTCATAATTGTCAATGATCGATAAAAATAATTTCGTTTTATTATATTTATATTGGCCACGACTAGTTTTATCTTTCTCTACAGGACTTCTGGGGGTTACTCTTCCTCTACCTTCTCACACTTCTTCTTTATATTAATCTTTTGGTTACCTTTTTCTATTCAATTTTTATTCAGTAATACAATTATAAAGATTGTTGAATAATTTTTTACACTCACTCCTTCTTTTGTTTTTAATTAAACATCCCTTTCCATAACAACCACTACTAACATGATTTTTTTATATGAGGCGTTACATGGGGAAGAAGAACGGTAACAGCCTCCTCGTCCTCTCCCTCCTCATTTATCCCTCTTGGTTACCGTTCTTCTACAGAGCAATTGAAAAATAGAAACGACCGGTTTTTTAATTTTAATCTCAAAACATTCCTCCAAAAAGTTTACAATAACCAGTTGAGAATGCGAAAGCTTGCATTACCATGATGAGCAAAAGCTTGCATTTCCATGCTGAACAATATTCCCGACGGCCATTTTGACCACTTTCCCGATGAGACAAAAAGTGATCGATACAAAAATGTCTTAAATTTTGATGTTCCGCGAGAATCCAAAGTTGTCAAAAATGTCAAGAAGAAAAAAGCAACGGACATCCAGACATTGTGAATTCACATGATGAACTTTGTTCATCGAAAAATGATTATCGAAATTATCGTAGTGTGAAATATTTTTTAAATTGCAATTATTCTCCATTACGCTTCTCCGTCGAAGAAGTGTGAAGGCAATAAACTACCTATACAGGGTTATTAAAAAGTATGGAGACGGCGATTTATTGTCGTTAATATTCATTTTAGGAAAAATTGTTCAATACAAAAGTTGTTTATGTAATTTTTATCTATACAGGGTGTCCATTTAGTAGCCCGTTCTTCAAGTACGGCTTTATTGTTAAATTTACTAAAAAATAAATATACGGGATTGCAATTAGGTTGGGTGAAGCACATTTGCAAATTATTTAGACACATACAGGGTGTCTCCAAAAAGTATGGTGGATAAATCGTATATTTTTTTAAGCGCAAATGTAGGGGCCTTGGGTGAGCTTTTAAATCGTACATTATTTTTGTATTAATACACGGCGTTGTCAAGATTAATTAATACATATTTTTTTGCTAAAAATCAACCCTTCCATTATACGCTTGTATTTTTTTAACGTCTTGTTTTTGTTTTTACGTAAGTTCGGTGGTGGACTTAGATTGAATCAGAGTATTCAACCGTGACGAAACATTAAATTATTTCATAGGGGATGTTCACTTTTTCTTGGTCCAAACATCGACATTTTCAAACTAATTTTTCTTCATTTTTTAAATGGCACACCTTATTTATTATTGCATATTTGGAATCCCCGGTCAATTTTAGTGCAACTTTATTAAGCTTACCCTATACCTAAGTGCGATAGTTTTTTCGTAAATTGAGATTTTCTATTCCTTACGGCAGTAGATGGTGGCGCGATGGACGAGGTAACGCATAGGCCGGACACTCGAATCGAGGATACCGTTCAAAATGTTTGCCGTCTTGTACTAAGCACGAGTCTACTCTTTTGGTGAATGATTTCATCACTTCATTCAACATAGCTGGAGTAATGTGGTGAAAAGGCTGTTGAATCCTCTCCATCTTGTTCTATCTAGTAGTGGCACCATTACGATAAACGTATTCACTAATTTGTTGTCTGACTTGTATGTAAAAGTGAGTCGGAGTTCCGTTCAGTTGCAACCACATTATCTCCGTAATGTAGTTAGGAAGATGCTGAGTTAAATTTTGAAAGTCTTCTGTTAAGAAATTTAAAAAGATTTGTCCTGTTAGTGGATTTTCAAAAAAATAAGGACCAAGTACATAGGTAGTTATATGCACGATTTCTCCCCAAACGTTGAGACTCCAGTTATGTTGGAAATGGTTGACGCGGATAATGTACGGGTTTTGCGTGTCATAAAAGTGAAAGTTGTGTCTGTTTACAAAACCATTTCTATGGAACGTGCATTCGTCCGTAAACAGCGCATATTTAAAAAAATAAATAGAACCTTATTTCATCGCATCCTCGATTCGAGTGTCCAGCCTATGCGTTGCCTCGTCCACGCGCCTTAACCATCGCGCCACTATCTACTGCCGTAAGGAATAGAAAATCTCAATTTATGAAAAAACTATCGCACTTAGGTATAGGGTAAGCTTAATGAAGTTGCACTAAAATTGACCGGGGATTCCAAATATGCAATAATAAATAGGGTGTGCCATTTAAAAAATGAAGAAAAATTAGTTTAAAAATGTCGATGTTTGGAGCAAGAAAAAGTGAACATCCTGTATGAAATAATTTAATGTTTCGTCACGGTTGAATACTCTCATTCAACCCAAGTCCACCACCAAACTTACATAAAAACAAAAACAAGACGTTAAAAAAATACAAGCGTATAATGGAAGGGTTGATTTTTAGCAAAAAAATACGTATTAATTAATAACTTGGCAACGCCGTGTATTAATACAAAAATAATGTACGACTAAAAAGTTCACCCAAGGCCCCTACATTTGCGCTTAAAAAAAGTGGGTCATTCCATTAAAAAAAATATACGTTTTATGCACCCTACTTTTTGGAGACACCCTGTATGTGTCTAACTAATTTGCAAATGTGCTTCTTCCAACCTAATTGCCATCCCGTACATTTATTTTTTAGTAAATTTAACAATAAAGCCGTACTTGAAGAACGAGCTACTAAATGGACACCCTGTATATGGGAATACTTCAATTTTTGTGATCTGCAATTGTTTCTGAGTTACCCCGTTCCGCATAATTTTTTTAAATGAGAACATATTACTTTTACCTCACCATTAATAGAGCATTTTTTTTCAAAAATACGCCGATTCAAGTATTTACATGAAGTAGGTATATGGAAGACAAAAAAAAGAGTTATGGATCAAAATATATATCACTAAAAACAAATTAATAACTAAGTAATTTAAAGTAAGTGTTCAAATTGTCCCCCATTTGTCATTTGACAATGGCTCAGTCGATTTATGAAACCACGTACCTACTTGATGTAAAATGTTATTAAAATAAATTAAAAAAATTTTTTTTCAAAAATACGCCGATTCAAGTATTGACATCAAGTAAGTACGTGGTTTTATAAATCGACTGAGCCATTGTCAAATGACAAATGGGGGACAATTTGAACACTTACTTCAAATTACTTAGTTATAAATTTGTTTTTAGTGATAAGATTTTGACTCATAACTTTTTTTTGTCTTCCATATACCTACTTCATGTAAATACTTGAATCGGCGTATTTTTGAAAAAAATGTTATTAAAATAAATTTTAAAAAATTTTCTTTAGTGCTGTTTTAAAGAGCAAAAAATGCTCTATCGAATGGTGAGGTAAAAGTAATATGTTCTCATTTAAAAAAATTATGCGGAACGGGTTAACTCAGAAACAATTGCAGATCACAAAAATTGAAGTATTCCCGTATACAGATAAAAATTACATAAACAACTTTTGTATTGAACATTTTTTCCTAAAATGAATATTAACGACAATAAATCGCCGTCTCCATACTTTTTAATAACCCTGTATAAAGTAACAAGCGTACATAAATTTCACAAGAACTGAACGTAGAATGATAAAGTTTCCTAAATCTATTATGTATAACGAATACACGGAAATTTATGCATTAAATCCATAGTGCATATCCGTTTAATAAAATCGAATTAATTATTTAGACATTTCGTGCTACAGACTATACAGTTTTATTCTCACGAGTGTAAGTGACGAACGGAGGAATCAGTACATAAAGTGCCTACATTTTAGAGAACCACGTAAAGCTATAACAAAATGACTTTACCATCACACGTAATTTAGAAATTTCAATTAAGGTTCTCTCTCAACTCTTTGAATAAATTCTGGATTAAAATTTTCCATTAAATTTACTGTTTCACCTTTGAAGTTATAATCTGTTTTAGACTACTGAATTGAGTAATAATATAATTATGCAATTAAAACTATATTATCTCAGCACAAATATGCTGTATAAAATATGCACGTAGGTAATATTTCGTGAGAGGATTACTTTTATTTCAAACAGTAGGACGGTAGGTACTGTAGTTTATCCGCATATCAACCAATCATAAATGTGTGTATTTGGGATACTGCGTTTGAAATGTTTACCGATACGACACTTCGTTATATGTATATGTATATACTTCATACAATACCTCAAAATCGTATTTTTACAAAAACGCAGCAAACAAGATGCAATCATTAGGTACTTATTTCAACTCTAATATACTCTTGCTGAAATAATAACTAAATCCTGAACAAATTGTGTTTAATATTATTTTATATTACGCAGCTTTGCAGACGTTAACGAGATTTGCCTAATCTTTTGAATTATTCATGGAAAAAAATACGTCTTAAGAATACTCGTTATTTTTAATTCTTAAAAGAAAAAAGTTAACAGAAGAAGTTTGCTAGGGTTAAAAATTGTGTTAGCTTAGTATTTTAATCTGGTTGTAATGATCAATTAGGAACTTGTCTAAAACTACTATAAGTTAGAATTACAACAGTTTTACTTACATTTGTCAAAGATCACCTTTCGTGCAGTAAAAATGTGGCAATGACAAATGGTTAATACAATAACTATTACTTGTTTTTGAGTTTTATTATGAAATGATACTGTGTATACTATGGTATCAGCTCGGTGAAATTATGAACAAATTTAATTTAAAAGTAGCATTTTACCTTGATAGCTCTTGTCATTTTCAGCTGACAATCGATATCAATTGTTCACTGGCAACTCTCTGTAACATTTTTGTAAAACAAAGGTAAATATGATACGATAATATAACCTATGTTTACGAGACTCTCTGTACAGTAAATTAATCATTTTTAAGTACAACATAGTAATATTCAGATTAAAGGTTCCGGAATTAATTGCAAAAATTAAACTGTGCTGCTGTTAATTACAAATAAATAACAATATGCATGGAACTTTAATTTGAAAGAATTAATTATAAGTAATACATAAAAACTAGGGTTAAATATATAAATATACAGTACTAGCGCACAAGGTACTCATGTAGCATTTAATATTGGTTCAATATTGCCGTTTGATTGTAAATATATTGGTAGAATATGAACGTCCAATATTGTCCCAACATTGAAATGTGACAATTTTACTTACCGGCTAAATATTACTAACCAATATTATTTCAATATTGGGGAAAATATTTATACAATATTGGCCGATTATTGTTTTGTAATGTGTCAAAAATAAAGGGGCTGGCCTGGGACACCTTCAGAGCCCTAATTGCTCCGAGGAACTCTTTCTCAGTGCCCAGCGCCTCCATGGCCATTTGTATTACATTCCCCAGCCTTAAACATCTTTAGAAATAAAGTTGTTTATAATAGCTGTATTCGTTTTATCAAATTCCAGTGAGAATCTCAGCTATGAACTGAGAAAAGTTATTTTTTTTATCTCAGACAAATGAGACAAACTATAAGACTGAAGTGAGATTTTTACTCCCCCCCCCCCCTCCAATTAGCACCGTTTATTGGCGTTAGCTTGGTTGAATATTGGCGCAATATAGAGAGATTGGGACAATATTGTTGTACTGCAATCAATATTGGGTGAATATATTTTTTTAATATTATACAAATACCGGAAGTATATTATTTAGTAAATATAAGAACAATATTTGCAATATTTAGCAAATATTGCTATTTAATGTAAATTCAAATATTGTAGATACAATAATGTGCCAATATTGCGTGTACAATATTACTAAATATTGAAAATCTATATTTAAGCAATATAACATACATACTTGTATATTAACACGTTGGCTGTCACCATAAGGGTCCCAGGGTGTACCCAATATGCCGTGCCTTTGGGTTACCACCAAGCTACGTACCAAGTATGAAAGCAGCCCTACAAAGCTACGAAAAAATATTTACATGTTACTGTAATGCTGCTCGGGATCACGGGTGATGCCCGTGGCCTAGTTTGAATAAAATGATGGGTTCACTGATGATACCCATGGCAGCCAACGTGTTAAGTAAATATTGATATTCAATGTAAATTCTAATATTGTAGATACAATAATGTACCAATATTGCGTGTGCTAAATATTGAAACTCAACATTTATAGCACACATATTTACAATATTTAGTAAACAGTACTATACCATATAAAGTCAATATTTATTTATCAACAACAACAATACTGTGTTTTCAATATTGTTGGATATTTAAAATGATGTATTTAGGTTACATGAAAAAAATATTCATAAATAACAAAATCCGCCCAATGTTAATTTTCACCGATTTAGAGATATCAAAATAATAAAAATATAATATGCACACATTCCGGAATATTTTATAGTGTTCAATTTTAACTTCCAAAATTATATAAATTTCCGTAGCTCAGTTGTTTCATGGCCAACTTCTTAATCGGGTGATCGATGGTTTGAGTCCTACTTGAAGCAGAAGCCTTTTTCAGCATCACCGATCTCCTCAGAGTCAACACGAAGAGAATGGGGTTCCTGGGGAGGGATCCACCGGAGCACATGGAACCCTGCAGGTGCTCCGCACTGGGAAATAGTCCCTCAGAGCAGTTAGGGCTCTGGGGTGGCCCAGGTCACTCACTTTCCTACTATTTTTGGACACAATACAAAACAATCATGGGCTAATATTGTATAAATATTTTCCCCAATATTGAAATAATATCGATTAGTAATATTTAGCCACTATGTAAAATTGTTCACATTTCAATGTTGGGCAGAAATAAATGTTTTCACACATTCTTTTAATGTATCGATATACAATGGAAAGACGAATCTCACATAATTAAATTGAAGATAAATTGATAATACATAGGTATAATTAGACAGGTCATGGAGAAAATCAGTAACACTAAATTAACAACATTGTACAATGGGGTCGCAAAGCGCATAACCCAAGGCAATGAAAGGAATGAAATAATTAAAGTTTGATAAAATAAGACAGAATGGCTACAACTTGTCCTGGTTTTCTCCATGGCCTGTCTAATTATCAATTTATCTTCAATTTAATTATGTGAGATTCCTCTTTCCATTGTTTATCCAGACGTCTCATTCTTCCTTCACTCATCATTTTCACGTCAATAATATGTACCCTTAAAAATCTAATTGTTGTGGGATTACAAGCCTGAAGATCATATTATTATATCGACACTAGTCGCTACTATTAATTTACATGTCAACTCATTTATCAACTTTACTTTAATTTCAACATGGGGAAGGTTGCGTGTTATTGATTGACCTAGTCAATTTAATTCAAATTATTGTACACACTTCTTCACCACTATTTGAAATCGGTAATGTGAATTAATGATCGTGTAAATTTAGCTTCAATTATTGATAGCAGAATAGGAAGAGCTTGAGAATTAATTCAAAAGTAACCAATATAATTAAAACTGGAAATTGGCGAAAAATGGGAGGGAAAATTCAAATTCATTTCCTTACTTTTAAATGTTCAAAACAGAGGCAAAAATCTTCACTTTACGCAGACTACGTTCTTACGCTCTTACTACGTGCGGAGAAACACAGAATGAGATCAACACACACACACAAGAAAGCTACAGTCCACCTAAATGAAATGGGAGGCGAGCGCACATATGCATCATCCGCACACTAGATGACTGATGGGAGAGTGCGCATGTGCGCTTTCCGCAGCCAACGTGTTAAGCAGTGAAAGCGAATAAAACTCAATAAAAATTGAGTACAACAGTGAAGTGTATCATAAATACTGAAGTGTTAGTGCGGCATGCATTCCAATAGTGTTAATTGTTCTATGCAGAGGCGGATTTACGAATTCGCCGCCCCTAGGCTGGAAATATTTTGCCGCCCCTCATCTACAGTAATTTTCGCTAAAAGATTGTATTTTTTCATATGATTTGACTTGTCTAGATGTCATTTCATTATTTAATCTTTTTAACTCCAACATTTGCCGCCCTCTAAAATTTGCCGCCCTAGGCTATAGCCTTTCTAGGCTTATGGTAAATCCGACTCTGGTTCTATGTACATAACTGTTTAACAAAAAAGCCATGCACAGTGATAAACCGCTGATGTGGCTGTAACAGTATTTAAAAAAAATGTACATAGGTATATGGCGATTATATTCCATCTAAAAATAAATTATTTTAAAAGCCACTTTCTCCTTACACCTTTAGAAATTATCAATCATTGGGCCATTACCTACTATGGATGATAATAGTACGTCTACTTGATAAATGTATTTCTTGCACACTTGACTACACAACCCATTACCTAACTATTTAGAAGAACCTTTGCATGCATTTGGAACAACTTACATATGTGCCTACATTTTATGTGCTATGTAAGAATGGTATCACAATGACGTCATCATTTCTTGTCCTTACCTCCTCCATTAGTGGCATATCAAACGTTATTATTTAGTGACTTGGAATTGTAGAACAAAATTGCAATGCAGCGATTAGCGAACGTCCAGTTATAATCGGTGTGGTATCACAATGACGTCATCATTTCTTGTCCTTACATCTTCCATTAAAAGTTATTATTCAGGGACTTGGAATTGTAGAACAAAATTGCAGTGCAGCGATTAGCGATCGTCCAGGTATAATCGGTGTGGATGGATATAAAACATAATCAGCGGATGCGAATTTAATATTATAAATTTTAAAATGGTAAATTTATTTACAAACAATGGCTTAACTAATAGAGAAAAGGTATTCAAAAGAAAAACAAAAATAGGCAACAGTAAAGGTTCGTGGACCCATTTTTTCAATAGTGTGTAACAATGTTATATCGCCGTCATTTTGTTATTACATATTTTGGAATGAGTGATATAACAATTGTTATAGATAATTAAAAAAACCAACTTCAGAACATGTTTGCTTTTTAAAATTTTCATAGAAATAAGAAAAATATAGCATTTTCTAAAAATCAAAAACTCGAAAGAGAAAAACTTACTGAAAAAGTATGGTGGTTCTCACAAGATCTACACCATGGTTTACCGTTGTTCAATAGTGCGTAATAATGTTATATCGCCGTCATTTTGTTATTACATATTTTGGAATAAGTGATACAACAATTGTTGTAGATAATTAAAAAAACCAACTTCAAAATATGCTTGCTTTTTAAAATTTTCACATAAAAAAGATATACAGTGTGTCCCAAATAGTTTTGCTACTTAATAATAATTTTAATGAACATTTTGCTCTCCACTACACTTTGAACTAATTTTACTCTCACTCGAAATCATAATTTTGATTTTCCCTGTATTCCGGCCAATGTTTTAAAAATGTTTTACTTGATTATGATACTGCAAGTCATGCAGAGCTTTTTATCAAGAATATTTTTTTTTGTGAAATGTAAGCTAAACTTTTTCTCCATTTGTATAAAACTATTTGGGACACGGAATGGTGGTATGGAAAATGATTGGATTTGTCCGATTTACGTATGTTCAGGTATGGTTATTAAAATAATACGAGAGTCAGAGAAATGAAAACATCAAACTTTTAGTTAGAGAGGTGCAGAACGTTCATGTAAAGGAGCTTCTTTGCCACATATGTCCCAAAAATTCCTTTTAAGTCGGGAATACCTATTGTATATGTAACATATGCTAATATAGATTTATACGAAAATAAATGCGGGATGCGTTGTTTTTTCCCTTAGGATAGTTATACTTCTTGTCTTCAGAACGTTGTTTCCCTTAGTTCTTTATCAGCGGATGTTTCTGTATATTGGTGTGTTTTTGATACTAATATGTAATTGATCCATAATGGATGAAGATTTACAGTATTGTACAAAGTCATTCAAGTGTATATTAACAGTTCAATAGGTAAAGTAACCAAACTTGGACAACGTCTCGCTATTGATTTTGGTTTTTATATGCGGAAGTAATGTGAATTAATATTGTATGTCAGATTCATCAAATTCCATGTAAGAAGTTACAATTTATAAGTTGTGAGTTTATAATTCAAATTGGACTAGAAATGTGTCGAAATTTACATTTTAACACCACATTTTATGAGACTTTCCAAAATTCACATTCAATTTTAGCTGCAATACATCACACCCGTTTAACAGAAGAATAATTCTTTTAATTCGCGCTGAATTATTTACGTCGATAATAAACATTTGAATAGTATTGGGAAAAAAACACGATTCTGTTACAAAAGTTTTAAAGTGTGTCAAATCCTTACGTAAGGTACTTTAATGGGAAGTTGGAGCTTTGCCATAAAACGAGAAGATAATATTCAAATTCCAATTTACTGTTCTAAGATATCTTTGGATTAAGCCCGTTATGCAGTATGTAGCTGCAGATTTTACTGTGGGTATATTAAAGACTTAAGTAAAATTACGTTCAATTAATAATATGCAAGGATATGACTTGGAGGGCGGAAAACTGTACAATAAATTCAATACATGGACTCTATTCGTTGTATGCGGAAACTTAAGGGCAAATATAGAGAAATGCAGAAGAGTGGAATCCTCAATAACGTAGATATCAAAAGCATTCCTTATTTCGGATGTTCCCTTTTTTCCACTATTGTCTAAATAATCATCTAAATAAAACAGGAAATATTAAAGTTTGTTTATTATATTTAGAAGGATAGTAAGAACATGAAATATCTGTAGCTGCTGTATTTTTAATCATTTGTAGATTGTGTAATTTCAAGTGTTTTTCCCATAAATTTTCAATAAATGAACATACGTACACATTTTTATAAATTAAACACATATGACCAGTAATTAACTGGATTAATTTTCATAATGAATTGTAAATAAATGTGGAATACAATATGGGCGTATGTTCAACTTGAAGGTTTGCAAAGCACCAAACGTCACTGAAAAGTTGTAAATTAATATCCGCAAATACACGTAACACAATAAACACAAACTGGCATTTCACAACAACGCACTTTTCTTGCTTCATATTTTTCTCACGAAGTGTCTAGGTTAATAACCCATATTTTCCATGTTACCCATGATTTACTACTTGTGTCCTGCAATGCCAATCTTAAGGAACATAGACATTGGAATTACGTTTTCTTGTTGCAACAGCAGTCGTTTGATGCGAAACTGAGAAATAGGGTATGTTCAAACGTTACCCCAGTTTTAAAATAGTCTCTTGAGCCAAATTAACAAATGTGTTTAAGTAACGACCCTAATTTCTTTACGAGATCGAAATAGGTAAACCAACTTTTTGTTTTCCCATTAAAAATAATATAGCCGTGCGTTCGTGCAAATGAGTACTTATAGGTAATAAAGATGCAATTTGTGTAAAAAAGCTGTTCCTATGTATTTTCGTGAATGCTACTTCATCAATCATATACAGGGTGATTCACAACTATTCCCTCTGTTTCTTGTGCCTAAAGGGTACAAGATATCAGCTTCATTTATTGGTGACATATGTAAATTGATAACGACAATTTTGTTAAATTATTTGCAATTATACAGGATGGGTCACAAAATTGTAATATATCAAAGTTAGGTTTTTTAAATGGAACCCCCTGTATTTTATTACATTTTTAGATTATACATTAAAAACTAAGGTAACTTTATTAAACGTTCCCTATACCTATCGCTTACCAATTTTGAGAAAATTGTGATTTTAAGAAAAATATTCAATTTAAACAACGCCTAAATAACACGGAAACCACTTACTTTCAGTAACGCAAATTTATATCGATTTATGTTTGCCTTTAAGGCTTTAATTTTCACTACGTGGGATTTCGATTCTATACACAGGGTGTTTAGAAAAAGGATTCATATTTTATATTTTTCAAACCTCACTTAACTTAAATGGACCACCCTGTATATTTTTAGTCTGTGTTGAATAACTTTTCATTTTCTATCACAAACTATGAGTAATGCATAATATGTCTAAAATAAACGATTAAAAAGTTATTAAGATTTTTCTCTAAAATTTGTATGAAAATGCGCGGTTTTTGTTTGCATTCCACACCCTGTGCATAGAATCGAAATTCCACGTAGTGCAAATTAAAGCCTTAAAGATCAAAATAAATAGATATAAATTTGCGTTACTGAAACTAAGTGGTTTCCGTGTTATAAGGCGTTGTTTAAATTGAATATTTTTCTTAAAATCACAATTTTCTCAAAATTGGTAAGCGATAGGTATAGGGAACGTTGCATAAACTTGTCTTAGTTTTTAACGTATAATCTAAAAATGTAATGAAATACAGGGGGTTGCATTTAAAAAAACCTAACTTTGATATATTACAATTGTGAACCATCCTGTATAATTGCAAATAATTTAACAAAATAGTTATCAATTTACATATGTCACCAAAAATGAAGCTGATGTCTTGTACCCTTTAGGCACAAAAAACCGAGGGAATAGTCGTGAAATATCCTGTATAATAATTGCGAATGAACGGGTGTCCTGTTCGTCTGCGTCAAATTCGTATTAAAGTAGATATACTTTAATCTCATGCATTAAAGTAGACATGAGATTAAAGTAGATATACACGTATATCTACTTTAATGCATGCCCTTCGAAATGGTGTAATTTTTCAAATACAACGGCAAAGACAGCTCAGTCACTGCAGTAGCAGATGTTTGCTGATACCAAAGCATGAAACTCTGCAGAACCTCCAGCGCGCATTCGCGCGCGAAGCTTTCTGGTAATTATAATAAATGATAATGCTATAAAACCGAATAAAGTGCACCACTATGAAACCTTACCGCGTATACATCCCCATTACAGAATGTGAAAGGCCCTTCTGAAAATTTCGTAAAGATCTACAGGCTGTCTCCATAGGGTTGGGACGTAGTTTAACCACAGACTCCTACGATAAAAACCTTTAAGTCAACATCGTCTCCTTAAGTCGATAAAAGACGTGAAAGTTCGTTCTTTCTTCTTAAATTTAATAATAAGTTTAGATATAACGTTATTTTTACACGGCGGAGCACCTCCCCAATTTACATTTAATCTACACATCTACAGCTTAACTGACGAAAGTTCTCAAAACACACAAACGCTTCGTCATCTATTCTCTGTGAAGGTCGACCAATTATTATTATTATTATTGTGCTGGAGGTGATCCCAATTGGTTCCTGCACTGCGACCCTTTGGTCTATTGGGTTCCCCGCTGTAGGGCGAATCTTCCTCTTGTGTAATCTTTTCAATTCCGAGTAGATGTTCCCTTGCCTTTGTGAATGCCTCACATTGGCAAATAACGTAATAGGGCGTTTCTTTCACCTCCCCCTGCATATTGGGCTATCGGTCAGCCCCATGTTATGCACGTGTTTCTTCAGGCGACAGTGGCCTGTGTTTTAATCTTCGTCCTGCTTAACTTTAAGATGGACGCTTCTAAGTCCGCGCTTGGGGTTTCCAGAAAGATCTTGGAATGACTCTGTCCTGGGATTGTTGACCTGTGTCTGCAATGCTCTTTCGTGATTATTGCTTAAATCTCATTTTTAGGTGTGTTATATGTAATCTCACAGGCCGGTTCGGGTCGTATGAGTGGTTTTGGGCTTGCCATTCTAGCAAGCATGTCAGTAACTTGGCTATCTGCGATTCTCGCATGCCCAGGTACCCACACTAGTGTGGCTGTGTTACACTTACCTTGTGCATTTATCATTTGTGCACATTCAAGGACTAGCCCTGAATTTACTACATATGAGTCTACTTCTGCAATCTCCTTGTTCTTTTATTATTAAAAATGAGTTACTTATGACAATTTTCCAAAATGAAGTAACAATGAGAATTTTAAATTTAATTTTTGCGTTACTAAAATCCCGATGAAAAATCATGTAATTATGCCAAACAGTATATTGCCAAGAAAGAGAGCTTATTCACAAAAGTTGACAGAAAATATATGCTTTAACCTGTTTGTGTTACATTTTTTCAATACGCCCATAATACTTGGATTCATTGTCACGAAGCCAACATAACAAGCAAATTCAGGAAATATAAAGAGAATAACATTAAAATGACTTACCTCGCACCACCTGTTTCGTCTGCAATGAGAAACAACAGAAGTGAGCGAATTTAGAAAAAAATTGTAGCACTACTTGCCCTTCATGACGATAATTAAACAACGTTTACGATTTAATTAGTAATCTTTAAATTCAAAAACACGAAACCGAAGAGCAATTTCGAAATTGATTTAACTACACTTCCGAAAGCTACTAAAGTCGCAAATGCACTGAGCGACAACCTCATCGAAACGTCGTTTATCGTTATCAAATTTATTTATAAAAACTGCTTACTTTCACACTTTAACAAGAATGTCGACTTGAGCTGACTTGACGGCAGTGATTCACAATTTTAAATGATAGTTGCATGAGATAAAAAAATGTTACCGGCATATTGGTATTATTCTACACGTTTAAGAATATCATCCCCGGTGTTACTCTACTGAAATTAAATATCTATAGATTGGTCTTTGGTGATTTCGTGTTTTCAAATTTAAAAATCTGTTTAATTGGTTTCTAATATTGATCTTATTCCAGCTAGATATTTTTTGTTTATTGGTTATTGATTGTTTTACTCGAAAATATGAAAGATTTTAAAAGAAATCACATCGTACTTAGTTCACATGTTCCGTTGTGCCTATTTATGCACATAGGGCTTTAGACAGGTTCGTTGTAGCGATTCATTTTGTTACATATAAATAATAAATTTCACTTTAATAAATCTCTCGCCAAAACTTTTCGACATCTTCTTGATATCAATCCTTTAGATACCTACTATACACATATGAGAAGACCGAATAAAAAATTGCACGCAATGAACAATAATTCACCAAATGCTCTGCTTTTTATGTTCAATTACACTACGGAAGTGGTTACTTAATTCGCTTTATTGTACAAGTGTGTAACATTTACCCTAAAGATTAAACTGATAATCTAATTACGTAGAGGGTAGTTCAAGTAGTTTAGGTGTTTTATTTTCAATCTCGCTGCGAATTTTGATTAACGGGGCCTTTTTATAATTTATGCGACCTTTTTTTTATTATACTGCCTCCCCTACTACCGAAAAAAATTAGTTTTGAAAAGATCAACAACGATTCCACAAAAACTAGTTTATTATACTTCTAATACGATATAATAATAATTTTATAACGCTAACAGTTTGTAAGCGTTGACATAGCGAGTTTTTGTTGTTACAGACACAGGAAAATTTCATGACTGTATGGTTTTGTATTTCTTTTGACTGTTTTATAGTAATCTACTAATTCTTAGTATTTCGTTTACCACATGCCTCGGGTTATTGAAATAAGAAATGGATAACTCAAGGGGTTGTTTCGTGTTGTGAATAAACTCCGGATTTTCTCTTAATATAGGTATTATATCTCTCCAATGTGTATCATGTCTTAAATTCTTAATAATAATTTAAGAAATTGTAAGGAAAATATCATTTATGTGGAATTCAGCATATTTTTCCAGCAATTACTAGTTATGCAAAAAAATTCGTAGGAAGTTACATATAGCAAACGTCACGCAAGGATGTAGATGACGAGACGGCACACCACATACTTGTGAGTATCCCGCACTTGTCCAACCGAGACGACCAATGTTGGGGCACAGTATAAAGAAATAACAGTAGTTTCAGTCCTTGTCGGCGTCTTTCATCTAGACTCGATGGACAAACTCGAACCTTGCCTTGCTTCACGGCGCACATTATAAAAAGAGCTTATTTTACCAATCATCCCGGTAAAACTAGAGTGTTGTAAGTATCTAAGGCATTTGTTAATTTACATAGCTAAAGAATTGTAATTGTTAATCCAATACAAGCAGCAATATTAATCTTATATAATATATAAAAATGAATCGCTATTTCCCTTGGTCACGCAATAACTTGAGAACGACTTTACCGATTTCAGTCATCTTTTTTTTTAAATGTTTCTAATACCTTGTGGAAGGTCCTTACGGAAAGAAAAATTAAGAAAATTGCCCAGAAAATTGGAAAATTTCAGAAAACTTAACGCGTTTGACAGTTCGCGCATTTAACAGTTCGCGCGTTTGACAGTTCGCGCGTCGCAAATGTCGTTTAACATCTGCATCGGTCGGCGTCTATCGATCAAAAAATTCATTTAAGTATTCATTTCTTCATTCAATCCCGCTTAGTATTAAAATTAAAAAGCGCGCGGAGGATAATGAAAATAGTCGCCTTGGCATGTTTGAATTACGTTCGAGAGCGACGGGAAATGAACGTAAGCTAATCAATTCAAAATCAATTACCGTGCGTTACGTAGTCTCGCAAAAACTCAAAAAGTAGTAGCGGAGGATAATGAAAATAGTCGCCTTGGCATGTCAGAATTACGTTCGAGAGCGACGGGAAATGAACGTAAGGACGTAAGCTAATCAATTCAAAATCAATTACCGTGCGTTACGTAGTCTTGCAAAAACTCAAAAAGTAGTCATAAAATTTTGCATAGTGGTTCAGGTTAACCATAGGAGGGTTTAAAGCCATTAATTGAAGATGAATAATTTAAAATATTGTAAACAGAATCGTAACGTTTTTACTATAAATTGGACCGATTTGAGTGACTGTGGAAACAATTCGCGGTTGACATGTATTTATGTCAAAATTGAGATTGAGCAATTGACATACCTATATTCGTTTGAAGCAAAAGCATGGAGCTTAGGTTAGGCACGGAGTTGGAAGGTTTATTAGGGTTTATAATCGCTTATGAAGAGTTAGTTACCTTTTCAAGTTAATATTTCGAAAAAAATAAAACTTATGAGTGGTGTGTTAGAGAACAGTGTTAATAATCATGACCAGATTTCGAAAATGGGACAATATACGCGGTGTTCTATTTAAAAAAATTATTCAAGATGGCGCTCAGCCGCCATTTTGTAACTTTTAGCCGTCATTTCTCCATATTTAAAAGGATAAAGTGATGAATGACTGACTCACTGACTCACTCAATGATATATCAACGCCCAGGAAATGAATAAATGAACCTAGAAACTTGAAATTTTCAGTGAACCTTCCCCTGGTGATGTAGACACCCACTAAGAAGCGAATTTCGAAATTCATCTCTTAAGTGGGTCAAAATAAGGGTTGAAATTTTAAAATGGTTGTAACGGGAGCAGATGGAAATTTAAAAATTGCTCAAAAGCACCTGTATTGAAATCCATGAGACACGTATTTCACCTTTTTTCAAAAGTTACCCTCTAAGGGTTCGAAATTAAGGGATGAGATTTTACATCTTTATACATGGTGGACCATTGAAAAGATAACACGCCTGTTTTGGGAAACTTCGACAAGTTTCTTAAAAAAACGCTCGGACACGTCGATTTTTTATGTTTGGAAGACAACTTTTGATGTCAAATTTGACTTTGTCAGGTCAACCTCCTAGCCCCAGCAACCCCTAACTCAAGAATTTAAATAGGGAAAAGGAGTCGAGCGACTCCTCATTTGAAACGTCTTTTACTTCGCTATTCAACAGTATGAATGAAAATTAGTTTTATTCCATTTTTTTTCGCCCCCATGAAAAGCACCCTCTGCCTAGATTAATTAAGGTGGGGGTGTTGTTTAGGAAAAATCCTGAAACACGCCACCTTTGACCTTTTGAACGGCAATATCTTTGGAAGTTCAGACAACTTTTATTGGCGGTACGAAGTTCGCCGTGTCTGCTAGTTTATTATAAAATAAATGTTGGTTTATGCAGTTATGCAGTTGGTTAACTTTTATCTTTTACTTAAATTACATTAAATGCATACATACACGCCTGCGCGGGCACACAGCTGATTATTTTACAACATGACTTTCGACAGTTTAAAATGTCTCGAAATGGTACAGCTTCAACTTTCACCAGCTAAAGCAGCCAAGTGCAACTACTGTTAGTTCTTTATACTGTGGTTGGGGGTATCCTGGACTGGCACGGCTGCGATTAGAGCCGCTTCGCGTTCCAGCATCCTCAGGTTCATCTCACGTGTGGGATGGCTTGAGTGACGTTGCGGGGTCGCACGAGTCTGATCAGGGAAGCAGTACAAAGGGCCCGAATGTGAAGACTATGTCCACCCTCCTATTCCATCCAGAAACCACTCGCGCCGCAAGAAAATGTCGAAGAATATTTCTCTCAGAGTGAAAAGTAATGGCGAGATGTATGAGCTGTTGCACACTTTTTTCGAGATAAGGGAACCTTTTATAGCGTGACCTCTTACCGGTGGGTAACTATGGATACTCAGAGTCTTGGCAGGCGTTCGTCATCTAGATTTTGCTATTAGTAGTTGCTTAAACATCTAACACTAACCAAGTATTTACGGTTGATGACTTACTTCCCCTCTTCCATTTCCCTTGTCTTTTACATACAGGTATAGAAACTTGCAATATCTCGCCAATTTGTATCACCTTCGCACATAATTGCCGTAATGTTTTCGGATGTGACTATTTTCCCGATAATAGTGAACATCTGCCTTCTTCGCAGATCCCATCTTGCACGTTCGAAAACCACAAATACTTTGGTGTCTCTTTCATCACAGTCTTTGCATTGCTTGCTCATTATCTTGGCAATTTTATACATGTATGTATGCTATTTCCACATGTGATAGGGGGTACTAATAGCTAATCTCTCCTTAATAATTTTATCAAATAGCTTATCAACCTCACTTATCAACCTCAAATTGGTCTTTCTTTAGTATCATCATCAACCTGCTAATGTTCTACGAATCTGGGAACCTCCCTTCTGTTAATTGTCTGAGCGAGTACACGATCTGGACCATTTGTGGTTGGAAGCACTCTTTGAAATCACTACGTTTCCCACTTGTTGAAAGGTGTCACTGCTCTTCCACATTCACTCGATTCCAACTTATCATGTTTGGGAAGGAGGTGGGCGAGCGACGCGTACGGTCTTCTGAAATACCTCATTGATTCAACCAAAATTGGGGCTGCCGTCCATATCCTTTCCACAGCTGGTATTCTTGTCCCCAGATGTCACCATCCAGTTTGCCACATAGAGCCTTTCATGGCGTTTTTTACCGTGCCAACCCCTGTGTACTTAGCTCCCTCGCCTTCTTCTGAGTTTCCTTTGTATTGTCTCCTAAGATGCAGATATTGTCGTCTCCGTTCAGAAATCTCTGCTATTTACAGTGTACACTCCGCATTCGGTTATTTTTAGTAGGTCATTGTAAAGATCCTTAAATATTTGGGACACTGTAAATAATAACAATCCAGTTGGAATTTATAATTTAATAATAAGTTATTATTGCTGTTCATTAATTAAAATGTTTTAGTCAAACAGAGGCAATTTGAACAGTGTTTTAGTAATATCTATCGGTTACCTAAAATACGTACAAATTTAGTATTGTCAGAGGCATTTGCTACTGGTTAACTGGGGTGACATAAAGGACAAAAACTGTTACTGCCGAAATGATTGATTTGGCTACGTGCTAAGAAGGAAGCGTGCATTCCCTTATAAGTTGAATAGAACTACTGACAAAAGAGATCCTTATTAATTACTTTCATAACTTATGCTAAAGCGTAATAAGCTTTATCGAACAACATCACATTCTTCATGCAAGTAAATACTCTAAAAATTCTAAAAACGATTTAAGTGAGAAACTTTCCCAATATATCATTTCCAATACTTTTTCATCTTTTTTCATCTTCCGTTTTTGTGAAAGTATAAAAATGAATTCCAAACTTAAAACTGGGTCGAAATATGAAACAAAGGAAAAACAAGGATTAATTATGACAACTTTGTAGATCATTTGCAGATAGCGTGACGTTAATAACTTTAAACTAATTTTTTAAATGTAGAAGTTTTTATCATTATTTGATAATAAGAAGCGTAAAAATACGTTACTCGGTTAATGATTTTCACCACTTCTTTTAGAATGATTTGGACTGACTGTCGAGCACATGTGAAATTTACAACAAATCGTTAGCGTAAAAAAATTTAAAAGTGTACATCATAATATGTATAGAGGAGCTACAATGAAATAAGTTCCAATATCTCTTTAAACTACTCAGTGTCGAGGAAATGAAGAGATGAAGAGAACAAGGGAAACTTTTTTGTAACTTTACTTCAAGAAATCCAATTCGAAAATCACAATTTATTATTAAAACCACTTGTATGTTATGGGAATATTATTAGTTAAATAAGAACAAAAAATGGTTTTTATCGGCAAAGTTGTATTATTTTATTCAAAATAGTCCCCTTCCGCTTCGACTTAATAGTATTTCAAATAAGGATTTTAGGTCGTTGGCCGGCATGGCTCTAAGCATGTTGGTACACGCCTTTTGAATGGCCTGAACGTCAGCATAACCCCAGCAAACACATTTACATATAAAATACATATAAATTATGTAAGAGCTTTTTAAATTTATATAAAACTGGAAGAAAAATAAGAGATATTTAATGTCAGGATGTCAGAAATTTTCAAAATAATAGGTATATGTCTATTAGATGTAAATTCTTTTACATGAATTTATATACGTTTTATGTATATTTTATGTAATATTTACATAAAAAAATAGTAGTTGTAAAAGCGTTGCGATGACCAAAATGGCAGCTACTCGAGCATAATGTAATTATTATCAATGTAAAAAATTCTTTAAGCAGTTCCACACAAAAAATGGAAAAACTACATTTTACGTGCAACTGTACTTTTAATTATATTTAACTTAATTCTTGGACGAACCCGTTTTCACCTGAACTGAAAGCCGACAGTTTATTATGATATACTTGCTTGAAAAGTGTCCCTTAACCGGATTCGAACGTTTGCGGGTGGGCGTTGCAAATTCTGAAATCCGACATTGTACCACTGCGCTAATCTGTAACATCCCTTCTTTTTATTTCGTACTTCATAACTTTGCGCTGTTTCGCGTTATTAGTTTAAATTTTGTTTGATTATATCGTTGAGTGAAGTCTTATTCAATAATTATACCTATCTTTAACTTTATGTTAAAAATGACCAGGATTTAATTTATTTTATATTATTTATTTTCTATATAAATTAGACGCATTTTAGTCGATAAGGATCTAATATTAAAGGTACGTGAACTACAATTTTTGGCGTTATAGAAAACACGCGCGTGCGATTACTTATGTAGCGCAAATAGAAACGAACTTTATTTTCGACCATACAATATATGTAATGTAATGATAATTTCTAATTATATTTACAGAAGGCATAGGTACATAAAAAATAATTAATATTACATATTATAATATTTTACATATAACGTACATAAATCTAATCATGTAAATATGACAGCACATGAATTTCATGAGTGATATGTAATTATCTATATATATATATTATATGAATTTCTGTATACAGAATATCCGTAAGTTTCTATACTATTATGTAAAATATACGTAATTGTGTGACATACGGTTTATATCGGTAACTTTATTAAAGAATACTTACATACTACAGCATATGTAGGGGTATTTACTTTAATTTATATATGTTGTATGTATATTTTATATGTGTGTTTGCTGGGACGCACGCCCTTCATTGGAAAATGAAGATTTCCGAACAGATAAAAGTCGGACGGAGACAGATCAGGCGAATAAGGGGAATGCTTGACCAATAAAATGCGACTTTTTGTCAAAAAATCGGTGATGAGTGTCGATCGATGAGACGCGGCATTATCGTGCAACAAAGATCGACTCTCTTCCTCACGATATTCTGGCCGACTACGACGCAACAACCGCTTCAAAACACCAAGATAAAATGGCGCGTTAACCTTTGCGCCCAGTGGAACGAACTCATGATGAACAATACCCTTTGAATCGTAAAATGTCTTCACCTTTCGATTTTCAAAACGATATTTTTTTGTTGCCGGCTCGTTTGTTGGCCTCCATTCGGAGCTTTGACGCTTTCTTTCCGGCTCGTATTGGAAACACCACGTTTCGTCACCAGTAAAGGAAGTTTTCGTCCTTTTTGGTCTCTTTAGCGATGTTCTTGCAATGTTGGATTCTGAGCAATTTTTGGTCGTCAGTCAACTTGTGCGGCACAAAGTGAGCACACACCTTCCGATAGCTCAAATGGTCGGTCAAAATGCGATCGATCAAATCTTTGGACATTCTCAAGCCCATTTCCATAAAAGGCAACGATGATTTTGGCTCAATTTTAAGAAAACCACACACTTTTCCGATGCTCTCTGGTTCTCTCACGAATTTCCGTTGGCCGACATGGGGGTGATGTCTTCACGACCGTTACTTAATATTGGCTCTTTGTTCGATGCTCATTTTTGTACAGATGAACAAAACATACTGAAATATGAGCCACTATAACTCAGCTTTCAGTGTGACCAACTGTCATGAAAATTTTTACTAGAAATCGGTAAAGAATGTACCATTCGAAAGCCTATAGCCACATATAGGTGGCACCACCAGACACGTTCCTATTGACAAAGTCCTGTTTACTTTGAGACAGACTGTGTATAATAACTTTTCTATTTGGTTAAGTCCGTTTGTGTGTCTTAAATGAATATTTCAGCAATTTATAGTTAATATTAGCTAAACTGATATTGTGTAATATCGCAGCTATGTGTTATTATCAATCGTTAGATTGAAAAATTACAGTTTACAAACATTTTGCGTATTCATTAAAAATGTTAAAGGGAACATCCGCTTTGCCCTATTTCCATACAGACATAAATGAATATGAGGTGCAAACGGCAAGATTAATAGGAATAATTTATACAAACATCAGTGTAGTTCTGTAAATAAAAATATTTATTTCATAGTTCATTGACCAATTTGAAATTTTGATATTAGAAACAAAGAACACGTTCCTTGTTATAAATATAACCAATCTACGTCAAATATGCACTGGAACGTAACCATTTCAGGAATTCACAATAACAAGTAACGTGTACCTCCATATGTCCGCTATTAGAATGCAGTTAATAATGTACATAAAACATTAAAATTTTTATGTTTATTCAATGCAAGATCCAAATTAGACATTTAAAAAGCTTGGAAATCTATAAAATTGTGTAACTTTAATTAATCAGTAGGTTAAGTCTATTAATTCGTTATTATCTCGATTCTTAATTTTAACTTAAACACATAATTTTTAGGCACTTGGCGTAGCATGTCTAGGTATAAAATAAATAATATACCATGTGCAGCATTGTAGTGATATTTGCACAATTTATTCTTACCAATCTTGCTGTTTGAACCTTATTTTCATATTAGCCCTCGTAGAAGGACAAGATGAGACTATATTATGCTATCCTCCTCTGAGTTTTTGATGAAAATCAATAAGTATACGAAAGTTTTCCTGAGATATTTTAAAATAAAGAATTTAGTACAATTGTTTGTTATTATTACAACTATTTTTAGCGGAGTGTGAATTTTCGCAATGCTGTAATTGAGTTATTGAACATACTGGAAAATGGGTCAATAAAACTTTTCTATTTTGCGAAATTGCTGTATTTACTTACTCACCCTTTATATAGAAGATTGGTTGTAATTTTAACACTGGACGTACGAAATGTTGCATTTACTATTTTTAGTCGCTGGAAAATTTGAAATTAATCAATTCAGAAAAATTCTCTTTTACCTTTCATTCTTAATAACTTTTTCCGCAACCGTTTCGCTTCTTTAGAAAATTTTAATTAACAGCACTTGAAATTTCCTGAACAATAGAATTGTAAGGCTGTAAACATTACAATTGCTCGGTACAACTTAATTTAAAATTTCATTACAGGACTTAGTTCGGTGAATACTTAAGCTAATCTTACATAAATGAGCAGGAAAGTTTCAGCGATTAAATTTCAGTTCTGAAATAGATTTCGAATAAAAGGAAGGAACTTTACATTTATTCATCTAAATTTGGTATCCAAAGCTCGACGAATTTCTTCATAAGAAAAATCTGCAGTTTTTATTCATTACTTTAGTTAGATAGTTAGAGCTACACATAAATTTAGTTTGTATGAAAATCTTTCCCCATTTTGAAAGAATATTTTCTATGCTGTAGCGTTCGGAAATTTAGTGAAAACTTTCACTCACCATATGTCAATTATGTGCTGTAAATGCCAAATTGATTAAATCAATTTACATTTATTGAATTGGACAACGTACTAATTAATGGAACTTAGTTATATTGAAGTATCTTCTCAAAATAAGGACGTAATTACGTTAATGGGATTGGATCTCTGTTCTTTTGAAAACGTACGTTTAGTTACAGAAGTTAAGAAGTATACAATAATTAATAATTGAAGCAAGGTAGTGTTAACTTTATAATAAATGACGTAGCAAATTTGAAATATAAATTAATCTCTTTAGTAATTCACCCGGTCACTAATGTCACTATGACTACCACTATTAATTTGAATAACGAATTCTTGGGGAAGTCCTGTGAATATATAGTTATCCTTGGACTAACTTTGAATGCTCCAGAATCCAACCTAGTCAAAAAAGTGGTACCTACTGAATTTAGCTTGGTCCCTTGATCCTATGTATGGAACTACAGCAGACAATTATTTTGCTTCTCTAGAGACGACTGAGGAATTACTCGATCGAACACTTACAGCGTGTAGATCACTGATGAAAGTAAACCTTTCAACCTTGCAGAATTCTTGTCCGATCGGTGGTGTCGTCCCGTGTATTCTTAAATTTTTTCATACCATGGTATTGGGCCAATGCAAAACAGGAGCTATACTCTGGACATCGCGATGGTATGATGTTATAAGAAGAACGGAAGAAATCGGAGATCACATCACAATGATACTAAGGTAGCAGTTGATAGACAAAGTGGTGGTCGAATACACTTGTCCGGCAAACGAAAAGATGACCGGCTGCCCTCTTGATGAATTTTTTTTAGTTTATGGAAACAGCTACAACCAGATTATAAATCATTGTGGCTCAACAATAGATGATTGCTCCATTTGGAATTGGGAAAAAAAACTGATAGAATCTCATACACATGAAACTCCCATACGCTGTAGTACAGGGTCCGGCAGAGAGGAACCCTCGAATTTCTCGTGTTATGTTTTCGGAAAGCTCTTCAAGAGTACGTGGTTTGTTAATGTAAACTTGAGATTTTATGTAGCCCCATAAAAAGTAGTCACAAGGTCCGGTGACCGAGGTGGCCACTCCAATATCCCCACGCAATGAAATCAGGCGTCCTGGGAAATGTTGATACATGGCAAGTTGCCCCATCTTGTTGAAACCAAACTGTGTTGAGGTTGATGTGCCGCATTCTTATTTATGGCAGGAAATAATCACGCAACATGGTAACGTAGCGATCTATGTTAACAATCACTGTTCGTCCGTTTTCACGAAAAAATAAGGCCCAATAATATACGTTCGAGATATTCCACACCGAACAGTTACGTTCTCGCTGTGTAGAGAATTCTGATGCAATTGTTGCGGGTTTTCAATTGCCCAGAACCGAAAGTTTAGTTTGTTTACCGTCCCCGATAAATGAAAGTGGGCCTCGTCACTCGTGATCAAAACGATATCGTCCGTCAGCAATTCCAACATCGCATCTGCGAACCTGTGCCGTCTCATGAAGTCGTTTTGCAGTAGTTTTTGTACAATCATAATCTTATACGGATGGAAATGAAGGTCCAAGTGTAAGATTCTGCGAACTGCCCTGTCTGACATCTGATGAACGCGTGCGTGACGTAGCGCCGAACGACGAGTACTACCTTCCACCGTTTGTCGCACTCTTTCGATGTTTTCCGGGGTCCGTGCAGTTCGATGACGTCCCCGTGCAGTCATCAAAAATCCTGTTCTTTGAAAAATATTCACCCATTTCATAATGGTATTCCGTGTTGGAACACGACCATGATGACCAACATTAAAATGGTTTCGTTATCGTCGACCCGTTTCAATGAAGGTATTGTAAATAAACACACAATGTGCTACAGACCAAGGCTCCATTGTTACTGAAACGGTATCTGTTGACGAGCAGATATCAACCGTTCCGAAACAGTGTGACCACGCATGCGCGCGTAACAGTCATTTCAAAAACATCATACCTCTCTGCCGGACTCTGGATAACTAAAAGGATACCTACTGAAAATATAATGGCAATATTAAACCATGGATATCAGAAGTCTGACGCAAATTAAAAGGAAACTGTAACTAGGGAGAAAATTACAAAAAGATGAAGATTCCATGACAGAAAACATTTATGAGAGTCTCCTTGTTCACTGCTAAAAACAAATATGTTGGGTAGCTCCTCAGTTGCCGCTCTCCATGATTAAGGCCCCCTCTGCCCACTGAACACAGTACATCCATGAAACGTTTTAAATGTTGCATAAGGGTTACAAATGAAACATTCCTAAGAAACATCTAAGACACATTACTGGTACATTCCTGTCGAAAGCGAATAAATGGTAATGTCTAATAAACGTTTCAATTGATATGTTACATTAAATACAAAACATATACACATTACAACACGAACGTTTTAGATATGTATCCAAAAATACATCTTTGTGATGTATTTTTTGGAATGTGATAACGTATAACATTTTAGAAACGTTACAAATGTGATGTTTCGTTTGAAACAAAATAGTCATATCTCAAAGTTAACGTTACGGAGTTGTGTTTAGTAGTGTTGTACCAGAAACCTTATCAGTTGAAACATATCGTAAGAAACACATCATACACGTTTCGGTGTGAACGTTTTAGATATGTATCCAAAAATATATCTCTGTGATATATTTTTTGGAATGTGATAACTAAAGCTAGGATGCCTTTTTTTATAAATGGACAAACATATTTAAAATCCGTTTTAGAGTACGCACTTTCCAAAAATGCAAACTTTATTCTGCCTTTTTTTGGTTTCTGTTAGTTTTATTGCGTTTTTTAAATTTTTTTTTTGATATTTTCGCGTAAGTATTTAGTACCTTTTCTGTAATTTTTTTTTAGGTTTTTGAAATGTAAGTAAGTATTTTTTAATTTTTAGAATTTATACCTATAGGTATATTTTTCTGGGTATTTTCTAAGAAAGCAAATTGTTTGAAAGGGAAAGGAATTTGGTATACAAACTGAATACAAACTTTGTCTATAATATTTAAGCCTCTTACAATAATAACTCGGATGAGTCATTTTCCTTACTTTGAAATATTTCCCATTGTATTATTTCTACCTGCAAGCTGCACCTACATACAGTCTTTGTTGAAATTGCATCATTTAGTCATTATGCCGAGTTAAGCGTATTTTAATTCGCCAGAAAACTTTATTGAAAAAGAATACCAGCAGATAGCATTTATCAACTGTTAAATGTTATTGGGTATTAGACCAGGTATAAGTCAGTAGTTAATTATTTATTTCTCAATATTTCGCAAGCTAATTGCTTGCTTCTTCAGGAACTAAAAAATATATAACAAAGTACTTAAGCTAACAATAAATTGTAAGAATACTTACAATAAATGTTTAACAAGTCATATAAACACAGATTAAGGTCATATCAAACACAACAATTATTAAAATATTGTAAAGATAAAATTTTAAATAATGTCAGAAAAATGGCTGACAGATGAATAGTTACATTATAAAAATCAAGTTAGATGTTAAACGATATGATAAGAGTCGAAGATTGAATTGCATAGGTTTAGTAGATATTGTTATAGGTAGTTAAGAATGTATATTATTATAAATAGATAGTAAATTGGCATAAATAACATGTATAAATAAATAAATAACATAAATATAAATAACACCACACCTTACTTCATAAAAACCTACTGAAATTATCAACTATGTTTATTAACAATGGTTTCCCTAAAACTTTAGTCAATAAGATACTTTTCAATTCAAACACTTATACCAATATTAACAATAGTTTTTTACCTAATAATAACAAGAACCCTATATCTAACTTGACCAACACAATACCAATTAACACATCAAAATTACAAGTTAATAATAATTTAATTAAGTATACCAGACTTCCTTACATTCCTGACTTAACACATAAATTAATCAAAATATTACAACATGAAGAAATTAAATTTGCATTCTATAACATTTCACCACTCAAACAACTTTTCTCAAAATTAAAAGATAGAACAAACAAATTTATGAAATCTAATGTTATCTATTGTGTTCCATGTAGTAATTGTTCCATTCCAATGTATATATAGGTCTTACGACCAATTGGTTAAAAACAAGAATTAACAACCACAAAAGTGACATTAAAACCAAAAAAACTCGTTGTGCTCTATCTTTACATGCTATTAATAATAACCACTCTTTTGATTTTGATAATAGCTCTATTTTAAATAGCTCTAATAAAATATCTACTCTGAAATTTATGGAAATGGTTGAAATTAACAAACAAATCAATAATACAGTGAATTTTAGATCTGATACAGATAATCTACATGTTATTTATGCCAATTTACTATCTATTTATAATAATATACATTCTTAACTACCTATAACAATATCTACTAAACCTATGCAATTCAATCTTCGACTCTTATCATATCGTTTAACATCTAACTTGATTTTTATAATGTAACTATTCATCTGTCAGCCATTTTTCTGACATTATTTAAAATTTTATCTTTACAATATTTTAATAATTGTTGTGTTTGATATGACCTTAATCTGTGTTTATATGACTTGTTAAACATTTATTGTAAGTATTCTTACAATTTATTGTTAGCTTAAGTACTTTGTTATATATTTTTTAGTTCCTGAAGAAGCAAGCAATTAGCTTGCGAAATATTGAGAAATAAATAATTAACTACTGACTTATACCTGGTCTAATACCCAATAACATTTAACAATTGATTAATAATTAAGACCAAATAAGTATTACTACTAACTAAATTTGCATTTATCAACTGTAATTACTTTTTCAAATAAATATTTGTTTGTCTATACTTAAATTGAATATGTATGTGTTGATTTTATCTCGACAGTTTTCGCTTTTCCGTGCCATTTTTCTCCTTTTTTGTCTTTTTAGGTGCTTTTTTAAATAATTTTTTATGCCTTTTTCCTGCCTTTTTGAAACTTTCGTTTTGTCTAACTATCCCAACTTTAGTGATAACGTATAACATTTTAGAAACTTCATTAAAAATGTGATGTTTCGTTTGAAGTCATCTTTCAAAGTTAATGTTAGGTACTTGTATTTAGTAGCGTTGTACTAGAAACCTAATCACTTGAAACATATCATAAGAAACTAAAAATACACGTTTCAATGTGAGTGTTTGACATATTTATCCAAAATTACAATTCAAATTACAATAGATTTATTCATCATAAGTAGATGGGTAATATTGCACATCTAAATGGCTTATTTGCCAGCGAGTCTGTAGCTCAGGTAGTTTGCGTAGCTGTTTTCTGAATTCCTAAACAAGCGACCGATGTTCGAATCCCACTTGAAGCAAAACGATTTTTCAGCATCACCGATCTCCTTCGAGTCTACACTAAGAAAATTTTGGGGGGCCTGGAGAACAAGCCACCGGAGTACATTGGGCCCTGCAGGGCGTGCGCACTGGGAAAAGAGCCCCTCAGAGCAGTTGGGGCTCTCGGTACCATAGTTTCTACCACATCTCAATTTTTTTATACTCAGGTATGTTTCAAATGAAACATATATGAGACATTTCAAATATTCACGTATGAAACATTTATAAGGACACATTTCTCCTACATTTCAATAAATTACTCTTCGATATGTTTCTTGAAACATATATAAAATGTTTCGATGTAACGTTTCTGTGTTGTTTCAAATGTAGGTTTCTGAAGGCGGACATTAAACATCTATGTTATGTGTATGATACGTTTCTGTCGCTGTTTCGGAGATGTTTCATGTTTCAGAGATACGTTTCTAAAACATTTCAGAAACGTTTTTTTGCACTGTGGGTGGCCGTTGAGTGACTGGAGAATAGTAGATTTGCTGTTATTCTTGAGTATTAAAAAAGGGCATGTACTATGACGTTTAATCTTATTGAGTTGTTAAGGCGAGAATCGTCGGTGGGGCTGATCTTTTGAACAAGGTGAGCTGGTAATCCGCTGAGGTAGAACGAATTCATATATTCGAGGCCAATCCGTACTTGAATTTGGTTATATTTTTTACTCTTACATATGATTTATTTTGGAGTACTAATGACATGTGAATCAGGGATGAGAAACATCTCTGCATTTATTCTGGATGATTTTGACAGTTGTGTTTTATCCTGTAGTAACCATGAAGTCAGTTGTACTCCATGTGAACCTACTAATAAAAAGAATTACTTTTCAATCTACTTCCAGCATCTACATTGTTAATCCAAAGTGAACCGATGGGTTTAGTTATATTATTACACGAGACAATTATCCACGATAAGCACATGCGAACTAAGAAAGAATGATCTATTATAATGGAGAAGGAAGTAAATTAGACTCTTGTAATAACTGAATTGAATACCGCATTTGTTATAATTATGCTATTAGAATAGTTCGAAATAGTTATGAGCATATATTCCAATTTCTACCTCTTCACTGTTGTTGTATTGAGTTTCTACAATAACTAATATAGATTATAGAATAAACAAACATAATGATCCTCTTATATTTCTCGCTTTTCTGGATTTATGGAGCCGTTAAGATACCAGTAGGTATTTATCTATACAATACTGAGTTTAGTTAAGCAACACTGTTATTACTGTTTTAGGTGAATATTATGGATTCGTGTTTTTGTAACAGAAAGAACGCAGAAATTTTTTACCAGATAATCTAAGTTAAAGTATAGAGATACGTTTCTTAAAAAATTAAACACGAGAAACTTACGTGTTATGAAAAAGGCAACTAAAAATCCTTTCGAATATTGAATTTCTTTGAAGTACTTAACCAACCGATTCAATTTTATGATTTGAAGTGCGAATTAATGAAAATTAGATTAAAAAATTCGATTAAAGTTTTCGAATAAAGTCCTAACATTAATATTGACTTTCGTTCTCAATTTTCTACGATTTGAAATTGAAATCGAATTTACATTACCAATCCGATCTTTCATCTCTCAAAGTTTGTACGCTTCAATGCAATCTTGCTTATGCAAAACGTATTTAATTTCAATGAATTGAGTCGAATTAAGCTAAATATTTATAAATTATTTATATCTTCCGCGATGGGGAACTGTTTTTAACTTTGTATACACAAGTTAACATTTCTCCATTCGTGATTACGTTGTGTTCGGAAATTTCTTTCTAATTGGTCACTTCAGATCAAACCTATTTAGCATATACCAGAAAGGAAAAAATTTAAATTTGTATAAAATCGCTGAATTTATGAATTGGAAAAAGGGCATATTTTCTTCGTTCCAAATCATTTAATAAATAATTCGGGATTAGCACTAATTTAAAGGCTAAATCGAGTTATGAAATGAAATAAAATCAATTTCATTACTTAAACTTGCTGTCAAATGAAGTGAATTTCAATCTAATTAAAATAGTTCGAAAGATAAAATATAGATAGATGGTAACATCGCACATTTTACGTTCGGATTATAACTGATAAGTGTTTTCCATATTATCCTTTTGAATCTATACTAACTATACGTTTATTTAATAGTTAGCGTGTTTGAAAGCATTTCAAGTGTTACACACTTACATAGACATGCGAAAGTGTACCAATGTGAGAAGTAGTTTATGTTTTGCATTTCTTTATGCCCATGAGCTTTAATCTTACTTGCTTCAGACGCAATAGTGAGATGTGTAATTTTGTATGGTTACTTAAGGTGGAAATTCTTGTTTTTTATACATGAGCTTTAATGTAATCTTCAAATATGATATGTAAGGACCGAGATAATTTACGTTCCTTATGGGCGGTCACTGTACTGAATGCGTACCTATAGGTATAATAGACGTAAACATATACAGTGTTATATTATAATAATAACTGCTTCCACTTTGATTTATCTGATGAGAAAATATTTTGGATTTCTTGAAAAATAATATCTCTGAAGCATTAATCAGTGAATATGTGAATATACAAGCTTAGATTCAAATCCATAAACTGACGTTAGTTTTTGCTAAACGCGGTGGCAGTTATTCTAAATAATAAAATAAACTTGTTCAATAGTCCAGTCAGTGAATACATTGTAGAGTATATAGAATAGTTAGTAGGTAAACATATTAAAAGTATCCACTTCTAGGAAGTGAGCTTAAAGTGGGGGGGGGGGGGGGGGGGAAGAGACCATTTCTGGGTTTTTAAATTATATCTCGGAAACAGTGGACTCTAAAACAAAATATTCCAAATAACAATGAAACCCAATTAAATTTCCTATTACATTGTTTGCACACGTATATTTGTCAAATTTTCAACGGATTTCAAGATATACGAGTACGTTATTGAATATCGATAATTTTTCTTAAATCATTTTTACCTAATTCGTTTTGTCAAACATTTCTAATGCCTCCCACAATCATTTCTCAGAAAGTTATAGAGCATTAAATTTCCTTTAATTTGATGTAACGTTTGCTACTTTATCTTCAACCAATCAAAAGCTATAGAATTTCTAACATGTACCTACGCTCCATTTCGGTATTCCTCTACAAATTGGTATGGACACTACAGTCCAGTCAATCAAGTATTGTAGAGTGCATGGAATATGCGAGACTCTTTGGCTTCAGGACTTGTTAGGACTAGTTAGTGGGTGAACATACTAAAACTCGCCGTCTCTGGATGGTGAGTTTATGGTGGGAAGAGGGAGAAGAGGCCATTTTTCGATTTTTCGATTATATCTCGGAAACCGTAGACTCTAGACAAAATTCTTCTAAGTGAAAATGAAAGCTAATTATATTTCCTATAATTGTGTTTTCAAATATATTTGTCGAATTTCCAAGTAAAAGACCCCCCCCCCCCCCTTGGAGGTGACCTTAGGGTGGGAAGGGAAGAGGCAATTTTTGGGTTTTTCGATTACATCTCGGAAACGATGAATTCTAGAAACAATTCTTCTAAGTGAAAATGTAAGCTAATTAAATTTCCTACAAAATAAAAAACCAGAAACAAATATTTGACCAAAAGAGTTACGTAAAAATGATTTTTTTGAAAGTGATCGATTTTCGATAACATCTTGAAAACCGTTGCAAATTCGACAAACACTTTTATATGAAATTTAATTAGCCTTCGATTTCATTTAGAACAATTTTTTTTGGTTCCACCGTTTCAGAAATATAATCGGAAAACCCAAAAATGCCTCACCTCCTCGTTTCGCCTTAAGCTCACCTCCCAGGACTAACACTAACTAGTCCTGAAGTCAAAAAGTCTCCATCCACTCTACTGTATATTCATTGACTGGACTACAACTTACTCATTTTTAGAGGAACATCGAAATTGAGCGTACATGTTAGAAATTCTATAACTTTTGATTATTTGAAGATAAAGTAGCAAAAGTTAGGTCAAATTAAAGCCAATTTAATGCTATATAATTTTCTTTCTCAACATTTTTCTGAGAAACGCATTAGAAGCAAATGTTTGACAAAAAGTGTTAGGTAAAAATGATTTTTTCGAAACAACCCACCGTTTGCAAGATATAATCGAAAAACCCAAAAATGTCCACTGTCTCCCCCCTTCATCTCTTAAGGGCGGGGATTTTTTACCTACTAACTACTCCGAACAAAGTCCTGAAGTCAAAAATTCTCGCATAATACATGTACTCTACAAGTCTACACCCCTTTTTTGAGAATTCATTGACTGGACTACAATAATACGTATTGGTCAGAACTGGGGTTTTGCCACGTTAACAGTGTTTGTAATTGCCAATCTGACCAGTTGATTTTGTTTATACACGGTACATATTTTGAGCATTGTGACATTGAAGTGGTGTTTGTCAAGAATCCGTCGAAGACCAGCGTGTCCTCATTTCATTTTTGTTCGCGTAAGGTGTGAAACACAAATGTAAACAGTATTTGGAAATGCATGTACTTATTGCGTATCTAACTACGAAGAAATGGTGCCGAAAATTTAGGTATGGAAAAGAGAAGACGAATAATAAACTGCTCCCTAGTGTATTGCGCATTGTATCAACAGACAACGTGTGGAAGGGCTGATTAGTGAAAAACGTTGGATTTTGGAATTTCAGAAAATGTGAAAGTGAGTGTAGGATCCGCCTGTCGGTGATATCGTACATATTAGATTGAGTTACAAGAAGACTCTTGTACGGTAGATTTGTCATTTTATAACATCAACCCTTAGCCCAGATTTATCACTTTGGGATTTCTAAATCTTTGGGTCACACAAAGTGTCTGGGTGTTTTCATTGTTTCCGATCTCTCCCTTTTAGAATCATTTTAGTTGGTCCCTTTCGATTAGCTCTGTTCTGCCATCTATTCCTATTTCTTTCTTAATACCTGAGTTTCGCATTCTCTCAATATTGTATTTATTTCTATTATTCTTCTCACATGTATCATGGCAATGGCTTGTAATCTGCTTTTATCGTGTTTGGTAAAATTCAGATTTCATTACAAGCGTTGGTCATTTTTCTATTTTTGCTTACACTGGTGCGCGCACCTAGGTGACCTAGGTATCCCAAGTAACATAACGTGCTGTATATTGGTCACCATGACGTAGTTAGAGCGTGCAGCTAAGTTGTCCTATCTAACGGCGTTGTCAATACGTTCGCATTGCTAAAGTGTCGATTCATATTTCAGCTTCCAGGACGTCATTGCATTGCAGTTATTTGGCTTTTGTCTCGCTCCCCCTGGGATCGTGAATTACCTACTATTACGACAGTGATCATTTTGGTGAACCTAATTTCTCTCATAACTGTCATGTTTTGACGTCTGACATTTAAACTCGACTCGCATAAATCTATTTAGTTTTGTTGGACGATCAGTAGTTCGTTAAGTTTCTAGGTTGAAATTTGTTTTTAGTCTGTCCTAATTAGTTGATTTTGTTATTGTGTTATAACGAACAGCAAAAACATTACTCAAAATTATGTTTATTTCTGTTTTATGTCCTGTCTATATGTCTTTGAGGTAACACAATATTCGGGAATGGTCGGTATTGCATAATCATAACAACGTTAATATGATGCCATCAAAAGATTTGTGCGTACGTGCGTAATCGAATTTCCCTGTTAATTTATAAAATTTGAGGTTCAAAGCTCTTAATACCAATGACACTAGTTAAAGTACCTCCCTCAAAATAACTACATTAAGTAAAAAGCGCGACCTTTAGCTAAATTAGTTTTATTTGATCACGTACTAAATAAAGACGTTTGCCTTTCTATTAACGAAAATTTGAAAGGTAACCCAAATGCGTAGGTTTGAATGTAATTCGTAGTAGCATCGAGATGTAACGGTAAATATCCCAATCTCTGTTAATTTACAAATAAAAACCGAGTAAGTTGGACGATATAAAAACGATAGGTATAAAACATTTACATGGGTTGTTGACAAAAGTTATTGGTGTTCCAGCGTGAGAAGTTTTGTGTAGTAATTTGTGTTGTTCCCGTTGCTTCAATTGGTAATTCGATTTACAGTTCGTAACAAAGCGATCGATATTCAAACATCCTAGGAACTCGAATTTTAGCTACATCTGTCAATGGTGAATGAATCTGAATGTGTTGAGTGATCATACAGTAGGCAGAAGACCCTTGGCCATGACCCTGGTTGCCGAATCCACGTGTGTGTTAGAATTAAACCATACTATTTAGTACTGGACGAAGAGGTATCTCTACGTTCAAAACCTCAAACATACAGCAATCTAGAAATAATAATAATTGTAATGTATCCGCACAGTACAAGACAAAATTTCAACCGAAACCTGAATAAAGAGCGAGGGAGGTAGACAAATAACTGCATTGCGTTATTGACTCTCTCTGCGTTATTCAGTTGGAAGTTAATATTGGGCGAATAATTCAGTGGGGCCTTTTATGGTGGGAACTACCAATTGATGCCGCAGCGGAGCAACACTATTTGAAGTTATTTGCCCACGTGTAGTAGTTAGGAACGAAGGTGTAACCCGAAGACTAAGGATGGAGGAAGGTCGCAAACCATCTTCAACAGCATGGAAGATTCAAGACTAAGCGCTGATAAATAAACTCAGAAAGCAAATACGACACCTTCAAGCAGTTCCATTTAGGCATCACACACAGAAGAAAGTCTTTGTGCATCCTGAGCTTATACGAACAACGCACGTCTTCATCAACGAAGCCATTACAGTCAACTTATGATAGACCTATTAGAGTAATCTCTCGTACAGATAAAATATTTACATTACAGACCACCAGCGGCGAAGAAACCGTCTCCATTGCTACACTTAAACCTGAATTCCTACAATAACTGGAAAGACCTTCCTAAGCTAGCGTCACCATCACCTACAATTATTCCTCAAATTACCCGAAGGCCCAGATGTGAAGAGGGTGAAAGATACATTTTCTCAGAAGTTTTGAAGATAGCGTTACACTGGGGAGGGAGTATGTGACTGGTTGTGGCAATGCTGACTACGGTATATAGGATTCTGATATACAATATTTATGCCAACTTCGGTTCAATGCAATTGTAATTTTAACTACAGTCACAGAACACGTAAAGCTGTATTAATCGACCTGTACCTGTATTTTTTTATTATAAGTGATTGAAATAAATCTGTGTCAACTGAGTTGAAGTAGAAAGGAGTCAAAAATTCATCCTCGTAGGAACAGTCTTAAATTCATAAGCTGATTAAGGAAATCGTCATATGGGCACCAACCCGCCCATGGAACATCCTCCAAAATACTTTAAAAGAATTTATCTAGAAAGGAAACCGTGATTCTAATTTTGGCAAAACGTAGTTAAGGTATATTGGGTACAACATTCTTGCGCAGACAGCGCCCACCTTCTTATTAATCCTACACTACCTGCAAGATATACAGTAAGAATTCTGGTATTACATAACATAACAATTATTTGACTATTTTAGTGTTTTATTAAGAAACCTTCATTTATACGGTAATAATGTTAGCAGAGAGTCTTTCAAACTAGAGTTAGGTAGGTGTTTGTTTCCGAATGAGAGAATACGCGTCAGTAATATGTATTTCTTATTCACATGCTGTCTTGTAACAACGGGTACATCGACCCTCATTAGGTTTGATTTAATATTCTCGGATTAAGGAGAAGCTCCCACTTTCCTATTTTCAACATAAACAACCAAAACGATTAGACCAATAATTTCATTGTGTGTATTGCAATATTGTAACATATTGCATTGCAATTAGTGTACGTTGCAAAAAAACGCAGCATTTGATCGAATGCGTAAGTATAAGGATTGTGTGCCGAAAGGAGTGTTTAGTAGAAGTAGTAAAGGTATTGTCACGCGTACATTAAGTCCTAAGGGGTTTGCTTGAAAACAGAGATTCTGTAAAACTGGCTTTCAGTTAGATATCGGAAAGTATACAACTATTCTATTTTCCCATTCATTTCTTAAACGCTAGGGAGTCGTTTGACAAGAATTGCGTTTTGTACTTATTGTTAAGGAGTTTCAGATGTACGTCGCTGTATTACTCGAAGTAAATTGATTTTAAAGAGTGCAGCTTTAAGATATCTCCGTAAATCAAAAACAACTCTCAAGGAACACGCCCAAAAGCTTACTTAGTAAAAATTTCCATTAACTCTCTGATGTGGTAGGTACATTGTATAGACTCCGGATATTAAAACCGCAACCTCTATACGGTGAAATTGAACAGTATTTAGTGATTGTTTGAATGACTCAAAGGTAGGGTCTATTAGTTAATTATGGCTTCCTCTGCTGACGATAATGGCAACGTCGTTATCATAGATTATCATAATGTATACATTTTAGGACATTAATTATATGCTTCACATGTTTGAGATTCAATGTGTACGATGCGATGTTTCAAAATATCTTGTATTGGTGAAAATACCGGTTGATGTAAACTTGAATCGTTGCCCCATAAGGATGAGGAATTACACGGTAGAAATGCGAATGTGAATTACAGAGAATTCTTTGAATGCTTCTCATGTACGCTACTCATTAAAATTTTTAATACGTTGCAATTTCCAGGGTGTGTTACATCAGTCAGGACTTAATATAGTGACACATTGTAATTGTATAAGAGTTTTGTTATTGTTAATGACGTCAATAGTCATTTAGGAGCGGCTTATATCGTAAATTCCAAGATGTTTATCTGGCAACAACAAAACCGTGAGTAGCTAAGTGGACACTTTTCGGTTATTTTTTCGACCCAAAATTGAAGAAAATTGAAAAAGATAATACAAGCACATTTTGCTACTTGAATTTTGTTTGAAGTGAGCTTTCCAAAAGAAGGTACGGTTTTTGAGTTATCGAAGGTGCTTTAATTGAAAAACCCAAAAAATTCATTTGAGAGCCACCCCAACCCTCTGCCACATAATTAAAGGTAATGCATGCATTTTGTCTATTTTAATTTTGAAGCAAGTGGATCGAGGATGGATCGAAGAGTTCCCTCCTTTTAGCCAAAAAGTAAAAAATTGCCTTCTTCAGTGCAATTTAGCGCTTAAACCCTCTGTCAGAAGCTATAGTTAAGTGATGCTCCTAAAAAGCGCTCGCGACAATGCAAATTCCTCCTTACAATAATTAGGTACTTATGTATTTCAGGGACATAAGAGGTGGTTACATAAGGTCGATGTTTGCATGTAAAACAACGGTGTACTTTATTATACATTTCTCTGTTTGATAATTAAAAGTAGATATACTCAAACCAATGCCGCCATCCGTTAATGACATTGGTAAATATTGATGTATTGTGATCAACCTCACTAATTAAGTATTGTATATGTCGTATAATGTACATAATCCTTAATTTTAATGTACACATCAAATTTGCTTTTTATTTAAATATTGGAAATGCGTTAACCAACCACACGGTTATTGGTGCGTTCTATTTTTAAATAATATATCAGTTGTGCGATACTTTGTATTTGACACTAAAGTTAAACTAAAATTTTAATAACTACGAAACTAATTTGAAATTGTTCCACTCGGTATGAATAAGCAAAAGTTGATTTTATATTCCGGCGAATATAAATTTAGCCTGTTTTAAGAGCATGTAGTCAGGTAACTTTGAATTAATGACATTGCCGAGCCTAGGGATACGACTCTTTCGTCGTTCCTTTAATTATTTCCCATAAATATTCAGGAGATGAATCCGATACCAACGTTTTGCATGCTAAAAAATATATAACCCCAATTTCAAGTTAAGAATCGCAAATATTAGTTTACGGTCAGGGTACTAATTGCCTCTTCCAAGAGCTAACTCGGATTAATCGCTACTTATAACGAAAAAATAAAATTGTGAAATCACTTGTAACAATTGCTTATTTTTATAGTAAGCGAAGATCGATGGATGATAAGTCGAATCGTAAAGATTTGTAACCCAAGAAGTGCTACAGCTTTTTTATCGAATAATCAATCTACATTTCAATTTCCCGTTTTAGTTATGGCCGACCAATGAAAAGTAATAGTCTGCTTTACTCGTGAACATTCTGGGCCTACTAACTTTATAATAACTTTCAGTAACATGCTACATTAACATAATTATCATAAAACTTTGAGTTTCCATTAGAATATAAAACAAAACAAGTTTCCTTCGTAATGTCGATTGAATTTAGTTTCTAGTCATACTTCAGTATAATCCAATTATTAAATTAATGTCACTTCTCCATGAAAATTGGTTTGATCGGCACAATGCGCATAGTAATGGATTCCACGCCACCAAATGTACGCCGATTAATTACCCGACAAAGAAAAAAAGGTATAGAAAGGTCTTTAATTATTAATTAACATTAAAGCGGATGAAGGGGTTGTCATAATTATTCTTTTAAGAGGTAAATATACATTTTTATAAAGGATGAAGCACCAAATATTAGAGAAAATGTAAAAATAATGCAGAAATAGCAAGAAGAAAATTATCTCTAGTTTAGATCATGCTGAACAAATCATTAGGACTTTGTTGTTGTTTTTTTTTTGTTGTTGTTTTATTGGCTTGGGACAAAATCCATAGTTGTTTATATATATAATATAATATTTTTATTCAGACCATTTTTAGGGAATAGACGAGGTTATACAATTTTTCACCCTAGAGGGTTCGTCCTAGGGACTTCTTTCTCACAAACATTACAGAACCAAGGGTTTAAAGGAGGTCAACAATTAGATAAAACATAGGATTACATTTAATTTTAATTGATCAAATTTTTTAGTTTGTTTAATGAAATCTATTATTTCATCGTATATGTTCATATTCCTTGTTGCGAGTAGAAAATGGTCTATCCATTTAGGACTTTAGGATTTAGGACATTAGGACTTAAATCCACTAGATCATTAACATTTTCTGTTAGATCAAAGATGATGTGAGAGAAATCTTGGTAAGAATCGATTATCGCTAAACCAATATATGACCCCACACAAATCATGACGTGTCATTGCGATAAATTAATAGCAACAGTGATTGAATTTAAAACTTAATACTTGAGTAGTTTATGTGATTTATCTAAAATAAGTTGCAAAATTGCAAAAAAACACTTGGGTTATTATTTTTTATGCAACAAAGCTAACAGGTTGCTTCGTGAGTTCGACCCTGGAATAACTGTATCAACTGTATCAAAAGATGCCCCATAAAATTATGATCAACTTTTGAAAATTTCATTAAAATTAGCAGAACCGTTTTTTTAGATATTAAGTAATAAAGAATAATTATATTTTTAGAAACTAGCAATCTGTACTACGAAAACTAACCTTTTCGGGTCATATTATGTTTATAAAACAAAAAATGGTTGTTTTGATGTCCCCTATCACCCCTAAATATTTCCCACCCTAAAGTAAAGTCTACAGCAAGGTTTAATGTGATAACAAAGTTGAATAATTCATGAGGTATTGCGTACATTTTAGCAGTGAGAGTGTACCCAAGTAAGTTACTCGATCAGGTGAAAAGTAAACATTTCCTAGTGCACTTATATCGAGGTCAGAGGCAATGGTATTTTTTGTTCACTGTACCACGTTGCTTTATGACAGTGCCGTCTTTCTATGAAACAGAAGAAGAGTGCCCCTGATAAAAAGTTGTGTTATCAAGTCGCATTTTTATTAAATTTTCAACGTGAACTTCAATTTTATCGCTAGACAATATTTCTGAAGGGAACTAACATCTAATGTACCGTAAGACTCTACCGTCTGAATTGATTGAATAAATGAGTGAGAAATCAAAATAAAATGTCTATTCGGTAATAAAAATGTAAGCGGAGAAGGCGAAGACTGTGAATTGTTACAGGGTGAATATGTAAAAGGAGAGTACAGGGGGATTGGTATGGTAGGACTTAGACAAAAGCTGTGTACACAAGAACACAAAGACAAATACTTTTTCGTTAGTGTATCTAATTGTGTGCACAAGGTACTAAACAAAAAGATCTGGGATATAAAGAAAACAATTGGAATTGGAAATTAATGGAACGGGTTTAAGGAGAGTTTCAATTGTCTTAAGTAATAAAAATTTCATAATCGCACTCCCATATAAAAGCCATGTTAAAATTGGACTTTAGCATGAATTTCTGGACAACTCGCTCTGATCATAGTTTTGCTCCGATCATGGAGTTTTATGTCTCAAAACGACCCTAAGAACATGCCACGGCTCATATGCCTAGTTTTAGCAAAAAGGATAATGTTTCAAGCTGTCTAGGATGTGTCAAAGTGAGACAGATACTGTTTTCTTGCGATATTTTGCGATTCTTTCAAAGTTACAATAGAAATAGCATACCCCAATGCGATATCGATAGGCGTAACTGCCGTGAGGGTTCATTGGGGTTCATTTTCAGATATAAAAGTCAACAATCCGACCAATTGAGTGGTCACAGCGAGTTTTCCAAAAAATGAAGTCCGAGTATTTTCCAATGGCGAGTGAACTTTTGGCGTACTAGCAGGAAAAATTGTCGTTCCATCACAACTCTTTACCTCAGGCTAAATTTCCTCGTAAATTGCTCTCATTATTCGAAAATTTTGGAATTCATCAAACAAATTCGTAGAGATTGCTTCAGTGGAATGGGCCAACGTAAACCAAGATCGGTGCGTGCAGGTGAAAGAAAGGTGGCTAAGAAGAACATCAAACTGGCTGGGCAGACGTAAGAGAGCTTTGGAGGCCTTCAACGCGATAGAAATCAGGGTCAATATTGGATCGAAAAAAGTTCTTGAACCCCCCCTTAAGTTAATCAACCATACACTACCAGAAGGGATTTACAACTCGATCAGGAAACTTCGAAACTGTAATGTACGGTAAGTGTAATAAAATGTAATGTGAGACCCTTACCGATCGATTTATAAAGTGGAACGGGAGTACCTAGGGTTCTGATGTAATAAATCTTTAAATAAGATTGGGATATCAGAGTCTGTTGAAATCTTACTTAGTACCTATATTGAAAACTTTACTCCTAAGAGCACAGCTCGTGTACTTATGTTCACTTCAGAGATAAGTTTGAAGAGAAGATCAGGGAAGCGTTTCTTAGGATTGGAAGCAGTTGGAATCTGAAGGAACCATACCAAGGACTCGTTCAAAGGTTACAGCGATAAGGTTTGGTTGGATCGGCTGCTTTATTATTAACTTAAGTGTGTATTGAAAGTTGGAGAGATCATGAGATTGAATGATTTCTTGACAGCACCGGGAAATCTAAACTGACGCAGATGACGTTACTCTGAAAGCTTTCCTTCCGTTCCTATAGTTTTCTTTCCTTATTATTGCGTTGTGACAATTTAACCCTTTCTCTTTGGAGCAGCGTCTCACGTGTAAAGAGTGCGACGGAAGATTTGCTAATTTTCTAAAAAAAAGGGCGTGATACTGGTGCCAGCCGCTGCCGATAACTGCGACAGATTTTTATTAGAATGAAAAGAGTTTGAAATGTATGGCCACATCTTATGCATAGGTGTCTTGGGATAGTTTATGATAAGGCTACTCAGTAAATTTAGGAAAAGCCCCTTCTTTTGGCCAGTAGCGGACAGAAGGTGATACGTTATTGATGTACCAAGTAAGTACTTTGGTATCGAAACAGATGTTCAGCGAGCAAAATGTGGTCGAGGATGCTTCGTGTGAGAAATTGGTTGTGACAGAATTAGAAGAAACTCAGCTTAAGATTCGCTTAATTAAAGTCGCCCGTTAGAACGACATTTGGGATGTAGACAATTTGCCAATAAAATCGGTTACACTTCCCAAAATACTAACTACATCTTGCGAGAATACGCAGAATCCGTTTCGTTACTGAGGAAACCTTGTGTACTTTAATTAACTCTCAAAACATGTACGTTTCCCTTAGAGTAGGTGATTGGTGGAGACGCGGTTGCATCAGTAGCTCAGTTTTGGAACAAAAACCTCGCTAAATTTCTATTTCAGGCTCCTCGACGTGGGTCATAGATCGACTTCAGTTTGAAATATAAGCCGTGCGGTTTTTTGAAGCTAGTAAAACCACAGAAACCTTTCAATTAACTATGAAAGAAATGGACGGTGACGCAATCATTTAATAAACGATGAATGATATAAAATAAATTAACAATACCATGTGCATAAATTGTCTAATAATAATTATTATCAGTCAATTAAGAATTTAAGTAAATATAAATAGATATAATTTTCGCCAGTAACTAATAATGACTAATTAGTAACTATACTTTACACTCGTGGGTTCTACAGTAATACGTAGTTTTTAGTTCTGATTAACTTTTTCTAATAACAATTTTCGATATTGTCAAAAATAAATGTACTTTACTCTTGAGCAAAATTCATGTTTGTTGACAAACCGCGTACACCACTGAAAAAATTTAATATCTGATGATTGTATTTTAGATTTTAGAACATACAGAGCTTTTTATAAAGAATAACTTTTTTTCGTAAAATTAATAATAAAAAAGTTTCCCATAATGTTGCCAACTTTTACAGACATACTCTGTATTACGCAAAAGTACAAACATTTTTAAATTTAATTTAATATGTTTTATTCATTAATGGAAATCGTAATTCATGTTGATTTTAATATGTTTTCTTTTTGTTTCAGGTAAATATACCTATTAATGTAATTAAGGCTGTTTTGCGGTAAGTTGATGAGAATTTCGCAGTAAAAATGGAAAAAGTAATTCAGAAGGTAAATCTGTTACATTTTAAATTAATTAGAAGCTTTAGAACGGACTTAATTAATTTCTGTTTAAAGAATCTTCAAAAGCTTATATTAGACAAAAAAGTGTGCTTAACATTTAAATCATATTTAAATTACTATTGGCAAGCCCAAAAACCTTAGATAAAGCACCTAATTTACATAGAAGTTAAGAAATACCTAATTTGTATTCATATTTATCCTGGCATTTATATGTACATTGAGTTCCTTTTCCCTAAATAATTTCTTTAAGATAAGTGACTATTGCATTACATTTAAATTTCGCAAAACTTCTCTCGGACAGCAACTTTTTTTCTTACAGATAAATTATTTTGTTTAAGGGGATGAAAAATAAAATTATAATTTGATGTTA